>QVTF01003615.1:0-1200000 GCA_003573665.1 Oxygymnocypris stewartii
AATGCGCACACTTTATTTCACGTCTTGTGGACTGTTGACAACAAACACCTGCTTACACCATTGTGTAGAAGACTTGCAAGAGCCAGGACAATTTTGTATATATTTAATATAAATTACTCTGATTGGATTTGTCATATGGCGCTTTTCCACTGCATGGTACGGCAAGGAAAGTTTTTCAAGAGTCACAGCAGTAAACTATAATGACATGTGAATAATCCTGTCCACTCTAAAGCGGTACTAAACTGCAGTGGAAGTGCAAACCGAGTCGAACTGACCCGAGTCGTACCACGCAGTGGAAAAGCACCTAGCAAATTTTGTTACTAAATTTAGCAACTTTTCAGACTACCCTAGCAACATTTTTTTCCTAAAGCACCTAGCAACAAATTTAGCTTTGGAGTGAACAGGGCATGTGCGTGCAATTATTTCGTCGTTTGAAATGCGCTTGGCAAAGGGAGCGATCTAATTTCCCCCATAATCTTCAACTGGGATGTTCCACGTGCCTGTCCAATCAAAGTACCCCACTCCAAGGGGATAGGGATGATGACTTCCATTGGAATTTGCCCCGTGAAACGTACGGTTCGGTACACATACCCTCCCACCCCTAGTGTTTTGTAAATATTTAAGCACACACAACTGGAAACCATAAAGTTTGTAAAAGATTTACAACTGATGAGCAGTTTACACTTTAGATTAGGGGATGCATAAAGCTTTATAAATTATTCATAATGTTTATTTACATAATAGTACAATGTTGACATTTCAACTATATATAAGTGATTCATAATATATTAACTAATAACCATTAAGGATCTGTTTGATTATTTCATGATGCTATTTTTGTAAAATAATTTACAACAGATTTGTAAATCATTAGCATATTACTTAATCATTTGTGAATGTATAGTCATGTTTTGTAAATGATTAGTTCATCATCATCTAATCACTTGTAAATGATGTATAACTTACTCTAAAAAACAAAGATAAAAAATATTAACATATCACTTATTAATCATCTATGAATGCATAGTCATAGTTCATCATAAACTATTACTTGTAAATTAATCAACAAAACATACACAAATGATTAGCATATCACTTATTAACTGCTTATGAATGTTTTGTAAATTATTAGTTCAGCATAAACTAATCACTTAAAAATGACTTACAACTGAACGTTATTATAGTGTTAACAATCTGAAGTACATGTTTGTATTAAAGTAGAAATGGGTGATAAATATGCATTTCGTATGGAAATTAAACAGCAAGCACTTTGAGTGTCTTGTTCATCATATTTATATTCATATAAAAGCAACATAACTGAAATTCTATCATGTTTATCACCAGCACAACACATGAGCGTGAGAATAACACAATATCCACACCTTTGATCTCGTAGGTATCTGTTCTACTTTGAGAGCTCAGAACTGTCCGTCTTGACTGCACTTCACTCCTCCCCTCACTGCAGCCGCCTACTCTCACCTACATTTCAGGCGAGTTGCATCTCAAACAAGCCTAATGTCTGAAGGGTTACTAGGAAGATACAGGCAGGTGAGATTTGATCAGGGTTGGAGCTGAACTCTGCCGGACTGCGGCTCTCTGTGACCGGAATTTGCCACCCCTCGATTAGACTTTCAGTTTAGAACAGTCAGTTGATTTGTAGAAGTTGTCATTACTCACAGGGGTGTATCTAGAAAATTATTTATAGGGTGGCATGAGGTCTATGAGGGGTGGCAACACCAAAGCAAGTGCACATGCATAGTTTTGGGGAATCTATGGCCTGGAATACAAAGTTGTGTTCACAAGTATTGCATTACCATAAAATAATGATCTATACTGTTTGAAATAAAAAATAACATTTCAATATCCATGGCACCAAGTCAAGACATTGAAATAAAACATCAAAAGATGCTAAAGTGTCTGAGCTTGTATCACTAAAGAAGATGAGTAGTTTTATTAATATTAAATAGCTACTTGGTTGATTTAAATAACATTTAGTACAAGTTTATAAGCAACAAAAACTTAGAATTTCCTAACATTAGAAATAAATATACCAAAACAGTGAGACTGGATCAGTTTTGCAAACAATGTGTGTGATACTCAGAACATCTATCTTATTCTGACCTATCCGACCAAACTATCTTTTTTAAACAAGACAAGCTACCATATTGTTTTCTTTCAAACTTTTCTGGTTATTAGTTTTTCTTGATTAATAACATAAGATTCATTAAATAATTCATAATTTTCTATAAACACAATTTCAAAACTGTGCACCAACTTGCACAAAGCTCAAACTTCCAGGTCAAAATAAAATATTCTAGTCAAAAATCAAACTTTCTTCTCTCTAAATCAGATGACGGAAAAACACCATATAATACACAGACTACTTTCCTGACAAACAATTATGAGATGAATCTCTTACTTGCCAGTGACCAAACTGGTGATAAAAACAATAGATCCCTGCCCAAAACACAATAGAAAATAAAATGGATTTAATGGTTTTAATTGGAATTGTATTGGTTTTAATGGAAACTATAATGGCATGTACTGGTATGTGATGGATTCTATTGGTGAGATGTTAAATCCTATGGAAAATGCCCAAAACACACACAAAAAAAGGAAATTTGTAATGGTTTTACTGGAAAAAGCTAATGGTTTATAATGGTATTTTAAATGGAAACCATTGGAATTGATGTGATGGTTTCTATTGGGCTTATATAGTTTTATTAGCAGGGCAAACTGTTTATGATGAACTGCACTCTCTATATAGAGAGATATATCTCAATATGAATGTATTTATTTATCAATGACAAAACAGTGTGTTTATGATGAACTGATTCACTATGTAAAGAGATATATCACAATATAAACATTTATTTATTTATTAGTAATCAAACTTTGTTTATGACGAACTGTTTCACGAGAGATATCACAATTTAAACATTTATCTATCAGTGATCAAACAATGTGTTTATGATGCACTGCTACACTATACAGGGATCTAAATCAGATTAATCTTTACTGTTACTCATGTGTGAATGTGCTTTACTATAAAAAATCTATGTTCGTTACTGTTATTAGATAGATTATAGTATTAAATTGAAAAAAAAAATTGTATAGATGTAAACACTTTAAAATATTAAAAACAAACCTTTCTTCAGCAGAAACAAAGATGAAGGGACTTGGTGCAGACTTATGATGTCACACCACCCCACCAAAATAAAGGTCCTGTTCACACAAAACAGAAATTCACATACAGAAAACACATTAAAACAGTAAGATAAAAGGTTGAATCAAAGGATAAACCACAGATTCAGAAAGTTATCGATATCAGATTTTTTTTTCCAAAAGCTTCTGGCTTATATCTAAATGTTATCAGAATTAATCAGAATGAGCTGTATTGGCCAGATATGTTTACACATATGAGGAATTTGTTATAGTGATATATTATAAGCTTCACAGTGTAACAGAATGCGACAGGACACAGACAACAAAAGAACAATATACAAATAGGCAATGCAATAGCGAGCTCAACATGCCCCATGCTTTGTTCTTGTGATTTGTGCTAAATTTCGATTCCTATTTCTTTAGACATTGTTTTTCGGGTAAGAGTCCGTGGATATAAACACAACTTGTTGAAAACTGTATTTGTTGAAACGGATAGGTTGTAACAGCAAATTAGGATGTAATTAATATTATTTGACGATTCGTTAGGCTACATTTATGATAACAATATTTTTAAAGTGCAACATAAAAGAGGCTTTTTCTTCTTCCTGACCCGACCGTTCCCGCTAAATATATCTCGTTTCCAGAATCTCACAATGACATTTCCTCTACTGAAAGAGAGAGAGATAACAAATAAAAATGTAGTCTGCACAAAATGTATTTTATTGTAGGCTATTTATTTTATTCGTCTTGTCCAGAATCAAATTAGTTTTACATTTTTTTTGTCAACATAATAATGTGTCGCAGAGAGAAAAAAATATAATAATGTAGGCCAGTTTGTAAAAAAAGCATATTTGTTATTTTTATTCGTCTTGTCAAAATACAAAATTTGTTTAACCTTTTGCTGTCAACACGGAAAAGTGTCGCAGAGAAAAATAAGACATCTTTCATTTAAATTTATATGTAAAATATGAACAAAACCGTTGGCTTAGACATTGCAAAATTAAATCTCTTTTTCATGAAACAAAACAATTTAACTTCTCTGAGAAGAATGTCCCAAGTCAGACTTGCCTGACGTGGGTTTCTGACCATTTTGCAGTCGGAGTTGAACATACTTCAAGGACCACCTTTTTCTCCATCCTTTTTCTGCTCTGTCACTCATCGACGGGGCTCCAGGCAAACCCCTGCCGTGCCGCCCCCACTTCACTCAAATACGATTTTAAAGATGCATGTGAAAGATTGGATCATTTGTTTATTGACACAACTACATTAAAATAAAAGCAAGCACGGGCATGTTTTGATTATTATTTTTTTCCCCTATTGCAATGTAAAATAAATAATAAATAACCACTAAAGCTGCAAACGCAGATTAAGTGTACAAGACTGAAGTGACCATGGGTAGATTTGGTAGAAGTCCTCGGTGAGCAGCCCTGGTGTGCACAGCTATTAGCAGTCAGGGCTTCATCTGAACAAAGCCGGTCCGGATCGGCATCTCTGAACTCCCATCATCTCATCTGGCGGATCCTCTTCCTCCAGTGAAATACGTTTGTGTCAGGGTTATTGTAGTTTTGCATTTTAAAATTCGAATTTTTTTATTTATTTTTTTTTGCTTTCAATTTTCGCTAAAAATTTAAGTTTGGTTTTTATTTTTGTATAATTTGGTTCATTTTAGTGTAGTTTTTATTTTGTAAAGTTTTCTACCCTAAAGGCTACAAGTTAGTTTCGGTTTTAATTTGAGTTTTAGTAATTCAAGTTAGCAGAATTAACAGAACACTTCCAGAGCACAGACCAAAGACATTTTAATTTAAACTTATTGACGCAAACCACTAGCAACACAAAATTAAAGCATGCTGATTAGAAAATTATTAATTTTATTATTTTATACAGTCGCTGTTGGTTTCGTTTTGTTTGAGCTTGTCATTGTTTATCTATTCTTCTTTCTTTCTTTTTTTCTTGTCTTAATGCCTTTATTTTTCTCAAATACAGTTCTTAACACAACATATTTCACCGTTTAAACATGTATACAACTTTTCTTATATTTAAATTTGTTTAACAAGCATTTTAGAAGTAAAAATAAAACATTTCATAGTCGCAAAAAAACCCCGATGCGGCTGGTTTAGGTGACTTGGTTTGCTTTGCATAAAATCGTTTACTGTTTATATATTAAATGAAACAAACCTGTATTTGACAAAAAAAAAACGAAATAAGTCAGTTGCACTGGGAACTGCTCTCACCAGAAGAGAAGGCAAAATATCTGCGTGCACTCAATGCAAATGCAAACTCTGGGTTGCTGCGACTGTCCTATGATCTGGGTTACACAAAAACTACCCAAACATTTAAAAAAATGTTAAATAATATAACCGTGATTTTTAGAGTATATGTGCACACTATAAAATGAACTGGAGCAAGCTGGTAATCACTTAAATGCGTCAACCGAGTGACTGCGCGAATGATCGTTACCTCTCCATCCTCTGATGCGAATCCATCACCCCACTTTATTACACAAATTAAACACTGTATATGATAAAATAAACATACATTAGGCTATAATCTTACCGTTCAGAAGCACATGTCTGGCTTTAAAACTCACCAGACAGCACCAGCAGCAAAGGGAATTCATGTATGGATAGTTTTTCGTTTTGATGACATTTATGAATGTATATTATTATGTTTTGCAGCCTATTGATGACGCGCAGTTGTGGGGTGGCGCGGGAGTGGCATTACTATGAAGCAAATTTTATTTAGATGTAGAATAACTAAGCGGTGATAACGAATGCCCAAAATATAAACTACAAATATCTGTCCCTTTGCCCCCCTGACTGTGTTACTGCCGAGGCGACTGCCTAGTTCGCCTATATGCACGCGCCGACCCTGCTCATCGACAGCCCGCCTGTTCTGTCAGGGTGGCGTTATGCACATGCTGCCCACTGTGCGCAATAAAATACATGACACAGAAGCACTGGTGCGTGCGTGCAGCGCGTGAGCGATAAGAGGGAGTAAAAACACACAGATATGCTGCTCTGAAAGGATGTCGGGAACGGGATATTGTTAGACCGCCCACTCCCGTTCAAATTACACCGGAGTTACCGACAGCTACCGTGTTTTATTCCCGCGTTGTAAGAAATCTGGTCGGGTCCCGCGAAAAACAGTGCGGTGATGACGGTGATGACCTCAACACCGCGGTTGGCATCTCATTACCGCGGTGAAGTGGTTATGCGGTTATCGTCACAGCCCTAGTCACGCCCCCTTGTTTAGCCCTTGTCTTGTCCTCGTTTCCTTAACTGTGTTCACCTGGCCCTCGTGTGCTTTCCTCCCTTTATATTGTGCTGTTTTCCTCTTGTGTTTGCGGGTTCGTCTTGTGCCATAGAGACAGTTACCAATTTGCTGCTCTATATTCCAGTCGTGCGTTGTCATCTTGTATCCTTACTGCAGTTTTGCTCTTGAGTTTATATCTCTGATTTTGTCTGGTTTTGTTCTTCAGTAATCTTGCTTGTTTACTTATAATATTTTCTTTATTTGTTTATCAGTCCTGTTTCTAGTCTTCAAATGCTCTGCTTTTATTCTTTAGTTGTACATTCAGATTTTTCCTTTTACTTTTAGTTTTGCTTTTTATTTTCTTGTTATTTTTCCCTTTATTACATGTTCCTTGTGTAGTTTTGCGTGCTGTCTTGTTGTGTGTTTGTGCTGTGTGTTCCCTCCAGTCCTGCTCTACCAGACTGAGACTCCCTGCCTGTTGGTTCCCCCAAGCAATCTGCCTACCAAGCCTGGTGCAGATAATCTTTCATTGGTACCGACTGGGACTGCTCTCCATACTGTCTACCTCTGGAGGCTTAGTTCTCTCCTGCTGTTTAGAGTAGTTTCAAGACTGTTCACCCCCGTGCACCCCCCTGAACTTGTGTTTCAATAAATATTTGTTTCTCTCATTCTGCTTTGGGTTCCTTCCTGTTGACCTTGACATTACGAATCCGCCAAATAGGACCCAGCAGAATGAGTCTCCGGATCCTGCCACCTGCAAACTCTCAGGAGAGACTAGCCCGTCAGCGAGGACTGGGATATCTTCGTCAGCAGGGGCTGGAGGTAAGGGCCTTCGCTCAGTTCTTTTGGACTATGTCCAGGGGCCTTGAGTACCAGGATGCAGCCCTTAAGGATATCTTCAACCTCTGTCTGGACAATCCACTGCCTCAGTGGGAAATGGAACAACTGAGGATTTTGGACTTTTGGAATTTTCCAACTATGTGCACCACCGCAAGGATTGGCAAATCCTTTCGCCACCAGAGTCCAACAGCACTGACCAAACCACCGTCACTCCCTCACCGAATCAAGATCATGTTCCTCCTATTCCTCCCACATTAAAACGCCGGTTGAGAAGGAAAAGGGCTGCCCGGAATGTTGTAGCCATCACTGTGTCTGCGGAGACAACCGCAGTCACTGCAGAGGTGGGCAAATCAACTACACTCTTCCCTGAGCTGGTTGAGAATGCTACAGTCACCCCTGAATCAGTTGAGTCCGTTCCAGTCATTCCTAAGCCTGTCAAGTCTGCTCCAGTTCTTCTAGAACTAGTCGAGTCAACTGTAGTCATTTCTGAGTCAGTCAAGTCAAGCCTTTCCAGAGTCTGTCGAGTCTGCTCCAGTTCTTCTAGAAATGGTCAAGTCCGTTCCAGCCTCTGAGTCCACTGCAGTGTCGGCTCCAAGCCCTGTGTTCATTCCAGAGCAACCTCTTAAGCAGAGGAGGAAGAAGGGTTGTGTTTTACAGTCCACTGTTTTTCCTGCAGCCCCGGAGGGCAGTTCTGCTGCTCCAGAGGCCGTTTCAGTCCGGGAGCCCACGCAGTCCGCTCTGTTCCGGGAGCCCACGCAGTCCACTCTGTTCCGGGAGCCCACGCAGACCGCTCCGTTCCGGGAGCCCACGCAGTCCGCTCCAGAGCCCGCTCCGCCCCGTGAGCCAACGGAGTCCGCTCCAGAGCCCGCTCCAGTCCGGGAGCCCGCTCCGCCCCGTGAGCCCACAGAGCCTGCTCCAGTCCGGGAGCCACAGAGTCCGCTCCAGAGCCCGCTCCAGTCTGGTTACCCACAGAGCTCGTTTTAGCCAGTCGTGTCATGCCCACAGAGTCTAGTCCAGCTAGTCGTACCATGCCAACAGAGATCATCCCTGAGCTGCTTGTCCTTCCTGTTATGGCCAGTGCGGCCACCCTCAAGCAGTCTGCTGTCATTGTTCCGTCCATGGATGACACTGAGGCCGTTCCCAAGCAACCAGCTTTCACTGCCACAGGCTCAGAATCTGCTCCAGTCCGCCAGACTTTAGACTCAGTCTTTGAGTCCGCATCAGTCCCAGACCCAACTCTACCCTCAAGATTCAACCCAGAGTTGTTTCCTATCTCCGACTGTGCTCCAGTCCCAAAGTCCTTGGAGTCTGCCCTAGAATGTGCTTTAGTTTCAGACTTTGCTCTCCTCACCGAGTTTACGCTGGAGTTAGCCCCAGTCCTGGAGCCACCAAGGTCCATCTTGGAGTCTACTCAAGAGTTCATTTCAGAGCAAGTACCAGTCCAAGAACAGCCTGAAAACATCCCAGAGTCCGTTTCAGAGCCAGTCCCAGTCCAGAAGCAGAGTGTATCCCGGAGTCCAAACCAGAAGCAGCCAGGATGTATCCCAGAGCCACTCCCATCAGAGTCACCCACTCTCTCTGTTAGTCTTGTCATGGGCAAGAAGGCTGTCCCCTGCCTTGCTCCAAAATCACCAGAACTCCCCACCTTTTCTATAAGTGGAGTTATGGCATCGGAGTCAACTCCTAAACCAATTCTCAGCCCAGAGACTGTCCCCAATACTAAGGTCATTCCTGGTCCCCAGGCAGCTGCCAGCACCCTGCCTTACTCTACCATTTTCAAGCCACCATTATTCAAGCCAGTCAATACCCCCAGATACACCACTTATGTTTCTCCCACTCCGCCTTCAATGCAACCTAACACTTGCGGTTTTCCCACCCCTCCAGCAGCCTTCCACTCTGCCCTGCCAGGCTACAACACTGGATTTATCCCCACCCCCTCTCCTGGGCTGCATGGTGGCTATGGCTTTGCTATGCCTGCTCCATTCAAGCCCGCCCGGTTGATACCCCCTTTGTTCCCTGTTGCGTCACCACCTCCCTGGACTGGTTTGGATGCCAGGAGGCATCCATTGGGAGGGGGGTTACTGTCAGGGCTCTGCCCTGGCAGCCTTGCCTGTGTTGTCTTTGTTAAATGTTTTGTTGGTTGTCTTGTGTCTTAACACATTGCTTTGTCTTTGTTTGTGTCTACCATGTGTTCCTGTGATCCCACCTCCTTGTTTCCCTTGGTCACGCCCCCTTGTTTAGCCCTTGTCTTGTCCTTGTTTCCTTAACTGTGTTCACCTGGCCCTCGTGTGCTTTCCTCCCTTTATATTGTGCTGTTTTCCTCTTGTGTTTGTGGGTTCGTCTTGTGCCATAGAGACAGTTATCAATTTGCTGCTCTATATTCCAGTCGTGCGTTGTCATCTTGTATCCTTACTGCAGTTTTGCTCTTGAGTTTATATCTCTGATTTTGTCTGGTTTTGTTCTTCAGTAATCTTGCTTGTTTACTTATAATATTTTCTTTATTTGTTTATCAGTCCTGTTTCTAGTCTTCAAATGCTCTGCTTTTATTCTTTAGTTGTATATTCAGATTTTTCCTTTTCCTTTTAGTTTTTGTTTTGCTTTTTATTTTCTTGTTATTTTTCCCTTTTATTACATGTTCCTTGTGTAGTTTTGCGTGCTGTCTTGTTGTGTGTTTGTGCTATGTGTCCCTCCAGTCCTGCTCTACCAGACTGAGACTCCCTGCATGTTGGTTCCCCCAAGCAATCTGCCTACCAAGCCTGGTGCAGATAATCTTTCATTGGTACCGACTGGGACTGCTCTCCATACTGTCTACCTCTGGAGGCTTAGTTCTCTCCTGCTGTTTAGAGTAATTTCAAGACTGTTCACCCCCGTGCACCCCCCTGAACTTGTGTTTCAATAAATATTTGTTTCTCTCATTCTGCTTTTGGGTTCCTTCCTGCTGACCTTGACAGTCTTGCACCAGCACTAACATAATATTACAATATTTTAACTAATGACAACCTTTTCTATAATTTATCACGTAAAAAAAACATTATACAAGAAAAAGAATGAAAGAATGATATGATTGTGATAGTACCTATCGTAACTAGGGTTGGGTATCGTTTGGGTATTTTTCAATACCGGTGCCAAATCGATACTTTTAAAACGGGTACCGGTGCCTGAACCGATACTTATACAAATAAACAATTACCAATTAATAATTGGATTGGCCATAGCACTAAACACATGAGCCAGTTTCACAGACACACAGACAGGGCTTGGATTAACCCTAAACTACACCTCTCTTTATCAAAAATTTGATTATTCACTTTTTCTAAATCTCTTTATCTTTCTCTCCTTCTCTTGCTAGCTTGTACTTATTTGAACAATGCCTGAGACTTGGTGTTATGGGAACTTCCTCTGTCTGTTTGCTTCTTCAAGATTAATCGCTTTATGTATTCCCCAATTGTAAGTCGGTTTGGATAAAAGCATCTGCAAAATGACTAAATGTAAATGTAAACCAGGATTAGATCATAGTTCAATTATGACATTTAAGTAATTTTTATAAACATGCTCAGAAAAAAAAAGATTACTAGAGTGCATCTTGAGACAAAACAAATGCACTCATATATTTTAGAATCAGTCAGTGCAAGTTTATTTCAGTTAAAACAGCAACGAGTTACATTTTAGTCTAGCACTAGGTTCAAGCTATGTCTGTGAAACCGTGGGGTGATGTGTTTTTCATTCATACTGGACGCTAGAAGCCACCCTCGCGCTGAAAATTCACAGATCCAGTCACAGAAGTAGCTTCTGTGACTGTCTATCACGCAACTCTTGATGCTTCAGGGATATGGATAAGTAAACAGAAGATACAAAACGTTTTGAATGATAAAATATATACAATAAACACTCGACTACGACAATGCATAGTTTATCTATGTTATTCATGCCATCTCTTGTATTTTCATAATAATTAAGTATATTTATAATCCATTGCTAATCGATTTATTAGTAGGCTATGGAGTAGTAGTAGTAGCTTAGCTAGTTAACGGAAGGCCGTCAGAGCAAGTGTAATTACTGCAATTCACGCGCTCCTCGGATGCTCTCATTCCATGAGTTGTGCTTTTAAGTCAGAATGTGAAACAGCACACTCACGTTACTACAAAGATTTGTTGGACTTGTATTATTAGAGCTTTCCGAATTTAGTTAATGTGCATTTTCTCAGTCGGGAAAATTATTTTGTACGTTTGGTGCCGGTGATGATGCTTCTTACGTCCGTTTCGGAGAAACAAGGACCAAATATTTCAACCAATCACTTGGATGGCACCGAAATGAGGCACCGAAATCTGCGTTCTGATTCGGTTCGGTACATACCGGTTCCATAGGTACCGGTTCCATGTTGGTACCAGGTTTCGGTACCCACCCTAATCATAACTTGGCAGAGCCGTGTTTGCCAAAGGCTTCTTTAGTCCTGTGCCATCCATGTTCATCGTGGACATCAATCTATTTGTAAGAACTCTGACAACAGAAAAAAGACAATCAAGAGAAATCAGTAACCAATATTTGTTTGAACAATATAAAAGAGACCAGAACAGCTGAGCTTTTAAGCAGAGGAGGAATGTCTTACACTTTTTCTCATCACTTTGGTGCATTGATTGTTGTATGACTTCAAAGTACCACAAGAGCGATTCAAAAGCATAAGGAGCCATCTGCTCTGCTCTCTATTGCTCTCACAGTATTTGGATGTCATATAACGATCAGTGTAATTTGCATAGGCTACATATTTGTTTCTGAAATGCTAAAAAGTATTTAAAAGAGTATACTTCATAACTGCTCCACCACAGTGACTGGGAGCAGAAAGATAAGAAAAGCACATAAATAATCTAAATGGGCCTTTTATTATGGCAGCAGCAGGTATGCATATACAAGTTCTACTTTCTTAATTATTTGTTCCACGGTGGTTCACAAATTTTCAGTTCCCTTTCAAGGGAACTCCGTTGCGTAAACACGCTTTGGAACGCTTTGCGTGATAAATCTTGAAAATGTGAAATCAATCCAAGGTGTAATTGGGACGTCAGAACAGGTGACGTCACGAACCAGGAGGCTATAAAGCCTGCCCAACGAAGCTGTTACTAGCCGTTTTGTGTCTTCACAACCACTCATGTGTGAAACTGTCCTATTTAGTGTTGTCTGTCATTACTTTAATACGAAGAGAACAGATATGGCGAGCAAGCAACAACAAGTTTTAGAATGTGTGTTTGTCCCTGCCCTCATTGTGTCTAAATGGGTGGGGATACACACATTCTTTGTGTTGCCTGTTTGGGAGAAGAGCATGCACGGTCAGCGCTCGAGAGCGCTGGCTGTGAGCACTGCGATATGCTTCCCCTGCGGACGCTCCGATCTCGCCTAGCGTTCTTTCGCGAGGACGCTCAGGCTCGTGTTCCCCAGGGCTCTGGTCCCGCTGTTGCCGAGGCATGGCGAAGGCTGCAGTCCTGGGGTTCGCACGCGCTGCGGTTTCTTCTGCCCCAATTGAGGCCAGACACTGCAGCTATTTGATTCTTAGGAATTAGATGTTTTAAGTGCCAATGCAATGTATACTGAGGACTCGCCACCTCAGTCTCATGCTTATGATGAGCTAGTTGAGATTGTGTCAAGTGTGGTTAAAAAAAAAAACTGTTTGATTTGCCAGCAGAGAAGGAAGGACATTCGTTCAAAAAAGCAGACTTGACGAACGCTTCTTGCCTTCTCGTACACAACCTCAACGCTGGGGAGAAACCGGTGTCTTATAGAGTCTATAGTACACAAACACCACACTATTCCTCTATATTAAATAAAGAAAGACGGTTACGGAGAGATGCCGAAGATGGAAGAGACGCTCACGAGCTATCTCTCCCCTGATTCATCTTCATCCGCTAGAACCCTGATATTACCCCTAAGCCAGTAAGAACTACATCAGCACTGGTGGGAAAGGCTTATTCAGCGGCTGGTCAGGCTGCAGCATGTTTACACACCATGTCACTGTTGTAAGCCTACCAGGCTGAATTATTAGCAGATCTCAATGAGGGCGGGGTATTGGTCTGAACGCAGTTTGCGATCTGCGTCGGGCCACAGATTTGTCTCTTAGGGCTATTGCAGCACCTGGTAGCCACTGAGAGACATTTATTGTTAATCTTGTAACATCAAGAGAAAATACAAACTTTCTTATGGATGCTCCTATTTTTCCTCTGACTTTTCCATCGATGCAGTTATATCAGTTGTCGAGAGATTTCAGGAATCAGCTAAACAAGAAGAAGCGGCATTCCATAAACTCAGTCCCAAACATCTAAGCAGAGCGTGACTTTTCGTGCTCCCCCCCTAAATAATGGGGACACGGCAAGCGCGCTCAACCGCAGCCTTAAAAGTATAAAACGGGTCTGAGGACCGTTATTATTACGGTTATGATAGCTGCAGGGAAGAAGTCCTGACGCCTCTTTTTACGGTGTCCTTCTCCCTTCGGTGTCCTCAGGAGACCGTTCTGCCAACCCTGCCACCTTGTGTGCTTCAGGGCGCAGCGGTCTCCGGCGAGCGCATATCTTAAGGTCCACCCGGAAACGTTGTGGCCTTTGTAATGCCCGCAAGGGTTTTTCAGAGCAGTCAGTTCAGACGATTCCTGTCAGTACAAACAAAAATACAAAAACACAAAAAAAAAACATAACAACAAAACGTTTCAGGAAGTTATTCTGACTGCACAACTAGACAGAGAGTTGGCTTATCGTGCTCCTAAGTATGGGGACACGGGAAGCGCACTCAACCACAGACTTCGAAGTGTAAAACGAATCTGAGGACCGTTATTATTTCTAAGAAGGCTGTGGGAAAGAAAACCTGATGCCCGAGTGCTCAGGCCAAAGGGGACTTCACCCCCGAAGTGGAGCGGTCAACACCTCCTTTTACTGTGTCTGTCCCCCTTCGGTGTCCTCAGGAGACCGTTCTGCCAACCCTGCCACCTCGTGTGCTTCAGGGCGCGGCGGTCTCTGGCGAGCGCATATCTCAAGGTCCACCCGGAAACGTAGTGGCCTTGGGATGCCCGCCCCCTCCGAGGAGGGTTTCAGAGCGGTCACTTCAAATGCTTCCTGTCAGTTCGCCGTTTCAGGACATCGTTCTTACTGCACACTACATATAAATCCAGAAACCAGTCTCGAGAGGCTGATCACTCTAGTAGAATTTGACAGCGTGGAAACTTCTGTCAATATATCTCCTTGGGTCCTGCAGACTATAGAAAAAGGGTATCAATACAGTTCGGGTATCGCCCGCCCAGGTTTATGGGGGTGTTTTCCACCGAGGTGGCCCCCCAGCAGGTTCTGGTAATGGAACAAGAAGTGAAAGCTCTGTTAGAGAAAGGGGATAGAATATGTACCTCACTCCAACAGGGAAACCGGGTTTTACAGCTGGTATTTCATAGTTCCTAAGAAGGATGGGGGGTTGCGTCCCATTTTAGATCTTCGAGTTCTGAACGACTCCGTCATGCAGCTCAAAGCTCAAGTTCAAATGTTAACTTTAAGACAGATCGTGCCACAAATCAGATCCGAGGACTGGTTTGTCACGATAGATCTCAAGGACGCATACTTCCACATATCCATCCTTCCGTGTCACAGGGGGTTCCTGAGGTTCGCTTTTAGGGACAAACCATACCAATATCGGGTTCTTCCGTTGGGCCTAGCATTATCACCCTGCACTTTCACGAAATGTGTAGATGCAGCCCTGGTGCCTCTTTGGTTTCAGGGTATTCACATTATGAACTACATCAACTATTGGTTGATTCTAGCTCAGTCGCATCAGTTGGCAGTGCGGCATCGAGATGTCGTTCTGGCCCACATTAATAGTTGGGGTTATGGCTAAACGCCAAAAAGAGTGTGCCTTCTCCACTACAAGAGGACCACTTTCCTTGGCGTGGTATGGGACTCAACGTCAATGCAGCCGCGCCTGTCACCGGCACGTATAGAGTCCATCACTCGGCCAGTCACTCACTGTCAAACAGTTTCAGAGACTGTTAGGTCTTATGGCAGCAGCATCCACATGATACCTTTTGGACTGCTGTACATGAGACCTCTACAGTGGTGGCTCAGGACCAAAGGGTTTTCCCCGTGGGGGCAACCCCTTTCATATGATCAAGGTCATGCGGCGATGTGTTCGTGCCTTGGTAATGTGAAAAAAAACCTTGGTTCCTGTCCCAGGGTCCCGTGTTGAGAGCGTCATGTTGTCGCAAGATGCTAATGACAGATGCCTCTCTCACGGGCTGGGGAGCGATCTTAGAGGGACACTCGAGTCAGGGTCTGTGGAAGGACCATCATCTCTCATGGCACATCAACCGTCTGGAAATGTTGGCTGTATTTCTTGCTCTCAAGAATTCCTAACAGATCTCAGGTGCTACCATATGCTTGTCCACTCAGACAACACATCAGTGGTCTCCTACATAAATCACCAGGGGGGTTTGTGGTCACGCCCACTTTGCAAACTGGCGTGCCAAATCCTCCTGTGGTCCCAAGGGAAGTTGTTGTCTCTTCGAGCAGCTTACATCCAAGGGGCCCACAATATAGGAGCAGACATCCTGTTGAGACAGGGGGCTGAGGCCCGTGGAATGGATGCTCCCCCCGACGTGGTGGAGCTGATATGGAGGCACGAGTGGATCTGTTTGCATCGAGAGACGTCTCACTGGTCCACTCTGGTTCTCGCTCATGCATCTAGCTCCTCTAAAGAACGGACTGGGCGCAATAGTGGCAGACGTGGCCGAGGCTTTGTCTGTGTGCATTTTCCCTAATCACTCTGCTCCCGGGAGTCCTGGAGAGAGTTCGCAGGGACCAGGTTCTACTACTTCTCATTGCGCCACGGTAGCCGGGCAGAGTATGATTCCCAGATATAATATCCCTTCTCGACGGGCCTCATCCGGAGCTCCCCACCAGGAGGAACCTTCTGTCCCAAGCAGGGGGCTCAATATTTCACCCCCTACCAGAACTGTGGAAACTGTGGGCCTGGCCTCTGAGGGGGCCCAGCTCATAGACTCAGGTCTCTCAACCAAGGTTGTTGAGACCATTCTCAACTCCAGAGCTCCTCCACGAGGAAACGTTATGCCCTGAAGTGGAAAGTTTTCACTTCATGATGTAGTGACCATCAGCTAGACCCAGTTAACTGCCCAGTCGGTACAAGTGCTGGAGTTCCTGCAAGATTGGTTCACTGCAAGGCTAGCCCCGTCATCTTAAAGGTATATGTGGCGGCCATAAGTGCTTACCACATTCCCTTTGGTGGAATGTCATTGGGGAAAGACCCCTGGTATCTATTTTTTCCTCCGTGGTACTTTGAGGCTGAGGTGCTGCAAGCCTTCTGTCCTCCGTCCTTTCAGAATGTGGACCAGGAAAGGCACAATTTGCTTGTGCCCAGTGCGGGCATTAGATGCTTACGTCCACAGAGCTGCCCTGTGGCGTAAAAATGAAACAGTTTGTTCATATGTTTTGGACCTCCTAACAAGCGGTCCCCTGCATCTAAGCAAAAGATGAGCAAGTGGGTGGGCGAGGCCATCTCACTTGCTTATGAGTCGGCCGGTCAACCTTCCCCTATGGCTGTCCGGTCCCACTCAACCAGGAGTATGGCGGCCTCCAAGGCCCTAATATCAGGAGTTGCTCTCCAAGAGGTTTGTGATGCGGCAAGCTGGTCCTCACCGCACACATTCATCAGATTTTATTATTTGGACCTGGACTCTACCCCAGGTTCCCAGGTGCTCTCGCCCTAGTGCTGTTTTATACAACGGAGTTCCCTTGAAAGGGAACGTTCGGTTACGACTGTAACTTCGGTTTCCCTGAAGAGGAAACGAACGTTGCATTCCCGGCCATATCTCCTCCGTGCCTGTAAGCGACTTGCTCAGAACTTTTTAAGCTAGTGACAGCTTCGTTTGGGGCAGGCTTTATAGCCTCCTGGTTCGTGACCGTCACCCGCTCTGACGTCCCAATTACACCTTGGATTGATTTCACATGTGCTTATCACGCAAAGCGTTCCCAAAGCGTGTTTTAACGCAATATTCATTCCCTCTTCAGAGAGCCGAGGTTACAATCGTAACCGAACGTTTTGTATAGGCTACCTATGTAAACTTTGTGTAAGTTATTTGTTATTTTATATTATAAATATAGCATGGTGTATTTTTATTTGTTTTGTTAATAAAAGTATATGTTCTACATTGTATTTTTGTTGTTGTTTGAATTGAATTCAAGCAATTGACTCTGAATTGCTGCTAATCTAAAAGTGAAAATAAATACGGTGCTTTTACAAGCTATTTAAAAGTGAAGGGAAAACGAGGAAAAGAGGGAAAAACTTAAACTTGTTGCTTTGTTACAATTTGTATTGTTAAAAGCGCTATATAAATAAAGGTGACTTAAAACTAACAAAAAACAAACAACTGAGAAATGCACCAAAGCAACATAGAAAAACTGTTTCATTTACCTTGTTGATCACATTTTTCACACAGTCCTCAAGGTTTGCACCCCAATCTTAACCAACCGAGACATCTGAAATCATTTTAAAAAATTGACATTTTCCAACTATCAGGAAACGCAGAAAGAACAGTGTTACCATTGGCCTGACATAGTTATACTGGCCATCAGATTCTTCTTTCCTAAGGGCAGCATTCTCTCCTTTACACTCAGAACAAGCATCATATACAACCTCCACATCCTCACAAGGATAATTTATGGAAAAGTTGTTAGGCTGATGACACACGGGGACAACTTTGAGCAATTTTTACGGGCAACTTTTTTAAGCAATGTTGCTTTGGCCACTTTCACATTGAGAATGGGTAACAATTTTCTATCTAGATTGGTTGTGGGCCCTGTGTCTCACCTGGTGGCATGCAACATTGCTTTAAAAGTTGCCCCATGTATCATTAGACTTAGGAACATTAGTTTCTGTTACATACTTACAATTCAGTTACGTTCTACTTTATGCAGCAAGGGGAACAAAATGTGTCTGTGTCAACTTCACCGGGGTTGGTTGGCAGACAGACAACTTTACGAATCAACTGCTGTTTGCTGATCAGTCTACATCTAGTTCTGCTGATATCTCTAACACGGACAACGTTAAGCAGTTTAGAATCACAAGGTTCACTGAAGAAACTCTCTGTGTGGCATTGGCGTAGCACATCACAAACCAAGGTGCCATCTTCGCGTATTTCCTTCACGCAGACATAGTCATTGTTCTGAAGGATGAAACAACAATCTTGTGGCCTTGTGGAGATGCGAGTAAACCTCTCTTTGGTCAAGGGCCTACATTTTGTAGACTGCTCTAGTTCTGCAAGACGCTTGGCAACTTGGGCTATAGGATTGCGAGATTGTCTGACCATTTTCTTTAGAGTCTGCAGGTAGTTCTCAAATGGAAAGCCTGAAATCCCATAAGTGAAATAGTGAATGCACATTGTATACGGTGAAAGTGTTTCTATATATATACTGTATATACTCGCACTTTCTCAAATAGTACATGAGTAGCTCTCTGACATAGTCCAAGTATTCCTCACGCTCTGTGTCATCAGAATTCAACATGACTGACATCGCAATCATCAAGGAAGATATAGTGACTATATACAGCAGGTGAAACCACTCTTCTCAGAACCACTGGTCCAGTATAAAGTAGAACTGTCTGAGTTCTGTAGCCTTCCACCTGTCCAATTCCAGTAAACTCCTAGGTTGCCGAGCAAACTCACTAGGTAGTTCTCCATTCAGTGCCTTCAGTTTATCTGAAATTTCACTCCTTTGCTGAAATGATGGTCTGCATGTTTTGGGTCCTCCCTTCATGTAGTGCAGCATTCTCCTAACTACACCCAAACACACCAAGTGCATGTAGTCCAATGCAAATAGTCAGGATTCTGGGCTAAAACTTTCAAAAATGCCAGCTGCAATACTAAAGTATGCATATTGTCCACCACACAGTTCAACCATTTCCACTCTTTTGGGGGTCTTCAGCAGCGTTCTGGCATCCTTGGGAGGCAATGTCCTTGGCGCCTTAGAATGTTCTAGCAGTTCATTTAGTGCAGACCGCATGCATTTGTTGGTAGCTGCCCAAGCGGCAACTTCCTCACTCAGATCAGAGGAGTTTCCTCTGCAGATCATCCGACAGATTGCCAGCAACCTCAGGGTCAGTGTCAGACACTGACTCTGAGGTTGCTGGCAATCTGTCGGCAACCTCAGAGTCAGTGTCAGAAGACAGCACTAATGCATCATAGTCGTAATATGAGATGTTACCATCTGCTGAAGGTGACAAAGAGGCAGTTTCATCCTCACTGAACTGTGCCCTCAGCAACCCATCTGCATCACTGCTATCTGAATCATCAGCTGCAAGAGACAGCACTTCAGCATTATGTTTCAAATGTTAATTTTCTGAATTATTTTTTTAACAAACTGATTATTTTCAATTAACTTGTAATTAATTTGTATTAATTTAACTTATACATTTTATTTTATTATACATTGTTTATTTACTGAATGAAAGACTTGTACTGTCTGTCAGGTGTTCTAACTGTGCTTTCAAGATCAGCTGCATGGCAACTGCTAATCCAAAGGTGTATTTCTGCTTCGCTCAGGCCCAAAATGCCCTTTGGTAATTTGGCTAGTTCCAGAATCTGTGGAATAGGCTAAGCAATAGTTTGTCTAAGCTAATGTTTCTAAAACCAAATTCTAAAATCCTGTGAAGATTGAAAGGCGATTTATAAGACCGCATTTCCCCGCAGTTTTGGTTTATTTTAATTTTAGAAAGTGCGTTTCTTTTATTTATGCAACAAAATAATTTATTAAGTGCATTTCATCTTGTGTGTGCTTTCATGAGCCTGATAAGTATTTTGTGTACAAAGTATTTTGTGAAATTCTATATCTGCATTTCATCTTGTTTTGAATGTTTGCACAATAACTGAAGCGGCGTTTTAATTTAAAAGTATACTTTTCAGTTATACATTTTTTTTTCGACAGTTTGCTAAGTGGCTTCAAAAACAAGACACGTTTTTAAATTAATAATTTTAATTTAACACATTTAAATTAATAACGTTATGCTGAAACATAACCGTTACTTATCGGACTACTGCTTTAATTGAGACAGTTATTCAATAATTTCATTATAAACGCGGAAAAAATAGGCCTACTGGAGACATTTAATGTCAGAGCGGGATTTGGTTTACCGTGAGCGTGAGTGGAACATAAGCGGAGTGTTTGCTTTGGCCGTGAGCGACTGAGCGGAGCGCACGCCCACAAAGCGGAATATTGAGCTGAGCATCGCTCCGCTTCGCTCACATGCTCTGACACGGACCCCCCGTGAAGGCAGGGTGATGTTCGTTGCTTAAAACTGAAAGAATAATCTAAGATGGTGGAGAGATTCAAAAATGAAAATGTGGGGCTCTTATTCCGAACACAAATGGTAAACTTAGCATCCCCTTGACATTTCTAAATCATTAACATTAGTCTTATACTAACATGCTTACAAGTGACATATACCATTTCTCTGTTCACACTGCCACACTTAGCTTCAACTACTCTAGTATTATACAGGCCACAGTATACTGGCGAGAAATTCTAATACACAAAAAATAACAAAAATAGTCATTGCACAAACTCATCTCTCATTAAAACACAATCGTCTAAATGTTAAAAGTTACCCAATATAACTTGTTTTATATTTCATGAGATATTAACACATTTACTCACCTGATAAAATGTGTCAAGTCCGCTTTCTCGAAGCTTTGACTTCAAAATGGACTGATTTTCACAAGACAGTGATGACGCGTTTCAATTGTCACCAGGATCGTTTGAAAAAAAATACATTTTTTTTTATATCTTCATTTTTTTGTGTACAAATAAAACACCTTATATTTTAAATATATTACATTTGCATCAAATAAAAAAAATACAAATAATATATATATATATATATATATATATAAATAGGGTTTGGGATGACGGTACATTTTATGTTGTTCATTCTTCTGACTGCAGTTAGAAATCTCTCTCTATTTTTTTCCCTATTTGTGAAAGTAATTAAACATTATTGTGGAGTTTTTATTTTGCTATTTGAGCAAATATGAAAGTAAAAAATATATGTTTGTCAGTCTTTCATTCTATGATGACTTCCTTTTTTGAGAAACCCAGAAAGAGCACCATCTATAGGTGTGTTAAACAGCAGAGAAATATTTCTCATTAAATGTGCATTTTGGCTCTATACAATTTTCATAATTCCAGAAAATTACTGGAAAACACAAACTGAATTTGAAAAAATAAATAAAATACATCTTTCATAGGGCCTAAAATGTCAGGTTTTTTTACTTTTAATAACTTTTTAAATTACTGTTAAATTGTTTTATGATTACAATTAATTAGATATACTTTTTGATTAATATTTTATTAATTTCACTGTTGGAGTCAAGAAATTTTTAATGGAAAAATGGCCATACATTGCATCTTGATCAGTTGAAAAGAAAAATCAGAATAATTACAAAATCTGAAGGGAAGCCTGTTTTTGTTTATCAGACATGACATGATAATGATTTTTCACTGTGAAAAATTAGGCCTAATGTAAATTTTACAACAATTAAATGGTAATTGTAGTTGTAATACTGTAAATGGTGGTTTTTACAATTATGTTGTAATACCAGAAAATTTATTGTAATTGGTTATACAGTATTATGATAACACTATAAATAAATAAAATAATTCAAATCTTTA
This sequence comes from Oxygymnocypris stewartii, assembly GCA_003573665.1. NCBI lineage: Eukaryota > Metazoa > Chordata > Actinopteri > Cypriniformes > Cyprinidae > Oxygymnocypris > Oxygymnocypris stewartii. The sequence goes on from QVTF01003615.1 coordinate 21,954, forward strand.
AAAAATATATGAAAAAGTATTTTTGGTAAATTTAATAATCACTCCAATGTTTACCTTCTTTTTTTTCTCTAACTAGCTAACAACATATGTGGGTACAAAATAGCTAGCTAGCAACTATCACGCGTTGGTGAGGCACAAAAACAATCGAGATAAACAAAAAGGTATTTTAATTAACAAATCCAGGAGTCAGGCAATTAAACCAACATAACAGACAAGAACGGACGAAGACTAATGGAGAACACAGGGCTAAATACTAAACACAATCATGGAGAAACATAAACAGGTGTGGAGCTAATTAACTAATCAGGGCAACTAAAGAAAACTAGGTCAACGGAAGACATGGCAAAACACAACTAAAAAAGATCAATATGTAACATTTCGCCCCCTCCCAGAATGGTGTGTCCCCGCGCCGACAAAAGCAGTACAACAGAGGAGGGAGGGTGGGGGTTCAGGAGGTGAACGTGGAGCAGGTGAAGGGCAGGCAATAGGCAGGGGACAAAAACAAACAGTCCAAAAACATAAGTCCATGGGGGAGTGGAGGGTGGGAGGAGCCAGGTGGAAATCCAGAGGCTAGCCAGGATAGCGGCCCACGATGGAGTCGACAGCGGGAGGAGCCATGGTGGAGATGGAACCGTTGACTCCAGGGGGGGGGGCGCGACTGATAGAGACGGAGTCGGTGGATGAGGAGCCCAGGATTGAGCCGAGCAGACAGAGAGCCAGGGCGACATCGAAGATCCGGAGGGCCTAGGCGGAGCCAGCGGCTCAGGTGACTGAGGCGAAGGCGGGGATCCGAAATGCCGCGGCGGAGCCAGAGTGACGGAGGACGAAGGTGGAGCTGAAGGGAAGAAGGAGCCTGACAGAGCTGGAGGGGCGGAATGATGAGGCGAAGCCAGAAGAGTGGAGTTGAGTGGAGTGGAGACGGCGGATGGTCGACGACTGACCAAGGCGGAGTCAGAGGGATGAGGGAGCCCGGTTGAGCTGGTGGGAGGACGGGCCATGGTGGAGACGAGGGAGCTATGAGCCAAGATGGAGCCGATGGTTCGAAGGACCGAGATGGAGTCCAGGGCTCGGAGGCTGAAGGTGGAGACGGGATCCTCATGCCTTGGCAGAGCTGGAGGCTGGAAGTCCCGAGGCGATGGATCAGAGTGCCCAGCTGGTGCAGACTGAGGGTGAGCGGAGGAGCTGACAGGCACCAGTGGGACTTGGGCTGAGGAAATGACCGGTTTAAGAGGAGGCGGGAGAGGGAGGCTGGGAGGGAACACAGGAGGACTTGAACTGGGCGGGACCAGCAGAGACGCAGGAGATTCAGGGCTGGGCGAAACCAGCGGAGACGCAGGAGATTCAGGGCTGGACGGGACCAGCGGAGACACAGGAGATTCAGGAGCACTGGGTAATACCTCCCCAAACCAGTCTATAAGATCCATTTCTCTGGTTCGGAAGTGGGGCTGGAGATGCCCTCCTCTGAGGAGCAGACGGTGAGTGGAGATACGTTGTTCTCCAGCACCCACTCTGCGAAAGTGGCGAAATCCTTCTTGGGACCGTTCGTTGACAGGCGTGCCTTACAACGCTCGCTCAGGCTGGTGATGTAGAAAACACAGAGCGAGCGGTCCAGGAAGTGGGTAAGGCACGCCAGATCGAGAAAGTCCCTGGTATGGTCCTCCAGCGAACGGTCCATCTGCTCCAGGCACAGGAGTTGGACGGCGGGCAGATCCATTCCGGGAGAGGAACTAGAAAAATTAAAACAAACATAAGGAAAAACGCAGCAAAAAACTGTATGGGTCCGTTCTTCTGTCAGGGGATGTTGAGGCACAATAGCACAAAGACAATAGAGATAAACAAAAAGGTATTTTAATTAACAAATCCAGGAGACAGGCAATTAAACCTACATAACATAGATGAGAACAGACGAAGACTAAGGGAGAACACAGGACTAAATACTAAACACAATCATGGTGAAACATAAACAGGTGTGGAGCTAATTAACTAATCAGGGCAACTAAGGAAAACTAGATCAACGGAAGACATGACAAAACACAACTAAAAAAGATCAATATGTAACAGCAACGTTGACAGCAGTCCATTTTTAGATTAGCTAACGTTAACGAATCCTTTCACAAAATCGGGCTGTAGCATGTCATTTAATTCATTCATTATTCACACTTTATTCATTCATTATTCAGACTTATAGATGTATGTATAGCTTTTTATATGACTTACAGTGGTGCATACTGTAAGTGTTTTACCGTGTTGTTAGTCAAGTCAAGTCAAGTCACCTTTATTTATATAGCGCCTTTAACAATACAAATTGTAACAAAGCACTGCACAATATCAAAATAGGCAAATTGTGTCAATAATGTAAAATGACAGGATTTAACACTCAATTATCAGCTGAATGCATTTCATTATTGAATTTAGTAATGGCATTGTCCAGCTTAGTTCAGTTTAAATAGTATCTGTGCAATCAAGTCGATGATTGTGCTGGAAATGAAGTGTCCCCAACTGAGCAAGCCAGAGGCGACAGCGGCAAGGAACGAAAAACTCCATCGGTGACAAAATGGAGAAAAAACCTTGGGAGAAACCAGGCTCAGTCGGGGGGCCAGTTCCCCTCCGGCCAGACGAATCAGTAGTTTGTTCCAACTGCAGCAAAGTCAGAGTGTAAGTGGTCCACTGGTTCCGGGGGTCTTTCCCCGATGGATGTCTAGGTGACGAGGTCCTCACTGGAGATCTGTCTCTGGGGCTCATCTCGGAGGTCCTCGGAGGGGTTGTCATCGTCTCTTCTCAGGTGTTCGGTCATCTCTATCGTTTAAGGGTAGGATCCAGACTGAAGCTTGTGTAATTAGTTATTAGTATTAGTGTAGTTAGTGCAGGAGAGAAGATGGAGCTGCATGTGTTTTAAGCTATGCAGTGCAAGACATGCTACAGTGCTGTCAGAGTCAGGCAGAGTGTGAAGGGTGGGTGGGTGAGTATGGTTTGCTATGCTGAAATTTGGTGTGAGGTTTCGGGTATTGCGTACAATGTTAATAACTCCTGCAAATGCCACGCTCATAATGCTGTACATTTCCACTAAATTACTGAAGTCGATAGAGAGATGCGCGATCTGCATTGCCGCGTCTCTCCCACGCGTGCGCTCTGCAGCAGTCACTTGGAGAAGTCGGCTGCTTATTGATTGATTGATTGATGCACATTGTGAAAAAAATGTTGAGAACACTAAGCAATAATTTTGAAAGGGGGGCACTGAGCTGTTCTTGGGAGGCATTTGGTTAATACGAGTCTACAGCAAAGATGTATGAGCTAAAACTTGCAAAAGAAAATGGTCTGACATATCCTAATGCCATCTCTACACTGCATCAAAGCGCACTTTCTGTATCTTATTTATATGTATCAAACTAATATATTTTCTATAAATAACAACTTATATATTTTTTTTTTTGTATAAATGGCCTCTGAAGTAGCCTTGTGGGAGTTCTTCATACTTTGTTTGCGGCACAATGGCAAGTGTTTCCCACAAGATTTTGTTAGACTAGTGTGTGGACTTCAATCCCTCTAGGGGGGTCCAGGGCATGCCCCCACAAATTTTTATTTTTTTAAATGTTTAAATATTTAAAACATCAATCTGGTGCACTTTGAGAGTTACAAATTAAGACCTCCAACACAGGTTCAGTGTGCAAACTAAATTAAGTTCCAAAAATAGGATCGGGAGGAGCCTAATCATTCAGTCCTCTCAATCATTATTACAAGCCTATATAAGCAGCTCTCATTGCACCTTCTCAGCATGAATTATTCCGGCATCCCTCCACCTCCCCATCTCCACCTCTATTTCTATTATTCTTCCTCTAGCCAATACCGCAATGGGGGGGGGGGATTTGAATTCAGAGCTCAAGCCAAGCCTCAGGATCGAGCCTCCATTGAGGACTTCAAACCAAGTTTGTTTACCATTAACTAAAATATTGGACTCAAAAATGTTGCAAGGCTCAAAATACTGCAGACCTGTCTAAAGCGAGTCCATCTATGGAGGGCTATACAGCTACCAAAACTGTCAGCCTCCTAACCTGCAAAAAGCCGATGCCGCAGCGGTGATTTTCTCTCCTGCATACCTTTATCCACTAAACTGCCACAGCAGTGAATTTTCTCTTCTCGACTTGAATCAACCTTTCCACTGCTGCAGCAGTGGCTTGTCCACACTCTATTCTTTATTAACAGCCCGCTGCCGCAGCAGCGAGTTGTCCCTCCACCCCTTATGTTGTCCCTTATGGCGCTTTTCCACTGCATGGTACGGCACGGTACGGTTCAGTATGGTTCACTTTTCCACTGGGTACAATACCTGGTACCTGGTACTTTTTAGTACCACCTTGGCCGGGGTTCCAAGCGATTTGTACCATTACCCAAACGTGACGTGTAAACTCTACTGATCACTGATTGGCCTGAGAAAATCGTCATTACTGCGTCACTGAACTTGTGATATGAGACCCAACATATACCCGCTAGATTTAGCACAGCCAGCGAAAGATCGGAAGCAACTTTTGTTTGAACAAACGCACTTTTTTGTATCAACCATAAAATGTCTGTTTCGTTGTCTGTTGTGGAAGTACAGACGTTGATAGCTGGGAGCGGATCCGGCGAGAGCTTGATGGGGCGAAGCGGAATGAAAAGCATTATGTATATACTTTTTGCACTTTGTATATTTTTAGAGTATGTTTTCCGTTTATATTTTTACCTTTTTATGTGTGTTTTGCTTCAATTAAAAACAATCTGATCGAATAAGTGTCCCTTCAGACTATATTAAAAATGTATTATTTTATGAGCACGTAATGAACCGCTTGAAAAAGACAAATGATTAATGCCATGATTATACAAACCAATACATAAATAAAAAAAACAAGGGCTACATTGTACATTTTGAAATATTATTCAAAAGTTTATTGATAATTCAAAGAACATTCTAGATGAATAGTTAACTAATCAAGTAACGCAGCACACCTCCTCTACAGCCTGTAGCACTGCCACCACAGTCTCTGCTGCTGGGGTAAATCCCAAGCATTCTCATAGGCCTCTCCATTGCTGTTAAAAATCTCCACATGCCGAGAATGAAGAATACCTTTCCGTCGATATGCTCCTTTGTTGGGTGTTTGTGGCGTGGTTACGATGATTGTCACGGCTGTAGAGGCGGCACAACTATAACGACACGTGAATAATCCCGCCCACTCTAAAGCTGCACTAAACTGTGGTGGCAATGCAAACCGTTCTGAACCGAGCTGTGCGTGCCGTAACGAGCCGAGTCGTACCACGCAGTGGAAAAGCGCCATTAGTGGGCTAAAGTCTGTCACACACCTTGACTTTCTTCCAAATAACTGCTCGTTACATTCTGACTATACATATTTTTGCCACTTTTATGTATATAGAGTATATTTATTTAAGTTCTGATAACTTATACTGCTTTGTGCAGAATTGTGTTTTTCAAATGTTCTGTTGAAGGCAGGGCTCTAGACTAACTTTTTGCACTAGTTGCACTGGTGCGCCTAATTTTTTTTTCTTAGGTGCACCAGCACAAAAGTTAGGTGCACCCACATTTTTATATAGGCAATATTGACTAGTAAACGACTAACTAACAATCTGGTCAACATAAAGTTCTTTATTTGAAGCACAACTCTACAGGAAAGGTAACTTACTAAAAAGCTGAGCTGAGATTTAAGCTTAAAACATCTCAAGATAAATGAAATAAAAAGAAAATCTAAATTAAGTGTTTAAGGGCGTCAAACTGAACATCTCATGGCTCAATGTCTATGGACTATCCTCCATTGCATTCACATGCCCCTCGAATGGCCATCTCCTGTAGTTCGGCCTTCTTGATCTTTGTCCTTGGCTAAACCAGCTGACCACACTCTCTCTAGCATCAACATCTTCCAGACTTGGCCCTTCTACACTGATTCTTATCAGATCTTCCACTGTGTCTGAATGAAGGGATGCTCTAGTGCAGTGCTTCTCAAACCCCCCCTTAAACCCATAAAACAATCCGGTGCCCCCATCCCACCACAGACTACCAAATAATTTCACTAAACATAATGAAAAAAAAAGTATTTACAGTTTTTATAACCAATTCTTACTATGCAAAAAAGAAGTATACTTAGGCCTTTAGTGTTATGTTAGAAGCATTTTTATACTCATACCTTTTCTTGATTTAATATTTTGAATTGTTTTTAGCTTTATTTTCATTTAAATGTTTAGTTTTTGAAATGTTGTTGTATGCGTTTGTCATTTTTATTTCATGTCTTTATCTTCTTAAATGTGTGTATATAATATGTATAGTTTTAACTTTTAATTTTAGTTTACTTTTTCTTATTTGTAAGTCGCTTTGGATAAAAGCGTCTGCTAAATGACTAAAAATAAAATAAAACTTTTTACTTTATATATTTACTGTTTATGTTGTCAGTCAACGGGATGAATATGAAATAATGACTGAAACACATCCGTTTAAGAATACATAACCAGCTCTCCCTTCCAAGAAGCTAGTCTGCACAAAAATACTAATTTATAATTTTATTGAGCCGTTGTCTGATGAAATCAATAATACACAATATAAGACAAGACAAAGACAATGACAATTCCTGTGCTGTGATTTCTTCTATATTTGCATGTACATTTAGAGAAGCAATAATATCTGTTTTAACTGAACGGGCTGCTCCTCTCAGACGCTCGCTGAACAGAGCAGATGCAGAGAAAGCGCGCTGATCTCGCGCCGTTGCGGCGATCAAGAGACACTCTGAGAGACTTGATTTGTCACTAGTTGCTTTTTTGGGAAAACAAAAAGTTGCTATGGGGGTCTACAAAGGCGCTAAATCTCGCTAAGTTGGCAACACTGCACGTATCTCTACTACTCACCTCTTTCTCTCTGTCTGACTGCAGCAGCACACGTGACGCATTTGTAAACGGGCATTTGTAAACATGGCTGTTTGTGCAACATTTTGTGGGGGGGTTTTCTCGGATGGGTGGGGTGGGGCACTCAGAGGGGGTCTCGCCCGAAAGTAATTCAATGTAGAAACCGCCACTGTCAGATTGTCCTACCACTATAAAATAAACAGGTAGGATGATTTTACAGCGCAAAATATCTTATTAAAATAAACAGGATGATTTTACAGCGAATAATACCTCATCAGATTGTCCTACCACTATAAAATAAACAGCTAGGATGATTTTACAGCACAAAATAAGTTTTTTAATCTGTAGTTCCTGGACAGATATTATACAAACTCACCCTAAAAACAGATGATAATATACATTTGAACTGTATTGAATTTTAAATGTGAATATACATTTGAAAAGATTAGTTATTGAGATTCTGTATCATAATGCCGAACAACATGAACAAGATGAAAAAGAGTGAAATATATTAATTAAGTCATAAATTAATTTTAAAAGTTAAAATCATACAACACAGAGGCACATAATACAAAATATGCAAAACAACAGCTATTATTAATAGAAATATGTACTAAATAAGATCACATAGTGCTGCAGAATGAATCAAGTTCAAGTCATACAGGTAAATACTACTCATAAACTATTTTAATAATCAATTTGTTCCCCACACATTTTTTTACACATATACACATTTAGGCTATTATTTTTTAATTTGCAACATTCAAATTGTGCCTATCTATTGCAAGCTCTCGCACTGTACCTGAAAGTAAAATCAATGAATATATTAGTAAAATTATATATCTAAAACTATTTAGAATATAAAAATATATAAAACCTATCTAAACATGAATATGATATATTAAATATTCCATATAAAAGTATAAATATTTCAAACTTTGCAATTAATATGATTATTGCATGCTACAAACCAGCATGCTACAAAACACACAGTACTCCTCCGCATTACCTATAAACAAATATGTTAACATTAAATTATTAAATATGATTAATTGTGCAATCATGTCATTATGTACTACGTCAATATACACACCAATCAAAAATACAATCTCGTGTGTTCTGAAATGGCAATAAATTTATAAATCACTCTTGCATTACTTTCTGCCGCATTCAGCTTATTTTCTACTCTATGGTTTTTTCCTCTATCCCCTAGATAGCATCTACACAGGTATACTACATGACATACAGGTGCTGGTCATATAATTAGAATATCATCAAAAAGTTGATTTATTTCACTAATTCCATTCAAAAAGTGAAACTTGTATAATGTATACATTCATTCCACACAGACTGATATATTTCAAGTGTTTATTTCTTTTAATTTTGATGATTATAAGTGACAACTAATGAAAACCCCAAATTCAGTATCTCAGAAAATTAGAATATTGTGAAAAGGTTCAATATTGAAGACACCTGGTGCCACACTCTAATCAGCTAATTAACTCAAAACACGTGCAAAGGCCTTTAAATGGTCTCTCAGTCTAGTTCTGTAGACTACAAACAATCATGGGGAAGATTGCTGACCTTGACAGTTGTCCAAAAGACGACCATTGACACCTTGCACAAGGAGGGCAAGACACTAAAGGTCATTGCAAAATGGCTGGCTGTTCACAGAGCTCTGTGTCCAAGCACATTAATAGAGAGGCGAAGGGAAGGAAAAGATGTGGTAGAAAAAAAGTGTACAAGCAATAGGGATAACCGCACCCTGGAGAGGATCGTGAAACAAAACCCATTCAAAAATGTGGGGGAGATTCACAAAGAGTGGACTGCTGCTGGAATCAGTGCTTCAAGAACCACTACGCACAGACGTATGCAAGACATGGGTTTCAGCTGTCGCATTCCTTGTGTCAAGCCACTCTTGAACAACAGACAGCGTCAGAAGCATCTCGCCTGGGCTAAAGACAAAAAGGACTGGACTGCTGCTGAGTGGTCCAAAGTTATGTTCTCTGATGAAAGTAAATTTTGCATTTCCTTGGAAATCAGGGTCCCAGAGTCTGGAGGAAGAGAGGAGAGGCACAGAATCCACGTTGCTTGAGGTCCAGTGTAAAGTTTCCACAGTTAGTGATGGTTTGGGGTGCCATGTCATCTGCTGGTGTTGGTCCACTGTGTTTTCTGAGGTCCAAGGTCAACACAGCCGTATACCAGGAAGTTTTAGAGCACTTCATGCTTCCTGCTGCTGACCAACTTTATGGAGATGCAGATTTCATTTTCCAACAGGACTTGGTACCTGCACACAGTGCCAAAGCTACCAGTACCTGGTTTTAAGGACCATGGTATCTCTGTTCTTAATTGGCCAGCAAACTCGCCTGACCTTAACCCCATAGAAAATCTATGGGGTATTGTGAAGAGGAAGATGCGATATGCCAGACCCAACAATGCAGAAGAGCTGAAGGCCACTATCAGAGCAACCTGGGCTCTCATAACACCTGAGCAGTGCCACAGACTGATCGACTCCATGCCACGCCACATTGCTGCAGTAATTCAGGCAAAAGGAGCCCAACTAAGTATTGAGTGCTGTACATGCTCATACTTTTCAGTTGGCCAAGATTTCTAAAAATCATTTCTTTGTATTGGTCTTAAGTAATATTCTAATTTTCTGAATACTGAAGTTGGGGTTTTCATTAGTTGTCAGTTATAATCATCAAAATTAAAATAAATAAACACTTGAAATATATCAGTCTGTGTGGAATGACCTTACTACACCTTTGTCAAATCAATAAGGGAGCAAATAAGGCAAGTCATTTGTTACCAGCCATACGGTTCCATCATGCAACATTCATGTTACCCGAACATCATGGGAAAAAGAAGAGAAGAAAGTTGATCAAGCTCTCAGATATTATTTTGCTAAAGAGGTGCCTTGTACACCGCTCAATTTGACTTAAGTGACTGGTTTTCCTTTTACCTCGATTTCTATGTAGATCTGATTTAACTCAAAGCTTCCTATAATAAAAAGGACTTTGTGGTATCACTGACTGCATTGTGAATTTCTGAATGTGTTTTCTGGGTCATATTCTGAATCAGTCTATTCATAAGTCTAACTAGCCTACCCACCCGTGTTCGAACCCGAGTCACTTCTTCAGACATATTAGAGGTGCACTGGAAATGGACAGTGTACTGATGGCCCTATGCCACACTTTGACACCAGGCATGGTACCATCAGTGCGTACACCATCTTGAGTGTCTGTTGAATTTGGTGGAATGATCCGAAAATTGAATTGAGGGCAATAACTTTCAGTCTCTTGGTCTTGGCTGTTCATTAATCTCTCGGCCTCTCCAGGATCCAATGCACTCTCCAGATCTCCTGTATCTGATATTCCTTCAACTGAATCCTTTGTGGCAGCTAAGGAGACCACCCAATCAGCAATGCGCTCTGTTTCAGGAGGATTATACTGTGGTGTTAAGTTTTGCATCGAAGTCTCATCCGACTGTTCCTGACTGAATAGTGAGCCATCATGACAAGACTCATTCTCTTCTACCTCAAGGGGTAAAAAGTAGGCCTGAAGCATAAGATTACAGTGTACCACCTTTTCTTGGCCAGTGCTGGTGTTTTTGACCCGGAAAGTATTGCATCTGGGGTCTTTTGAGACCACCACATAAGGTACCGATTCCCACTTATCAGCCAAAATCCTGTGTCGTCTTTCACCCTTATTGGCTAGTAACACCCAATCTCCTTCCTCGATGTCACAGCCTTTTGTCCTCATGTTATAGAGTTCAGTCTGTCGTTGCTGACTTGAGCTTGCCAACACTGCAGAACATAACATCTATTGGCAGACGAGGAATTCTTCCATACATCAGATAAAATGGTGCGTAACCTGTAGATTCATGAGCAGTGCAGTTATAGGCAAACGTTAGTGTCTATAACATCTGGGGCCATTGTTGCTTATCCCTCGGGGGTAATGCTCGTATCATCCTGCCTAGCGTGCGATTAAACTGCTCTGCGAGACCATTCCCCATAGGATGATGTCCGTTGTCTTGGACTTCCTGACACCTGCAAGCTGCATCAACTCCTGGATCAGTTCACTCTCAAAGTTTGCACCCTGATCAGCATGGATCCTCTATGGGAACCCGTAGATGCAAAAATATCTGTCCCATAGTTGGCGAGCTACTTGTTTAGCTGACTGGTTGTTACATGCAAAGGCATGTGCCATCTTCGTAAAGTGGTCGGTAACCACTAGCACATCCACACTCCCACCCTTACGATCCTCTGCGCACCAGATGATGCCTCCCCTCCGGCTCAGGCATCTTGATTACAACTCAGCGCTTACAGCACTTAACGTACTCTCTAATGTCTAGCTCCATGCCCACCCAGAAGAATCGTTCTCTGGCCAAGTAAAGTGTTCTGGCCTGGCCTTGATGACCAGCCTTGATCGACTCATCGGATCTGCTATCACGTTCTTGCTCCCTGGGATGTACTGGATGCTAAAGTTGTACGGTGCTAGCTTTGCAACCCACCTCTGCTCACACGCATCAAGCCTTGGCTTTGTTAAGATGTAGGTTAGCGGGTTGTTGTCCGTCAAAACGGTGAAGGAATGACCTTTCAGCCAATGGCTGAATTTTTCACAGACGGAACATTTTAGGGCCAGAAACTCCAAACGGTGAGCAGGGTAGTTGCTTTGGGCACGTGTGAGGGCCTTGCTGGTGAAAGTAACAGGACGTACTCCAGTCTCGCCTGCTGGGACCTGAGAAATTACAGCGCTCAATCCATCCAGTGAAGCGTCCTTTGATAGAATGAATGGGCGACTGAAGTCCGGGTGTGCAAGCACCACAGACTCCAAAAGGGCAGACTTTAGCTGATTGAAGGAGTCACGCTGTTCTTTCTTCCAGTCTGCCCCTTTGGTGCAGCAGTCAATGCAAATAAAGGCTTGGCTATGTTACAACAGTTCTGTATGAAGCGCTGATAAAACATAACCATCCCAAGAAATGATTTTATCTTTTTCTGAGATGGTGTAACCCCATCTTTCATCATAAGATCTGTTTCAGTCATAGCTGTAATGGCCTGGACCTTATCAGGATTGGCCGCTACCCCTTTTTCATCGATCAAGTGGCCTAGAAACCGTACACTCCGACGTAACAAGTGGCATTTTTTTGGAGCAAGTTTTAAGCCATGAGCTCTCAGACGGCTGAACACCATCTCAAGCCTCTTCAATGCCACATACTCATTCGGTGCAACCACTAGAAGGTCATCTAGATAGCAGAGTAGGGTCAGGAAGTTCTGGTCTCCGAAAATGTGCATCATGAGCCGCATAAAACTTGCAGGACTGTTGCACAACCCCTGAGGAAGCCTGTTGAATTCATAAAGCCCCATGGGTGTTATAAATGCAGTACATTTTTTGTCTTCCTCAGCCATCTCTATATTATAGAATCCCGAGATGAGATCCATCGCACTGAATATGGCATTGCCTCCGAATGCAGCTTGACAATCTGCCTGGTGTGGCAAGGGATTGGGCATCTTTAGTAGTGCAGGCGTTCAGCCACCTGTAGTCAACCCAGATACGCAGATCTCCGTTTTTCTTCCAGACGAGCACCAGAGGAGAGACCCATTCACTGGAAGACTTGCGGATGATCTCATGCTCCATCTCTGAAAGGACCTGTCTGAGCTTGTGGTAATGGGCTGGTGGCACACATCGATAAGGAAGGCCGATCATCAGCAAGATGTATTCGATGGAAGAGATCTTTCGCCCTGCCACAATCCAGTTTGTTCTTCAAGAACATATCTTCATACTTGCATATCAGCTGCATAAGCTCTTCCTTCCAATGTTGGGACACCTCGCAAGCTTCAATGTCGAGGTCGCTAAGCCCAAGTGTATTCAGTCAATCAAGAAATCTTAAGTCAGCAGGCACACTATTAACATCCATATCAAGGATCGTTTGGTTGAAAGGCTTTTAGCTCATGACTGGCTGGATGTTGGGGGCTTATGTCCAGATCCTCTGGAGCTATACAAGGGAATACATTGGCTAACTTTGTGTTCCTTTGCAATGTTACAGGCTTATTGCTAGCATTTAGAACTTTGACTGGCACCCGTCCGTCACTACTCATAGATGCCACAACCCAGCCGATGACAATGTTCTTGCATGAGTGTGACTTTGAAGGCTCAACCAGGATAGCGCTTCCCTCTGAAACAGGTACAGTAGCAGGTAACTTGGCCCAAACGAGGTGTTCTTGCTGGGGACACAACACTACAGCTTGGGTAAGTTTGGCTGTCCCTATCTTACTGGGCATTTCAGTGCCCTTCCATCTGTGGAGGCCAGACAACATGTCCAAAAACTGTACAATTGTATCATTTTCCGAACTTTCAGGTCGACACAGTTCCCCTGTACATTCTTCATCTGGCTGATAATGTACTTGATGACGTTAGTCCCCAGGATCATTTCATCTCGCTGACCAGGAACAACTAAAGTGGGAACACTGACCGCAGGCCCGTACACTTCCATCTCAAGCTGTTAAATACTCTCAGGCTGAATGCTGACACCACCACAACCAATGAGTATGATATCAGGATGTGTTTCACTGGGTGCAAGCACAACTCCTGTGCTCTTCAACTTGCGTTCAGCCTCCTCATTCATGGTACAGGCCATGGACCCACTGTCGAGGAGAGCACGTAATATAACTTGGGGCCCTGCAATGGAAACATCAGTGTAAAACAGGCTGTCAGTTCTTTCCAACTTCATCACATTTTGATATAGGACACTTTTGTTAGGGATTGCTTTGCAGCTTTCCTCATACATCAGAAGAGCATCTTTGTCGCTGAGGGTCTCACACTTCCCGCTCACATTGTCCCCTCTCCAATGCGAGCATGCTCGTTTCCCTGAGTGTGAGACGCACCAGCTGGTTGAGAGGCTGGTTCCACAACACTAGGACAGTCTTTACGCTGGTGTCCAACACTCATGCAGATGAGACACCGTTTCTCTCGCATACAGTGTGAGCGGGGTAGAATGTGCTGAATCTCCACAAACACGGCAAGATGAGAAGCGAGCTCTGTGGGTCTGAAAGGACTCTGAAGAGCTGTGTGCCGGCTGACTGGTTCGCTCCAATATGCTAAGGACACGCTCCAATGCATCAGAATTAGATGGGACTGTTTTGACTACCCCCGGATGGCTACTAGAGATGTATGCTGCACTGTTAATAGCAGTGATTTCACCTCACACAACTTCTACAGAGCTGCGGACTGCCTTAGCTGTCGATAATTGGAAGACGTGGGGTTTAACTGTACTGTGATTTCTGCGACATTGACTTTCTCTCTGATGTTCATTAATAGCCTCCTGAATCTCTTCGATGGACCTTCTGCTCATGAGCCTGCATTTAAACCCACACTGGACAGTTCAGGGTTAGGACAATTTCATATGAACATCATGGCCACTTCTGCACTAATGTTTCCGATGTTACTCCCACTGCGTTCTAAATGACTATTGGCTCGCTCTGCTGTGGAGTTCAATCTCACCCAGTAATCTACAGGGTTTTCCTTAGCTTTAGGCTGCATTGCGTAGAAATCTGCCAATGGCAAAAGTGACACAGGGTGATCGGTAAAGTAGTGCCTTAACATGTCATACATTTTCTCAACACTAGCTGAACCAGTGGAAGCAGTGCTTTTTAGTCCCACTTTAATTATGCTCTTAGCCCTTCCCAGAAGATGACTCAGGACAGTGTCTGCTATCTCCGCTTCAGGGCAGCTACTTTTCTGCAAGTACAGTTCCATAATGTCTATCCACTCTTGTACACTGTACTTGTCACTTTCATCTCCTTTGAACATTGGTGGCTCTTTGATATCTGACCTCACTATGAAGCTGACTTTAGAAGAATCAAGCGAGGGCTCTGACTTGGTTAACCCTGATCTAGTTGTGGGTGACTGGATGGCAACAATTTGACTGGCCAAGATGCGGCTGGCTATGGACTCACCAATCTGATTACCTAGCTCCCCTATTAACTCTCGTAACAGATGTGTGACATTGTTATTGTCGGAAGGGGTTGAGCAAGCTGGCTGTGCTAACTCAGGATGGGGGCTCACCTCTGGTACCGACAACTTGGGAACAAAAGCTTTGGTATGGCTCCTGTACTCTCCCCCACTTTGTATAGACCTCTACCCCTTCCAGCTAGTGGGGAGAATTAATCTGATGTATCTTGACCCCTTCCAGTCATTTTGTATGGTACAATAACTTGAATTTTAAATGAAACAACAACCTAAGAGATATGTAGATATGCAAAATACACAGATGTACAAATCCCAAGTGGCAATGTAGAATTAGGGGAGAAACCAAAAAAAGTCCTCAGAAGTATGGAAGTCCAAATGTCCAATATGTGCAGATATTTAAAATGTGCATGAATGTAAAATATGTGTCACAGTCTATAATTTATGTGAAGCTTCACTGCCGAAGATTATGAGTTTGTGTCTGTGCAAATGTCAGAGCAAAATCACTTGAGCATCTGCTGCGTAGATCCTCATCACATGGTACAGCACCAAGACGTCACAGCACACTACTTGACCCCGGCGATCGGCTGCAGCTGACCAATGGATCCGGGTCACGGCACCAGTTAGATGTAGCAGACCTCAAATGGTAACCTCCGGACACCACAGAAACACAACTAAACCATGAATGGGATGACGGTTTCATTGTATTTATTCCTAAAACAGATAAGTGAGGCAAGATTAGTATACACAGACATCAGAAGGCCTACTCTCACATCCCTTTACTTCCCCATTCGCATACGTTATGCGTCTGAGCACGATCGCTTAAAGGAGAAGCGATATATTTTTCTTTGGTGTCCCACTAATTAAGGCCCCACCTACAACAATTGATAGGAACTCCCAATAAGAACCATTGCAAATAGAACATTAAATGCAAGTTTTGCTTAAGTTAACTCATATATAGAACATTTCTCCTCACACACATATATATATATATGTAGCAGAGGCACGCTACAACTCTATATTACGCTGATTGAGGCGGCCAAATATGGACAGGATTCCGGTAAGAGAATCAGGGATCGGAGAAGAGATTCTTCAGAAAGATATATTTATTGAACAGTCTTTGGGTTGTCATCCGAACCAGTTATTCTTTGGCAATGACATCTGTATTAATGGTCTAAAGGAACAATAAAGAAATATAATTACAATCATATTCTGAAATCTTTTACACACTGGCATGATAGTCAAACAAATGCAATAAACAATGATTGAACACTCAAGTCTGCATCCTTAACATTAATAGCAGCCTTATCAATGCAAATAGGCATGATATAATTGTGCAATGATACGTTATTAATGTAAACACACTTGTAATGCAGTTTAGTAATACTGCCGATGCTAATACTGATTCGCGCGTTACTCTTGCGGCAAATTACGGGCCGCTACGGCGCTCAAAATTCACTGATGATAACCACAGAACGATCGCGGGACATCAATAACATACATTCGACAAACCTACATATGCAGATGTACTTACATCAAGGCATAAACGCATTATACAGAGCATAAAACGAACGTGCAGAGATGAACATTCACCAAACTGTCTTCCTGCGTGTCACACTATAAATCAGTCCGTGTGGTCAACAACTTTGGTTCCTATGACAGGCTTTCGTACACAGCCGCCCCCAATTATCTGACAGGATAATTGTAAACACCAAGAAAGTCTCTCTACAGTGCCTAAGGCTCTTCCTCAAAGTTAGGAAGTGGAATCAACCTAACAACTGGGCGAGTGTAGGATTTCTCATTAACGAACAGTGCGAATTTTTCCGTCAGGTCCAGCCAACGTCTCCGTCACTGTACCCACAGGCCAGAGGGCACGAGGAAGTTGGGGATCAACAATGAGAACCACTTGGCCCACCGTCAGCCCTTTGCCATCCTTTCTCCACTTATGCCGATCCTGTAAACTTGGGAGGTAATCTCGGATGAAGGCAGTCCAGAACTGATCCGCCAACACCTGGCTGTGTCTCCATCTGCGTCTTCCGAGCAGGTTGGTAGAGTCGAATAAGACTTGAGGTAGGGAGGCATCACGACGGCCCATAAGAAGTAAGTTCGGAGTCACTGGGTCCATGTCTGCAACATCGGAAGATACGTAGCCGAGAGGCTTGGCATTTAGAATGCCCTCAACCTCCACTAACAATGTCTGCCGCACTGGCTCTGGCACCGTTTGCTCTCGCAGAATGACCCGCAGTGCAGTCTTTACCGATTTGACTTCACGCTCCCAGGTTCCTCCGAAATGAGGAGCATTAGGTGGATTGTAGCGGAATCTGATCTTCTGTGGAGCAAGCAGCTCTTGAAGCTTGGGTGCCATGCCATCAAAAGTGTCACGTAGTTCTCTATCTCCTCCTACAAAGTTAGTACCGTTGTCGCAGAGCAATTCCATGGGCTTACCTCGTCTTGCTATAAAGCGACACAGAGAGAGCAGGAATGCATCTGTGTCAAGGTGTTCCAACAGATCAAGGTGCACACATCGGGTTGTCATGCACTTATAAAGGATGCCCCATCTTTTTTCGTGGCGACGACCAACTTTAACTGAAAAGGGGCCGAAACAATCTACCCCAGTAGAATAGAATGGCGGTTGGTGAAGTTGCAGCCTGCAGGATGGAAGATCGGCCATTTGGGGGACTTCAGGCTTGGCTCGCCAGAACTGACAATCTTGACAGTTGCGCTGATGCTTACGAATGGCTTCCCTGCCCCGAAGTATCCAATACTGGCGACGCAACTCTGCTAGCACCCTTTCAGAACCAGGATGTAGAAGTCGGCGGTCCGTCTCTTTAATTAACAGCTTAGTTGTAGAATGACCAGGATCCAACAATATCGGATGGATGGCATCCAGGTCGAGGTCACTCGCTCTACGTAACCGTCCCCCTACTCTGATGAGACCTGTATCCTTATCATACTCTGGTGCAAGGGATGCCAAACGGCTGGTAGCTGGAATCGGCTGTCCAGTCTTCAAAGCATGGACTTCTAGTGGGAATGAGTCCTGTTGAGCTTGAGCCAGGATAAGTTTCTCTGCTTCGACATAGACATCAGCTTGCAGTGAAGAGTCACTGTCTGCGGTAGCCGCCCCGTGTAGGGACCGGACAGTGGCCTCAACAAGCTCCAGCCATGTGTGGAATTGATTGGGGTCCAGAAGTGACTGATTGGAGACTGTGACAGTGGCAATGAATGCAGTTTTCCTCAACTCACTGATCTCTGATTCTACCTCAGTGACGGGTGTAGATGGCCACTGGTCAGAAGGTTGAAGGAGGAAGTCTGGTCCTGAACTCCACTGGTGGGGACTTGCTAGCTGGGTCAGTGTCAGGCCTCTTGTGATGTGGTCAGCAGGGTTGTGAGCTGAATCAACGTACCGCCATTCTGCCGTGTCTGTGAGGGTCTGGATTTCTGCTATACGGGTCCCTACAAATACCTTGTAGCGACAGGACTCAGAGGTGAGCCAGTTCAGCACGGTTGTTGAGTCGGACCAGAGGGTGACTGTATGGAGGTTAAGAGACAACTCAGTCTGGATCACTTTGGCTAACTGAGCACCGGTCAGGGCTGCGCTCAGTTCCAAACGAGGCACAGAGAGGCATTTTCTGGGAGCCACTCTGGATCTGGCCAAAATGAAGGCGACATGGATGTGGCCTTGCTCATCAGTAGTGCGCAAATAGGCCACTGAGCCGTATGCTCTTTCTGATGCGTCGCAAAATATGTGGAGTTCTCGGATGGTACTAGGGTAATCAGCACAGGCTGGGGCATAAGGTCGAGGAAATTGCACCAGAAGGAGATTAGGAATCTCTCTAATCCATGTTAGCCACTTCTCTCTTAGCTGTAGAGGTGTTATCGGATCGTCCCAGCCCAAATTCTGCTTCCAGAGGTCTTGGATGAGAACCTTGGCCCGGGTGGTAAATGGGATGATATACCCCAACGGGTCATACTGACTGGCCAAGGTCTTGTACACGTTTCTCATGGTAGGCTCTAGGAGCTCAGTTGATCGCAAATTATAGCCCAGGGTGTCACTGAGACAGTCCCACCGTAGGCCTAGAGTGGGTTCTTGTAGGTCTGTACTGGCTTTGGTCAACCACAGTTCACTGTTAGCAGACCGGGCTTCTGCGGGAAGATGTTCGATGACAGAGGGAACGTTGCAGGCCCACTGTCTTATGTCGAAGCCTCCCTCAGACAGCAGTTGACGAAGTCCATCAACTGACTCCTTAGCTTCATCAGAGTTTGAAGTGCTGTGCAGGCAGTTATCAACATAGAAGCAATTCTCAACTATGTTAACCAGACTAACTTGGTCCTTCTGGTGTTCTTGGGCACTGCGCTGGAGGGCGTAAATGGCGCAACACGGGCTGCATGTAGTTCCGAACGGAAGCACCTGCCATTCATATATCTCAGGCTCCTGGTCTCTGCACATGTTCCTCCAAAGGAACCGCAACACTGACTTGTCTTTGGCCAACAAGCGTACCTGGTGGAACATAGCTTTTATGTCCCCACTCACAGCCACCGTGTGTTGTCGGAACCTCAGAAGCACACCTAACAATGATGGTCCCAGCATCGGACCAGGAAGTAACTGACTGTTCAAGGACTGCCCCTGGTGTTGAAAAGAACAATTAAAGACAATCCTGTCCTTGCCATTGTGATGTACGATATGGTGCGGAATGAACCAGGACTCTGAGGTACTGTGTGCTTCTTCTGTGGTTATCTTGGCGACATATCCAGCGGATTCCAATTTGCGGATTTCAGTGCAGTAGGCTTTGGCTAGTTTAAGATCTCGAGCCAATCTTCACTCGGTACTTCGAAGACTAGGAAGCACAGCTTCCTTGTCAGCATGGAATATGGTCATGGGCATGCGTCGGAGCAATGGTGTGGCATAACGTTGAACGCCATCTATGTTCACTCTGGTGGTGGCGTTCTGGAGCATGGCGAGAGCATCTTTGTCTTGCTTGGACCTGGTGACCATTCTCTCATTGTATGGGAGGGTGTCGACCTGCCAGAGTCGCTCGACGTGCCGAATCAGATCATCATGGGGTGGAGTGGTGGTGATATGAAGGCACTGCTGATAACACCGTGAGGGCTGCTTTGGGCTCATGGGACCTTGAAGAGACCAACCCAGCTGTGTTCTGATGGCTATTGGACCTCCGTCCGGTCCTCGGCATACAGGCTGTATTGGCATTAATAGGTGCGGCATGTCAGAACCAATAAGGAGTAGTGGTTTGACTTTGTCAACAGGGGGAAGAGGAAGATCTCTCAGATGACAATAAGCTTGTTGAAGCGCAGCCACTGGGTAGTTATGTTCTGCAAGACTCAAACCGGTCGCAGTAAAGGCATTGGGGATAGTGAACCTCTGCATGGGTTTGGTGACTGCTGAGACCTCGAAGGAAACAGACGACCCTTCAAGTTCTGTGTGAGATTGTCGGACAGTTTGTAAATGAAGTAACTCTGGGGTACAGGTAAGCTTGAGCTGCTGCACGACTGGGAAAAGCACGATTGTTCTCTCTGACCCATCGTCGAGAATGGCATGTGCCTCCATTGTGTGGTTTCCATTGTGGAGGAGGACCTTGACGACCTTCAGCATGACTCTGGGTGTACGGTTTGGTCTGTCCAAGTAAACCCGGGTCGATGGGAGGCTGACAATGAGAACAGCATTGGTGGTGTCTTTGATGGAATCATGAAGAACTGTGAAATGTAGCTCTTTACAGATTCTACATGAACGTTTGAGGTTGCAAGACTCTACAGCGTGGATCCGTCCGCATCTCCAGCAGCGTTTACCATCTTTAATCCAAGCTACAATCTGGGAGGTAGTCAACTTCTTGAATGCCTCACAATAGTTAAGGTAGTGATCCCTGTTGTCACAATGGGGACAGTATGGCTGGGGCTTGGAGCTGGACTTAGGGGCTGTGGACCCAGGAGTCTTAGCTACACTCTCACGTGTCAGGAGAACTGGCCTTGGCTGCTCTCTTGAATAAGGTGCTCCTCTAGCTCTACCAGGGGTCTTCAGAGTTTCACTCTGGAACATAGCCGCAGCTCTGCTAGAGATACGTTTCGCTTGGGACTTGTTCTGTAGCCAGTCGGCAAAATCAGGAAGTGTGTAGCTCTTGTCGGTGCCAGTCTGGAGAATACCCCGACTTAGGCAGTATTCAACAAAACTGTCGCGATAGGCTGGTGGCAGTTTACTCAAGAGACGGTCCACATGTGAGCCACACAAAAGCTCGTAACCATTCTGACCCTCAAGAGTTCTCAGCATACCCACTAAGGACTGTACTGATAATGCAAATGAGTCGAAGGCATTAGCGTCACCCAACTTAAGAGGCGGGGTGCTTAGGATGGCACCCAACTCGGACTGAACGAGCTGTCTTGGTTGTCCATACTTGTCTTGAAGTGCCTGCAGAGCAGCAGTGTAAGGCTGGGGGTGATACATGAATGATTTAGCGAGCTGATGAGCACTGGATAGTTTCAAATGGCTTAATAGAACATGGTATTTATACTGTTCACTGATATGATGGTGATTACTCAACAAATTGTCAAATGCTAACTTAAACAAAGCAAAGTCACTCTCAGCACCACTTTCGAAGACTGGTAACGTAGGTCGTGGAATGCCATAGGCTGATGCGAACAGGAGCTCTGGACTCAGTTGAGGTGAGTAGACAGTTGGGGCGAAAGGCACAGATGCTTTAACGTAACCCGAAGCATGAAGTGTCGTCGCCGATGCTTGGTGGTTGGAGACAGGGAAATGCGTCGGACCTGGAAGTATTGTCCCCTGCGTTGTTGCTGTCTGTTGTAGGCTGTAGCGACGGGTAGGTTGCGTGGCTGTAACAGGCTGTTGTGTCACACGCTGCATGCTGGCGCTCATGGGATATGCAGCGGAGGTTGGGATTGTGAACACTGCTGAAGGCTGAGGTGTCACATTTGACGTTAATGACACCGAGTGTTCTGGAATGGCAGTAGGAGCCGATGGTGCAAAGTCAGGTACTGGCGATGAGAATGCTTGTGGCCCTGGGTGGAGTGCAGTGGGCATGGGTGCATCCACTGAGTAAGTAGCAGATGAGGGCCACTGTGACGGTCTAGGTGACGCTGCAGAGACATCAGGATCAGGCAGTTCTGTAGGACAGGGCAGCAGCGATAACGTCACAGCTAACGACTGGAAGGGGGACTGCTGATGCTTGGAAGGCATTAGCTGCGGTGAACAAACCTGGCTGCGCTGCGCTGCAAGCTGTTGCGCGTTTGGAGAACCAGAGTCTGTGTAGGAACTGGAGTGGTCGCCCTAGAGTCCACGGAGAGCATGGAGGATACAAGCTTAGCTACTTCGAGTTCAGTCTCCGCTTGTTGAAGCTTGCGCTGCCGTTCTAGTTGTTTCAACAGGGCCTCCTTTGCGGCAAGCGCCTCCTCTTGCATGCACTGGGCTTCTTTAGCTTGTGCTTGCAATCTTTGGTGTTCCAGATCAATCAGTGAGTCCTCTTCTACTTGCTGCCGTAGACTGTCATACTGTCTCTGTTTAATCTTCTCCTCCAACATAGCAGTCTGGACGCTGGAGAGCTCTGGTGGGACATAGACGCCAGCGGACGTAATGGAACGCCTACTCGTCCTGGAGTGAGAGCTGACACCACTGCGAGACGTTTTCCTCGAGCTGCTTCGGGGCTGACTAGGACAGTGAGAGGAAGCTGTTGGAGGAAGGTCACCTGCAGGTTGGTAGCCAACATCGTAATCATCCAGATGGGTAGGCAGATTAGTCTTGCGTCGAGGTCTGGACGTTGTCTCAGATGCGTCACTTTGTGCTTTGTCCATATTGGTTCGATCTTGCTCTCAATCCGGCTCGAAGGACCAATCTTGTAGCAGAGGCACGCTACAACTCTATATTACGCTGATTGAGGCGGCCAAATATGGACAGGATTCCGGTAAGAGAATCAGGGATCGGAGAAGAGATTCTTCAGAAAGATATATTTATTGAACAGTCTTTGGGTTGTCATCCGAACCAGTTATTCTTTGGCAATGACATCTGTATTAATGGTCTAAAGGAACAATAAAGAAATATAATTACAATCATATTCTGAAATCTTTTACACACTGGCATGATAGTCAAACAAATGCAATAAACAATGATTGAACACTCAAGTCTGCATCCTTAACATTAATAGCAGCCTTATCAATGCAAATAGGCATGATATAATTGTGCAATGATACGTTATTAATGTAAACACACTTGTAATGCAGTTTAGTAATACTGCCGATGCTAATACTGATTCGCGCGTTACTCTCGCGGCAAATTACGGCCGCTACGGCGCTCAAAATTCACTGATGATAACCACAGAACGATCGCGGGACATCAATAACATACATTCGACAAACCTACATATGCAGATGTACTTACATCAAGGCATAAACACATTATACAGAGCATAAAACGAACGTGCAGAGATGAACATTCACCAAACTGTCTTCCTGCGTGTCACACTATAAATCAGTCCGTGTGGTCAACAACTTTGGTTCCTATGACAGGCTTTCGTACAATATATATATGGAAATCAAATTAACTCAGATGTCTCAATCAATCGACTACACTGAGCTAACTGCTTCAGACGTAGTCTGAACATGGCTGATTGTTCCTGTCAGCAAGTAGCCTACTGTTCAGCAAACTAAAACATTGACAGACGATATTAATCCAATTCATTATAACGTTTTCATACCTGAAGCCGCTTTTGTAAATATTTGAACACATACATTCAATACCAAAACTCCACAACTGCTGGAATCTATCTGCGGGTTTGTAATGGCCACTGGGCTGTTTGCTCATCACACCTTCACAGTTTAAAAAAATTCCTAGATTTGGTTGAGAAGTTTAGAATTGAATAGCATCAAAAAAATTAAACAAAGATGAAACAGTTCTAACAATGTTACAGCAAGGGAATGAGAAGACATTGTGAAACAACATTTATTCATCCAAACGCTAGAACATAGGAGTCGCAGGAGACATGGAACACCAGGAATGATGAATAACAGCTGACACCAGACATAGGGAACACAGGGCTTATAAACAGGGGAGTAAACTAGATCATGAGGGACACATACTTGGAACTAATGATGAGAACGAAACGAGAACAGGAAGCAGACAAAAAATGGGCACAAGAGGAGGGAAAACACAGGACATTGGGACACAGGTCTGACAGTTACCTCCAGTTCCGCAGAATTTTACGTCCATAAGAACCTTCATTTCCCATTGGGTCGATCAGAAGTAGTTTTTTTCAGGCATGTTGATAATCTAGAATGTAATGTCATGTAATCATAAATATGTACTATTTTTTAGATCACAATGAAATAAATAAACCTTTAAATTATTGGCCTAAAGCATTAAAGAATGTCTGCATAGGACTTACATGCACATATACATACATATATATAATCAATTTTGCAACTACATCTCAACAAACTCTCATTAGAGTATTAGTAGACTTAGGTTAAGGTTAGAGTTGGAAGAGTAAGTTGATGTACTTGCAGAGTTGTTTATAGTCAGTATGTCTGTTGGGGAACCTCGAAATAAAGTGTTAGCAGATCTTTAGCAGACATCCTACTAATACTCCAATGACTGCTAATTGACATGTAGTTGCAGAATTACTTATCAAATAGCGGTCTAAAGGGTACCATCAAAATAATCAAACTGCTATTACAAATTTTTTTTAAGTTCAAAGCAAATGTGTCATATAACACATTCATCTGATCAGATATCTGATCTTATGGCTGTATGAGACAATTATTATTATTATTATTATTTATAAGTGATCTTTGTCTGCTTTAAGTAACATGGCAATATATGGGATTTATAATACATTGACTATGAGAAATATAATCCATTGGATCTTAAGTGGATGCAATGTGCTCACTGTGTGTTATAAATCATCATGCTCTTAAAAGCTATGACCCCAAATAAGTAAATATTATAATACATTAACACTGTTGTTATAAATATATTAATTAGATGATACATTTTATAAGGTTTTTTATAATGCATTATGCATTTATTATAGTACCTTAAGAATACCTTTAGAATGTATTATAAATAAGGGCTTCATAGAAAGTGTTACCAAATTATTTTATAATATAATTTCACCCTCAATGTACTTCAAAAAAATACACACGCACCACACCACAAAAGTCCAGTGTGCTCCAACCTTCACAAGGCACAGCCAAATGTCCTCAATGGGGGATTTAATCTGTGAAAAGTGTTTAATTACAAGTCTGTGATGGTTCCAAAACATGTAATTAATATCTACTTTACTTTTGGGAAAGCTAAATTACCTTCTTTAAGCATCTGAACTGTCCAGAAAACAACGAAGATGCAACAACTGCACAAAACTGGTGTACATGGTTCTGAAAAAAATAATATATATCTGGAAGTATGTAAAAATACATTTGTATTCCTAATTGAGTAAACATACTATACATACCTGTTGTTTTTCAATGACCAGGTGCAGGTATGCATCAATTACCTATATTAAGAAAGAGATGCATGAATAGAAATAAACTTTGTTTTTGTGAAACAAACAACATCTTTATCAGTTGGTTGACTCTTAAAATTGGGTTCTGGGTTTATAAGTCTTTAATAATATTTTAATAACCTATAGCATAAAAAAACAATGAATTCACAGTTTGAGTCTTACTTCATCAGTAAGCCACTCAGTCCCTTGCAGTGAGTAAAAAGAAGAGTCATAGAGCTTATATGGCCCTACAACTGCTTCTACATGACCGCTGATGTTGGCAACCCAGACCTTCATTACTGAAAAAAGACAAAGTTAGTTTTGTCAATACTTTTTATAATTAATCAACTTGACAGGGCCAATGAGCCAACATAAAATAAATTGTGCAAACTGAACGTGCCAAACAGTCAAGGCCGTAGGTTTGGTCTTTATATTGGAAGAGACAACAACCCACCCCCTAATGAAAAATAATGTAATTATTATAATTGGGAAATATTAGGCAAACCTACGTCCTTGCAAACAGTCATATCGAACATGTTCAGGACAGAAGGGAGAAGTGGAAATAACTCAAAACAATTTATGGTATCCATATTAAAGAAGAAAAATTTAATAATTTGGTGGCCGAAGTTGTGTAGTTTTTTTTTGTGAGGTTTGATCACTAATGAGCTTTGACAAACTGATGCTGTTTGTCTCCGTTCATGCATTTTGATCTTTTTAAGCTTATTTATGGGGCTGTGTTATTTTATGATTTATTTGTTATTATGTCCACTTCCTGTAAATAACTGTGACCTGTGACCAACAGGTCAAAATGGTCACGCAACCATAACGCCAAGACCAAACTGGTCAGATAGGCCAAACTGGCAACTAATGACGAACTGAGATCTCTGTAGATATAAAACCTTCTTGTTCTTCTTAGATGTGCCTTATATCTGATGAGAACATTACTGCTGGCTTAATTTTTACCTCCTTGATGTAGTCACATGTTTGGTCAAGCTTTTTAGGGGCAATGTGAATAACGGAAGGTCTTTGTAATATTGAATCCTCTTGAAGCTTTGTAGGATCATTTATCTTGGTCACAGAATGCTGAGGGCTGAGTGTGGGAGCAACAGTGCAAGGAGGTATCTTGAAGGAACTGATGCTCTCTGTAGGCCCATTGGAGACTGAGATACCACAACTGTCATTAGGCTCTTTTCCAGGTTGGCTTCTTCTGTATGGTTTAATGTGACCAATGCTATGTTTAGTTTTTAAAGTAATCCCTCCAGGTTTGTTTAATGTCACAAGTTTGCCACTGAGTCTCTCAATGATGTAGAGTTCTGAGAAGTCAGGTTCAAGCCTTCCTCCTTTTCTTCCACGCTTCCTAATATTCATCAGAAGAACCTAATCACCAACATTGTAACTCAAATCTCTGTACTTCTTCTGGACCCTTTTAGTGTATGCTTCCTTCTGTTTCTCCTCTGATTTTCTGATGTTTTCTACTGCTTTTTTTTTTTGCCTCGTCTCTGTTTTTTTATCAGAAACTACATATTCACTAAAACGAGATTCTCCATTGAGACTGATGTTGGAA
The DNA here is from genome assembly GCA_003573665.1 of Oxygymnocypris stewartii. NCBI lineage: Eukaryota > Metazoa > Chordata > Actinopteri > Cypriniformes > Cyprinidae > Oxygymnocypris > Oxygymnocypris stewartii. The sequence continues at coordinate 48,854 of QVTF01003615.1, forward strand.
AGCTAAACAATGCAGGTTAATTTAAACAATATAAATTACATTTTGAAATATTAAAAATTGTATACGTTCATATATGTAATGGAAGTCCATGGTAGCATGAGAAGAGGTAGTTCCTTTGTTATTTTAAAAACATGATTGGTTACTATTCACAACAAATTTTTGGGGAATATTAGTGACCGTTATTTTCTGCTGTCTAGAAATTTACTTTAAAGCACAATCCTTCTGAAATGGGCTAGTATGATAAGAAATAACTCAATAAGAACACTCACCGGCATTTCAACAGGAAGCTCTGCAGGGAACACTGCTTCTCTCCCATACATTACAGTTTTTTACAATCGCTATGACAATTTTTCCAATACTTTTAACCATTTTCCTAAACTCTTATCACAGTTAGCACAACATCCATCTGTGTAAACTATACAATTAACACATTTCTTGTTGCTTTGACACAAAATGCATACAATTAACACAAATTTAAAATGCTTGAACTTCTTTTACACACAAGCTCAACCAAGACCAAAACAATGTCATTTTACTGCCAAATGTTCTAATGCTTTCACACTGTATGTCAGAACAGATAACATCATGTTCTAAAACTAAATTATAGGCTAAAGTCAAAGTGAACAGCTGTTCATATTGTGAATTGAAATACAAATATGTCCCCTGTATTTTATTTCATTGCTAATGAGAAACAGCTGATCAAAGTTATGCAAATATATACATTACAGCTGATTCCCATATAGGAAACACTCTCAGGTGTTGAGGTTCTTTCAATTACATGAGCATATGGTATAAAGTAAAAGAGGACCTTTTTGGGCTGATTTTGTGTGGAAAAGGAACAATACAGAGTAACACACACAAAAAAAGAAAAATGCCTGCACGAAGGAGAGGAAGACAAGTACCAGGACAAGGGAGAGGAGTGGGACAAGGGAGAGGAAGACAAGTACCAGGACAAGGGAGAGGAGTGGGACAAGGGAGAGGAAGACAAGTACCAGGACAAGGGAGAGGAGTGGGGCAAGGGAGAGGAGTGGGACAAGGGAGAGGAAGACAAGTACCAGGACAAGGGAGAGAATTGGGACAAGGGAGAGGAAGACAAGTACCAGGACAAGGGAGAGGAGTGGGACAAGGGAGAGGAAGACAAATACCAGGACAAGGGAGAGGAGTGGGGCAAGGGAGAGGAGTGGGACAAGGGAGAGGAAGACAAGTACCAGGACAAGGGAGAGGAGTGGGACAAGGGCAAGGGAGAGGAGTGGGACAAGGGAGAGGAAGACAAGTACCAGGACAAGGGAGAGAAGTGGGACAAGGGAGAGAAAGACAAATACCAGGACAAGGGAGAGGAGTGGTACAAGGACAAGGGCAAGGGAGAGGAGTGGGACAAGGAGTGGGTAGAGGGAGAGGAGTTAGAATGTGTGTTGGCGCTCAAAGAAGAGCCAGAGCTAGAGTAACTGATGAAATAAGAGCTACTATAATAGATCATGTCATAAACCATGGGCTATCATACAGAGAGGCTGGTGAACGAGTACAGCCAAATCTCAGCCGGGACACGGTGGCATCCATTGTTCGGATTTTTCGAGAAACCAACAGGTAGGATATTGTATGAGAGCTTCTCCTACTGCAAAGTGTACATTTGACCATGTATTACAGTGACTGTATACCTCCTGTCTCTAATATGTAACACTATTTTGTCTCTCTAAGGATTCAACGTCTACCTCCCTCAGGGGGCAGAGGAAAGGTCCTAAATGAAGAACAGGAACTTGCAATTGTCAACATGGTGATTGCTGACAATGAAGTTAAATTGAAGGACATTCAATCGAGAGTTGTAGAAAATAACCTTGTCTTTGGGAACATTGCAGCAATCAGCATAACATCCATTTCTCTGACTCTAGCTAAACACAGAGTGCGAATGAAACAACCATACAAAGTTCCTTTTGAAAGGAACAGTGAGCGCATCAAAGAACTCCGTCGCCAATATGTCCAAGTAAGGTTATGCAATACAGTCATTACTGTACACTACATAGTGTGTTTTGCAGTAAACTTCTCTATAAACCTGGAGTACAGTAGGACATACAGTAAAGCATTTACACACACTGTGTCTGATTACTTTCAGAGAGTCATGGAGTTGGAGGCCAATCAAGTCCCTCATGAAATGATCTACATTGACGAGGCTGGCTTCAACTTGGCGAAAAGGCGTCAGCGTGGAAGAAACATAATTGGCAAAAGGGCCACAGTTACTGTGCCCGGCCAGAGAGGAGCCAACATCACCATGTGCGCCGCAATCTCCATCAATGGTGCACTCCTGAATAAATGTGTGATTGGCCCATACAACACCGACCGCCTTCTCCTGTTTTTAGAAGACTTGCACGAAAGACTTGTGCCAGAGGTAGAAAGGGGACAGGTGGGAGACCTGTCAATATATGTGATCACATGGGACAATGCGGCATTCCACCATTCCCGTGCAGTCGCAGCCTGGTTTGATGCCCATCCGAGGATGATGTCCCTTTTCGTTGCCCCTTACTCCCCTTTCCTCAACCCAATTGAGGAGTTTTTATCAGCCTGGAGATGGAAGGTTTTTGACCATCGTCCACAGGACCAGATGTCCATCCTGGATGCAATGGATGCTGCATGCCAAGACATCGCAGCTGAACACTGCCAGGGGTGGATAAGGCATACCAAAAGATTCTTCCCAAGATGCCTTGCCAGAGAAGATATCAGATGTGATGTGGATGAGAACATGTGGCCAAACGCAGAAGACCGGGCCGATTAGATAACATTTATTATTACTGTATTGTTTTACAATTCTTCGGTGGGTTTTTCTGTTTGTATATTCATTCACCTGTAATACAGTAAATGACAGCTATCTTGCACATTTTGTTTTCTTTCTTGTTTTTCTAATGCAAATAAAGCCTTTACTGCAGCAATTCTGTCTCTGTCTCTTTTTCTCACATAAACCGTTCATTCTATAAAGCTACTCTGAGATGGGTCATTCAATTTTTGTATAACATTTCTGCAGCAAATAAAAACAAAATAAACCCAAATAGAAAAAGAAACTTTAGTGTAAAACACAACCTCTGATCAATGCTATATACTCTCTATTGTATATGGTCAGACCTGACACCTAAAACAATGCAGTTTCTGTAATTCCATTTGATGTTAGTGTTTTTATGATATTGTGCTATGATTGATTAAATGTTACTGTTGGAAGAGAACATGTGTTAGTGTTTTGGACTAATAATTTAATTTTGAGACATGTTTGCAGTGTTTTGGTAGGTGTAGTGTATTGTGTTAGTATATTATTGTAATTTGAAAATCAGTGTTGGAGTTTAGTTTGCAATGTGTGATTTTGAGCATGAAATTAAGTTTTGTCAATTGTGTGTTGTAGGTGTGTTGTTGCGTTAAGAGTTTAGAAAAATTGTTAGAAGTATTGGAAAAAATGTCATAGCGATTGTAAAAAAACTGTAAAAGAAAAGGGGAGTGTTTCATGGTGGTATGGACCTTGGATCTTAGAGAAAATAATGGTGGCATCTAGATAGACATCCCAGTCATTCTGTTGATTGTTAACCAATTTCTTGAGGGCTCTAAAATTAAACATAAATGTTTCTGTATTAGCGTTATAAACCTGGTGTATGATAGTCATTTATAACTGCATTTCTAACTTAATAGGTGCCTTGAAGTGGAAGATGGGTGAAAATGTCTTAAAAGTTCCTCTTTTTATGAGGTTATTACTGTATGTTGTTAACAGTATTGTAAAGTCACATGCAGAGGTGGGGGCGGGGGACTTGAATTTTCCTGACCTACAGTAGTTACACAATATTAAAACCTACCATTTAATGTTGTCATTGGTTTTTTCATCCAGGTCATTAGTTTGAGGATGATAAGCTGCTGTCACGCTTCTTTTGATGAGCAACATTGCACAAAGCCTGTGGTTAAGCTTAAAGAAAGAAAGAAAACTGATTGAGCAAATAGTTGAAAAGCTCCTTAAAACATACAACAACTATACATGTGTCAGCAACAAACAAGGGAAACTCTCAAGTAAGTGGCAACAACAGTGAGTTTATTTTGCAGAGCGGCAGCAGATCAAGACGTCAAGAGCAGGTAAGTAACAACAGTTCAGAGGAGCAGGCAATTAAACTATATTTAATTAAATACACCAATTAAACTTAGCTGGCGTGAATAACGAGAGCCCTTTCATGTTTTCCAGAAGGCTGAGGCAGGAAACAGACAGGTGAATAAGGCAGAGCCAGGGAGCCACCGGCTGTTCAGGAGGCCATGGAAGCATCAGACGTTCAGGAGGCCATGGAGGTACTGGCTAAGGTAGCCAGGAGCACAGGGAGTGCAGATGACCTCAGTGACCTTGACAAGGGAGGAGCCCTCCCCCAAAATGTTCTTGGGGACAGTCATGGGCATATGCGCTGCCCAAAAACACAATAGTGCCAGGGTGAATACTCCCGAAGCGGCATCCCCTATTCCAGCATCATGACCAAGGTGGGCTCCAGGTTGAGCTCTGGTAGAAGAGCAGAGAACACTTGAGTGCACTCTGGAGGAGCAGGCACTGCAATTGATGAAGGAGGACTGGGCGGAGCCTGCACTGGACTCTGGTCACAGGCTGGAGCCTGCACTGGACTCTGGTCAGAGGCTGGAGCCTGCACTGGACTCTGGTCAGAGGCTGCAGCCTGCACTGGACTCTGATCAGAGGCTGGAGCCTGCACTGGACTCTGGTCAAAGCTCATAGTACCTCACGGCCAAAGGGGGATGATGTTGACACATGCACACGATGCACCATGCGCAGGACACCACGGTCTCAAGGGAACCTATGAAACACTCAAGCAAGTAGCATACTGGCCTGGCATGTAGCAAGACGTAGCGGAATACGTCAAGGGATACCTGGTGTGTTGCCAGTTCCTACCGGCAAATCCAAACCACCTAGCACCACTGCAAAGGAAAGGAATGAACTTCCCATGGTCGGACCTCCAAATAGACTGGGTAGGATCCCTGCCACGGTCATCACGTGGTAACAAATACTTCCTCACCATGGTTTGCGAATTCACAAAGTGGATAGAGTGCCTACCAGTTCCCAATGATAGAGCAGAAACAACAGCCTGCCAGTTAATGAACCACATCTTCTCAAGATTTGGACTGCCTTTAAGGGTCAACTCTGACCAAGGAACCCACTTCACTGTCGAGGTCATGCAGGAACTGTGGAAACTCCTGGGTATACAGGCCAAGCTCCATATAAGCCATCACCCAATTTCCTCAGGTCAAATTGAATGTGCCAACAGGACAGTGGTCAGCATGTTGAAGAAGTACGTTTCTACCAATCAAAAGGATTGGGATATTAAACTTCCTCTGGCACTGATGGCCAAACTCATCCTTTGGCCAGGCACTCTGTGGTGGCACCCTCCATCTGCCACCTGACCGTTCTCTCCCAGGAGCTGACCACAGAGGATTTCAGCCCCATGTCTTTGTGGCAGATGAGGCCTTTCCCCTCAGGAAAAACCTAATGAGGCCATTCCCTGGATGCACCCTTCCCCGAGAGAGACAGGTCTTTAATTACCGTCTCTCCAGAGCCCGGCTGGTGGTGGAGAACGCCTTCGGGATCCTGTCCTCACAGTGGAGGATGTATTGCCGCCTCATCGAGGTTCAGCCTGATGTTGTGGAGAGGTGTGTGCCCCAAACGCTCCAAACGCTCAATTCGTGCCGTGTAATTCGCGAGAATCGCGTCATTCGCGCTGCCTCATTTGCGCGAATAGCGCTGCAGGATTGTCTATTACATCTTTGCATTGACTTAACATGTAAATAATTTGTGCGTAATGCTCCATTCGTGTCTGGTGCTGAGGAAATCACCAGACCTCCACAGGAAATGACTTCCTGACCCTTGGAAAGCCCTTTCATCCTCTGATGTCTATAGGAACCTTTTTTTTGTTAATCTCCTGGAGAAGACAGGGAACGAGCAAACTGTTTTGGACTTTATGCTAAAAGACATTTAATGGTTCCTGCTACTATTATAGCAACATATACAAGAGACAATATATATTAAGGTTGTATTTTATGTCCTGTATAAGTGTAACGGGGCCGACAAGACGAGAGGCGTGTGGATCCATGTGCAAGCTTTTAGTTTTAGGCATGGTCAAAAACACAGGCAAGGTCAACAACTGGCAAACAGGTATATTGAGGGCAAGGTAGATGAGTACTCCAGTAAACGGATGTGGTCGTCGATCGGCGAACAGTATCCAGAGGGCTTGACTAGAGAGGTAATCCAGGTACAAGGCAGGAGATCAGGAACCAGACAACAAGGCAACACAAAAAGACTAAACTAAAATGAGACACGGAAAACTAGAAAAGGCGCCGTAAAGCAGCTAACACCGGGAGAGTGAAAAATGCAGAACAATACAGGAGACTGAACACAAAAACAAACACGGAAAGGCTTGGTACGCAGCTAACATTAGGAGAATGCTAAATGCTAAACAATACTCTGCAGAGGAAGAGGAAGTCCATGGTTTAAGTAGGTTGTGTGATCAGTGCAATCAGCTGTGTGTTCAGAGCAATCAGCAATGTGTTGAGTGCAATCAGCTGTGTGTTCAGTGCATGTATCGTCAGTGCAATGGATGATGGGAATTGTAGTCTGAGGTGGAGTGCAACAGTGAGTGTAGTGCAAGGGTCCATGTGGTGAGCGAGTGACCTCTGGTGGTGAGTTAAGGGAAGCCCATGAACCGGATTCGCGACAATAAGCTTGCTGTGTAGTGGAACCTATGGTATTTTTCTTAACCTATGACGTAAAACTGTTCCTTGTAAAGTTATAACTAGTGTTTAATTTCATACGGATGGTCGTGATAAATACGAATCAGTGGTGCAACAGATTTGGTGATATTATAAATGGGTAAACATGTGATAACACTTCACATAAGTATTCAACTCTTAGAATTCTCAACATGGAAGATCACAGAGCAGATTAGGTATGTCCAAAATGAACAATATGGGCAGGGCGAAGCCTCTAGTGGGCGTACTGAAATCAGTCTGTTAAAATGGACACAACAGCTTTTAGCTTAGCTTTTTCTTCTCACTCGCTGCTCGCTGACTTCCTGGAAGCTTCGGCTTCGTCTTCACTGGTCGCGCTGGAAGCGCTCGATCACCACCTTATCATCAGGCTGACCATGTAAAGAACACAAAGACTTCGACAAAAGGTCTTACTGAAAAACCTTTACTCCTGAAGCCATAAGAATTTCTAAAACAAGCTTCATAACAGCGTCATCAGGTCACAAAGGAACCAGGGAACCGCCAATCACGAGAGAGGTTCCCCAGTAACACCACGCAACGACGTCAGCAGTCAGAGATTTCAAGGAACACACGGAAACGCCAGATCAGCTGACAACTCAACTGAAAGCAAGTAGACCAAACAATTCTCCATAATCTTACTGAACTGATAAATTAATCTGTATGCAGTAAAGATAGCAAAGTCTCTGCTGTGATCTTCCTCTAGTTAAAGTTATGAGATAGCAAAAGAGTGCTAGCCTTAAAACTCTCTCTTCAAACCGCAAAACTCCTTATGTGTGTGTGTATGTTTATATGTGTATATGTGTTTTACGAAGTTTAGTCCATGTATTGTAGAATAACAGTTAGCAAATAAACCTTGTTTCATTTAAAAAGAATGATGTCTTGGGCTGTGTGATTTTTAAGTTTTAAACAATTTGCCAAAGATTGCGTTACCTAGATCAAATTGGATAAAGTACTAAGTTTGTTTGTTTTATCGTTGGCCACGAAACAAGATAAACTGAATTGTTAAAGATATACTGATGTTAATGGTCGCTGGATGAGTCGTTAATAAGTAAAAATCATAAGTTAAAGATTAATGTCCCTTTAATCAAAGCAATATTGAATCTTTAATAAATGATTCCCCAAAGCTGAAATAATAGCTTCTAAATTTATTACACTACTTGTTATGAGTACCTAACAAATCTTCTATCACGCTACAATCCAACCCGCTCCCTAAGGTTGCAAAACTCTGGACTCTTGGTAGTACCTAGGATAGAAAATCCACTAAAGGAGGTAGAACTTTTTCATATTGAAGCTGTTCCCATATAGTCTAGCGGTCAGGATTCCTGGTTTTCACCCAGGTGCCCCGGGTTCGACTCCCGGTATGGGAAGGCATGCTCCTGGGCAGTCGTGGCCTAATGGATAGAGCGTTGGACTTAAAACCCGAGGTAACCCAAGGTTGTGGGTTTGAATCCGGCAGGAAGTGTCCACGACTGAGGTGAGACCCTTGAGCAAGGCACCGAACCCCCAACTGCTCCCCGGGCGCCGCAATGTTGGCTGCCCACTGCTCCACTTGAATGGGTTAAATCCAGAGAACACATTTCACTCCTCATTATACTCTGTATAATTGTGACAAATAAAGCTCATCTGACCTTAAAAAAAACAAAAACAAACATATTTGGCTCCCAAACTCTGGAATAGCCTTCCTGATAATATTCAGGGGTTCAGACACACTCTCTCTGTTTAAATCCAGATAAAGACATATCTTTAGCCAAGCATTCATATAATGTTGTACTGCAGTTATATCTGATCAAACGCACATTATTATGCTTTAGCTTGGGTTGAACAGATAATTTTTGCCTGGATGCAACAACAGCTACGCTAATTGTCTTTATTTGTTTCTCTGTTTAATCCCGTGGTAACTAGGAATTACACAAGCTTCAGTCTGGATCCAACCCTTAAATGATCTGAGATGAACGAACACTTGAGAAGAGATGATGCCTGTGTTCAGTCGCCATTCAGGTAGCTCCACTCAGATTGTGCTTTTATCTACTTTTTTACATATTTTTACTTTCTCTTTTTACACGCATAATGTATTCACTGGTTATTTACGACAAAAGAACACTTTTGGACATTGGACACCGCTACACTTTATCCATTAATTTCAACGTGGCCATTGGATATACTTCGGAACACAGAGGAGAACAAAGGCCACCTGAAAAATCCCAGGAGGCGAAAGAAACACAGCGGGAAACACACTGGAACCTGCAACAAACTGAGGGAAAGGGCTCACAGTCCTCCTCTACCGAGTATTCTGCTCGCTAATGCCCAATCCTTGGAGAATAAGATGGACGATCTTAGAGCCAGGATAAGTTTCCAACGGGACATAAGGTGCATCGTAACATCCTTTGTTTGTCTGAAACATGGCTCACGGCTCACGCTCACGCCCCTCGGTCCCAGACACCGTTGTAATGTCTGATAACATTTCTGTTTTACGGATGGACAGAACAGCCGAGGCCGGAAAAACCAAAGGTGGTGGAGTGTGTTTCATGATCAACAAGAAATGGTGTGACCCCAGGAGCATCTCCATTCTGTCACGTTCCTGCTTGCCTCATCTGGAACATCTCTCTATTATCTGCCGCCCATTCTATCTGCCCAGGGAGTTTTCATCGATCATTGTTACTGCTGTTTACATTCCACCACAGGCAGACACTTGCTTGGCTTTGTCCAAACTCCACGATGTGTTCAGTGGATATATTAACAAACACCCTGACGCTGCCTCTATCATCACGGGGGACTTTGACAAAGCCAGCCTCAGGCAGGTCATGCTGAACTTTCACCAACGTGTATCATGTCCAACTAGAGGACCGAATACACTGGATCATTGCTACACTCAGTTTAAGAATGCCTACAAAGCCCGCTCACTACCGGTTTTTGGCAAATCGGACCATGCCGCCATTTTCCTCACACCGGAATATAAACAAAGGCTCATTCAGGAACCCCCGGTGGAGAGAGAAGTGACGCACTGGTCCTCCCACTCTGAAGCTATGCTACAGGCAGCTCTTGATGACGACGACTGAGACATGTTCCGGGCAAGTTCATCTGACGTCAACGAGTTCACGGATGTAGCATTAAGCTTTGTCAACACGCTAACCGAGCAAGCCACTGAAACTGTAACTATAAGGACATTCTCCAATCAGAAACCGTGGGTGGACAGATCAATCCGTGATGCGGTTAACCATCGCATTGCCGCATACAACGCCTGCCTTCTGTCGGGAAATATGAGAGAGTACAAAGCATCGTGCTATGCTCTCGGACGTGCAGTAAGAGCCGCTAAACTCTGATACAGGGAGAGAATTGAGTCACATTTTCAGCTCAATAACTCTCGACGCATGTGGCAGGGACTGAAGACCATCTGTTCCTCTGGAAATAAATTCTCCGCAGAGGTGAGAGCAGATCCGTTGCTGGCCGAAGAGTTAAACACCTTCTACGGCCGCTTTCTACAAAGCCATTCTATTTCCGGCTTTGCTACCGTTTGGACGCTCTTGCTATTGCTCTGCGATTTGCTCCCTATTTTTGTTCTTTTCTCAGATCTTTCTAAGATTTTTACTTCAGCTGATCAGCACAGTGCTCAAACAACACATTTTTTGGAAAAAAAGGACTCTTTGCCTCCCACTGCCAGCAGTTTACATTCCGGAGACCGATAAATACAGCTGTCTACATTCAAACAGATGAGAGAAAATGCCTACTTGCTGCACGAACTGCCACAAACTTCTACAAAGGATTGTGGTTCTTGAAACAAAGTTATTTGCTGGACTTCCAAAACAGACGGAACATACAGCAGACGGTCATCACGGACCCCCTCAGCATACAGCCGGTGAGTCCTGTGAATCTAGTGAATCTCAACAGTTTATACCAAGTGTAGAGGAACAAGCCGAAACTGATCGACGGACTAATCGATGGCACAAACAGGGAGCGAGACCCAAAGGCTCTCGAGACACCAGATTGTCACGAGTATTGCTGCTGTAGCATCCTCTACCCCAGATACGGCTATGACAAGACTTGTAAGCACTGGTATTCTACAACCCCCTATACATCTTGAGAACAGATTTGAAGCATTGATGAATGTGGATGAGGAATCCCAAAATATGACAAAACTCGGATCGAATCAGCCAGCAGCTAACATTGCTACTAACATGCGCTCAAGGTCGAGCAGACAGCGGCATTCAGCTCAAAGCGCAGCCGAGCCCAGGACTCTGATAGTGGGCGACTCTATTATTAGAAACGTCAGTAGCAGGACTGCTACTACCTGCTGCTTTCCTCAAGCAACCGTTTCTGATGTGAACAAGGAACTTCGGAGCATTGTGATGAAGCACAAGACTGCAAATCGAGTCATCATCCATGTGGGGAAGAATGATATTCGGAAAAGGCAATCAGAAATGCTAAAGCAAGATTTCAGTGAACTCTTTGAAACACTTCAAAGACTTGAAGTTCAGTCGTTCATCAGTGGACCACTCCCAGCAAGGGGAACTAACATGTTTTCACGGTTGCTTGGGCTGAATACATGGCTACAAAGAACCTGCAGTACAAAAGGAGTCAACTTCATCGACAACTTCAATATTTTCTGGGGACACAGACAACTGTTTAAACTGGATGGCCTCCACCCAAACAAACTTGGTGCAAGAGTGCTAAAGGACAATTTCTATTTCTCCCTCCGTCATCCTTCAGTGGTGTGTGTCAATCCACTCACACAGTCACCTGGACAGAATATGAGTGACCACAGGACTTCATATCAGCTTCCGAGTCATTATGTGGTTGAAGAATCCCACAAGGATACTGATAACGCCACACAGCCAAAACAACCACTGCTCATGGACATCCCGGCTGAGCCCTGCCCACAGAGCTCATCACATGCAGACTGTGACGTATCACAACAGCTCCAAGACTCAGCACCCAAGGACAACTTTCTGGAAAACAGCCTGGGATGCCAGGACAACACATTACAGTCACCGGAAACATCAGAGCTAGAGCCCCGCTCACCAGACACACTATCCCTCTCTCCAGCACCTGGACAGAATATGCCCCGCTCACCAGACACACTATCCCTCTCTCCAGCATCTCCACTTCTAAGCTTTTCACAGAAAATGGAGGAATTGGTGTATGCTGGGACCAAACTCTCTGCAAGCCCGCAGATATCAACTAAAAAACGGCGGGCCCCCCAACCACCAAAGACTGCAGGCTCAGCTCTCCCGCCTCCTGTGAGAGCTCTCCGACCGCTGCCACAACGCAAGGGCCCAAACCCTCCTCCATCTGCTGTAGGTGAACCAAAAACAACTGATAACAGCTCTCAGTGATATGTGTCGGGTCCCCGCTATATTAGCAGCAACATTCACAAACATTTACAAAACAAGCGGGAACCCAGTGTGCCTGTAGCCTTCTCTATTTCTGTTTTATCACGTGATAGAAGGTCTAAGGCCTTCAAAAGGCGTACGGCTGACCCATCTAATCTGCAGCCTGTTATGCATCAGTCTAAGATTGCTGTAGAGACAAAATGTAATTCCATCAAGTTAGCATTTTTAAACACTCGCTCACTAAAAAATAAATCATTTGTGATCAAGGATTTAATAACCACAAACAACCTGGATTTTATGTTTCTAATTGAAACATGGCTAGAAGACAACTGCAGTGCAACAGTCCTCACTGAAACAGCCCCTCCTAACTTTAATTTTATAAGTGTCTGCAGGACTGTTAGGAGAGGTGGAGGTGTAGCTGCTCATTTTAAAGATGTTTATCAATGCAAGCAAGTGTCATTTGGTCAGTACTTTGAATATCTAGGTATTGTGCTGAAAGGTGCCCCACGCATTCTGTTTATCATCATCTACAGGCCCCCAAAATACTGTCCAGCCTTTGTTGAAGAGTTCACAGAACTGTTATCAATGATTTCCTCAGAGTTTGACTGTTTTGCTATTGCAGGGGATTTTAATATTCACATAGATAATGCTGAAATCAAAACTACAAAATAAATTATAACTGTTTTAAACACTTTTGACCTGATTCAGCATGTGCATGGACCGACACACAATCGTGGACACACTTTAGATTTACTCATCAGTAGAGGTCTAAACATTTCATCCATTGTCATTAAGGATGTAGCTCTGTCTGATCACTTCTGTATTTTCTTTGATATATTGATCTCTGTCACCACTGAATCTAGATCTGTCTCTGTCAGAAAGAGATGCATTAATGAGAACACTAGTGTGCTATTTATGAAGGCTATATCTTTAACACCAAGCATTTCTGCAGACTCTGTTGATCTTCTCCTGGATTCATTTAACTCAAAAGTTAAGAATGTTATTGATGATATTGCACCGATAAAGGTCAGCAAGAAGAATGGCAGACAAAAATCATTTTGGAGAAAATCAGAATATGAAAAGACAATGCAGAAAAGCTGAGCGGATATGGCGGAAGACGAAACTTGAAATACACTATAGCATCTATAAAGACAGCCTTCATGCTTTCAATTTGGAACTAGCCACAGCTAGACAGACCTTCTTCTCAAACCTTATTAACAGTAATTTAAACAACACTCGCACTCTTTTTGCTACTGTTGAGAGACTGACAAACCCCCCAAGTCAGATTCCCAGTGAAATGCTCTCTGACAGCAAATGCAATGAGTTTGCTTCCTTCTTTTCAGAGAAGATCAGTAATATCAGGAAGGAGATTGGCACATCTTCCTGTAATACAGAGGTCACACAGATTCGACAGCAATCTCAAAAAGAAGTGACTATGTCTGTTTTAAAAAAAATTGATAGCAAAATTTTGGAAGAAATAGTACAGCATCTTAAATCGTCAACCTGCTATCTTGACACACTTCCCACATCTTTTTTCAAAAGTGTGCTTAACTGTTTAGAAGCAGATCTCTTAGAAGTGGTGAACACCTCACTTCTTTCTGGGACTTTTCCAAACTCCCTGAAAACTGCAATTGTTAAGCCCCTTCTGAAAAAGCGCAATCTTGATAACACCGTGTTGAGCAACTATAGACCAATATCAAATCTTCCTTTCATAGGTAAGATTATTGAAAAGGTAGTTTTTAATCAGCTGAACAACTACTTAAACTCAAATGGATACCTGGATAATTTTCAATCTGGTTTCCGCGTGCATCACAGCACAGAGACAGCACTTATTAAGATAATAAATGATATTCGCTTTAATTCTGATTCTTGCTAAATATCAGTGCTGGTACTACTAGATCTTAGTGCTGCGTTTGACACTGTCGACCATAACATACTTCTAGAGAGACTGGAAAACTGGGTCGGGCTTTCTGGGATGGCACTCAAATGGTTCAGGTCATACTTAGAAGGGAGAGGTTATTATGCGAGTATAGGAGAGCATAAGTCTAAGTGGACATCCATGACATGTGGAGTCCCACAAGGCTCAATTCTTGCACCGCTCTTGTTTAGCCTGTATATGCTCCCACTAAGTCAGATAATGAGGAAGAACCAAATTGCCTATCACAGCTATGCTGATGATACCCAGATCTACCTAGCCTTATCTCCAAATGATTATAGCCCCATTGACTCCCTCTGCCAATGCATTGATGAAATTAACAGTTGGATGTGCCAAAACTTACTTCAGTTAAACAAGGAGAAAACTGAAGTCATTGCATTTGGAAACAAAGATGAAGTTCTCAAGGTGAATGCATACCTTGACTCTAGGGGTCAAACAACTAAAAATCAAGTCAGAAATCTTGGGGTGATTCTGGAGACAGACCTTAGTTTTAGTAGTCATGTCAAAGCAGTAACTAAATCAGCATACTATCATCTCAAAAACATTGCAAGAATTAGATGTTTTGTTTCCAGTCATGACTTGGAGAAACTTGTTCATGCCTTTATCACCAGCAGGGTGGATTATTGTAATGGTCTCCTTACCGGCCTTCCCAAGAAGACCATTAGACAGCTGCAGCTCATCCAGAACGCTGCTGCCAGGATTCTGACTAGAACCAGAAAATCTGAGCATATCACACCAGTCCTCAGGTCCTTACACTGGCTTCCAGTTACATTTAGGATCGATTTTAAAGTACTTTTACTCGTTTATAAGTCGCTCAATGGTCTAGGACCTAAATATATGGCAGATATGCTCACTGAATATAAACCTAACAGACCACTCAGATCATTAGGATTGAGTCAGTTAGAAATACCAAGGGTTCACACAAAATAAGGGGAGTCCGCTTTCAGCTATTATGCCGCCCGCAGCTGGAACCAGCTTCCAGAAGAGATCAGATGTGCTAAAACATTAGCCACATTTAAATCCAGACTCAAAACTCATCTATTTAGCTGTGCATTTGTTGAATGAGTGCTGTGCTACGTCCGAACTGACTGCATTATTTTATGTATAATCATTTTCTATTTAACTGTTTTAAATCTCATTTTAAATCAATTTCTATATCATTTTAAAATTCCTTGTTTTATTATTTTTAACTTCTTGTTTTTATTGCTGTGAATGATTATTTCACTTTATTTTATGTAAAGCACTTTGAATTACCAATGTGTATGAAATGTGCTATATAAATAAACTTGCCTTGCCTTAAATTAAGACTTTAAGGTAAGTTTTTAATTCTCTAATCAACATGGGGATGGACAAATATGGATGCTTTATGCAAATTTCTGTTTACTATTATTGAAACCAGTCAACATAGAGCATGAAGACTAGACATGTTTCAAAGGTAATAGATGTTTTTCAAAGAACTTGTTCATTTCTATTTTACACATGAAAAAAGAAATACCAGGTTCCCATTACTTCTGTTTTTCTTTGCACTGAGCAATTTACTGACACAAACCTGTTTACATTTTTGCAGGACAGGGCAGCACACTTCTGAACATGCAAAATTTACATTTATTATTTATTATTATATTTGTTTCCCTCTCTGTGCCCACATACTGTATTTTGATACAGCTAAATTCTCAATAAAACGGTTTTCATTGATATAGTTTACCGTTTCTGTTGTCAGACAATGGAATGAATATGAAAAAGTGACTGAAACAAGACCCATTAAGACTATAACCAGCTCTCCCTTCCAATATGTTAATTTGCACAAAAATCCTGATAATCGAGCCGTCATCTGATGAAATTAAATACACATAAGATAAAGACAGTATCAGTGCTGTGATTTCGGCTATATTTGCATCATGTAAAATTAGAGAAGCAACATAATATCCAAATATCCAATATCCAACAACTGAAAGTGCTGCTCCTCAGCTGCCTGCCGCACACTGACCTGAGGCAGTACTGGCGATTCTCAGAGACAAAGGTTTGGGTTCTTTTTTTGAAGGGAAAAAGTCACAAAAGGGGTCTGCAATGTTGCCAAGTTGGCAACACTGTGCATCTCCATTGCTCCAACTACGGGTTGGGCTACGGGTCAGACAGAAAATACACATTGCGTTAATCGCGCATTAATAAAATAAGTGCCGTTAAAATGAATTTGCGTTAATGCGTTATTGTCTGCCATACTGTATATTACATATGCATCTCTTATGTATTATTTTTTCCTTTTCATCAAGTAATGTGCAGACAATTTTATTTTATTTTTTACCTCAAACAAATACATTTTAATGATCAAGTAAATTGTATACATTCCTTAGTTTTAAAGGTAAAAAAAGAACACTGATATCAAATCAGTATTGATATCGTATTTATGTACTGATATTTATGTACTGCTGTAGATTTTCTAGTCAATTAAGAAATAAAACTGACTGACTGACTAAAAATAAGACAGACTGAACACAAATCAAAAGTTTCTCTTTGTCATGCTTTTAATTCTCTACAGAGGAACAGATCAATTTACACACAGCAGAAGTCTGTGAGCAAAGAGATAACACACAAAGCTCATACAGGTTCTTTAAATACATTTCTTGAGATAAGAAGATAATAGAGTCCCTTGGGCCTCACTTCTCAACCAACCAGGAGGCTGCCTTGAGAGTCGCCCTCATCATGCTATTCTGCAACATATTACCAATTTCCAAGGATTTCAACATTTTTCCATGTACGATTTTCTAAAACTGTTGCCTGCAGGCAGAGAGTTATACACCAATGTCAAAGTCTCACGCTACTAAGTAGGCCCTACGGCTGTTACACAAGAAGACCTGTTTTGACAGTTACACAAGAAGACCCCCATTGATCACACATGTATAGTCACCATATAGAATATTTTATACTGACTACTTAAATCTTATATTGTTGAATATTGATTACCAATATATTGGAATAATTACAAATTACCACTACAGTACATATTTACATCTGGTCTATTTGCATGGGATGAGCATTACCCAAGGTCATTTTTCTTTATCTTTCTAGATAATGTCATGATTTTTTGTATGAACGTGTTAATGTGATGTTTTAATTAGACTGATCACAACTGAATTGTCTTTCTTCAGAGTGCATGAACAGATGATTGTTGAAATTAAAATTTTCCGCAGTGTGACATGAGGTTTGGAAATTCTTTCCAGAAGGAGTTTGCAAGTGCCGTTTCAGGTCTGTGTGATATGTGAAACTCATGTCACACTTAAGACACTTGTAAGGCTTCTCTCCAGTGTGAATTCTCATGTGAATCTTAAGGTTTCCTTTAGCTGTGAAGCTCTTTCCACACTCTTGGCAGGCGAAAGGCTTCTCTCCAGTGTGAACTCTCATGTGATTATCAAAGTTTCCTTTGTGTGAGAAATTCTTTCCACACAGCTGACATATAAAACAGTTCTCTCCTGAGTGACTCCTCATGTGAAGATCAAGGTGCCCTTTACACCTGAAACTCTTTTCACATAGATCACAAACAAAGGGCTTCTGTCCAGTGTGAATTGTCATGTGGCCATTGAGATGCTTTTTCTGTTTAAAACTTTTTCCACACTGAGAGCATATGAATGTCTTCTCTCCAATGTGAATTCCTGTGTGAAATGTAAGATTTTCTTTTCTTTTGTAGCTCTTCCCACACAGTTTGCAGGTGTAAGGCCTCTCTCCAGTGTGAACAAACATGTGGTATTTAAGATTTTCATTTCTTGTGTAGCTCTTCCCACACAGTTTGCAGGTGTAAGGCTTCTCTCCAGTGTGAGTCGTCACATGGGAATTGAGGTGCCTTTTCTCTTTAAAACTTTTTCCACACTGAGAACATTTGAATGGCTTCTTTCCATTGTGAATTCTCATGTGAATGTTAAGATTGAGTTTTTTTGAGAAACTCTTTCCACACAGTTTGCAGGTGTAAGGCTTCTCTCCAGTGTGAACTCTCATCTGGAATTCAAGGTATCTAGTTTCTGTTTTTTGAGTCAGCGAGTAAGTAAAAGATTTTTCCCCAGTCATGAAATCATTCCGTTTGTCATACTGATTTTTGTCTTCCATTACATTCAGTTCTTGACTCTCCTCTTTCAGTGGCATCAGGTCTAAGGTGAAAGGAAACAAAAACAAGTTAACACCAGTTTAACAGCACCAAGACATGAAAGTATTAGGCAGTAAAACAGCTAATTTAAAAACTAGATTCTACAAACAGAATTTCAGAAGTGATGGGACATTTTTACATTTGAATAAAATTAAAACTAAAAGACTTTAAAATCACATGAGCCATTATTTTATTCACAATAAAACATAAGCGTCGTTGTGGA
Organism: Oxygymnocypris stewartii; assembly: GCA_003573665.1. NCBI lineage: Eukaryota > Metazoa > Chordata > Actinopteri > Cypriniformes > Cyprinidae > Oxygymnocypris > Oxygymnocypris stewartii. The sequence continues at coordinate 67,243 of QVTF01003615.1, forward strand.
AAAACCACATACTGCAGCTATTACAAAAGCATGGCTTCTTAGTAGAAGAGTCCAGGTGCTGAATTGGCCTGCAGTCCAGATCTTTCACCAGTAGAGAACATTTGGCGCATCATTAAAAGAAAAATGCGTCAAAGAAGACCACTGTCACGATGTCCACGAGTCAGGGATTCAGGCACGAGGAGACACGGAGTTCACAAAACGAGAGGCTTTAATCATTCAACATGGAACACAGGAGATGCAGGAACAGCAGGGAAGACATTCAAGGGAAGACATTCAAGGACCAAACAAACACTCACTGAAAGGACTGGGGCTTTTAAAGACAGGTTAACGAGGGAACTAAGGAGACACACCTGGGATCAAATTAAACAATCAGACATGAGGGAGAAACTGGGTCACAGAACAGGTGGAGCAAACACACAAAACAGACCAGGGGCGTGACAACCACGAACTCTTCAGCAGTTGGAAACCTATATCAGGAAAGAATGGGACCAAATTCCAACTCCAGAAACTCATAACCTCGATGCCCAGACATCTTCAAACTGTTTTTAAAAGAAGAGAAGATCCTACACCATGGTAAACAAGCCCCCGTCCCAACTATTTTGAGACCTGTAGCAGGCATCAGATTTGAAATGAGCTCATTTTGTGCATAACATTGTAAAATTTCTCTGTTTAAACATTTGTTATCCATGTTCTATTGTGAATAAAATATTGGCACATGGGATATACAATTATTTTAGTTTAAATTTTATACAAATGTAAAAAATATCCCAACATTTCTGGAATCCGGGTTGTGTACCCACTAAACTAAACAAATAGAAATTAAACTCAGCACCTCTTGCCAATATGGTTAATTATTTGCTTTCTTTAGGACACGTTCCAAATACTTTCAAGCTGGCAGTGAGAGATAAAAAATAGACAGCAGTTACCGGGATTTAACAAGAAGAATGCAGTCAACAATAGTGATATGTGTTTCATGATCAAATACATTTTTTAACCTGCAGTTTTTACTGAACCGTTCGAATACACGATCGATACTGAGAACCGATGAGCTGATAATACTGAGCATAAGTAAGGGCTGCACAAATAAATCGAATGCAATTAATTGCAATTGTCATGCCCTTTTTTGTCAGTAAAGCCGGTTCTGTGATTAGTACTAAATCTCCATACCAGCATTTACTACAAAATGTCATAGTGTCCTCTGACAAGCTATGCAAAAATCACGTTCATAATCGCAGACGATATAATCGTAGGGTTATGAAATGAACGAAATCGTTCATGATGACAGCTGTTAGCCTAGCATCTCACTGAACTATGGCTCTGTGAAGTAAATGCTGAGAGCACGTGAAAATACCACATTTAATATCATGTTTTTACTTCACCGTCTGTCGAGTAATTGAAATAAATCATTCTGTGATATTATGTGGCTTCTTACACAGAATAATTAAGGATTGTGCCCATGATTTCATGTATGAAAAAGTATTTCTGAATAAGTTAAAATGGTGTTCAATATCTATACTGTCATCCATGTGTTTACACATTTTTATTATAAAATAATTTAAATCAGTGCACTAAGTCAGATCAAACTGTTTTTTTTGGTCCTCCTGTAAAGTTGGTGAAATGTCACTTATGCCTCTCTGGTCCTCACCCCTCGATATGAAACAGAATGAAACATTGGTGCCAAAAAGGCGTGAGACATTTTTTATTTAAAACAAATTTAGAATTTATTTTTATGAATAAATGTTAAAACGGTGTTCAATAAGTATGCTCTCATCCATGTGAGTACACATTTGTATTATAAAAGATTGAAATCAGTACACAAAGTCAGATCAAACTATGGTCAATTTTTATTTTGGCCCTCCTGTAAAGTCAGTGGAATGTCACTTACATTCTCAACCTGGTTAAAACCCCTCAATATACAAGCATAATGCATTAATATACAGGCAAAATAATATCAATAAAAAAAAAAATATGTACAAATATAACAGATACACAAAAAAAAGGCCTTCTAATTAAGCACCTATTAAGTTATCTATACAACATAATTTAATAGGTGCTTTGTAAGTATGTAATGTATGTTTATTTAATAACAAATATACTGGAAAACGCAAATGCAACTAGTTATATTAAAGACAACTTTTACATGATGCAATAAATGTTCAGTCAAAACATAAATGAATTTGACTATTTATTATTGTATATGCACATAATGTGATTATATTTTAAGCTTTATGAGCTGGATCCTGATTTCTGTGAAAAGTTGATGAAGGCAAGTTAATTAATGTTATATATTTAAATATATTGTTCTCTCTCACTCTCTCTCTCTCTCTCTCTCTCTCTCTCTCTCAGGCAGTGTTTAATTATGTTTATATTACATTTATGCATTTACCAGATACTTTTATACAAAGCGACTCACAAATGAGGGCAATATAAGAATTAAAACCAAAATATATAATACAGTGCCTTACAAAAGTATTCATATGCCAAAAAAAGTAATTTAAAGACTATCATATGGCAGCAACATAAAATGTGAAAAAATTTGGAATACTCATAATTAATTAACAATAAATAATTATGGGTATGAATACTTTCTCAGGGCACTGTATGTGAACTGTCCTCAACATAGTTTTGGGGTTTGTTTTGACAGTCAGATAAACTCCCTTCCCTCACACAACTCTGAAGAAATTAATTTGCCAACAGATTTAAAGAAAGTGACGTGACATGGTGACCCATACTCGGAATTTGTGCTCTGCATTTAACCCATGCAAAGTGCACACACTAGTGATGTGTGGATGAGCTAAAACATCACCCGAATCCGCAGTTTCAAATAAATTATCCAACCGCTGGCACCTATATTTTTGTCTGATTTAGCTAACCGCATTCAATAGTCACATTCAGGGTTTGTATGGTCATGAAAAACCCGGAAAAGTCATGGAATTTTAAAACAGCAATTCCCAGGCCTGGAAAGTTTTGGAAAAGTCATGTAAATCTATTTCACAATCCTCTGTATAATAGAATTATGTTTAATTAGGTCCTCAATTTCGGTGTGGGATTGGGCATATGTCGCATTACTCATTCCCGCAGCTTTCAACTTTAAAATGAGGTAAATAACTGCAAAACATTTATTCAATACAGCGTGTAGGTTAGATGAGTAAATAAATCCACACAAACCATCAGATCAAATCAGTCATTTGAAAACAGCGTGAGTGATTCAGCACCGAGTCCTCTCTTTGACCTTCCCTTCACATCGGCACATCTAGAACTGAACGCTGCGATACAAGACTTTAGCTCACGTTTCGGTACAGTTGACAATTGTCAATTTCCTAATCGGTCATTTCTGCATCGTCAAAAAAATGTATTATTATTACGTATTTTTAAGCTATTCGGTTCTCACACTCTCCAGAGGCACTGCTCAGTCACATCCAGAGCGCGCGCTGAGAGTACCAAATCAAACAAGCAAAGCTTGTAAGTGGCCAAATGCACACAAAATGACATCAAAATGGTCGTCCTGGCGAGTATCCTCGTAAGCACTGTCAGTTTTGTCTCAAGTTAATGTAAATAGTTATAAAAGAAAGCGCATCTGTATCAGTATTGGATCCGTGAAATAGTTTTTGTGACAGCAGTCTAATAAAGCGGTGCTATCTGTCATTATAATGTTAATCAAACAACAAAAGACAAAAAATCCCTCACTGCTCTTGACTAAATAATGTTTTGTTGAATAATTTTAATATGTTAATTTACACTTTATTCAATTTCTGTAGCCTATTTAGTAAATGAAGTTAATAATTGCATTATTAATAATTTATCATATCCACATAATCAGAATGCATTTTTTTTTATTACCCAACACACCCAACCCGCGGATCATACGCAGCGCCCGCGGATATAGCCGCCATCCACGCATCCCTAGCACACACACACCCGGAGCAGTGGGCAGCCATTTATGCTGTTCGGTGCCTTGCTCAAAGGCACCTCAATCATGGTACTGATGATGGTGAGAGCGCTGTACATTCACTCCCCCCACCTACAATTCCTGCCGGCCAGAGACTCGAACTCACAACCTTTCGATTACGAGTCCAAGTGCATTTACCATTAGGCCACAACTTCCCCTGGGGTTATATAATGCTACATGTACTTTTACAAGTTGTTTGAACTGAAATGTGTGTTGGCAGTGTGTGTACACAACCACCCTATAATGATAAAAATCCACCCATTGTTTTTTTTTTTATCTACTAAAATCTTTACCCCTTTCTCAAATCGAGCCGATCTCAGATGCCCGGGGCAGATAGAATGGGCGGCAGATAATGGAGAGATGTTCCAGATGAGGCGAGCAGGAACGCAACAGAATGGAGATGCTCCTGGGGCCACACCATTTCTTGTTGATCATGAAACACACTCCACCACCTTTGGTTTTACCAGCCTCGGCTGTTCTGTCCATCCGTAAAACAGAAAATGTATCAAACGGCCTTACTGCGTTGTCCGGGACCGAGGGCGTGAGCCATGTTTCAGTCAAACAGAGGATGTTACAGTCCCTAATGTCCCGTTGGAAACTTATCCTGGCTCTAAGATTGTCCATCTTATTCTCCAAGGATTGGACATTAGCAAGCAGAATGCATTAGCAAGGACTGTGAGCCCTTTCCCTCAGTCTGTTGAGGATACCAGCGCGTTTCCCGCGGTGTTTCTTTCGCCTCCTGGGATTATTCAGGTGGCCTTTGTTCTCCTCGGTGTTCCGAAGTATCTCCAATGGCCACGTTGGATTCGTGGATAAAGTGTCCTGAAGCAGGTTAGTGTAGCGGTGTCCAATGTCCAAAAGTGTTCTTTTGTCATAAATAATCAGTGCAGATGTTATGCATGTAAAAAGAGAAAGTAAAAATATGTAAACAAGTAGATAAAAGCACAATCTGAGTGGAGATACCTGAAAGAAGACTGAACATAGCAGCACCATTTTGTTTTATCATTGAGGTGTTTTGTTGTTGGAATTAATAATGAACATAGCAGTAGTCATTTACTCCCATCATCTGAGCGACTGAAGATGATTACGTTTGGTTCTGAAGGGAATGCACCCTCGATCTACCTATATGCGTTCATTCGTGATCCAGCTTCGCCTACAGAAGTAGTGAATAGAAGTTTTTTTTTATTAATCTTTGCAAATCGCTATTTATAATAATATGCTAAATATCAAGTTTCATGATGAATGCAGCTAAAGTAAACTGGCCCTCAGAGAGCGGCTCGGAAGAGAGGGGCGGGGTCAGGGCTCATTCATATTTAAAGGAGAAAGACATAATACCTCTTGTTCTGAAAAATAGTTGTTTTTGACAGGCAAAAAAGGGTGTTTTTTACACAACCAATGAAAAATTAACCAAACAATGTTACAGACTTTTCATTAAGACCCTAAAGAATAATATCAGCTTGTGGAAAATGGTCTTGAGTGTGGAGTGAAACTACAAATAAAAACATTATATAATAATGTCCAGAAACTAACAAAAGCTACATAATCATTACAACATTCACATGGAATTGAACATGGCTTTTTTATGCAACAGTGGTATGATGCAGGGGCGTTGCTAGGGTTGGGAGAGATATAATATACATATAATATATGTATAATATCAGTCAGTTTAAATGCAAGATATGTAAAGTGTCCGGAAGTATACTTTGATCGTACACTTTAGGACAATCAAATATACTTTCAGTATATCTTTAGTTGGACTTCAGCACCACTTCTGCACAAGTAAAGTGCCTTAAGTACAAAATTAGTTGTTCCAATTTAGTAGATTTTAATTATACCAGTTTAGTATACCAAAAGTACAATTGCAGGGTATTTTTTATTTTACACATAAATATGTAAATGTATCTGTAGAATACTTAGCACAAAATAAATGTATTTCAAATACATTTTAGTATTTTTTTTCTTCCCATATGTTAGAGACTGAGCCTCACTAACCACATCTTTGGTGCTTTATAATAATTAATAATTTGTTACATTTATATAGCGCTTTTCTAGACACTCAAAGCGCTTTACATAGTAAGGGGGCTATCTCCTCATCTCCTCTCCTTTATCTGACATTAAATTAATTGATTTGTTTACATTACGTGTGGTTAAATCTCCAACTAGAGCTGCATGATTCTATATAAATGGAGAAGGGAGAATCTTGATTTTTATTTTAAATAGATATCACGATTCTCCCACCATGATTCTGGAAAAATAGACAACTAAACAAAACAACATCCAATTTACTAGAGGTTCTGACAAAATGCTAATTGCTACAATTTGTTTATAAAATGTATTCTATATTCAACGTATTGTTAAAAAAGTTAGTGTGATTTAATCCCAGTGTATTTTGATTGTAAACATTCAGTAATTCATTACTGTGTTTATTATTAAGAGTGTTCGACTTTATTTATAACCTTCAGTATGCAAATATGGGTAAGCAAAATCATTTGTTTTGAGTGGTTTGTATATGTAATGATCACACCCCTTTAACTGGATGGTGTATTCTGATTGGCGGATTAAGATCATTTTCAAGGGGAGAACCGTTGAATGACAGCAGAAGAGAGAGAAGACTTAGTTTAGTTTCATCCGCGATTGTTACAGTGTCTTAAACTTGCTATTCTGAGATAAAGAGGGTATTTTCAGCAATAATTCATCTGGCAGTGTTCTGGTGTAGTTCGCTGTATAACTTGAGTATTGCAGGTGAGTTTTATAGACCGAGTGTCTCACACGCGGCATTGTTTACATTTGTACGGGAAGCTGGTTGTTATAAGTGTCTGTGTACGGATCGTTGCGAGAGACGGAGAGCGCGTTGAGGACGTTGCTGGACGACAGACTACAAGAGCAATAATAGGCATGTATTACAAGTTTCTCTGGCATCGAAAGAGAAGTGTCACAACTCCAGATAGCGCTCTGAGTTCCTCTGGCATCGGTGGATACACCGCATCGAGGGAGAGTTTGTGATCGCCATCAGATCAAGAGAGTCTGAGCCGAGTAACCTTCATGATCGACCGCTTGCAATTCACTTGCCTTGTGGTAATCTGCATTGTTTTTATTTTGCTCGGTTAGAGTGAAGCGGCCAGTTTGTGTTTTAATCGGCCACAACGCACCCTAGCAACGATCCAGGCCTGCAATGGTGGTGGTTGATGAATGAGTGTGCGGGCCCACATTTAAATAACTGTTATGATTATTGTTATTGTCTCAGTTGATCTTACAGCAAACTGTATAAAGTCAGTAGGATAAATTGCAGTAGTCATCTGCAGATGCTGAGATATATTGGGAATAATTCACTCAGTTTGAGTTTTAAGTGAGAAGTTTCCTTATTTGAAGTATTGTCATTGATACATTGAATACTGATACTGTGTATTGTCTATTTTGTTACTTTTTTACATTGTCTATTTATTGACCTATTCATCTATTTATTTCTGTTTTGCTATGTATTGACATTTATATATTTATTGAGATTTGACTATTTATTCAATTACTTACCTTGATAATAAAACATTAGTTTGTATACTTACCTGGTGTATTTTCCTGGATTCACCATACTTACCTGTAGGCTTAGCTTGTAAATAGTAGTAATACCAGAGGTGTGTAATAGTTTATAAGACTAGTCGAGAGACATATCACTAGAACCTGGTGCTCCACACTAACAGAACTTGAGGGCCGTAACTTTCGAGAGGGCAGGGAGCGCTAAACAAGGTTAATGATAACAGAAATACACCGTGATTAATGAGAGCCATGGTTACCGCTGTCTGCCCAGAGCAGTCACTACTTCTGGTGCAATCACGTGAACACCAGAAATCGCAGTTTAAAGTACCATTAAACTTGCTACTAGATGGCGCCATTACTAAACTATTTACTAAACCATTAGTAAAGTAAATGGGAGAATTACTGCCTTAATGTTTTTGTGCACATACATCTTCTGATGGCGCTGGACACGTCATCAGTGATGTTCCTGGAATCATTGCGTGTTTCGGGTCTTTTAACATCATGCACCCTCTTCCAGGTGACCCAGCTTGTGTCCAGCTGGCTGGCTACTTAGTAACCCATAGCTCTCCTGTTTTTAGCCATAGCCACCTTGAAGCCCTTTCTGCTGCTTCAGTGGTGCTGCATATAGCTGCCCTCCTGCTAGCTCCCTCAATGCCCAGTACTCTATTGGCTCTGGCCAAGGAACGTGCCGCAAATCCCCTACAGCCAACTTCAACTGGGATACACCTCGCTCTCCATCCTGCCTGCTTGCAGTCGCTGACGAGTCCTTAATACTTGGGAGAGCTTCCTTTCAAAAGCTTCTTCCAAGCAATCTTCCAAAGTGATGGTCAGTTCCAGCAGCACAGCTTGTTTTGTGGATTCCGATATGAAGATGATGTCTGGTCGCAAAGTGGTAACTACAATGTGGCTAACTTCAGCTGTTTTCTGATGTCCACTAGCAATTGCCAGTCCCTTGCTGGTCAGTATGCCTGTAGATTCCCTTTTCGTTGAAGTAGGCTGCTCTCCAGCTCTGACAAAGGTAATTCTCTGCTTGGAGGGTTGGGACCGCTTTGCCCTTTCAACTCCAGTGCTGAGAACTTCAGCAAAAGTCTTCAGGACTTGATCTTGCCTCCATCGGTACTGACCTTCTCCAAGTGCCTTTGGGCAGGAGCTAAAAATATAACACTGGGCGTGATGCGATAAAATCGAGGCAAATCGCAGACGGTGCTTTCACACAGAGCGCAAAACGATTGTTCGCCTTCTGCTAATTCACGCCTGCACACAAGGTGCCGCAGACCAGAAATGCATTTTTCCACAGATATATATCTCGTATATGGATTTAACATTATTCGCTGCTCAATATACAGCATTAAATGAAGATAAAAAGTTTGGTTCTACACCAGAAACACAAACTATCTATAATGCTTACATGAATACATCATAAAATATAAATAGAGGTACAATTAACATCAAGCTACATTTGAAAATGTAATTATTAATTTATTTGCTTAAAACCCACTTTAAACCATAATCCATTGCTTGTTCTGATTGTGATCTATAGTTGATTTTGATTCTATAACAGGCAGACATGCACTCTTTGTGTTTAATAACACTATACTGCTTAAAACACATACAGAAAATATATCGTCATAATAATGTCCATTTACTTTCATATTTTATGTGTAAAAAAAATATTTCACTCGATTTATTTAATATGGAAAGATCTAAAGAGTGAACATGACCTGACTCTGAAAGTCCTCTACTTCTGTGTTTTTACGCTCATGCTCAATACAGTCTTCTGAGCTTTTAACGCCACTGCGTCATCCTTTTGGGTAACAACAGTTACTCTGGTCACGTGATATAATGCTCAAATCTTATTGGATGGCCCGTATTTTGGTTATTGCTGCTGCCAATGCTATTCTTTATAGACAACAGCTATAACCTTGTCTTGTCATGAAAGTGGTGCCTATTTAGTAGTAGTAGTAGCAGTAGCCCTTTATTGTCACTTAGTCACAAGTTCCAGTGAAATAAGCCATCAACCTGCCTATACATAACATACATATATGACAAGGGGTTGTCATATTGAAGAAATTGAAGAAAATTACAGCATAACACGAGGAAAGTGAGGAGAAAAAAAATAACCCCCAGACTATGCTCCTTGGGGAGTACAGTGTGAGAACAGGAAAAAAACACCTCAGCAAAAGCACATAAACCATAGACACACTTTGCAACAGGGGAAGTGATCCACCTCCAGCAGGCAGCCGTCCGGACCCGCGGCCATTCTCGGCGCTGGCCTGTCAGGCTGGCGGGTTTCAAAGCGACGGAGGCGAGGGATGGGGGGAGGGGAAGTGAGTGCATATGTTTGTGTGTGTAGTAGTTTATAATCAATGTCTGTAGAATGGGGGAGGGAGCAAGAGCGTCTCACTGCAGTGTTCTTTCCCAGGGATAAATTTCCAACAACGACCTTGCCGGGCAGTGTTGGTACGGGGAGCCAAAAGATAAGATTGCGATTTGTTTAGGCGAGTAGCCGCATTACAAACACAGCTACTCTCTCTGTCCATTCTGATCTCGATCATCAATTTTATTTTGCAGAGCCGTGAGCTTCTCCATGATAGAATCCATGTTGCGGTTAATAGTCTCAGTGTCAATGCTGACCGCTCTTCACCCTGCTTCAGTCATGGCGGGCAGCCTTGTGAGGCTTTGGACAGCTGTACCCGTTTTCTGAATTTTTCGATAACCGTTTTCTGAATTTTTCGATAACCCAGGGCAAAGCCTAATCCAATCAGCAGAAGACCTGTTACCATGGTTCCGAATAGGTAGATATCTTCAATGTCCTCCACGGAAAGAGCCGCAAGACATACGATTTGCCACCTCTCCCACGCGTCCATCGTATACTCAGCTGCGAACGTTCCGTTGGGGCAGACAGGTTCCCTGGAACCCAATTTTCTAGTCGAAAAGATGGTGTCAATAGGGTTGAGAGACCAGTTGATCAAATCCATAATTTCTCAGTTTGAAGAGCAGTGCAGAGAGAGTCTCTCAATAGATCAGACAATACTGGAGAGCAAGCAGGGAAAATAAGGGAGGACGGGGAGTGAAAAATGTGACCGCCTCCGTTGAGTGCCAAAGAAGGAGCATTTATCTATTTGCATTTGAAGCATTTTGTATGCATTATAAACAGTGAAATACGCATCTATTTGACTGAAATTCCAGAATCGTATCAAGCTGACTAGCGGAGTGAATATTTATGGTTATCAACCAATATAATATTAAATTTCATCCTTTCCGACAACAAATCACTTGAATGCAACGAGCTTATAATCACAACTTCATTAGTGGGAAATGGAAGGTTTCTGATAGCACATTAAGGCAGAGAAGCACTCTCACTCTACACAATAGAGTGAATAGTTTTTTTAACTTTGTGGTTTATTATTTTGAGTCCTTTGGGATATGGATATGGACACACAGCCCTCTCACAATATCTTGCTCAACAGATCGATCGCTTTTGCCGCTCAGAAATATTCACACAATTGTACTGCATGCATTATAGATTAGATCACTATAATGTTATTATTTATTTTTAAATTGGTAGATCTCGTTGTGTTTCAGTTAAAAAGTAGATTCTGACACAAAGTGTGGGCACCCCTGATCTCAGGTATCAAAGGCAGCACTCAAATCCAGCAGCATTTATTTAATTTTTCGTAATTTAATTTGTGATGTCATTGATTTTGACACGTGTTATGTGTAGGAAATAATAGGGCTGGGACAATAAATCGATGCAGAATCGATTCATGGATCGATTTTAAGAACGCATCACGATTCTCTCTGGAATCAATTCTGAGCTTCGATTTTAACAGCAGATGGCGATCTACTCTAGTTTTTAAAACTAGTTCAAAAACTAAGCTCAGAATCCACTCGAGAAAGAATTGCCATGCATTCAGAAACTCTTAGAATCAATGCTGAATCATTTCTTGATTCGCGATGCATTGATTTATTTTCCCAGCCCTAATAAATAAAGAGATTCATGATGCAGAATGACCGAAGAAAGACTTGGAGTATGAAACCAACCTGTTTGTTCCTCAGTATCTTCATGTTGGACTCTCAAAGCTTCTTTAATCTTCACATGTTCATTCTCCTCTTTAATAAACACCATCTCTGTTTGTTCCTCAGTATCTTCACGTTTGACTCTAAAATCTTCAATCATCACCTCTTCCCTCTTCTCTTTAATAAACACCATCTCTGTTCGTTGCTCAGTATCATCATGTTTTACTCTGAAATCTGAAATCTTCACATCTTCACTCTCCTCTTTAATAAACGCCATCTTTATAACAGTGACACGTGGATCTCAGTTGCTTCAGCAGGAGTTTTTCTGTGTGTTTAAGATGAGAATAATTAACAGACAGACAAATAAACCCAAGCTAAATCTATTGTTGTGTCTCAATCAGCTCCCTGGTTCAGTAGTCAGCACACTAGTAAGGGAGTCAGTCAGAGTGAGAGTGAGCCTGGCCACATCTTAAATGATTTTAAAACCATGGGAGACCACAGACATGAAGACAGTTCAACTGATTCTTAGCCTTGTAATCCTCTGAAAGCCAAGAGACCACACACTTGTCGAATTGTAGGAACGATTTCACAGTGACACTGATCTTACAAACACTCGCGAGATCAAACGTGACTAGAGAAGAAAAATAATCAATGTTGTCAGCTGGCTCTCCTTTTGTATTCTGCTTTCGTGGTATGCTTGTGGCTACCAAGTTTCAGCTATAGAAGCACATAACATCCGGATGCTTACTCACTCTCATTGGCTATCGCGGGAATCATGTCAGATGCAGCCCGATTAAGATTCGTAAATATCAAACATGTTTGATAGGACTTGAGTTCGGCGATGCTCCATCTTGATCGAGCGCAGATAAATAATCTTAATGACATAATTTTTTGGACAAAAAATTGTTTGCGACAAGCCTTGAATTGGGCCACACTCCCGATCATTCTGGGATGCAAATCGGGTTTAAAATCAGCCTTGAAATCCTGTGCGGCCAGCCTTAATGGATTTAAATGACCCGATTAGACAAAAACACTCAAAACCAGCACTTAAATAAATAAAAGAACACATTGCATATGTGTGCATTTCTAATTAACATTTATCATGCATTGATTTGTAGATTATGGCAGAAAAAGCATTGCTGGTGTGCATCTTAAGACAAGAGAAAACAAAGGCACTGACATGTTTTAAGATCAGTCAATGCAAATTTATTTCAGTTGAAACAGCTCAGATTTACATTTTAGTCTAGCAATTGGCTTAAGCCTTGTCTGTGAAACGGGGGGGTATGTGTTTAGACTTTCATGAAAACAGTCAGTTGATTTGTAGAAGTTGTCATTACACACATCTGGCGGATCTAGAAAATGTATAAGGTGGCAACACCAAAGCAAGTGTGGTTTTTTGGTAATTTATGGCATACACCGTTGTGTTCACAAATATTGCATTATCACAAAGTAATAATCTATACTGTTTTAAAATATATAACAAAATAAATAAATGAATATAAATAACATTTCAATATCAATGGCATCAACATGAACAGATGCTAAATGTGTCTGAGCTTGTATCACTAAAGAAGATGAGAAGTTTTAATAATATTAAATGGTTACTTGGTTAGTTTTAATAATATTTTAGTGCAAGTTTATAAGCAACAAAAACTTTAGAATTTCCTAACAGAAATAAATATACCAAAGCATTGAGACTGGATCAGTTTTGCAAACAATGTTTGTGTTTCTGTTAACAGAGGTGTGTGATTCTCTAGCAGCACCCCAGCAACGGCACAGCAAGAGCCTAGCAACCCCCAAGAATCTCCTAGCAACGCTTTATCAAACACACAGAACATCTATCTATTCTGACCCAACCGACCAAACTATACATCTTTTTTAAACAAGACAAGCCAGCATTAATTTCTTTCAAGATTTTCAGTCTAGTTATTACTAGGCGTGTTATTACTAGGCGTCTGTATTGTAAATGCAGGATATCTATGATAATTCGGAAAATAATTGGTTAAATAATTCCTAAGCAGTTACAACTAAATGCACTGGGTGGCCCTGTGGAGCGTTAACAAGTTTATAGTAATTAATCACATAATGTTGTCATTTGCCTTGGAACGTCTAGATTTACTTTGATCTAAATTATCTTACGAAATGTAATTACTTCTGATCAAATCAAGTCATGAAACTGATTTATCATAATATCACCGCCACAATTAGAAATCACATGAAATCATAAAACAGTCGACTGAGGAAAGACAGCTGTCCATCACTGCATTCACAACCGCAGGAAAAGACAGCTGTAATCGAGTGAGCCGAGAATAGAGTTTATCTGATAACGAAATGATGTTGAGACCAATATACAGCAGGTTATTATGTTTAACCCAGCAGGCTGGGTTGCTTTTTTATGGTTTAAAATTACTACATTGCTAGGCTAAAATGAACCCAAATCGAGCTAGACATTAAACCTACAAATCTTGTTCATTTTAAAATAACTTTTACACACAAAGAATGACTATCAAAAGGTAAATATTTACTAAAAACAACGAGAAAACGCTCAAAAAATAACATGCATGTTAAGAAGAAATATAGAAAGGTATGGCATTAACAGCTACAGAGTTTATAAATGAAGCATTGAATATTTGTTGAATAACTCTTATTAAAAGTTGCCGATGCGTCATAATTTAATTCCGAAGCAAAAAGTGTTTATTTTTCAGTCAGAACTCATTCACACAGCAGGATTGTGAATCGCCGACAGCTCCAGATATGTAGCATGCCAAATATTTCCCAGGTGTCGGCGACGCATCGGCGACTCAGATCGCTCGCGTCTTTGATAATTCACACTGCGCGATTGTCTCTCGCGTGAACGAGCACCGATTTGCCTCCGATGTCGGGCATTTGTCGGCGATTCAGCAAAACCTGTCGACGAGTGAAAAATCAGGCTAAATTCATGCACATTGTGCTGTTACTCCTTTCGAGCAGAATTTCACAAAATTGGTTCCTGACAGCATCAGGTGTTTTATTAATGGTGAGTATAATTAATTATTTATTTATTTAAATAAATGTAATCGTTTAGATATCATAATAATTAGGCTATAAAGTATAGTTTTGGGCTTAGAATGTCATCAGCATGTTAAATCAGATGACACAAAACCTATCAACTACTATACAGACTACGTTCTTGACAAACAATCACGGGATGAATCTCAGACACATCCCACGGGGACTTCTTAGCCGAGAAGCAGTAATTCTCTGATTCATGAACAAATGTGAACTGTGTATTTGACTCACAAAGAACCAGTTCATAATAGTCATTTGTTAGAGCATTTGAATTAACTGAATATCAACTGTTTTTTAAAAAGTTCTGTTACTTTATCATTACTTACACGCCAGAGACTAATCAGTGTGTTTATGATGCACTGCGGCACTATACAGGGTGCGAGATGAGATGCCTCTTTACTGTTACTCATGTGTGGATGTGCTTTACTATAAATAAATAAATAAATAAAAAGCGATGTTCATTACTGTTATTGGATAGATTAACACTACATTAAAACGTATTCATTTCAAAGTTCTCTATAAAACTGCCTGAACGGTCAGTATTGATTTAAACACTTTCAAGGATTAAAAACACAAACCTTTCTTCAGCAGAAACAGATGCAAGAGCGCAGACTTATGACGTCATGTAGCCAAACCAACATAAAAGTCCTGCTCACATAAAACAAAAGTTCTTCTTGAAATGTATTAGCGGTTGACAAACAACACAATTGTGTATTTCCGCCACCAACTGGACTGGAGTGTGGAACAGAAATTATTCTTCTTCTACGTTTTATGGTGGATAGCAAACCAACTTTTGGTGCATTTGCCACCAACTGGACTCCAGTCCACTCACAGTCCACTCCAGTGTGAAGCACTAATAAGTACTAACAATAAAAAAATAAAAAAATACAATATATATACACACACAAATATATATATAAGCATATATAAGTAAATTATAATTCTAGATTATCCTGATTAGTTATTTTATTTAGTCCTAATTATATATTTATTTACTTTATTTTATAATAGCATCTTATATTTTATCTTGTTCTGCATTCTTTTTCAAAAGTCAAATTAAATTATTCAACACCTATATTTCTTATAGTTCTTATATGCTTATAGTAGATGTTTTTTTTCTTATTTAACCTAATCATGATATTGTAACTGTCCTGTCTTGCTCACTTTTCCATGAACAGCCACGCATAAATCATAACTGGAACTAATGAAATTCCTTAATAACAGCAATCATAAAGCCCCTGACCTCAAAAAGAGGCGCTCTTGCGACTGACGCTAGAGGCTGTACAGGGCTCTAGACTAACTTTTTGCACTGGTTGCACTGGTGCGCCTAACTTTTCTTCTTAGGTGCATCAGCACAAAAGTTAGGTGCACCCAAATTTTCGTATAGGCAATATTGACTAGTAAACGATTAACTAACAATCTGGTCAACATAAAGTTCTTTATTTGAAGCACAATTCTACAAGAAAAGTAACTTACTGAAAAAGTGTTGGTGCTTAAAGTGCTTAAAGTTAAAACATCTCAAGATAAATGAAATAAAAATAAAATCTAAATTAAGTGTTTTAAGGGCGTCAAACTGAACATCTCATGGCTCAATGTCTTATGTACTATCCTCCATTGCAGTCACATGCCCCTCGGATGGCCAACTCCTGTAGTTTGTCCTTCTTGATCTTTGGCCTCGGCTAAACCAGCTGACCACACTCTCTCTAGTATCAAAATCTTCCAGACTTGACCCTCTACACTGATTCTTATCAGATCTTCCACTGTGTCTAAATGAAGGGATGCTCTAGTGCAGTGCTTCTCAGCACCCCCCTTAAACCTATACAAAAATCTGGCACCCCCATCCCACCTCAGACTACAGAAAAAAGTATTTAAAGAGGAAAAAAAACACCTGGTCTGTCTGTGCTCATACTATATTTTAATTAGGGATGGTTATCGTTAAGGTTTTAACGGTATTACTCCTCTTATCGATCTGGTACTTTAACGGTATTCTTATCTGTGCTTTTATTTATTTATATATATACACACACACACACACATATATATATACACATACATACATACACACACACATATATATATATATATATACACACACACACACACACATATATATATATATATATATACATACATACATTCACACACACACACACATATATATATATATATATACAGATACAGTATATACATCTATATTTGTATGATAGCTTAGCAGCTTAATTAACATTGCTTTATATTCTGAAATGTTAAATAAATATTTAATTAAATATAAAACATCAATGTGTAAATGTACCAGTGTGCAGGCATTTTTTGTGTTTTATATACATAAGATACAGTAAGAACATGAACAAAGAAACAAAGTTAAACAAACTGACAAATATACCATTCGTCATACCATAAAACAAATGTACAAATGAAATGAAAAATAATTGGGATTTAGTTTTTCCATGAATGTCTACTAACATTAATGTTCAGGTAAGTAATAGCTACAAAAGAAATCTGAAAATGATCAAATATAAATGAACACTGCATAGTTTTCACTATATGTATTGATAGAGTAATGCTTATTAAAGCTATAACTTTATTCAGATTAAGAGCTGTGAGTGATTTTCTCTTTGCATTTTGTTCTTTTGATTAACATTAATGAAGCAGTCTGTCACTAAAACAAAATATTGACACAATTTTCTCCCAACTGTTCTCGTTCACTTTAAGACATAAACTGTGTTTAAGTGAATACTTTCCAAGTCGGCCGTTTTTACATGCTTTGTGTGTATGTACGTGATCGTTTGGACGCGTCTGAAGCTCAAAGTGTATTTTGCCTCTCGGTTTTAGAGCGCGCCACGCACGCGCGCACACACACACACTTCAGCCTGGGGAAACAGCGTCTCTCGTGCGGATTGTGCTTTCAACATTTTATTATCAAAAAAGTCCAGCAATTTAGTAACTGCAAAGACGGCATTTTACAACAATCGACAGACGATTGATCTGATTCTGACGTTCAGGTTTGGTCAGGGAGGAACGAATGCGCGCCGCTGTGAAGGGAAAGAAGTTGTGCTAGAAGAAACACGGCTATAATCTTTAGAAGCCAAAATAAAATAAAAACCCATTAAATAAACTTAGTTTAATATAACAGCCACATTCCTAAAGTGTAAGCATGTTTTAATGGTTAGTTCTCTCTTCTATCATAAACAGGGCTTTCATGTTGCGCGTGCTGAAACTCCTCCACGTGAGCGATCTCGCTTCTGATTTGGGAATAGCAAAAATGCATCATAGACAAAAGTTTGGGGTCCGCCCTTCACTATCTCTGATTGGTTTAGACCACGATATGAGCCTAATGTGTGTCTGTTGTTAAAGCACAGGGAGACTCAGAGTCGCGGAGACATTTTTTTCTCTTCTCGAAAGGCTGGTCGCACAGGTGCGCCCTCTGATTTTTTTTAGTCGCACCCTTGACAAATTAGGTCGCACTCTAGAGCCCTGCTGTAGCCTTTGGCGTTCCTTGTTAGAGCGCCCGCCTCCCGTGCCGGAGTCCTGGGTTCACGACCCGCTCGGTGAGTTGGTGCGGACCCGTGTTGGGGGGGTTCCCGCGGGATGGGAAACAAAATCACTATGAATCACGTAAATAGGACGGGACAGGAAACAATATCAGCGGGAGTGGGCGGAACCAGGAATAGCAATGATACCCAACTTTATACACAAATATAACTTTTATATAAATAAGCTATAGCCTAAACTGTATATTTCAATTCTGAACTCATTTCTAGTTGCCCTGTCTTTGTTTGCTCTCCTCCTGTTTGGTTTGGTGTGGCTGGTCCATGATGGCTGGTCTATGTGGTAATACACTCGGGCAGGACATCCAAACACTCACCTATCATTCATCGACCTCAAATATGGCTTTTCATCTGAAAGATGTATTTAGTAGCAACTTTACATGGCCGCTCAATATGATGTTAATCTGGAGAAATGTGCGCTATTGAAGTGTGTGTGTGGAGAGAGGAAGCTGAATAGCGCGCTCGCTGCAGGACAGGCGCGCTCACTTGCTCTTAAAATCTCTGTAATTTTTGGTCACACAGATAAAAGTAGCCTAATACATATTTCGAATCTGTAAAGACTCTACGTTTATTTGTGTGCACTTTATTTGTGAGAATAACAACGAAACGTTGCACTTTTAAGCAAACAGGATTTAGGTCTCTGTGAACTTGAGCGAGAAACTTTGAAAAATATATCTATAGAGTGAAATGTCTACTTTCAAATGAAAAAATAATTCTAATAGAAGACGTGTTTGTTAGCATGGATAATTTACATGAAATTTTATGTGTGAAATATACTGTGCATAAGCTGGTTTTCAGTTCAATATAATGACATGATTTATTCAACTAAGGTGATATAGCTGTGATCTGTACTATATTTTTCTGTAAGTGACAGATAAATAAAAATTAAAAAAAGCACCGGAGTGGGAGTCATTCTTCCGGGAGTGGAATGGGACAAGATTTTTCCCCAATTTATTTGTGGGATTGGGAAGAGATGCGATTTTTTTTTGTGGGAGTGGGACGGGAGAGGTCTGAAAATCCACTCCCGTGTCACCCTCTAGTGGGAAGGGTTCGAATCGGACACTGAGATTGTGTTGTTTCTTTTTGATAGGTGAGTTTGTTTCACACACCTTATCCGTGATGGCTTTTGCTTGAATAAGCTCTTGTGTCACCTTCGCTTGTTTCCACGATTGTTGTTGCCATGGTTGTGTATGTGGATGTGGACCCCTCCCCAATTCCATCTGCACCCCTGGGTTCAGACACACATCATCTTTGCTTAGTTACAACTGCAGGTACGCTAATTTGATCTCTATTTGCTTCTCTGTATCTGCCACAGGAATTACATCCCGAGACAACTAGGATATTCACAAGCTTCATTCTGGATTCAACCCTTACGAAGATCTGAGATGACCGAACACCTGAGAAGAGATGATGCCAAGCCCCCAGAAGACCTCAGATGATGCTTTAAAGCATTGTAGCATTGATGCACGATGAAGATATAAATCATATAATCATTGACGTCAATAGTGTTCACCGTCTCAACTTAATTTGATTTATATAGCACTTTCAAAACTATAAAATTGGCCAAAGTGCAGTAGATAGGAGCATATGCAAAAGCATAAAATGACTTTTTTACGTTGTTTTGCTTTCTCTTTTTATACGCATAATGTCTGCACTGATTGTTTACGACAAAAGAACACTTTTGGACATTGGACACCGCTACACTAACCTGCTTCAGGACACTTTATCCGTGAATCCAACGTGGTGTTGAAAACTGTGTTCTTCTAAAGTGTAGAAAACTCAGAAGAGAAGACCAGGAGACTTCGGATTGGATTGTCAGCAGAATTTCTTTATTCTATGACATGTGTTGTTATCTGCAGTCATCGAAGATCTCATCTTAAGTCATTTTTACAGGGTATCTTATAGACAGAATTGGAGGAGGGACTTTTTGGAGTTAAAACATCAAAGAAAGCATACATCTGAGGGCAATAAACCTAACGAATCCACATCTGGCCAGGACAAAGTCATTTGCAGATCAAAGGTTGAATCTCTCAGTAGTCTGACCCATTGATCTTAACATTATCATAGAGACAAAAGCACAGCTGTCGAGCTCAAATGGTCAGGAAGCGTTCTCAAACACCTGAATTTCCTGATACACTTTCCTAGTAAGAAAAGTATCTAAATTAAACATTTAAAATAACATTTGTAATACTTCAATACCCCCTTTGAGAGTTCTAATAACTCTCACAAAATACAAATTTAGACACTTAAAAGTTAATTCTTGTAACTTGTAATTGTTAAAAGTTAATTCTTGTAACTTGTAATCTGTTACAGGCACATAGTACATGTTCTGTGTTGCTTATATGTAATTGCATGCTGACACAGAAACAAAACATGCAATTAGGGTCCGTGAAGATTTTACGGGTAATAGTCTCTGCGTTGTGTATTTTTATTCTTTTTCTTCTTCTTTCTTTTCTCTTTCTTGTGTGATAGTTGGCTCGGCAATGGGTCTAGTTATTTTCTAGAGGTTGTGGCTTCATCCGCAGGTGAGAAGGGTGGTGCATATGGATCTCAGGACAGCCATCAGGTGGTATCTGCACAGAGGAAGAAAGAAACACAAACAAGAGAGAACAACGGCACAGAGCAGTATTTGTTGTAGAGTCTGCAAACATTAGGGTTGTATCCTCTGTTCAAAATATAGTCTGCTATGGTTGTTCCTTCTTTCCCTATTTCTCAATTCCTGTGACACCTAAAGAACAGTGAGGAAAGGATGGACTAATGGAGGGGAAAGGCCTATGAGGAAATCTTCACCGCAGGGTTGGCCCCCGAAGCCTGTTGCTTTCGGTTCTTCCCTGGGCTCCTCACTGGTTCTTGTGTCTGCCCTATCCTATCCCTGCAGGGGGAGGAACAACCTTACAATGTGACACATGAGTCCAAGTTTTCCTTCCCTGACACAATACTGCAGCTGCTGTAATCAAAATCACTTGATGTGGTCCGTACCACTTAGGCTCTAATGGCTTGTTTTTGAATGCCTTTATCATGACCCATTGACCTGGGACGATTGTGTGTCCACCTTCTGGTGGAGTCTGCCAACACGACTCAACTCTCTCTTTGGCACTCTGTACTGCCTTTGTGAGGTTTTCACAGTAAGCGATCAGGGCATCTGAAGCAATGTGCACATCAGCATTTCTAAGATCAATCACACCTGGCATCTGCATTGGGCATCCAGTAATAATCTCATGAGGGCTCAGTCCTACTGATCTGTTAGGTGATGCTCTCATACTACACAGTACTGCGGGCAGTGCTTCAACCCATGGTACTCCTTCCTGATGCATTTTGCTTAGCCTGGTTTTGATTGTTCTGTTTGATCGTTCAACCTGTCCTGATGCTTGTGGCCTATAGGGGCAGTGAAGGTTCCACTTAATCTTCAACATTCTAGACACTTCCTTGACTACCTGTCCTGTGAAGTGGGTACCTTGATCTGAGTCAATGCAATCTGGCAATCCCCATCTGGGAATGAAATCAGTGACAAGACATTTAGCAGTATGTGCAGCTGTAGCGCGCCTTGTTGGATAAGCTTCTACCCATCTTGAGAACTTGTCTATTACTACCAAAACGTCAGTTTTTCCTTTACAAGGGGGCAACGATATGTAATCAACTTGCAGGTGACGAAATGGCCCTGGTGGAGCTGGGGTATGTGCTGCTGGTGTAATGGCTGCTGGTACATCATTATTTTTCTGACATGTAACACATCTCTTGACTGTTTCAGTGGCTGCGTTTCTGAATTTTGGATTCCACCATTGATTTGAGAACCTGTGATTCATCGTTGCTGGACCACTATGACCCAAATTGTGTATTTGTTGAGCCAAATATGGCAACAGTGATTCGGGAGCAACATACTTTCCCCCTTTGGTCCAGCAGCCGGATGAATCCACAGTGGCTCCTTTGTCTAACCATGTCCATGCTTCATATAGAGGAACGTCTTTATACAGATCAACGATTGATTCAGGAGGTAGAATTATCTTCTGTGCTGTACTACCTGAGCACACTTGTACAGTTGCATAGAAACAAGCCTGTTTAGCCGCTACATCAGCAAGAGCATTACCTTTAGCTTCCGTAGTATTAGTTGTGAGATGTGCTTTCACTTTGATCACTGCTAATTTCTTTGGGAGTTTCATGGCAAACATTAAATCTTTCACTAATCCAGCATGCTTAATGGGGGATCCAGCAGAAGTTAGAAATTTTCTGGTTTGCCAAATGACCCCAAAATCATGAATTACCCCAAAAGCATACCTGGAATCTGTGTAGATATTTGCAACCGATCCTGAAGCTAGCGTGCATGCTCTAGTTAAGGCTACTAGTTCTGCAGCTTGAGCTGAAAAATGATCTGGAAGACGACCTGAAGCAACTACTTCAGTGGTGGAAGTTACTGCATATCCTGCTCGTCTGTTACCTTCAATAACTTGAGCTGAACCATCAACAAACAACTCCAATTCTGCGTTCTCTATGGGAGTTTCTGCTATTTCACTTGTCGCTGCATATGTAAGCGTAACACAATCATGAGTCATTTCGCCTTCATCCTCTAACACAAATTCAGTCATTGCAGACATCATACATGAGGATGGGTTCGTGACTGGTGCACGCTGTATAACAATATTCGGGGCTGTGAGAGTTGCTAACCAATTTCCCCAACGGGAGGAGGTGACAGAAGTGACTTTTGCTTGATTCATTAGTGCGGACACTGTGTGAGGGCATTTTACGTTTACAGTCTGACCTAACACCATTCCTGATGAAGCCTGAAGCGCTAGATGAACTGCCTGTACTGCTCTGAGGCATGGGCCCATACCTTGAGCGACTATGTCAAGTTTACCGGAATAGTAATGAATTGGGCGTAAGCTGCCCCCATGATCTTGCATTAGACATGCAGTCATAAAGCCTAAGTGTTCATGGACATAAAGCACAAAGGGTCTATCAGATTGGGCAATTCCTAATGCTGGTGCTTGACATAGTGCTCTCTTCAAATCATTAAAAGCTTTGAGATGAAGTTCTTCCATACAAACAGTATCTGAATCTTTACCATGGCCTTTCAACAAATCATAGAGAGGCTGAGCAATCGAGGCATAGTCTTCAATCCAAGGTCTACAATAACCTGTTGTTCCTAAAAATGAGCGGAGTGTTTTAATTAGTGGTGGGCCGTTATCGGCGTTAACGCGAGACTCTTATCGGCGATAAAAAAAATATCGCCGTTAATCTATTCTCAAAGTTGGGTTGGGAGCTGGGTCTATACTACGCACTATGATGACTTTCACCCTGATATTTTAGCGCGGATGTATACCTAGCCGAATTGCACTGTAGGGGGCGAGAACGAGTCTTCGAACTAGAGGCTCGCAGTCCGTGATGGACAGATTGTTAACGGCTGGTCTATGTGGTAATACAATCGGGCAGGACATCCAAACGCTCATCTATCATTCATCAACCTCAAATATGGCTTTTCATCTGAAAGATGTATGTAGTAGCAACTTTACATGGCCGCTCAATATGATGTTAACCTAGAGAAATGTGCGCTATTGAAGTGTTTGTGTGGAAGCGCGTTTGCTGCAGGACAGGCTCCGTACGCTCACTTGCTCTTAAAATCTCCGTCATTCTTGGTCATACAGATAAAAGTAGCCTAATACATCTTTCGAATCTGTAAAGACTCTACGTTTATTTGTGTGCACTCAGAATAACAACGAAACGTTGCGCTTTTAAGCAAACAGGATGCGCTTTAGGTCTCATGTGAACTTGAGAATTCACTCCCGTATCACCCTCTGCTTCGAACCTGTGTGTATGCCTAACGTTACTGTGAAATTACCACATCAAACGTGACGTGCTAACATGGATGCAGCTATGAAGCCGCCGGGTTTGCTTCAGGGAAAATTTATTTTTAAGAAGCTTCCCAATGGAAACTGTAAACAGTTCATCACGACCTCTTATGTAGGCCTACAGTTCAAAATTCATGTTTAACTGAATAAACAGTTAGTAAACACAAGTACATCTTATTGAACATAGTTTATTTTCATCACCAATTATCATAGTAGAACAGCTTTCTCAAGCAGTTTGTGATGCATTCTGGAAACAGGAGATGAGCCCCTGGTCTAATGCGCCACCTGGCTTGAGAAACCCGTTCTCAAAGACTTACTTTTAGTCATTATTTGGGTAGCACACATATTCTGAATGCCTTCGGCAGAATTCAAATGAGCCATTTTAATCTAGATTAATCTAGATTAATTCCAAAATTAATCTAGATTAATCTAGATTAAAAAAATTAATCTATGCCCACCCCTAGTTTTAATGGTATTAGGCGGAGGTATGGCTTTGACTGAAGCCGCTCGATCCTGTGTAATAGATCTATTTCCTGCACCAATTGTTTGACCCAGAAATGTGACTTGCTTTTTAGCAACTTGAGCTTTGTGAAAGCTGCATTTGTGTCCTTTTTTATGCAAATAGTCCAACAATGATGCCAATTCAGTTTGATGTACCTCATGATCTGTTGAGGCAATCAAAATATCATCAACATATTGGATCATAGTGGACTGTTTTACCGGACATTCTGGGTCACACAAATCACGTCTGACAGCCTGATGATATATGGTTGGGGAGTTTTGAAATCCCTGTGGCAATCGTGTCCACTGGTATTGTTCATAGTCAACTGTGAAAGCTAACCATGGCTGGCTGTCAGAGTGCAACGGTACAGAAAAGAATCCATTAGACATATCAATTACTGAAAAAATCTTACAATCTAATGGTAAGCCATTACAAATTGTAGATGGATCTGCCACTAGGGGGGTGATTTTTTCAATATGTTTATTGGCTACTCTGTAGTCTATTGTAAGTCTCCATGTCCCATTAGATTTCTTGATGGGCCATATGGGTGAATTACATGGACTGTTGGTTTTAACTAGCACTCCTTGCATCAGCAAATTTTCTACAATAAGTTTGATTCCCTGTATAGCTTCCTTATTAATCGGATATTGTTTGGTGACCGGAGGTGGAGTTCCTGTCAATTTAACTGGTTCTACACCTGTCAACAACCCACAATCATCCTTGTCTTTAGCCCAAATTGGATGATTCTGTAAGAAAGCATACTCGGGAGGGGTTGCATTATTGGTAGAAATCTGTGCTGAGGAAATTTTTATGCTAGTAGATTCTGAGGACATGTCTAAAGTTAGATTTATTTGTCTCAGAAGATCCATGCCTAAAATTGCACCTGTATTTAATGGAGCGCATAGCAATTTTGTAGTCAGAGTTTTTGGGCCAAATTGTACCTCTATGGGCGGAGTTTCATACAAAACAGAATCTTCACCTATTACACCAGTTAAACAAAGTTTGGTTTTCTTGTATGGGATGTTTAAACCTTGTGCCAATTTTGTAGGAATTACTGTAATTTCTGCACCTGTATCAAGCAAATAATCAATCTCTTTCTCTTTTATGCTACCTTTCACAAAAATTATTTGGTCATTGTGTTGGATTACAGGGGAAAGGTAGCTACTCACAGCCCCAATAATTAGTTTTTTTCCTGGTCTTGTTGTGCTCTTAGAAGAGCCTGAACTAACTGTCCTATAATTTCAGTGGTCACTGGCGGAACTACTTCAGGGTTGTGTGCAGGCTGAGAAGGAGCAGAATTATGCATAGCATTTCTTTTACTATCTTGTAACTTCTTCCTACACTCTTTCTCCCAGTGTCCAAATTTTTCACAGTATTTGCATTTGCTTTCTCTTTTAGACCATCTATTGTCTTGTTTCGTTGTGTTAAACGTAGCTGCTGCTACTCTTACTTTTGCCTTGACATCAGCGTCTCTTTCCCATGTAGTTAACCTGTCTAGGTTACTTCTGAGAGTTCTGTTAGACCAAGTTAGATCTAAGAATGGTAAAGCTTTTCTGTATTCGGCTACAAGGCCATCTGACCAGATACGAACCAAGGGTCCCTTGTCATCTAGCACACTTTCAGAGTCATCAACAATTCCACTGTAGATTACAGCTGACTGACAAAATCTCTCAGTATATTCACTCACAGTTTCTTCTTTCCTTTGCACACAGGTAGTAATTCTAGACCAATCTATTTTGGGTCCTAAGATATTCTTTAGGATTTTCAAAATACCTTCTCTTAAATCACCCTTACTGGCATTTCGCAGTTCAGAAGTGACAGCAGATTCAAAACTGTTGAATTCAGATTCAGTTAGTATTTGTGACATCAGCTGCGTGACTTCTGCCAACGACATGTCATAAAGACGCATTTTACTGATCAATGTTCTTCTAAATTCAGAAAAATGTGTGCGTGCTGACGGTAAACTCTGAGATAGTCTCTCTATATCTTTAGGACATAAAGCTTTGGCAGCAGTTTGTATTTGCACAACAGAAGAATGGAGAGGAACACCATCAGTGTCCTCAATCCCCTGAGATCTTCTCCTAGCCCCACACACATGGACGGAATTTACAGGCACATCAGTTACTGATTGGAGAGCTACATCTGTTTCAAAGAACGCTTGTAAATCAGGGGAAATGTTATCAGGCTGACTTACTTCCACATCAGTTTTTGCCTCTTTCTTGAGGTTCAATTTCTTGGTCAAAGTGTATATTCTAGCACAGAGTTCATTGTTCTGTTTCTCTAGCTCTGCGTTACGCTGAGACTGTTGTGTCACTAGCGTTACACTGAATTCCCTGTGACAACAGATAATGTCTTTCACATTGTTCTTACGAATACTTGCTCCTAGTACTTTTTTACACTCATCTACCGACCAAGTCTTGTCTGGATGAATCTCATATTTCTGCGTTAGTTTTTGTCTAACTTTTTCAGTGACTATTAGGTCCATTTTTTCCCCTAACAGTGTTTTGAATTCACTATCTGACCACAGAGGAGTCGCAAGACCACTCTTTTCTGTGGTTGGAATCAGCCTAGCATTCCTTCTGACCATTTTGCAAGTTTCTTCTGTACCACACAAACAAAACAAACACTTCTCTGATCAACAGAGGGTACACTTGTTTTTTTAGCACGTAATGCCAAAATCTTCCCTGCCTGAAAGAACAGAGGATAAAACCAAAAATTAGCACGTAATGCTAACCTTCCCTGCCTGAAACAGAGGATAACTCATTTTTAGAATCTTCCCTGCCTGAAAGAACAGAGGATAAACCAAAAATTAGCACGTAATGCCAACCTTCCCTGCCTGAAAGAACAGAGGATAAACCAAAAATTAGCACGTAATGCTAACCTTCCCTGCCTGAAAACAGAGGATAAACTTCCCTGCCTACAATAACAGAGGATAAACTCTTCCCTGTCTGAAAACAGAGGATAAACTTTAGTTAAACAAACCCTACAGATGTATGTTAACTCTTCTCTGACGGCACAGAGGATACACTGGTCTTAGGTTCTTTTGGATTAGAGACAGCCACTCACCAGAGAGAAAAAATCAGTCTGGGAATCCTTGAATCCTTGAAGTTTCGCTGGATTCCAAAAGATGCAGATCTTTGTTTCAGCTTGAAGTTTTTCAGGTGAGGATGCTGGAACTCTATCCGGGTTCACGGCAGCATCTGTTGAAAACTGTGTTCTTCTAAAGTGTAGAAAACTCAGAAGAGAAGACCAGGAGACTTCGGATTGGATTGTCAGCAGAATTTCTTTATTCTATGACATGTGTTGTTATCTGCAGTCATCGAAGATCTCATCTTAAGTCATTTTTACAGGGTATCTTTTAGACAGAATTGGAGGAGGGACTTTTTGGAGTTAAAACATCAAAGAAAGCATACATCTGAGGGCAATAAACCTAACGAATCCACATCTGGCCAGGACAAAGTCATTTGCAGATCAAAGGTTGAATCTCTCAGTAGTCTGACCCATTGATCTTAACATTATCATAGAGACAAAAGCACAGCTGTCGAGCTCAAATGGTCAGGAAGCGTTCTCAAACACCTGAATTTCCTGATACACTTTCCTAGTAAGAAAAGTATCTAAATTAAACATTTAAAATAACATTTGTAATACTTCAGTGGCCATTGGAGATACTTCGGGACACGGAGGAGAACAAAGGCCACCTGAATAATCCCAGGAGGCATAAGTTCAAGAAGCACCGTGGGAAACGCGTTGGAAACCGCAACAGACTGAGGGAAAGGGCTCACAGTCCTCCTCTACTGAGTATCCTACTCACTAATGTCCAATCCTTGGAGAATAAAACCTCAGTAAACCCTCTTGCCTGAATGACTATCGTCCAGTTGCCCTCACATCAACAGACATGAAGGTTTTTGAGCAGCTTCAAGTACCTCGGTGTAAACATCTCTGAGGACCTGACATGGACTACACACATTCAAACACAGGTTAAGAAAGCCAGGCAAAGACTGTACCATCTGCGACAGCTGAGGAAATTCTGGGTCTCACCAGCAATCCTGAAAACTTTCTATTCAGGGGCCATAGAAAGTGTATTGACTCAGTGCATCTCAGTGTGGTATGGTAATGCCTCCAATCAGGACTGCAAAGCTCTGCAGAGAGTCGTGCGCTTAGCTGAGCGCACCTCAGGGTCTGCTCTCCCCTCTCTGCAGGACATCTACCTCAAACGCTGCAAAAGCAGAGCTGTTAAAATCATCAAAGACTCAAATCACCCCGGTAACCATCTTTTCTGTTTACTGCCATCTGGCAAGTGCTTCAGGAGCATGATGGCAAAAACTGAGAGACTTAGGAGGAGATTCTTCCCTCAGGCCATCAGGCTCCTAAACTCAAACTCGGTCTAATAACATTTACAGGACTCAATTTAATAAACTGTAAAACATTCACTATTCTCCATCATCCGCATTGCTGCTATGTGTATATACCCGGTACAACCTGTTTGCACATTCCTCTTGCACATCCCTGCTTATATTTTTATTTATTAGGTCCACAGTATACTGTATTGCACATTGTATTTTATAGCACATTTTACTCCTTATTTTTTCTTCTTCTTTTTTTTAACCTATATTTATATTTATTGCTTTGTTTTGTGTTACATATTTTGCTCTGTCCATTGAGCGGACCTGACATGATTTACATTTCACTACTGATTATATTCTGTATAATTGAGTATGTGACGAATAAAACCTTGAATCATGACATTCCCATTTCAGGTTTTGAAGCAGGGATGGGCAACTTAGGTCTTGGAGGACGGCATTCATTTTGTCACATGTTTTGTGTAGTAAATAAAGAGATTCATGATGCAGAATGACCGAAGAAAGTCTTCTCCTCAGTATCTTCATGTTTGAATGCTTATTCAATCTTCATGTCTTCACTTTCCTTTTCAAAGGGGTCCTTGATTGTGATTTCACTTTTTTTTACTTCAGTTAGTGTGTAATGTTGCTGTTTGAGCATAAACAATCTGTAAAGTTATGACACTCAAAGTTCAATGCAAAGGGAGATATTTATTTTACAGAATTCTCTTTTGAAGGCCTACAACAAGCGCCTGGTAGGGACTACAACAAGCTACTTCCTGGGTTTGTGATATCACTAACCCTACAATTTACATAAACCCTACCCCCGAGAGCACGCAACAGAGAGGGTGGGGCCATGTTGGGCTTCTTTAGAGAAGAGGAAGAGTTGTTGTAGTGGAGTATTGTTGATATGCTGTCGAAACTGTTTTTTTCCCCCCAAATGCAGGGCCACTTTGTTCAGCCTTCCTAGGGAGGCTACACTTAAAATGTATTTTTAACTCAGTTCCTGAAAATTTAATAATCCATTATTGTAATGTAACAAAGTAATAATACTTTGTTACAGTAATCACTTTACTTGTGTTTTTTTATTTGTCATCAACTTTCACATTTACTCCACAGCATTGCTTAAATAATAGTTTTTTACATTTCTATTCTGATACATTTCCCCAAAGCATAGTTGTTACCAGTGGCAGACTGGCCATCTGGAGCACCGGGAGCTTTCTTGGTGGGCCGCTGTATAACGTGGGCCGGCTCTTCGCGTAACATGTATAAAAAATGGATTGTAGTAAATGTACGTATATCCTTCCATCGGCCCAGACGAATGGCCCGGGCCACGCAGCCCACTTCATTCAAAAATTCTAATTAATTTAGCGTACTCCAGCTCAGTGCAGCAGCTCAAAAGTGCTCGTCAATGTCAAAATGTTTGAAATAGCCAATCAAAGTGTAGAAGGCGGGATTTACCATTCACAGGAGCTGAGGTAAGATGTAAGCAGGCAGCTAAACATGACGAGACAATTCAGCAATATTTGCCAACCATTTAGTTAAACGGCAGAAATATATTTTCAGGAATGCAAACTACTACTGACCTTTTCAAATTTCTCAGATTTTAATGCCGTTATTCGAATCGTCACAATGTTGGCTATATAATGCAGTTTTCAGCAGACATGAGATAAGAGTTAATGTAAATCTGCTTTCTTCCATGATTTCACATGTCTAAGAAAATTTGTAAAAATCAATAAGAATAATTCTCAATCTTACTCTAGAATATTGTAAATCTGAAGACTTTAGCTTTCGAGTGCTGTGCATATTATAGGCCTAATAAAAATATAATTAGCTTATTAATTCACACGCATTAGCCTATTTTATACACACTGGTAGTTAAAAGTTTGAAATAATTAAGGCTTTTTATTTATTTAAAAGATTGAATTTATTTGATCAAAAGTACAATAAAACCTAATATTATGAAATATTACACTTAAAATTGTGGTTTTCTATTTAGGATGTTTTCAAGTGTAATTTATTTCTGTGATCAAAGCTGAATTTTCAGCATCATTACTCCAGTCTTCAGTGTCCCTTCAGAAATCATTCTAATGCTGCCTAATTTGCTGCTTAATTATCATTTATTTGTGATCAGTTATTAATAATGGTTTTATTATTGTTATAATGGTTCTCAGTTAAAGAACAGCATTTATTTGAAATAAAAGCACTTTGTAATAAGTGTAAATATATTTACTGTCACTTAAATCAATTTAATCAAAGTCCCTTTTTATATTCTATAATTTTTGGTTTAATGCAACATTTTTAAAGAAAAATATTCATTTATATTTTTTAATCTTAAAGGTATCACATTTTCCACAAAAATATTGTACAGCACAACAGCTTTCAACATTGATAATAATCAGAAATGTTTATTGAGCAGCAAATCAGCATATTAGAATGATTTCTGAAGGATTATGTGACACCGAAGACTGGAGTAATGATGCTGGAAATTCAGCTTCGATCAAAGCAATAAATTATATTTTACTATATATTCGCATAGAAGACAGCTGTTTTAAATTGTAACATTATATATTTCACAGTACTGTTGTTTCATCATCAAAATAATTTGTATACTCTTTTCCACAATTGGAGATCTACCGATTCTTGTTATGAAAGACTCTACGCCGAAGTCTCCCAAAGGCAACTGATGCCTGTTTAATGCGGCTCTGAACTTCATTGTCGATGCCACAGTCGTCAGTAAGAATACTCCCCAGATATTTAAAAGATGGCACTAATGAAAGCTGTTCATTCCCAACAGTGAAGGCAGGTAGTGTGGGTGGGACATTGGTACTCCATTGGCAAACCACTTCTGTCTTGGTGGTGTTAACAGTCAGCCCCATCCTGCTGTATGCCCTAACTGCCACTTCAAGAACAGTTTGAAGATCCTCTGGAGTATGGGCCACAAAAGCACAGTCATCTGCATACTGCAGTTCCAGGACGTGCTCCCTAAAGAGTTTTCTGGTTGCCTGTAGCCTCCTAATATTAAAGAGGTTGCCATCTAATATGAAGTCTACTGCTATGCCACTGCTATTTTCAATCTCGTTATGGAGAAGCTTGGTGACACATAGGAGGAAGATGTTAAAGAGTACTGGTGCTAGCACACACCCCTGCCTCACCCCTGTGCGCACAAGGAAGGGCTCGGACTCTTTTCCGCCTATGGACACCCGAGCAGTCATCCCATTATGGAACTGGCGGAGGATGTTAACAAATTTATTGGGACAGCCAAACCTGAGGAGTACATCCCATAACAGCTCTCTTTGCACAGTGTCGAATGCTTTAGAATGATCGACAAAGGCCATAAACATGTCCTGATGTTGCTCCCGCCACTTTTCCTGAAGCTTCCGGGCTGTGAAAATCATGTCGATAGTGCTCCTATTCTTCCTAAATCCACACTGCGATTCAGGCAGCATTGACCTTACCACCCACAGAAAGGAGTGATATGCCCCTACTATTGCCGCAGATGGCCTTGTCACCCTTGTTCTTATAGATAACAGCAATATTTGCAGCTCTACAGACCCACATGAAAACAGCAGCACAACCAGTGTTTATATAGAAAATGCAACATATCAGATTAATTCTGTGAGCGGAGGACGGGAGATTATGGTTGACTGAATTATTCTCTAGCATTAATTCTGCTAATAGATTGTCTTAAAAAATGGAGACAGTTTGATATTCATCGAAGGGGTAGTCACACTACAGGACTGTGTTCAAAATCTTCTGACACTCCCAGAAATTCGTCTTAGGTGAAATTTGATTGCAACAGCCATTAATCGGCTGTCGGTGAACATGTCAAACCAGCAATCATAGAAATCTTTTAGGATTTAAAAAATGTGTCTCAGATGATCAAACCATGGCCAAAATCGCACAGTGTAAGCCGGGCTTAAAATATTGAGCGTTTCCTCACTTCATTTCACTGTGGATTCCTTAGTAAACAAGACACAGTCCGACGCTGTCAATATTGGATGTGACAGGAATGGCGCAGCACACTTATGTGAATAAAAATAGGAAGTGGCTATTTGCCCTAACCCTACCCTATACTTTTATTTTCAACTTTTTGATTATTTCCTTAATTTTTATTGAAAATAAATTCCTTTCCGAAGCGATATGAGATTTGAAAAGGGAGAAAAAAGTTCGGTAAAAGGCGGACTCGAACTCTGGTCGATCACGTCAAAAAGGAAGTGGCTTATCATCTACGCCACTGAAACTGATGCTGAATGAGCGTCTTTTTTATTGTTGACTAACCCAATCATATGTTGGTGGGCAGAGTTAGTGTAAACAGCGGGCTTTTTAAATCAAATCAAATAACTTTTATTGTCACATCACCACAGCACATGTGCCTTGGTGAGTGAAATTATTGAGAGTGTGCCCCAGACAGTGCAGAAACAATTTACATATAGACAGTACATACTTACAGACTCACATAGGTGTTCTTATTTTCCAGGTGGGAGAGAGCAGTGTGCAAGTATTGAAATATTTTGGAGCTATTGTTCTGAAGTTGGCTTTGTTAAAGTTCGCGGTTTCCTGCTCACTTATATTCCCATACAGTTCCTTGAGTGCCTGGTCTGTGTTGGCTTGAGGGGGAATGTAAACATCTGTGATTATGATCGCTGTAAATTCCCTCGGTAGCCAGAATGGTCGACACAGAAGCATATGAAATTCCAGATCAGGGGAGCAGAATGATTTAATAGAGTGTATGTTCCTTTCATCAAACCACAAGTTGTTGATATAGAAACAGACACCCCCACCTCTGCTTTTCCCTGTGAGCTCTTTCGTTCTGTCCAAGCGATGCACGGAGAAGCCCGTGAGCTTGATGGCTGAGTCTGGAACCATTACAGACATCCAGGTTTCTGTGAGGCAAATAACACAGCAGTCCCTTGTTTCTCGTTGATATGAGATGTGCGCCCGCAGTTCACAGAGTCCAGGGACTGAACATTAGCCAGCAAAATGGTTGGGAGAGGAGGTCGAAAGGCACGGCATCTCAGTCTGACGAGGACGCCAGCTCTCTTCCCTCTTTTTCGGCTATGTTTCCTTCATCGCGGTCGTGTGGCCCAGACAAAGGGCTTTGATGCAGTGTTTGTAAACAAAGCGCCGGCATTAAGGATCTCAAAGTCCAGTTTCCGATGTGCGACGGAGGAGCCGATTTCTAAAAGTGTATGTCTGCCATAGACAATAAGAGTGTAGACATTACACAGTGTAAATAGACACTCTGATAAAAATATGTGTACTATGTGTCACCATTGTTTTGTTAGAGATGGCTTGATATGTCCTGATTATGTGTACATGTCTAACCAAAGTCATGGAAGGCTCCAACTACGAAGGGTGCAGCTTGTTAAACAGACAGAAATGTACATCACAGCTGGCCTTTGGAACCTTGGGATCTAAATTCAAAGGCAAATGTTTGTATTTTGTATATACAAATGATATATATCAGGGGTGTAACGGTTCACAAAATGTACGGTTTGGTTCGATACGACACAGCAGTGTCATGGTTCGGTATGTTTTCGATATGGGGGAGGGGCAATTGGATTACGTTGCAATGTTGGAAATATTTCTGTTTTAAACCATGAAAGTAAGCCAATGGATATCACACAAGCACGCATTTGCACCAGGGTTTGCACACGTGCAAACTTTGTGCAACATTTATGCTGGTGAACATCTTAATCTCAGTCAATTCACTATAAGCAGAAAGTGAAAGTAAAAACGGAATGTAATGATGGAGTAATGATGGAACTTTTGGCATCTGATGCTGCATATTCTCTCAGAGACAACGAGAGACAAATCTACTTCAACATATGCTTTTAACGGTATAGCCTATAGCCGTTTTCATTTATTTAGTGTTAAACAGGTTGTTTTTGAAAGTAGGTGCTAGAAATATAGTCTGTGATTTTTATTGATGACTGCAGTGTTAATATTTTAATTAGAGGATTATAATTCATTGTATAGCCTAATAGACCTGTTTCAAAAGACCTTTAAAAAAAAACATTTTAATTGAGGAGTAAATAGCCTAATCTTATCCTCCCAGCATGTCAGTTATGTGGTAATTATTGCAGGGCATATTAATCCTAATTTAATTTAATAATAAAAGTAACTTCATAATAATAATAATAATAATAGGCCTAATAAAATAATTGAACAGGCCTACTTTAATTGGAAATGCCAAATACTCTAATATTGCCAATAGTTGATGTTTTTGACAAAATCTCTGGCCATCGTCGCTCAGGGCTGGATTGGTAATCGGACATTTTCCTGGAGGGTTGACACAATTTAGACAGAATGTTTTATTTTTATTTTGCCAAGGACCATCACACAGGGACAGGGAGCAGCCAGTGGCCCATTGGTTTGTCTCCTGCATTGACAGCATAAACCACCCAATCACAATGAGCTATAGATTTCCCACGTTTTCACCACAGCTTTATCAAGAACAGGCTTGCTCTGCGGTGAATGATGCGGGCCAAAGAGCCAGGCAGGAGGAGGAGAGCAATTGAATCGGTAAAGTGCTTGATAGGGACTTGGAATGGAGGCAGGCATCTAAAATATCCTAATGTGACGAGTGTAGAAGAATACTTAAACACTTTTTAATAAAACGTAATGTCACCCAGCGCAATTTTTTTGGCCAAGTCAAGTATGTTCATAGAGGTTTCCATTGGCTAATGCAAATAAATCTAGATTTCTGACATTGTCTTATCCACAAGTTTTTGATCAGTAAGAATTTTTGTTTTTTTAAAGAATTCTCTTTTGCTCACCAAGCCTGCATGTATTTGATCCGAAAAGCAAAAGCAGTAATATTGTGAAATATTTTTACTATTTAAAATAAATGCTTTCTATTTGAATATATGTTAAAAATGTAATTGATTGTTGTGATCAAAGCTGAATTTTCAGCATCATTAATCCAGTCTTCTGTCACATGATCCTTCAGAAATCATACTAAGATGCTGTTCAAGAAACATTTATTACTATTATCATCATCATCCATATTTAAAAACAGTTCAATACTTCTGGATTCTTTGATGAATGGAAACTTCCAAAGATCAGTGTTTATCTGAAACTAAAAGCTTTTGTAACATTATACGCTATACCATTTAAAAGCTTGGAGTCAGCATAATTATTATTTTTTGTGTATGTGTGTATCGTTACACTCCTTATATATGTATATGTATATATATATATATATATATGTAGTTCACTAAATGTTTGTGTGTGTTTGTGTGTGTGTACTCATGTGAGTGTTGTAGTATCTCTGTCAACTTATTTTCTTCTTTGTTCACTCAAATGTGCCTATGAAGGATTGTAGATGGTCAGATGTTGTCTTTATTGTTGCCAGTCGGTATAATGTACAATATGACATGGTAATTTTTGGTGTGTATGTTACTGGCTCATTTACTGTGCCTTTAACCTTAATTATCACATACAAGCTTAGTTTTAAATATTTTAAGGTAATGTTTATAGAACAATTCTTTTCTTTGTCATAAAAGTTTGTATTTTTTTGTAGGAACACAGACAGAGGTGTCATGTAAAAGTGTAGGTGTTTGAACCACAACATCTGGTGAAACTTTCAAACCTTCGGCATTAACACCTCTAACTTCAATAACTTTAAATGATTCAAAGCCAACAAAAAGAGCTCATCTAGAACTCGAGGGTGAGGAAAGTGTTTCCTTTGAGGTCTTTGATCATCGGGACACAACATATGAGCCGACAATCACCCCTGCAACAGAGTCATAACAACTTCAGTGAGTGAATTTAATCTTATTTATTCTCATGTTATAGCCTTTTAAAGAGATTATATAATTTGTTGGAATATATATATATATATTTTTTTTGAAGATAGTAAGTTTTAAAGTAAATTTCTTATTTAATTGTAATAGTTTATGTGGTTACAGGAAACGAAGCACTGTACACAGTCGAAAAGCTTCTTACAAACAAAAGAACTCCGAGAGACTTCGAGAAACTCAGCTCTCGCTTTCAAACTTCATCTTTTGAAGCTTTTCACAAATTTTGTGATTTTGAGCTTTGCACCAAAAAAACGTGGTTTATCCTTAGCTTGGAATGTGTGTTTGAAAGTAATTTCATTATGCAGACCCATACTCAGAAATTGTGCTCTGCGTTTAACCCATACAAAGTGCACACACACACACACCGTGAACACACACCCGGAGCACTTAGGCTGCGGCGCCCGGGGAGCAGTCGGGGGTTCGGTGCCTTGCTCAAGGGCACCTCAGTCGTGATATTGAGGGTGGAGCGAGAGCGCTGTAAATTTACTCCGCCCACCCACAATTCCTGTCGTCCAGAGACTCGAACTCACAACCTTTTGATTACAAATCGGACTCTCTAATCATTAGGCCATGACTTCCCCAGTTATAAAACTTTTTTTTTTGTGAGCTCTTCTAAAGTGAGGACTATTCATATCTTGTAAAGCATTTATAAAGGAGATTTAAAGACTCATTTATCTCCCAAATAGAAAAAAAAACACTACACAGAGAACTTGGACATATTTATTTCAAGATGCAAAATTTTTTTTATTGTACAACTGTAGACTTGATAAAAAAAAAAATGTCATGCAATTTCATAGAAAAAATTAAAATCCAAGTGTAATGTTGTACAGTTTCATTTCTTGCATCTTGAAATAAATATTCTGAGTTCTGTTTGTTAATTTTTTTTCTGTTAGGAAGATAACTGAGCCTTTAATATGCTTCTAAATCAAGAACAAAACATTTATATTTATAAACTGCTTACTAATGACTATTAATCTTGGGACAATGCTTTACAAAGGATCAACTGACTATTTACAAACACTTAACTAATGATTCATACCAGTTCAGTTATTATAAAGTGTAACCAAGATGTCTTATTACCTTAGCTGATGTAATTTTGATTATTGTTATTTATTTTTTTTACTTCAGGCTGTATTTGGTAGGTATGCATTTCAACAAGAATTACAATCGTCCTCAGGATAAAACAACTGAAAAAACAATGTATTGGCTTTTGTTTACCAAAGCCAAAAAAAGGTAGAATACTCCACGCGGCCAATAAAGTCACAGGCAATGTATTGTAAGTTAAACAATTGTATTGATGTTCACAATTAAGTAACTACAATTAATTATATTTATGATTTAGATTTTTAATGTCACTTGAGCAATTATATTTTTACAGACCATACATCATCAATCTGATGACCTTCCTTTTTGAAAAAGTGATCCTAGAGACCCTCTTCCCTACATGGAGATTTACAAAATCAAGGTCCTGAAACACTCTCAGTCCAACATGACAGACCTTACATGAAAGAAGTCATCGCAAGGCATGTATCACAGTTCAGACAAGAGGAGGTCTGAATCCAACACAGCTGCCTGCAGAGTCAGGAAACTCTCGGCATATACGCAGGACAACACAAGACGGGATAGACACCCTGATCGTCTTGCTCAGATAACCCCAGCACCAGCTCACAAAACTCCTCTGTGCCAAGCGCCTGTAACGCCTAAAGTGAAAGACAATGACAAAGTCAGAGAAATTAGCCTCATCTGCTATGACTGTGAATTGATGACAATTGTTGTAAGAATTATTTTGTTGATTTGAAATAAAAAAAATACAAAACGTTACAGCTATTTTTGTCTTAAAATAAAGTGTTTTAATTGAAACATACTATTGTGTGTCATGTATTTAATTTTAATTGTAATGACCTGAATGCTTTACTAAACAGCTATTGTACTGAACACAAAATAATTACATAGACTTCTGTGACATAATATATGTATAAATCTTACTTTTCTATTCCTCTGATTTTCAAGGGGCCATAATCAGCTTTGTAAATATTAAGTGCATTCTGTAGTGAATACACATTCAGGCAAACCGGTTCGAAGCCTGGGTGATGGGTTATGCAGGTAACTGTGTCCGGGACCTGGTTAATCCTTCTAACAACCTAAAAAAACAAGAACGATATACTTCTATTTATTAAACATACATAGATAAATACATACACTGCCGCTGAAATGTTTGGGATCAGTAGGATTTTTATTGTTATTTAAAGAACTTTCTTCTGCTCATCAAGATTTATTTGATCAAAAATACAGAAAAATTTTTGAAATATTGCAATTTAAAATAACGGTTTTATATCTTAATATATTTTAAAATACAATTTATTCCTGTGAAGCAAAGCTGAATTTTCAGAATCATTACTTCAGTCTTTAGCACGTCTTTGCTGAATAAAAGTAACTTTTTAACTGAATAAAGTAACTTTTTATTCATCAAGTAATCCTGATAGCAGTAAAATATTAAGCAGCACAACGGTTTCCAACATTGATAATAAATCAGCATATTAGTATGATTTCTGAAGGATCATGTGACACTGAAGACTGGAGTAATGATGCTGAAAATTCAGCATTGATCACAGAAATAAATTGTATTTTAAAGTATATTAAAATAGATAACCATTATTTTAAAATCCAATAATATTTAATATTTCAAAATATTAGTGTTTTTCTGTATTTTTGATCAAATAAATTCAATCTTGATGAGCAGAAGAATCTTCTTGAAAAACAAATATCCTACTGATCTCAAACTTTTGAGGGGCAGTGCACATATATACACTAAGGCAGGGCTATTCAATTACAAATTCAGTTGGGCCAGATTTTCAAACCAAGAAGGTTAGCTGGGCCAGTTATTTCAGCGGCAAAGCAACTCGTAATGACACATTTTAAAACCAACACAAACAAATTTATTGAATACATGTAAGGTTTATTAATTGTTACTCTTTTAACTTTGGTCAGTTTACACATCAAAAGGTGCATAAAAATACAATAAAAGAGTAAACTGAACAGAATCTGAGGTAGCCCCTACTTTTTCCACTTACAAAAGAAAAAAAAACTGACCTCTTGCCTAGGCCTACCTAGGCTACATATCTGACCTATCTGATCACAAAGTGCATAATACAAAATAGTGCACAGTAGTAGATAAGCAATAACATTAAGTTTCCTTTTGAAACAAAATAAACATCTTGCTCACATTTGACCCAGGAACATCTCAAAGTGCATAAAATAAAAAGTGCACAGTATTCACGGCTATAACTTACACATGAATACAAGGTGGACTACTGCACATACTGAGGGAACATATTTTAAATCACCACATTTATAATTAGGCATGCCTTTGTTACACATCCAACATTATATTGATGTAGGCTACAGTTACCCAGCTGATTTTGTGGGAGAAGTGACATTTTTTGTTTTGTACGAGAGCAGTGACTTTAGGCTTGTAAGTTGTCAATGCAATCCGAAGGCATTGGTGGAGAGTACAGTCAGTCAGGGAGCAACGATAGTTGCTCTTTATGGAGTTCATGTGTGAAAAACTTGACTCACATGTGTCTGTTGATCCAAACATACTGAGCATGACGATCGCTACTTTCTTAATGTTAGGGAACTGATGTACGTTGACATCAGTCCAAAACATTGTAGGCCCGTTAGTGCAAAGCTCCTGTGCCATGGTTACAGATGACTGCATGTCAACAAGTTCGAGTGTGAATTTCCCCTCGTCAATGGAAGGAACCACTTGCTTTGCTCGGGCGGATAAGTCCCCTTCTAATGCAACAGTGAACGGGTCTCTGACAAAAACGGCCACCTCTGAGGTGCGTTTCTGCCATTTTATGCTTGCTGCTGCGGAGGAAAGTTATGATCTCCTCTCTGAGACCACAGAAACGAAACGCTCCAATGCTTTGCCTTTGGACAGCCACCTCACGTCATTATGCAAAAGCAGGTCGTGGTGCTCAGCAGACATTTCTGACAGCAGCATTGCGGAACAAGCGGTGTTGGAGGCTTGATGTAGAGCGAATAAAATTAATTGTAGCCATCACGTTGTCCATTGTCGTTTTGAGCGCTCCGCTTAGTTTTGCGCACAACACCGCCTGATGCACAATGCAGTGTAAGGAGATCAACTGAGGTGCAACAGCGGACCAACGTGCTGCCAAACCATTCACTTTCCCTGTCATGGATGGAGCCCCATCCGTCACAAGCATGCACACACGCGTCATATCCAGACCATTGTCTTTAAAAAAAAAAAGCAGAAATTTTCCCAAAGACTATATCGCCCGTTGTGTGTCCTTCTAATGGCAGTAGGCAGAGCAGCTCCTCTCTGAAGCATTTGCTGTAAAAAAAACGGACATATATGCACAATGGAGCAGTATCAGTTTTGTCTGTGGACTCATCTACTGCTATAGACATAGTATCATCTTTCATCAGGTCTCCTAACAGCGTTTCATACACATCTGCAGCAAGAATTTCAACCCTACGAATGTTGGAAGTATCTGACAGGGGTAAGTTTTTTATAGCAGATGCCACGCTCATTTTAATTTTATCGTCATTTATCACCTCATCCACGACGGCCAGCATACAGTCCTTCACGATTTCAGAGTCTGTGAATGGCCTTTTCTTTTTTGCCAATATCCAGGAAACACGAAGGGATGCTGCGGTAGCTCTCTCTTGGGCTGTGAATGACCGCACCATGGTAGTACTGCTCTGGTTGTAAGATGCAATCAAACTCTGCACTTTTGCTGCCCTCTCTTGAGATCCCTCTGGAAAATTGGTGTGGAAAGTCTGGTGTTTCTCAACGTGGTGCCTCCGCATATTGTAATCTTTAAGTACTGCAACGCACTCATTACAAATTAAACACTTCGGATTGGTGTTTGGATGTGGCGGTAAAATAAACAAATATTTGTCAGTCCAGGCAGGGTTAAACTGACGGTTTTCATTGGCAATTTTATGTTTCAGTGTTGAGAAAGACATATTGATAGTAATCTAGGCTACTACCGGCACGCTCTGCATTGTTTGCGTGTTGCTAGGCTACGTGGTCTGTACTACTGTATGAATTTATGTAGGGATGTGCGTTTTTGGCGGGACCACGGGCTGGGCCATTTGGAGGTTGCTTCCGGGCCGCATGTGGCCCGCGGGCCGCCAATTGAATAGCCCTGCACTAAGGCAAAATGAGAACGTAGAAGATATTGATGAAGATATTTATTGCAGCATAACAATGACTAAGTACATGTAATACCTTGGGTTCAACGGAGTCAGAATGAACCCAGAACACCCTAATTTCTAACCTTTTATACATTTTCAGTTTACTGCCCTTCATGTAAATGAAGTTGCTTCTGTCGTAACAGCTGTATTTCGCAAGCCTGCAGTTATCCCTACTTAAAACTGTTTATCTGCCATGTTTAACACAAACAAGACTCTAGAGCAGAAGGTAAACGTTAGTATAGCAACATCACTTCATAGAGCATTCATAGAACATTCTATTATTATACGACCGTCCGAACCACATATATAGACAAATTGACGTCTTTACATTGTCAGGATTCACATCCGCATTCAAAGCTGCGCTGAATGACCGTAACAGCACGGGACATCGAGTTGCCTATATAATCATGACGAATCATGATCGTGAAAGCTCTCAGACACGCGCACCAAACGTGCTCTGTGCACTGGCTAACAAAGCGTTTAAAGTCATTGTTAGTTGTTTAACTGTGTGATGGATAGGACAAGCCTCGACTGGGATCATTTATTTAAAAACGGGCTGTCAGCTGTGATAAAACTTCCCGGTGTTATAACGCCATTTTTTATTCTAGCTCTAGTGTCCTGAATGCGGATGTGTCTTCAGCTGTTCATTCATATACAGATAAGTATTTAAGCAGATGTTTTGATCTGCTGAATAAATACAACCTTTCAAGTCTGACAGCAACTGCTGTCAGTCCCAAACAGAACTGTGATTGCACCATAATGTGCATTTCTATTGATTGTATCACAGCCCTGTAATTTTCCTTCCTTCCTTTCTTATTTTGTATTTATTGTTATTCTTTTTCTCTTTTCTTATTTTGTATTTATTGTTATTTATTTTTCAATTTTTTTCTTGATATTATCTTTCTTTATTGTTATTTTGTTTCTTTCTTTACTTACTTTCTTTGTTGTGGTTTCTTTTTTGTAAAGTATTAATTATGAGAAGAGGTTTGAATAAAATAAAATATTAATACCAGAATTTACTGTTATTATTTATTGAAAGTTTAACTAAAGAATTAATCAACCGATGAGAAAATACAAAATAGATTAATTGAAAAATAATTGATAGATTAGTCGACAATAAAAATAATCGTTATATATAAATTATATTAATATATACATGTAAATATTTTTTAAACATTCTGTATGTATATATACATAAATATACACAGTACACAAACATATGCAAACAACTTATTTTTAATATTAATATAATGAGCAATATCTGTCAAGGTTGGGGATGAAGGGATGGAGCAAGGACTCAATAGTGCAAGAGAATGGGCTTTATTGATAAAATAAAACAAACAACAAAAACTTCCCCATAGAGGAAAAACAGGACAGCTGGCAGGCTTGGCAAGGCAGGACAGGGTAGGGCACGACAAGGAAAGGCAGGATCAGCACACGACAGGGGAACAGACACTTGCTCTGTCCTCCGTCCATGACACTGATTCCCTGCTGATTTACCAGTTTTAATCTTAACAGCTCTTAACACTGAATGTGCAATTGGATGGTTAGATAATAGATACATGATGGGCTAGTATAAAAAAAATTACCTTAATGTCTTCCCAACATTAAGGTAATCCTGCTTTTTTAATCATCTAGTAGGCCGCTGGTGAGCTGGATGGTCGGATGAATCCTTGTTTAAGAGCCTCCTTGATGTACTCCTCCAAAGCCTTGCGCTCCAGGATGGACAGTGGATAAATTCTACTCTTGGGGAGTTTATATCCAGGCAAATCGATGGTGCAGTCCCATGGCCGATGAGGTGGTAGTTGGGTGGCTGCCTGCTTGCTGAAGGCATCCTGGAACAACACATAATCAGATGGGACGGAGGGAGTCATTTTCAATATGCGGAGGCGATCTGGACAGCCGGTGACTTGTGGAGTGGACGTGGAAGTTCTGTGAGACAGTGTTGGTGGCAGAATTCGCTCCAGCGAATAACATCACAGGAGTCCCATCTGACTTCTGGAGAATAAGCCAGGAGCATCCCAGGATGATGTCTATCGTGGGTCCTTCCAGTACCAGAAATGTGATTTCCTTTTCATGCAAGTTTACCGATCTTGAGTTTGAATGGAGGAGCCTCATACTTTCCGTACCCACATCCTAACGGTTTTCCTTTGATGGTTTCGGCTGGAGTGAATAGTTGCATTGGTAGCATGGAAATTACTGTAGGCAGAGTCCAGTTGGCAAGCGTGTTCATCATGAGAAAGCCAGGGTGGAATCCACTTGCATAGGCTCTGGTACTGGCGAACCGGTGGCAGGTGAGACAGACTGGTGAGTGGCTTCGGTACTGTGATAGGCTGATAAGCACTGGGAGATCCGATTGGCCTTTTGCATGAAGCTCTCCAATACAAAATAATCAAAAATCACCATCTGAGCACAAATACGGTTATCCAGTCCATGTCTGTATGCGCTGAGAAAAGCTACCTCATTCCATCCAGTAGTCACCACCAGAGTTCGGAACGGCAAGGTGTATTCGTTGGTGAAAGAAGCCCCCTGGCGCAACCTCAGTAGCTGATCTGACATGGAGAACACTCCTGTAGCTGAGCCAAAAGCTTACTTGAAATGTTTAGTGAAAGCTCCTTAGGAGTTTAATTATGGCAGTGTTGGCGTTCCATATTGTCTTTGCCCATAACAATTCTTGTACCGAAAGGAGTGAAATAATAAATGCTACCTTGGAGCGCTCTGTCGTGAACATGCAACGCTACTTGTAGGAGGAAGCCACCACACTCAGCTAAATCACCTGCGTAGGAAACAGGCATAGCATGGGACTGGCAGAGTCAGATTGAGGGTTGGGAGCTGGCATGAGCGAGACCCAAAGAGTGTTGACCAGCTCCTCCAGGATACCAGCAGGTGAGGGAGAGCGGGAATCCATAGAAGTGTCAGTGTTTGTCCGGTCTTCTGTCACAAACGGGGCTAAACACAACAGGTAAGTAGAACAACAGGATGGTTTATTGCCAGGAATGGTGGTCAGGTTGAAAGGAGCAAATGGCAGGTGAGAATCTTGGATATAGAAATAGTCCAGAGAGTCTTAGCT
Organism: Oxygymnocypris stewartii; assembly: GCA_003573665.1. Lineage (NCBI taxonomy): Eukaryota > Metazoa > Chordata > Actinopteri > Cypriniformes > Cyprinidae > Oxygymnocypris > Oxygymnocypris stewartii. The sequence goes on from QVTF01003615.1 coordinate 112,122, forward strand.
GAATACTGATGTGAGATTACTGTTGCAGGATCAAAGGAGAGCGGGAACTAAGAACAATGGAGTACTTCATTGGAGAATCGTAAGAAGATCATCGGAGTCTGAAAAGTAAGTATACATAGGTAAGTGCACACTGGGTCTGGGAACTGTTCAGGGTAGTGAACGGTAGCGTGTGTGAAGCGTGTATTTATCAGAATGGTGGTAGTGGTGTAATGGTGTGGGGGATATTTTATTGGCACACTTTGGGCCCCTTAGTACCAATTGAGCATCATTTAAATGCCACAGCCTACCTGAGTATTGTTGCTGACCATGTCTATCCCTTTATGACTACAGTGTACCCATCTTCTGATGGCTATATATATATATGAAGAGCTCTTTTCCAAAACGCGATAAACGCCAAATTTAAAAAAAATGAGTTTGTCATGCCATTTTGCTGTGTACTGAACCTATTCACTGCTCCATCAATGTTTCATGCCAAATCGCTATATTTCCTTGTTTAAAATATACTGCAGGATGCAGTTCTTTTCCAAACCGCTATAAGCGCCGAACCTGTTTTTAGCCTAATTACGATATATCCTCATATGACTGGACAAAGAAAATCACAAAAAAACCAACAAAAAAAGAAGGTTCGTCACTCAGGTGGCGCGTTAATACCCACTGTGGGATGTCAATGTAACAGATGTGTATGCCAGTAAGGGCTGTGTGTAAACCTCACTCCCCTGACCTCAAAAAGAGGCGCTCTAGCGACTGAGGCTGTAGCCTTTGGCGTTCCTTGTTAGAGCGCCCGCCTCCCGCACCGGAAACCCGGGTTCGAGACCCGTTCGGTGTGATGGTGCGGACCCGGGCGAGTTACATCAACACAAGGCTGGTGCGACCGGCTTATAGTATGAGTCCCTTATGTCATATGTTGCATGTTCTCTTTTTTTTTTTAAAGACATAAACCAACATAAAAAAGGATGGATTTGTAGCGTTTAAAAAAATAAAATAAAAACTTGGAATTTATTATCGACAATATTGTTGTTTAATTTAACAATCATTGTTTAACATGTTCAGACTGAGCCAACAGACCATTTTAACAGGATAAATTGAATATTAACAAAATGTATGGGTCTAGGTAAAAAATGTCCTTTTCTCTAAAACTATTAAAATGGATTTATAACGTTTTGGAAAAGAGCTCTTCATATATATATACACACACACACACACACTCACTGGCCACTTTATTAGGTACACCTTGCTAGTACCGGGTTGGATCTCCTTTTGCCTTCAGAACTGCCTTAATTCTTCGTGGCATAGATTCAACAAGGTGTTGGTGTAACGCCACACCAGCAGAGGGAGCCCTTGCCCAAGTACTGACTGTTACCGCTTCCTCTATGTTGACTTCCTGTTTGGCAGCCATATAAAGAGGGCCATGCCAAACAGGCCTTTGCGAAGTCTTCTTCCACTGTAATTGGACACTAATGAGCGTTTTCATTGTCTTGTTTTGCCTTGCATGTGTTTTGGACTCTACGACTGTTCTCGTTTCATGATTGTTTGCCACCTGCCTTGACCATTGCCTGTGTTTTTGTTCACTCTTTTGCCTTGCCCTGGATATTGCCTTGACCACGATCTGTACAATAAAGCTTGCAATTGGATCTTATCCCTGTTGTCATGCTCCAGTCCTCATTACAGAAGACTTCGCCCACCACAGATCCAGCAGCTTTTTCAAACACCAGACCAACCATGGATCCAGTATCTCACCTCATTCACCTTCGTCAAGGTAATCGTTGTAATGAGGATTATGTTATAGATTTTTGTGAACTATGTCACGTAGTAGACTTTAATGATGTGGCACTCAAAGACATTTTTTGTTTTGGCTTAAAACAAGAAATTTCACGTTTAATGCCATATCAGACCCCTCACTGGACACTTGAACAATATATTGACTTTGCTTTGCGGATGAGTGGCTCTACATTTACTGTGGGGTTTGTTGATGAGGAACCCTGCTATCCTCCAGTATCTGCCACACCAGAGTATTTGCACGTCATGTCTGAAGTGGTTCACAAAATGGCTGCCTTACCAGAGTCTGCTCCTGTAATGCCTGCTATGCCAGAGCCTGCTAACGTCATGCCTGCTGCTCCAGGACCTGCTCAAATCATGCCAGATAAGTCAAAGTTTGCTCATGTCATGTCTACTAAGTCAAAGCCTGATCACATCATGTCTGCCAATCCAGAGTCTGTTAATATCATGTCTGCTACCCCAGGGCCTGCTCACGTCATGCTGGCGACTCAAGAGATTATTCACACCATGGCTGCCATTAAAGAGCTCCGTTGTAAGATGGATGCCACTCAAAAATCTCTTCGGCAAATGGCCGCTGTTCTAGAGTCCGCTCACGTCCTGCCGGCCACGCCAGAGTCCGCTCACGTCATGCCGGCCATGCCAGAGTATGCTCACGTCATGCCGGCCATGCCTGAGCCTCCGGCCAAGATGGCTACCACGCCTGAACCTCGTCATGTCACGGTTGTCACCAAAGTTTCCCCTAAGGATTTTTCGAGCTCCTTCGGATGCGGAGCTTGGGCCTGGACTGATCGCTAGTGTGTTGGACCCATCACTGATGTCGGTGTGAGTATCTGGCATCCACAGGGCTGCAGCACTGGCTGTCACAGAGACTGTTCCCCTGACCTTGGCACTGCCTGTAATGGCGGTCGCCATTTTGTGCTTGTGGGCTGCACACTGCACTCCTGAGGCCTTTCCTGTCCACGAGTCTGCTCCTGAGGCCTCTCCGGTCCACGAGTCTGCTCCTGAGGCCTCTCCTGTCCACGAGTCGGGTCCTGAGACCTTTCCTGTCCATGAGTCTGCTCCTGAGGCCTCTCCTGTCCACGAGTCTGCTCTAGTGCCTCCAGAGGTGGCGGCTTCCGCTGCAGAACCTCCCAAGGTGGTGGTGCCTATTCATGAACTCATGGTCTGTCCTGTCACAGCCACGAAGGTCACTCATGAACTCACGGCCTGTACTGCCATGGCTGTGCAGAGCAGGGGGTCCCCAGGACTGGAATTGAGAATCACTGCTCTATGATGACCTCCTGTTTGGCAGCCATATAAAGAGGGCCATGCCAAACATGCCTTTGCAAAGTCTTATTCCACTGTTATTGGACACTACTGAGTGTTTTCATTGTCATGTTTTGCCTTGCCTGTGTTTTGGACTCTCGTTTCTGATTGTTTGCCGCCTGCCTTGATCATTGCCTGAGTTTTGCCCTGGATATTGTTGTTTGCTGGTGTTCGACCCTGCCTGCCTTGACCACTATCTGTACAATAAAGCTTGCAATTGGATCTTATCCTTGTTGTCACGCTCCAGTCCTCATTACAGTTGGAAACATTCCTCAGAGATTTTGGTCCATATTGACACGATAGCATCACGCAGTTGCTGCAGATTTGTTGGCTGCGAATCTCCCGTTCCACCACATCCCAAAGGTGCTCTATTGGATTGAGATCTGGTGACTGTGGAGGCCATTTGAGTAAAGTGAACTCGTCATGTTCAAGAAACCAGTCTGAGATTATTTGAGCTTTGTGACCTGGTGCATTATCCTGCTGGAAGTAGCCATCAAAAGATGGGTACACTGTAGTCATAAAGGGATGGACATGGTCAGCAACAATACTCAGGTAGGCTGTGGCGTTTAAATGATGTTCAATTGGTACTAAGGTGCCCAAAGTGTGCCAAGAAAATATCATCCACACCATTTCACCACCAGCAGCCTGAGCCGTTGAGACAAGGCAGGATGGATCAATGCTTTCATGTTTTATACACCAAATTCTGACTCTACCATCTGAATGTTGCAGCAGAAATCGAGACTCATCAGAACAGGCCACGTTTTTCCAATCTTCTGTTGTCCAATTTTGGTGAGCCTGTGCGAACTGTAGCCTCTGTTTCCTGTTCTTAGCTGACAGGAGCGGCACCCGGTGTGGTCTTCAGCTGCTGTAGCCCATTTCCTTCAGGGTTCGACGTGTTGTGTCGGAATTTTCAGATATGGTATTTTGCATACCTTGGTTGTAACGAGTGGTTATTTGATTTACTGTTGCCTTTCTATCATCTCTAACCAGTCTGCCCATTCTCCTCTGACCTCTGACATCAACAAGGTATTTTCATCCACATAACTGAAGCTTATTTGATATTTTCTCTTTTTCGGACCATTCTCTGTAAACACTAGAGATGGTTGTGCGTGAAAATCCCAGTAGATCAGCAGTTTTTGAAATACTCAGACCAGCCCGTCTGGCACCAACAACCATTCCACGTTCAAAGTCACTTAAATCCCCTTTCTTCCCCATTCGGATGCTCGGTTTGAATTTCAGCAAGTTGTCTTCATCACATCTAGATGTCTAAATGCATTGAGTTACTATCATTTGATTGTCTGATTAGCAATTTGTGTTACTAAGCAATTGAACAGGTGTACCTAATAATGTGACCGATGAGTGTATATACACTATATTGCCAAAATTATTGGGTCATCGCCTTCTAATGAAAGGTTTGACTACTTTAGTAATTTCCAAGAGTACAAATCTTACAGTTTAAGCATTTAATGATATTCTAGGGAATTGTGTACTTCTAATTTTATAGCAACAGTTTGGACAGGAGTCAATTTTCTATTCTAACATGACAGTGCCTCTGTATATAAGGCAAGGATCAAAGAGAAATTATGATTCAGTCAGTGTGGAAGAACTTGACTGGTCTGCAGAAAGCCAAGTCCTAATCACAGCTGAACACCTCTGGTGTGACTTTAAATGCAGATCTTGAGCCAAAAATTCATAACCAAACACTAATTACTTGTACGGTACAGTCATTTCATACACATAAAAACTGTTGTAACAGAGGTGGAAATACAATTTTTAAGTACATGAATTTCTTCGTTGCCACAGTTTGGAAGTCCAGTTTGGGTGTCCCAGTACTTTTGTCCATATAATGAAGTCATTGGTGTTTGGTGATGAATTTTTGGCTCAAGGTCTACATTTAAAATCACACCAGAGGTGGAACCGAGTACCCGGTCAACCCGGTTCTTGACATGTACAGCCCTATGATTTCCGTGATGCAGAAAACCCAGAATCCAGTTACAAAAACGGAATTTACAGTTAAGCACGGAATGTCAGGGAATTTGTCAAAGTTTGGATGAATAAATCAAAAGTAAGTCATTACACTTAAATCAAATCATGATGCGGACTAGTATCTGTAAATATTAAGCCGCAAAAGTCGATTCAAATATAAATCCTGTACGTTCTGCAAGTCTCTGTGTAAATGAATGAATGGCAGAGACATGCAGATTTTTTTTTTTACTTCATACACTTAAGTATGCCAGACACTCAAGGTGATTTTAGCATCTGCCGTCTCAATGAGGACATAGATACATAAACAACATCTCCACAACTGCTCTAAGAGTCACTTCATGAGCATTTTACCATTCCATTTGAGTAAAACCAACGTCATATCATATAGCTACACACAGAAATGTAAAGGTATTCACGGCAACCCATCAAAATAAAAGTTTATCTTAAATATATTGTGCCAGAAATATCTTACTATTATTTAGTAGAATGTATGTGACATTATTACTATTTTATTTTTAAATAAATAATCAAACAATATTTCTTTCATACTTTAATTAGAATAGTAAACCCCCTTTATTTAACAAAACAAATGAAATGGGTTTAAATTTAATTTATTAAAAGACAAATTCAATTTGGGTTAAACTGGTTTACTGTTTTTCATACTTGCGGAAAAACTTGAAACAATTTAAATACTGAAATTTTGGTACCGTGTCAACACTAATATATATACACACACACGCAAATGTACGTAAAAAAAACACATGCTGTGCCTTGTACTTACCTCAGGAATCTCCAAACAGCATATATTTTCTTTTTCCGTTGGCATAACAGCACAGTTTTCACAGGTACACCTACAGATTATTGATAGCAAGGGATTTATTTTAATTGTATTTACTAGACAGCAGTGTGTAACTGAAAACCTATGTTTCAATTTACAGAAAATATTGAATGAAAAATAAAACACTGCTTTTTTTATAATATAACTGTGGTAAGTACGAGTTCATAAACCTAACTTGTCACATCCAAAACATATAAACCTTATGCAGTACACATTATTGTTTACCATTGTTGGTAAATATTAGAATTTTGAGTAATAACTTTCTGTAACGTCTTTGGTTACATTAAAATAAAAAGTTAGAACAACCTCACAATTTAATTAGAAAGAAACATAATTGACGATAAGGACTTACCATGTTGTCACAGGCTGGAGCATCCTTGGTGTTTGAGGTGTAGTCGGTTCATCATCTTGAAATTCGGGATCAGACTCTGGCTCGAACATATATGGTTGAAACACTACAGCTGCCTTTTCTCCACTTCGGAAGTTTTCAAAACAATTCCCCTCGCGTACTGATGAGAGAGTCGAAAGTTAGTTTACTAACCAAAACTGTTATCCAGTCATAGCAGTGGGCATCTACTTCCAAATCTTCATTGAGGCCCACCCATAAAAACAGAGCGTTCCTCGAGCCGGCCTCAAAACCAGGGTGGAAAATAGCCTGGTCCGGCTGACACAGAACAGCGTATGCTATTTGCATGCCACTACAGTGACACAATCGTATCGCGGAGGAGACAAATTGTTGATTAAAGTCGTTATTTTAGTTTTCTTTACACAGAAAAAGTGTTCTTGTCGCTTTATTAAATTCAGATTGAACAACTGATGGCAGATGGACTATTCTGATTATGTCTTTCATACTTTTCTGGGCCTTGACATTGTTATTTACTTGGCAGTCAATGGGACAGTCACAAACCTACCGGTTTTCATATAAAATATCTCTTAAATTGTGTTCCGAGGACGAACAAAGCTTGTATGGGTTTGTAACGACATGGAGGTAAGTGATTAATGACAATTTTCATTTTGGGGTGGAGTAACCCTTTAAAACCACATCAAGCACAGTATTGTTTTATTCGATTGCAATTGTCCTTTGATTTATTTATTAGAGTTATTTATTTTTATTTTTTTACTGATATTAGATACCCTAATATTCGGTAGAGGTCTGCTACCTGACCCGAACCCGCGGGTCCCGAAATACTTTCGGGTTTTGGGTTAATGTTTAATGGATAGCTTCGGGCTCGGGTCGGGTTCGGGTTTGTAGCTAAACCAAAACTATATGCAGAGGCTTCGCTGCTTTCATAGACGCACGCACACACATATCAGAGATCGCGCACAAACAGCACGGAAACTTTTATTAGTAAAATAGCTTCGACAGGCTACTGACTCGCAAGTCACAACATTATATTTATCTGCAATGAGGCGGACATGCGCAGAAGCAGGTTCACATGCACGCGCAACTTTCCTCGGTCTCTCGCTCCCTCGCTCGCTCGGTCGGTCTCTCTCTCGCTCGGTCGGTCTCTCTCTCTCTCTCGCTCGGTCGGTCTCTCTCTCTCTCAAATAAATTATTAATTCATTCAAATAAATACAATCTTATTTTAGATCTTATGTCTGATTTAAAGTAGACAGAATGCTAACGAGCCTTAACTGACAAAAAATGACCATAATTTGCACGGTCATCATCTTCTTGTCCATACAAAATTCATAAACTCGGCAGAATGTATGCGACCGCTGCACCTGATGTTCACAAACTTTCATAACTGGTAAATGTTTGTGAAATGGCAGAGCCTTGATTAATCCGTTTCTTTGCATGCAATCGTGAAATGCAACCTTTTTCCTTTTTTTTTTAGTTGGCTATTCGTTGTGGGGCGGGGGGGTGATTTCGGGTCGGGTTCGGGCTCTAAATTTAACTGTGCCGCTCGGGTCGGGTCGGGTCGGGTCGGGTCAGATGATCTCGGGTACGGGCCGGGTTCGGGCTTCAGTTTTGAGCCCGTGCAGACCTCTAATATTCGGTGGTATTAAGAACTGTGAACTTTAGCTGGTCTCTAAAAGGTAGATGTCATAGCATCCTTATTTACATAATATATCGATCTGATATATCATTGTCTTTAAATAAATCACTCATAAAAAAGTTTTGGTCATATGACCCACACTCATAATTGCATTAAATAATCATTATTACAATATTGCCAAAATAATCTTGATTATGATTTTTGCCATAAATGAGCAGCCCTAGTGTCACATGATCATTTAGCTACAGGCACACTAAATATGGTTCTGTATTTGATTTGGCTACTGTAGTAAAGCCATGGTTAGTCACCAGAATTACGAGCCCATTACATAAGGATAAAACAGCACACATAAAAAGCTGACTTAAACACGCTGTTATTGTAAATGCTACTGCTATCTAAAAACTATTAGACAACTAAAAAAAAAAACATCCTGCAAGAGTCCTGCTTGCATAGGTTCCTCTTCAGTAATTTTTTTGGGGGGGTCTGATTCGAGCTCAAATGGATAAAGCAATATAGACGCCTTTGTTTACAATACACCAGAGCACATGAAGATGAGTAAAGAAAGACTTTTAGAATTAAACCAACCTGTTTGTTCTTCGGTATCTTCATGTTTGACTGTAAAATCTTTTTTAACCGTCACTTCTTCCCTCTCCTCTTTAATAAATGCCATCTCTGTTTGTTCCTCAGTATCTTCACGTTTAACTCCAAAATCTTCGTCAATCGTCACCTCTTCCCTCTCCTCTTTAATAAATGCCATCTCTGTTTGTTCCTCAGTATCTTCATGTTTAACTCCAAAATCATATTTAAATGTCACCTCTTCCCTCTCCTCTTTAATAAACACCATCTCTGTTTGTTCCTCAATATCTTCTTGTTTGACAGTAAAAGCTTCTTCAATCTTCATCTCTTCACTTTCGACTTTAATAAATGCCATCTTTATAACAGTAACACATGGATTTCAGTCGCTTCAGCAGGAGTTTTTCTGTGTGTTTAAGATGAGAAAAAAATCAAAAGACAGAAAACTAGCACATCAAAATAATAAAAGAACACAGATCAAACAAATTTCATATATAGGCATTTATGATTTACATTTATCATGCATTGATTTGTAGATTGTGTAATAGATTACACTTTCATGAAAACAGTCAGTTTGTAGAAACTGTCATTACACACAGGGGCAGATCTGAGAAATGATTGATAGGGTGTCAACACCAAAGCAAGTGTAGTTTTGGGAATGTATGGCCTGACATACACGGTTGTGTTCACAAATATTGCATTACCACAAATGATTAATCTATATATTATTTTAAAAGTAAAAATAAATAACATTTAAATTTACATGGCACCAAGTCAAACAACATCAAGAGATTCTAAATGTGTCTGAGCTTGTACCACTAAAGAAGATAAGCAATTTTAATATGAAATGACTACTTGGATAGTTTAAATAACATTTTAGTGCAAGTTTATAAGCAACAACATTTTTGAATTTCCTTCCATCTGTTAAACCTAGACATCCCGGTTGATTAACCCAAACCTTGCTTACTCGAGGTATGCTAGTTCCAAAAAAAAAACATAAGGGAGTAAGCTCATTCAACTCAGTGTAGGTTCCTAGTTAACACACAAGACTCTGCTGACATTCTCAACAGAGCGACGAATCAACGAGCCACTGGAAACCAGACGCCAAGAAAAAGCACGCCGTTCTACTACTACTTTTGTTCAATGGTCATTTGCATACCTAGTGCATATCGCTACTGTAGTATATCAAGGACCGAATCAGACAAATCAAGATTCGATCAAAGCATGGTTGAAACATGAGGAGTCGAATTCCACAAGACAACAGCAGGAAGTCATAAATCAGGCCCCTAGCCCAGCCCGTCTGAATGCAGCCTGCAACATTTAAGACCAAAGGAACACTTAATAAAACAGAGCCAGCATAGGATCTAATTGGTCAAGACAACCATTGGGAGGGGTCTAAAAGCCGAGTTTAAATACTAGTACACCCCCTTGAATGCTTCGCTCCTGAAAATACTCTCTTGAAAATGCCATCTACAAGCTCTCTCTAACTCTCTCGTCAGCCATGTGCTCTGGCCCACAAGCCAGCTTGTTACCATGATGAGAAGAAAAACCACCTAGTCTCTTTACATCCTTTTATTCTTTTACTTTAATTTATTTTCTTTCCGTTGAGTTCGTGTGCTAAGTTACGTTTGCCAACGACAACAAGCCCAAAACTCTGCAAAACCAGCCAAGAACCAACGCCCACTTCAACGACTCCTGAACTCTTAGCCAATCAGCGACTTCGGAGAAACCCTTTCCTGCAAAACGGAGGACAAAAGGGAATCCTTAAACACAAAAGCAACGCAAGTACAAACCCCTAGATTCTTGCTGAGCTGGTGTAATTTTAATATAGATTTTAGCCTCATTGAAAAAGTCAATGTGAGTGTTAAATATGTGTTTGATGGTTGTTCAGGTTTATGCAATTGCACATATTGCTGTAAACGTGGGATATCAAATTCTCATTCTCTTAATTTAATCCTTTCCTCACTTTCTCTTTCTGCAACGCGTGAATGTGTGAATGCTTGTGTAGATTAGTTTACATGTCGTAGATTTATATAAATAATCTTGTTTATATTGAAAAGAGAAATATCTTGTGTTTTGTGCTCATAAGTTAATGCCTTAATCTGTCGATTTTGTTACTGTGCTATTTAATAGTGTTTTCACTATATTTTGGGATTTTAATATCCAGTGCAGAGTTTGTTATACGGCTTGTTCAGTGAATCGCCGTGAAACAGTGAGTCTGTTCAAATTCCCTATAAAATCATTAATGATTCCCTTTGAGCTAAATTGACCTGTTTCCCTTATAACAATATATATATTATATGTTATCATTACACTACCTAACTGGTGGTTATGCAATGATTGTTCAAACACTTTTTGTTCTATCGTTAATATTTAGGCTAATTGCTGACAATAAGAATTATATTGTTTGATGCTGATTAATAATACATATGATAAAGTGTGTTATATTATAGAAATATATAATAGAAAATATATTGTTGCAAACAGATAAAAAGTTTGAATTTTGAATGCAGATTCTTGATAAAATCTTGTGTAAGATGACACAATTTTTTTTATCTGCGTTCAAATAAAAAAAAGTATTAACAAGATTTATTGTTGTAATAACACTATTATAACAAGATTTATTTTAATAAATCTTGTTTTAATAGTGCTTTGTATCAGTACAACTTATTTATACGGGTCATTGACGTATAAAGATTTTCAACAGGCAAATGTTTAAATACAAAAAAATTTATATCTTTAGTACTTCAAATATTAAGAAGGTTGTGTACAGAAAAATGCACAGATAAATTCATATCAAAATTTTCAATTAAGTGATTTAAGTATTTTTTCATGTAGATTAATCGGCCGTAGCCTTAAAAAAAATTAATGTGGTGTAACCATAATTGATATTAAAATTAATAATTTCCTTAACATGCTTAATTTATTTTCAGCTGAGCTTTAGCTTTAGACTCATTCTTCCCACTGGTCACTCTAACTGAGAAAGTTAGTCGCAAGAGCACATCATTTGGACACTTCAGGTCAGCTTGGATCACGTACTTCTCCCGCGGCATTTATTCTGTTTCCTCCACTATTTTTAGATGCATTTTGTTGATAGAAATGCATTATTCAGTGCTGTAATTTGAGCAACCGGCTGAAGTTGGACGTGCACTGTGGGCAGACCCGACTAATCGATAATGAGAATAGTAGTCGATGATTTTCATAATCGATAATAATCGATTTTATCGATTAGTTATTGCAGCCCTAGAAGGTTGTTTTTTTCTAAAATAACGAGTATATAGAATATTAAAAAAAGAAACCGGGTGTTAGTTTTACAAGAAAAGCTAGCAGTTAGAGAATAAATAGGCAATTGATAGAGGTTCAAATGTGTGTGGTTTTTTTTATAAAAGGAAGACCGATTAGATAAAATAAATTTAGAATAGAGAGTGCTAGAGTTAGGGTGAATCCCATTTCTCTGTCTTACCCCTTCCCCTTCGTCTTACCCCTAGCCCTTGTCCCTCGAAACCGAGTGGTAAGCGGTAGGGGTGAAAACACACCCCTATGAAATGAGACGCCACTTGGTTACTGTTATGTCATAATATATCGTCGCTAGCTGGCTGCTACGTCACCCGAGGCGACAAGTGTTGATCGCAAACTCTCCGTCTGCTAGCACAAAACAAGACTGTCGTAATTTTAAATAAATTATTTAAGTCAAAAATACTCTCTGGATGATCTGGCCAGAGAGGTGCACTGTCAGTGCGAGCGATTCGGGTGAAGAGTCTGGTTTATACTCGCCGTGGCAGCACGAGTGCGAACTAGGGGTTGAACGACAAGTGAACAATGCATTACTGTCCCATCCCAAAGAAGCACAAAATCACTTTCACAGACTTTTTCATTAACTGTTCCCATCTGGTTAATGAAAATCTGGTGTGTTCTGGGTACCAATCTGGTGTGTTCTGGGTACCCCTTGGTTTCAAGTAAGCTCGCGAAAATTCTTGGTTTTAAGGGCTATCTACCCCTTACCCCAGAATTGGGACAGCCCTTACTCTCACGTGAACGCGCAAAACTAAGGGGAAGGGGTAAGACAGAGAATTGGGATTCACCCTTAGAGGGTCAAATAAAGATGGAAGAGATGTGTTTTAGCCGTTTCTTGAAGATGGGTAAGGATTCAGCTGCTCGGATTGAGTTGGGCAGGTCATTCCACCAGATGGGAACAGTTAATGAAAAAGTCTGTGAAAGTGATTTTGTGCTTCTTTGGGATGGGACAGTAATGCATTGTTCACTTGTCGTTCAACCCCTAGTTCGCACTCGTGCTGCCACGGCGAGTATAAACCAGACTCTTCACCCGAATCGCTCGCACTGACAGCGCATCTCTTTACGTGATACGTTTACGTGATCAGACGTCTCCTGCTACAATGTACTGCGGCTCTGCAATGCTGTATGGAGCAGACGCTTTGGAGCAGGCTGCGTTGTTGAGAGCAGTGCCACTGATATTTCACACACTTTCTCTTTTATTTTCCAAACATAATAGGATTAGTCCAACAAACCTCGTACCGAACAGTTCAATACGAATACATGTATCGTTACACCCCTAGTAACAACATACAAGCAGTTAAAAAGGTTTTATTTTTCTTTTCAAATTTGAAATAATTACAAACCTGCTTGATGCTTCTATGGGTGATTGGCAAATTGTTATATGATGCAATGTCCTATCTTTGAATGGATTTCAACATAGAAGTATCAAAATAGTACCTTGATGTTTTTTTTTTTTTTTAAATCAATGTAGAATTTCTATACTTCTCTGTGTTGACCCGATAGTCACTCTTCTGCATTAAACACAATCAATTTCTGAGTTTTTTTCAACTGGTGGGTCAAAAGTGGGTTGCGAGACCGTTCTGAGTGGGTTGCAGACTGTATAGGCTACAGCCAAAGAAATGACATCAACAAAAAACGTTATTCGAAATACTTTTCAGATGCGAGACTTCTTTTAAAAGATGTGCATGAAAGCTGTTAACACTGTCAGATCATCTGACTCAGATGCGGTTTAAGCAAAGAAAGAGTGCCTGAGAAAAAGGCTCTGTCCCGATTCAGTATCTGCGGTCAGATGAGATGTTGACAGGTTTAATGTCAGTGTCATTATTCTATAGTTATTTTCATAACTTGCTATTTGCTATCCTGTCAGACGTTATACACTGCTAGTAGCGCGCACTCTTCTATAGCACGCGTGAACGCGGCAATGTGCTGTAGATCACTTCACTAAAGCACAGAAACAACGCGTGAAATAAAAGTACAGTACCAATAAATCACATAATTGGTACTGCGTGTGTTAGCTAGGAAGGATTTGCATGACGGTATGATATTCATTCTATTCAGGAGCAGTTTCCACGTTTCATTAACAGTCACCTTGGTTGTTTTCATAACCCAAAAATATCATGTTATTTTCACTTTGCGTAATTTTCTAGGCTATATGTTTAAATGAATGTGGTGGCTCATACCAACATAATTGTATTAACAAAAATGAGTTTGGGACTGCTATTTAATAGCCTTGCCTTATATTTTATTCAGTCATAGTCTTAACAGTCTTAACTAAATTTTTTGTGAAATAAACTTGCTTTGATTTTTAAACTATATATGTATATAATAACAAATAAAATATATTTATATATATTATAAATATATATATAATCATAATCTTTGACAAAAACACTATTATAAACTAGTGTAGTGGATAATTCAGCAGCAAAAGATACTCTAGAAAAATCACGGGTGCACAACAATTTTATAAAACCTAGTGAAACATTTTTATTTACAAATAAAAGTGAATAAGTGTACAACTTAATCTTTGTATTGTAAAATACATTCATGAAAAAAGCAAATCAATTTATATATAAATATATACAATATAATTCAAATACATTTATTTTAAATGTATAGCACAGTAATAAGGCAGCCACATATTATAGATAGGACAGAACAAGAAAGACTATTGTTACATTTCATTGCGCTAAAGTATTGTAAAACGAAAGGCTCAATAAAGCGCAGTGCAATGCACATCCTGTGCGCAGAATGATGCTCTTGAAACAACACGGAGTCACAGCACACAGGCTGCACTGCCCTCTGAGTCTGCATAGAAAATAAAAGTACTGAGGGAAGATATATTGATAAGCACTGTATTAAATCTGTGCGTTAGTTTATTGAGCCTTTTCTTTTAACAGTTTTAAACCTCAGTGACTGTGCGCTCTTGAAGAGAGTTTGACTGTAGTAACCGAACGCAACACGCAGTTTGAATGCTGAATGGAGGATGACAGACAGACAGACGCAGCGGAGAGAAGAGTTTACGTGAACTTGAATTTAATGATTTAAATATTCATCTGTACCTCGGATTAAACTATGGAACAGCTCCAGAACACTTGAAATATAATGCACGGACACTTTATGGGGCTTTATGATGTTTATGTGGTTTTCGTGGGGCTTAACAACAGCACAGAATAGTATACGCACAACATCGGATTTGGATCGGTCTCGTCTCACCGATACCCGATCTGCAGAAAATGACCGGATCAGAGCCGATACTAATGCTTCACGATTCAACATCGATCCTAAGATTTTCCGAATGCATGGCAATTCGTCCTCAAGTGGATTCTGAGCTTAGTTTTGAACAGTTGTTAAACAGCTGTACTCTGCTTGTTTCCAAATCATTGCACTCCAACTCTACAGCATGACTTTTACGATTCAGTTTGGTTCATCAACAATTACCCCATCAGCTTCGGTCAGAAATCTTGGTGTAATCTTTGACGACCAGCTGTGGCTCAGCACCCACCTACTTCCTATCACTATTACGAATCTACATCCCCTCCAGAAGTCTGCGACACCTCGTGGTACCATCATAGAGAGGCTCAAAATCACTCTCCAGAACATTCTCGTTCACCGTTCTTGGCTGGTGGAATGATCTTCCCACCCCCATCCGGAATGCTGGATCCCTGTCAATCTTCAAGCAACAACTGAAAACTCATCTCTTTTGACACTACTTGACTTCATCATAAAAAAATAAACTTAATCTTTATCTCCTTCTCTTGCTAGCTTGTACGTATTTGAACAATGCCTGAGACTTGGTATTATGAGCACTTCCTCTGTCTTTTTGCCTCTTCAAGATGAATCGCTTTATGTATTCCCCAATTGTAAGTCGCTTTGGATAAAAGCGTTTGCAAAAGGACTAAATGTAAACAAATAATTTCTTGATTCACAATGCATCGATTTATTTTCACAGCCCTTTTGTACATATGGGAGATTTACTACTTATTTATGGAATTTGTTTTCATGCATTTAAACCAATTTTGGACTGAAATAAAATGCAATCGGACAAATAAATGTAGGTGTGTTATGTCATTGACCCATATGTATATACTATAGTCGTAATAGTACAATATTGTGGGCAATCTGTCACGCCCACTGGAGTCTGGTCAGTAGGTCACGCATGCACTGATAGCTCTGAAGTAGTCTCGCATTACCGTTGCCGCTTTGTATGACCAAGGCCTGCCCACGAGGCCATATGACTGACAGGTAAAGCAACCAATCACGTTTCGTTTTGTGCCGCGTCATGTTTATGGGTGCGGAAATGTCACCACAATAACTTAGATGTATTTTAACGAGTCTATGCCAAGGGTGCCCACACTTTTTTGCGTGGGGATCTACTTTTCAAATGAGAAACGCACCGAGATCTACAAAGTGAAAAACAAATAAATTGTAAAATAAATAGGCCTACATAAGTAAAAAAGTTGGTTGGGATCTCTTTATATCGCATTAATTAAATAAAAAAATAATAATAGTAAAATAATTTTAAATTCTTAGTACCCCATAGAACCGTGCCTGCATTTACCTAAAGCAGCCTTTTTGCAAACATACTTCACAAAAAAATGTCACTGCAGATATTCTATACAACTTAAAAGTATGTCTATTCTAAACTCTGCGATCTAAAAGCAGCTCAACACCATCAGAGAATCGTTCCTCTGTCAGAGCAATCTGTTTGGAGAGTTTGATACCCATGTGTACCTCTGATCCTCACAAACTTCTCCAAAACACGCGAGCATCCGTTATAAATCCTCGCTGTATTCAACGACGTATATATGGGCCTACTGATCTATATTCATGCAGAAATATCATGTTATAGGGATCAGTGCGCCGAGAGCACATAACAAATAACACAAGCTGTAAGATAAGCATAATTTCTAGTCTGGTTATTGCAGCATTTTTGTCTTGTTTGCTAACACACAATTTATGAAACAATTCTTCATTTTCTCACACCTATAAATGCAATCAACTTGGAAACGCACAAAACTTATCAAATAATGCACAGACTAATTTAATTCTCCAATTCATGAACAAATGTGAACTGTGTATTTGACTCGCAAAGAACCGGTTCGTTTGAGTCGTTTGTCAGAGCATTTGAATTAACCGAATCTCAACGGTTTAAAAAAAGTTCTGTTACTCTATCATTACTTACACAGATATCAACAGTGCGTTTATGATGCAGTGCTGCACCATATAGAGATAAATATCACTATATAACATGTATTTATCCGTGATCAAACAGTGAACTACGGCACTAAAGATGAGATGCATCTTTACTGTTAATCATGTGTGGATGTGCTTTACTATTAAAAAAAACTGTCATTACTATTATTAGTTTATACAATTCAAATATTTAATTCATTTAAAAGATCTCCATAAGCCTATCTGAACGGTGAGTATTGATTTAAACACTTTAAAGGATTAAAAACACAAACCTTTCTTGAGCAAAAACACAGACGAAGGAGCATGGCGCAGACTTATGACGTCACGCCAAAATAAAAGTCCCGTTCACACAAAACAGAAATTCACATACAAAATAAGATACATGTTTGAGTTAAATGATAAAACACATATTCAGAAAGCTATCGATATCACATAATTATAACACCAACACCAGAGCAGAGCACATTTTCAATCATGAACAAAGTCAAGTATCTTGAACTTCATGTTACAAAGGACTGGATTCAAACTCATGAAGGATTTTCAGTTTCATTTAAAGAATAAGAAAATAACAACAAGTTAAATATTAAGCTTGTGGTTGAAGAGATATCTACTATTTAATTGAATACGTATGATGTATCCTATTCCATATCAGTTTCTCCACAGATATAAAGGAAATAAATAAAATCAACTTTAAACTTTGTTTTGTTAAAGTGTATTTTATTAAAGGACTGTAAAGGATTAGGTTGATGGTGGGCTTAAAATAATTAATTTTGGCTCTAAGTGAAAAACTTAAAATGTTCAAAAAATATTATAAATGGTAATGAAATCTGGTTTACATTTCCCTTAATGAATTGGTGAATCATTAATAATAATAAAAAATAGCATGGAATTTGTATTGAAATGTGACCAAACATCCTTTAAGCTCTCAGATTCACAAACAAGTGTTCATTTATTGGAAAATGATTTACAGACATAATTTTACACCTCATAATAGCCCTCTATGAAATCACAGATACTTTGAGAAAACAAGCAATCCTGTCTTCTATAATGAACATATGGTCTGTCTCTGATCTTATTATTATTATTTCAGTGATGAACTTAAATGAGCAATTTTGATTTTAATTCACTTTTTGTGTCACTGAAAGGAAAATAGTTATCTGATTAAATTATTTCATGTTGATTTTCTTTAAATGGCAAAAATATGACAGCTGTAAAGGTCTCTGCTGAGTCCTAACTGTTCGCTCGTTAAAAAATAAATACGACCTCACGCTCTGTCAATCACGTTTGCACACTGCCTCCGAAACTTTCTTCCGTCCCAAAAAAAAATTGGATCAAGTTCGATTTTCTGCGTTTTCGTAGCATGCATTTTGATAGGAAGGGATGACGAATACGAAAAAATGGAAACAGAAATGACAAAATTTTGGACTACGTGTGCAATGACCTTTAATCCTCATCTACCCTTGCGTTCTCTTCGGGTCTTTTTGACATCTTTCTGATTTTTTTGTTGTTGTTTTTTTATCTTTGTCCAAATGGCTTGAGACTTTTGTCGGTGGTAAACACATTCTAGATCTACAAAAAAAAATAAAAATATATATATATAATATATATTTTTTTCCTATATTTTACCAGGATAGTCCCATTGAGATACAAAATTTCTTCTTCCAGGGAGTCCTGGCCAAAATGGCAGCACAAAAACAAATAAAAAAAACAAATATTTTCCCCTACATTCAGGTGATTAAAAAAATACAAAATAAAACCACAACAACAAGAATTTAGTCATAGCAAGAACATGTTTCCTTTAGAGTAGACCATAAAAGACTTAAAAAAAATTAAAAGAGGAGAGGGTTTCCAACATAATAACCCTCTGCAATAGAATGTAATTTTGAAACAAAATAATAGTTTTTTTAACTAATGTAATTTTACTCTGTTTATTAATGTTTTTACTCAAAATTTGTGTAGTGGTTGGAGGATTTATGACATTTTTAAATTTATATAAATAAATTAAAACATTTTATATAGGATTTTATACAAAAAACAGCTTTTTTTCATCAACACCTGATGACGTCATCCCCTCTCGCTCGCAAAAGTCAGTGAAAACCCTCACTGGGATGGAGGAACGGCGGAGACTGCCTCCCAGCCACAAAGGGGTAAGTGACTTTTCGTCTATGGGTCATTTATCCTGTGGTTGGTCGAGGCTGTCGTCTAAAACCCGGTTTCTCTGTCCTGGTTCTGGCGCGGTGCGAGAGGGAGAGTTGTCCGGAGAGGAATCCCCGCCCCGCCCACTCCGACCTCTGGAACCTGGTTGAGGAAGGTAGCACAGGTTTGAACACTTTATTTGATTATTCATGTTAAATAAAAGCCTCTCCGAGGCCTGACGCCACGCCCACTGTGTCTGTCATTTGCTCTTCCCGCCTGTATAGACTGTACAGGTTTTATGTTTTTGTCTCTAAGGTCTCGGTCGCTGCTGTGGCTTCCTGATCCATTGTGATCGTCTCTTGCTATGCTCTGGAGGTCTCCAGTCCTGCCTGATCCACCATGGTGGTTGTCAACTATGCTCTGGTGGTTCAAGGCACCACCTGATCCACCGCGTGGTGGTTGTCAACTATGCTCTGGTGGTCCTCGGCTCCTCCTGCTCCACCGTGGTCATTTCCTGCTATGCTCTGGTGGTCTTCAGCTCTGTCTGATCCACTGTGGTGGTTGTCAACTATGCTCTGGTGGTCTACGGTTCCACTCTTCCAGCTCTATGCTTCATTGGATTTGCCTCAGTCCTGTCTCCGCACGAACAAGGTATACCAACACTACACGGACCTGGCCTACCATCCCGCCCCTGTTCCACCTTCGCTAAACTACTCGCCAGTACTGTTTCATGGAGAGCATCTGCAAGCCGCACCTTGGGGAGAGGCTATGTCACTGTCGGTCTCTTGGCTCACCACCAGAGGCCGCCAAACACATACATGCCACATGGACTTTATCTTGAACTCAATTTCCCATCATGCTCATTGATTACATCCTCTCCTGTTTTCAATAACACTGACACTATTTAATTATTGACCCAGCATTCTGGGCTCAGGTATTGTTAGCTATATCTGCATACAGTACTAAATGTTTTCCCTGTTGCTAGTCCTGCATTGTTGTGTTTCTGAACATTGCTGGTTGTTCTTGTTTTTTGATTGTTTGCTTCATGCCCTGATCTTTTTACCTATTACCTGGATTTACTGTTTGCCTTGCCCATTTGGATACTGTTCTGCTGGTATATGACCTCTGCCTGTTAGACTACTTTTTATTATATTAAAACTGCATTTGGATCCACAAGCTTCGGTCTCAATTTCAACCTAACAATATATATATATTAGGGCTGTCAATCGATTAAAATATTTAATCGCATGATTGTCATGATTTAACTCATGATTAATCGCACATTTTTTTGTTCTAAATGTTCCTTAAATTAATGCTTTTCAAGGTTTTAATACTCTAATCAGAATGGGCATGGATAAATATGGATGCTTTAAGCAAATGTATGTTTATTATTATTGAAACCATAGTTAACATAGAGCATGAAGACTAGACATGTTTCAAAGGTCATAGATGTTTTTCAAAGAACTTGTTCATGAAAAAAAACACCAGGTTCCCATTACTTCTCTTTCTTTGCACTGAGCAATTTACTTACACAAACCTGTTTATATTTTTGCAGGACAGGTCAGCTCACTTTTTCTGAACATGCTAAATGTACATAGCCTATATCGTTTATTATTACATTTGTTTGCCTCTCTGTGTCCACATACTGTATTTTGATGCAGCTAATTTCTCAATTAAACAGTTTTCATTGATATATTTTACTGTTTCTGTTGTCAGACTACGGAATTAATATGAAAAAGTGATTGAAACGCGACCCATTAAGACTACAAAACTAGCTCTCCTTTACAAGAAGTTAATCTGCACAAAAATACTTATAATCAAGTCATTGTCTGATTAAATAAAATACCAACAAGATAATGACAATAGCTGTGCTGTGATTTTGGCTATACTTGCATGAACAAATTAGAGAAGCAAGCAACAAAATTTCTGTGTTTAACTGAATTAAGCTCTGCTCTTCTCTACCGCACGCTGAACAGAAACTTAGCAGATGCAGAGAGAGAAAGAGAGAGATGTGTGTGCGTGCGCAGAACAGAAACCGAGCAGACAGATGGAGAGAGAAAGAGAGAGAGGTGTGTGCGACGGATTGATTGAGATGGAACAGACGATCTAGTACAGATAGCGCTGAGTTTGCCTGCCCGAAGACTTCCTTTAAGTGGGTTGTGAAGGCGTTCGAGAGTGTGCGTCACTGGGCTGTCAGAATTCCAGAGGGACTCCGCCCACTGGAGAGCGCGTCTGGTAAGCAGGGTGATCATGAAGGTTATATGCAGGTGGTGATCAGGAGGTGCCAGGTGTGCGTGGTTAGTATTCAGGTGATTGTGATCCTGTATGCTGAGTGTTGGGACCTGATGAGGCTGATGGTTCGCTGACAATTGAAAATGGGTGAGTAAATAAATAATTATTTCCCATTATTAATAAATACATACCCAGTGAGTGTTAGAGAAACGTTGTTATGAAATACAATTGTTTATTTGCACAGAATTCACAGTTTTAACTCTAAATAATTTGTTTTCAACATCTGAGGTAAATTATCCATTCTCGCATTTATTGTGGTTATTGCGCAATGACAGTTAAAAATAAAAATAATTTGTACACAATCAGTGCCAATTTTTCTCACATGACAACCAGTTTATTTGTTGTTGTTCATAGGGAAATTCAAACACAACTCATCACTTTTATTATGGAAGGAAAATTATTATCAAACTCAAACCGTATGATACAGAAACAAATCTACTAAGCATCTGAGATTTTTAATGACCAAAACAATGCTAATGTTACTTAGATTATTTGTAGATATTAAATATTGCATTTATTTTCTCATTAAGGTCCGAGTCAGACGGGAGCTCTGGAGGAGGAAGAGAGTAGTGGCCTTTCTTTTATTACAGGGGAGGAAAACAAGGATGTGGGTGCATCCAATAAATAAAAGAAGAGCAGAGCAAGAGGCCTACCACAACCTAGTGCAGGAACTTTACCTGGACAACGCATTTTTTAAATTATTTTCGTATGTCCTCCACTGATATGAATGTGCTGTCTCATATTGGTGAAGACCTTAGGAAGCAGTCCACATCATTCCGTGTTCCAGTTGAGCCCATACAATGTCTTGCTGTAACACTAAGGTAAATGCACTGTAAAGATAGTTTTATTTTACAAAATTGTCAAAGATGATGTGTCTTAAGTGGTATATATACCAAGAAAGCAATCGTGAACCAAATGTATTTTATTATTATTCTTCACAGTTAAATCATAAAATGTGTTTATTTTTAAATGTATTAGATTAATGCCTCGAACACAATATATGATTATAAATCAATTATAAATATATGAAATGTACATTATTGAGGTTTTTTGGGGGTGATTTGGGCAATTTGGGGGTGCAATTTATGACATTATACATGACAAGTCAATAGATGACTGTGAATAGAAGAAACAACTATACAGAAAAAAAATCTGCAAAGTAGTTTATTTCACAGTAACAAGTTTAAAATTGCTCGACACAACATTTGTACATCAACCTCATAAAATATCACACAAATGTGCTGTAACAGTCTTTACACACACACAAAAAATCCAAACACTCAAACAACAGTCGTAAAAAAATATTATTTGTTTGTGGGAAACAAACCTAGAAAAATATATGAACAGTATTCTGAAAAAATATTTTTGTTCAAATATGATGCTCTAAACAGTATCTGTTAGTGGATACAAGAGAAACTGGGTGTAAACCCTCAACACATTTTGAACATCAATGAAATACTGAAATAAGATTCACTCCTTCCGGTGGCGCTGCTGAGTTCAGTCGCCTGTGAATTAGCTCTGCTCAGAATTGTGCTTTTATGTGTTTTTTTTTACTTCAATTTTTTTGATACGTGTATTGTCTGCAATGATTATGTACGACAAGAACACTTTTGGACATTGGACAGCGCTACACTAACCTGATTCAGAACACTTTATCCGCAGATCCAGCGTGGCCATTGGAGATACTTCGGAACAACGAGTTGAACAACGACCACCTGAACAACCACAGGAGGCGAAAGAAACATTGCGGGAGACGCGCTGGAATACGCAACAGACTGAGGAAAAGGGCTCACAGTCCTCCTCTACCAAGTATTCCGCTCGCTAATGTCCAATCCTTGGAGAATAAATGGACGATCTTAGAGCCAGGATAAGTTTCCAACGGGACATTAGGGACTGTAACATCTTTTGTCTGACCGAAACATGGCTCACGCCGACGGTCCCGGACACCGCTGTAACGCCGTCTGATAACTTCTCTGTTTTACGGATGGACAGAACAGCCGATGCCGGTAAAAACAAAGGTGGTGGAGTGTGTTTCTTTATTAACAAGAAATGGTGTGACCCCAGAAATATCTCCATTCTGTCGCGTTCCTGTTCGCCTCATCTGGAACATCTCTCCATTATCTGCCGCCCATTCTATCTGCCCCGGGAATTTTCATCAATCGTCGTTACTGCCATTTATATACCACCACAGGCAGATACCAGCTTGGCTCTGTCCAAACTCCACGATGAGCTCAGCGGCTACATCAATAAACATCCTGACGCTGCATGTATCATCGCGGGGTACTTTAACAAAGCCAACCTCAAGAAGGTCATCCCTAACTTTCATCAGCACATATCCTGTCCAACCAGAGGATTGAATACACTCGATCATTGCTACACTCCGCTCAAAAATGCCTACAAAGCCCACTCACTGCCGGCTTTTGGCAAATCAGATCATGTCGCCATTTTCCCCACACCGGAATACAAACAAAGGATCGTTCATGAACCGCCGGTGGAGAGGGAAGTGACGCGCTGGTCCTCCCACTCTGAAGCTATGCTACAGGCGTCTCTTGATGACGTCGACTGGGACATGTTCCGGGCGAGTTCATCTGACGTCAGCGAATTCACGGATGTAGCATTAAGCTTCGTAAACACACTAACCGAGCAAGCCACGGAAACGGTAACAATAAGGACATTTACTAATCAGAAACCGTGGGTGGACAGATCAATCCGTGATGCGGTTAACCATCGCACTGCGGCATACAATGCCGGTCTGTTGTCAGGAAACATGAGCGAGTACAAAGCATCGTGCTATGGTGTGCCTAGCACTCTTTACCATGTATCTTATTCAGGCATTATGATCATAACTTATACAGTTATACATTCAAAATCAGATCAGTTATCACACTAAAAACCGTCACTCGTGAATCATCATGTCTGCCTGCTGATCGTGATTGGCAGTCCGCCGTCCGCGGGGAAAGCCAACCCACCGTTCGCGGCTCCCTCAAGCACGCCGCCGTCCACGGCTCTCTCAAGTCTGCCTTCCGTGGTGTTAAGTTTGATATACCGATCAGAACCCCTAAAATCTCTAAATCACATTTCTGGCATCCTCAAACAATCAAACAGCAATAAATCCGCTATTACCTCTTGTCTAGATGGATGTGATCAGAAGACCCCTGTCCCGGTGTCCGTGCTCACTCAGTCAGATCCGGACTTCTTAGGGCTCGATCAGGATTGTATTCAGGTTCAGATAACAAGTTGTATTAAAGTAATTACTCAGAGGATTATTTTAATAAAAGGGTTACGAATCACCATAGCAATGGTTTCGTTTTATTTAAAATAATAATAACTCATAAGCAAATACAAAAAAACACAACTACGAGTAAAGTCTTCACCACGGATTTTCAGCTCGTCTAAATCTCTGGACAAAGCTTTTATAACCTTGCATCTCATTTGCATTATCTTCTTTGACGCCACATCTGTTTCGCTCCTTATTTGTCTTTCTCCTTTTTACTTACACAGGCTGGTCATAAGACCTCTGTCACAAAAACATAGTCTAGACCAAGTCAAAAGTTCACCATGAGGGGAAAAAGCCTCCCCCTCTATACAAACACATCTACTTCCTTTTTAACACACAGGAAGGACTGTATGGTCTTTAAAAAGATTAAGCTAAATCACACATTTTCAAACCACATGCATAGCACTTCATTATAAGCATTAGGCAGAATATATACTGATCAGCGAAAGATTCTATTCTGCAAGCATACTTGCAAAATAAAGTCCTTTGCTCGAACACCTTGTCAATGAAATCTTGCACCCTAAGCAACAGGTAAACTTATATAGCAGTTGACACCTCTCCTTGTCATCACCCTACAATACATCACTTTAACTTCTATTCAGCATATATTAGACATGTATTACAGGGGGCTGAATCTTTTATCTACTTAATTAATTTGTCAACAATTGCAATTCAAAATTATTATGCAGTTGGATCATTTCCTTTAATAACTTCATGTCAGGAACGGGACCGGGATCCAATAGCAGGTGGAAAACAAAAATGTATTTAAACAGCGAAAACAAAAACTCAGTACCAAAAATCAGCCAGCTGGCATTAACCACCAGGAAGTAGTCCACTTCCACAGCGTGTCGAACAGAGACCGACTTCAGCCGAGCCGGCGGGGCAGAGAGGCAGCGAGAAGGCAATAGGCAGCCGCCGCTGAAATCCAGGGGAAGCGCTGGAGATGAAACGGGAGGGATACCGTGAAGAGACGGGCATACGAGCAGGGAAAAACCAAGGCAGAGAGCCGACCAGAGTCCTAGAGTGGCAGGTGTAAATATCAATAGGAAGGATGCAAAAATAGGAGTGCCAGACCGACAGGACTAGAAAATAAAAACAAAACGAGGTCAGCTAACACAACCAGCAGAGAGATAATCTGAGCTTCAGAACAAATGCATATGGACTGACAAAAGACAGCAGACACGAGGGCAAGATAAAGGGGAGATAATGAGTGTTAAATTGAATAAAACACAACGTCTATTCAGTAGACACACTTTATTGCCTCGCTCAACACACAGACAAACTACGTTACTGTCAGACTTTGTCTTCCTCTACCTGTGTTTCCTTACCCTTATGTGCCCATATTTGGTCCGTCCTGTTCCCCATCATTAGTTAATTAGTCTCCGTCTGTGTCTTGATTATGTCCCAGGTGTTTCCAGTCATGTCTCCCTATATATAGTCTGTTCTGCCCCATGTGTCTTGTGGATTATTGTTAATGTCTAAAGCCTGTATGGATGTCCTTCCCTGTGTTCCTGTGTCTCCTCCGTCTGTTCTACATTAAATACCCGGTTTGTTATACTCATCGTCTCCTCGTTCCTGGATCCCCCGTGCAGCATCGTGACAGTTACCCTTCAACCTTCACAACCCCTCCCCTCTCACAGCGCGCGCTCACCTTTGAACCACCGTATGCGCTAACCTCACTTTTGACCCAGAAGTACCTTATTCCAAGCAAACGGAGTAGGGATGAAATAACATGTTAACAATCTCCCTATACTTTAAACAAAAAAAACAGAGAAAATATAAATACAAAAAACATTCAAAACAAAGATTACAGTTGCCAAAGAAAAAAAATATAGTTGTATATCCAATTGCCATATTGAATCTTTTCAAAATAACCTCTTTCCTCTCTTTTTTTTTCTAGTCCTTAACTAAATGCTTTCAATAGCACCACAGTCCCTCACTGAGCACTTTCAATAACATCAGGACCGACGTTCCTTTTTTTGTAAGACAGTCAGCGAGTTGAGTTTTTGTGTCCGACCAGAGTACCTTCTTGATTCTTTTACTCTGTATGAGCTCCTTAATGCTGCTTATTTCCAGTCGAAGACGTTTCTCAGAGACCTGTTTAGTTGACTTAAGGGCATCAAACAGAGAGTGGTTGTCTGTCACACAGATCAACAGAGGTGTATTCAGCTCAGCATTTCCAGTAGTAAGTTCAGAAAAAAGAGTAGTCAGAAAAATGGCATTATCTATTCCATCTGACAGGGCCAGAGTTTCCCCTGCCAGAGTACTCCTCACCACTCGTCTAATTTTCTTAGATTGCCAACAAAGAGGAGAAAACTTTCCTCCTTCTCCCATGAGACCAATCAATGCCCCCCCCCCTGTGTGCCCCCATCAGGGAGATTTCCAAAGGAAGCATCACTGAAAACAACAAAGATTAGAGCATCACTGTTTCCCAAATGTTGAAACTTGAGAGTCACCATTTCAGATTTAAGTTTTCTGATGACCTTATTTGTCTCGTGAATAGATTGTACTGTAGCATTCTTTAAATTTGATGCTAAACTGCATACATCAAACATGATGTCTGGTCTGGTCTGTTTTGCAACCCACAGTATTTGTCCTATTTTTGACCTAAGCTGCTCTTTTTCAGTCTCATTAAGAGAGGCATCCCTTTGCACTGCACGTACTGCTTGCAGCCGAATAGGCTGTAGGTTTTCAATGTAACTATGCTGATATACATGAACCACACCATTAATAGTAACAAAGTCCATTCCCACATAGCAGAAATGTTCATGTTCCTCACGTCCAACATGTAATGCAGACTGTAGTATAGGTATCACATCTTTTGAAAAGTTTTGTGAGCCTGCCCAAAGAAAATCATCAACATGACATGCGAGTACTCCAGTAACCTTGCACTGTTCATCCAGCCAATAGAATACCGCTGGATCTACTTTAGACATTTTACCACCTGTACTCAGCATGATTTCTTTCACTTTGTTGTACCAATACAATGATGCATCTGCAAGGCCGTAAACACACTTGTTTAGTTTCCATAGAACATTTTCTTTTCCTGCTTCAGGAGGGGGCCGGATATAGATTTCTCTGGACAACTGCATGCCCTGCAAGAAAGCAGATTTGATGTCCATGGAATGGACTTGCCACTTATTTTGACAGATTACAGCTAATAATAGCCTAAGAGACTCAGAAGCACAGGTTGGGGAATCTTTCTGCAGCTCGTGAATATTAAGCTCTTCAAAACCTCTGGCTACAAGTCGTGCTTTGGGCATAATACCATTCGGAGTTTCTTTGAGACTACAGACCCATCTGGTAGAGACACACTTTTGACCTGCATCATCAACTTCTTCAAAAACATTGTTTTTGTACCAATTCACTATTTCATCCTGTTTAGCTGCATCAAATGAAATGTCTTTTGTTATGAGTGCATCATTCTCTCTATCAGTTGATTCAATGTGAATATTATCAACACATGACATATCCACTGGCCCTTTTTGCCCATCACTGCCATCATGTTCAATATGTTGCAGGTTAAGCCAGTTTTTATATTTTCCAGAGGCTTTGCCTGCTCTTCCTAAAACCTTGGCTCATGAATGTTACAGTCTGTCCTGTAGTTAACTTTACTCCAGCAGAAGAGACAGGATTACCACACACGTTATGATCCGGTTCAGTTTGTGTCATTCTAGGATAAACCACTTCTCCTGTATTTAACTCCCTGTCACTGATGTTTTCTTGATCACTGTCTGTGTTTTCTTCACTATCTGAGTCATCTGCTACATTGTTTAAGCTACCTTTTTCAATGACTTTTTGGCTGTTGTCTTGTTCATTTTGCTTATCTTGAGACTCCTGATCCTGTGTGTTTGTCTTACAGAGCCTGGATTGATGTACTCTAAAAAGAGTCCCCCCATGTCTTACAAATACAACAGCTCCATCTTGACCAATAACTACCCCCGGTCCCTTCCACTCTGGACAGTCTGCCCTTTTGTAATATACCTTGTCACCTGTCCCATACATGTCATCTGTGGGCTTAAGCTGCTTACGAAGTGCCCTTCTTATCCGCTCAGAAGACTCTGCTTCAGTGAATGCTTTCCTAGAAGCATGTAAAGCAGAAATGTGTTCTCCTACTTTAGCACTCACAGTGGTACCTTCTAGAGCAGGCAATTTATCAACTAATACAGAAGGAAGGTTAGGATTCTGTCCAAACACTAGTTGTTATGGACTGTAGCCATGAACATTTAACATACTGTTCTTGGCCATGAGGGCCCAGTCAAGGGCAGTGTGCCAGTCACATCTATTCTCTCGTTTGACCTTCAGGATGATCTCGGTGAGTGTTTGGTTATGTCTCTCAAGTAGTCCATTGCTCCAGGGACTGTAACCAGTTGTTGTTCTTGTCTCAATGTTAAAGTTTTCAGCCATGTCTCTGATCTCTTGATTGTTGAATTCCCCTCCATTATCACTGTACAGCCTCTGGGGGGCGCCATGAACACTAATCCAAGTGTGAATGAAGGAGTTGACAATCTCAGATGACTTCTTGGTTTTTACAATGTTTCCGGCGCTGAAACGTGTAAAGTGGTCGATGATGTGAAGATACCATACACCTGGTTCTAACTCGTGCAAATCCACTGCCACTGTCTCGTTATATTCTGAAGCCATGGGCAGCCCGACAGCAGGCTTTGGCTTTGTCCTCTTGTACTTCTGGCATATCTCACAGTCATATACTATTTGTTGTAGAATAGTAAAGCAATCTTTGTCCTTATTTCCTGAACTTTGAATGAGTCTCTGTAGCCTGTCTGCCGACGCATGGCCAAACTGTTTATGGAGCTTCAGAAGGACTTTGCGTTTCTCATCCGGAGACATGTTTTCTGTCACTGTTAGAACTTCCTCTTCAGTTTGATCTTTTTTGTTGTCTTTGTCTCTGATATCAACACAATAATGCCCAGAACTAGTAAATTCAAGTGGAATAGATTGTTTGAACATCACTGCACTGTCCTTTTCCATGTCCAAAATGGTCCCTGCTTTCTTCAGTGACGTTTTACTCAGCAGGAGTGGAATGTCAACCTTGACAACTTCTGTTTCAATTAGGCATTTTGTCAGTCCTATTTTAGCTGGTAATTTCACATTTCTTGTGGAATGCACTAAATTCCCATCTCCGAACCGAAATGGTCTGCAACTGTGAGTTTCTGTTTGTATCAACTGGTTCACTTGATCTTGAGTGAGGTCATCAATATACTTTTCCAGCCATTTCTCCCCACACACAGTACGGGTACAGGCAGTGTCAATAATCGCTGATCCCAATGATTCAGTCATGAATATCTCTGCATCTGACATTGCAGCCTTTGTAAACAATGTAATGTTACATTCCTCAATATTTGCATCATCAGTTATTCTTACTTGTTCAGTTTTCTTGTGTGGACAGTCTCCGAAAATCCGTTTTAGAGCCGACTTCATGGATGAAAACTTCAACTCTGTGCAAGCCGTCAGTGCAAGCTGTCTGTTTTTCTCGTCGAGGCAAGCCGTGTCCAGTACCTTAAAAGCCAGCACAGCGTCAGGAAGCATCATATTATACTTTTTCATCCGGTTGTATCGCTGTTCAAAATCAATTATGTAGTCGGTCATGGAAACCAAACCATTCTTCGTTATTCCATCAAAATAAGAATAGGCTTCATATGCGCGATCTTTTTCCTCTTTTAGGAACACATCATCCAGCTTAGTCATCAACGTAGCCATACCATTATCGCTGTCTAAATCCTCCGCAGGTATTTCCATCACCGTTTCACGGGCTCTTCCCTCAAGCACCAAGGCAACAGCGAGGGCTTGTTTCTTTTTGTCGAGTTCGGTAACCCGCGTCCAGATATTAACTTCATTTTTCCAACACTTGTATGGCCTGGCTTCATCAAACTTCGGCGGAACTTTATAACTAGAAGCCATCCTCTGCTACCATGTTAAATTGAATAAAACACAACGTCTATTCAGTAGACACACTTTATTGCCTCGCTCAACACACAGACAAACTACGTTACCCTTCAACCTTCACAACCCCTCCCCTCTCACAGCGCGCGCTCACCTTTGAACCAGCGCATGCGCTAACCTCACTTTTGACCCAGAAGTACCTTATTCCAAGCAAACGGAGTAGGGATGAAATAACATGTTAACAATGAGGATAGAATAGAGTGCAGGTGGGAAGGGAGAATTAGCAAATAGAATAGCATGGTGGGTGGAGCAAGACCGCGTTGACAGTGGAGCACATGGCGAGCTGTCAAAACAAAAGGCCATGTGCTCCAGAACAACAAAAGCAAGGCAGCCCCCACCGAGATCGTGACAGTTCATTACACTTTTATGGATCTTTTCCTGTTTCCGTATTAAGTGAACCATCGCCTTCATGCGGTAGATGATCCTTTGATGTTCCAGCTTCTTTCATTCCCCGTCTGCATTATTTTGCTTCTTGACTTGCTGGCTCGACTGTCTTTGGAGGCTTTCTACAAGAAGATCGTCAAAGTGAATCTCTAATTTCCTTGGTTCATTTTCAGGGTTGCCTATTTGAAATTGATTA
Organism: Oxygymnocypris stewartii; assembly: GCA_003573665.1. NCBI lineage: Eukaryota > Metazoa > Chordata > Actinopteri > Cypriniformes > Cyprinidae > Oxygymnocypris > Oxygymnocypris stewartii. The sequence goes on from QVTF01003615.1 coordinate 143,336, forward strand.
GGAAATGACATATTTATTGGGCCATTGGATACGACAGTGGGGGAAGCCAACCCGCCGTCCCCGGCTCTTCCAAGCCCACTGCTGACTCAAGCCCGCCGCTGTCTCAAGCCCGTCGCTGACTCAAGCCCGTCGGCCGCCAGCAAGTTCCAGTGGATCCAGTCCACACATCACGGCCAGGAGTGCCTTGCCATGTCCCCGGAGTCATGGATTTTCAGTCTTGTTGTGCCCACAGGAACATTTTTATTTATCTTGTCATGTCGGTTATGCCCATGGAGACTCGTCTGCCTCCTTATCGCGGAAGTGGCAGCAGTTGCTGAGGGACCCTGCGAGGGCCCCTGACTCCTTGTCATGCCCAGAGAAAGCCTCCGCTTCCAAGCTTAGCCCAGGAGGGCTTCCTGTTCCTGTGGGCTGGCCTGTCTTGTTTGTTTAGCCCCGGAGAGCTCCTGATACCCCCAAGCTGCTCCATGGAATTTTTTTGGGGGGGGTAGTAGAACTCCGGCTCTGGTGGCCGGGCCGAGGGGGCCAAGGCCACGAAGACCACCCGCCTTGGCCTCCATCTGTCCGTTCCGCTCTGGAGGTCCCCGTCCTGTATCCTGTCCGTGTGTGTCCTGAGGGGCTTTCAGAGTGCCCACCGCCCCTCCCGGGTCATGCTTTCATCTGGTCTACTCTTTGCTCCCTGGTGTTCCTGTCTACCTTGCCTTGTCCTGCCCTGCCTTGTTTGGAGTCATTAAAGACTATTTATTTGAGTTAAATCCTCGTCTGTGTATTTCTCGATCCTCCCTCGTGTGTGCACCGTGACAATTGAAGGTCGCAGACCCCTGATTCAGAGGAAATTATTTTAAACATTTTTATGTCAGTTTTTCATCCAGACAAGCTAAATTGTTTTAAACCCATCAGTGTAATTCTTTACAGTTACTGACCCTTTAAACAAAACAAGGATACATTTTATTTATTGCCTTTATGTTCTATGGAGAAAGTGAGATTAAAAATTATGGATATTTATTCATCATAATAATGATTGAGATTTAGTTTACAAATTAAATATCTCTACAACCAAACACTAAATAATAAACTACAAATTCTTAATGAGTTTGAAATATTTTAAAATTTTTACTAATTTATAATATGAAGATCAAGATACTTGACTTTATTCATGATTCAGAATTTCACAAATGCTCAGTAGTTGATGATATAATTGTGATCACTTTTAGATATAAGCCAGAAGCTTTTTAATAATATCAGTGCTAATAATAGCTTTGGTTGGTAAAACTTTATTTTAGGGTCTCTTAACTAGTTGCTTATTAGCATGCAGATTACTAGAATATTAGCCATTTATTATTAGCAATTACGCACATATTCTACATCCGTAATCCGACCCATTACCTAAACTACCTTGTTAATTATTAATAAGCAGCAAATTAGGGAAAAGTCCTAGTTAATAGTGAATAAAAGTTCCCTTTTCTAAAGTATTACCCTTTGATTTATCCTTTAAAATGAATCCATTATCTGATTATTTGAATGGGTTTTCTGTATGTGAACTTCTATTATTATTATTTTTAGCGTGTAAAGGGTACTTTTATTTTGGTGTGGTGAAGTGACGTCATAAGGCTGTGTCGCGCTCCTGCGTCCGTGTTTCTGCTGGAGGTTTGTATTTAATCATTTAAGGAGTTTAAACCAACATAACTCTCTCTGACAATTAAATAGAAAACTGTGAAACTTAATGAGTTAATAATGAATGTAACACTGTAATGCTTCTAACAACAATAACGAACGGTTTTTATGTGTAAACATGAAGAACAAAGACATTTCAGTCTCTGTTCATCACAAACACTCCCTGCGTCCCAATGTGCATACTATCCACCCTATCTGCCCTAAATAGTATTTAAAATGACTACTATCACATGTAATTTAGGACGGATATTATGCACATTGGGACGCAGGCACTGTTTGCTCACTGACGAGTCATGATTAACAAAAAAAAGCTTGATTTCATGTTAAGATTTTGCATAATTTGCATTCTGTTTTTATTTTGATGTGTTAGTTTTGAGTGATTTTTTTCTAATCAGTTCATGTAAGTCCATTAACTCTCACTCTGACTGACTCCCTTATAGTGTGCTAACTACTGAACTAGGGAGCTGATTGAGACACACACTGAGCTCTGTCTGTTAATTATTCTTCTCTTAAACACACAGAAAAACTCCTGCTTAAGCACACTGTTACAAAGATGGCAGTTATTAAAGAGGAGAGTGAAGACCTGAAGATTGAAGAAGCATTCAGAGTCCAACATGAAGAGACTGAGGAACAACAAACAGAGATGATGTTTATTTTAGGGGACAGTGGAGAAGTGATTATTGAAGAAGATACTGAGCAACAAACAGAGATGATATTTATTATAGGGGATAGTGGAGAAGTGATGATTGAAGAAGATACTGAGCAACAAACAGAGATGATGTTTATTATAGAGGAGACAATTGAAGTCAAACAAGAAGATACTGAGGAACAAACAGAGATGACGTTTATTAAAGAGGAGAGTGAAGATGTGAAGAATGAAGTCAAACATGAAGATACTGGGAAACAAACAGGTCTGTTTCATCAGTCATTCTGATTTTGAAGTGAAGTGTGGCAAAGTATGGTGACCCATACTCGGAATTTGTGCTCTGCATTTAACCCATCCAAGTACACACACAGTAGTTGAAAACACACACACCATGATCACACACCTGGAGCAGTGGGAAGCCAATGCTGTGGCGCCCGAGAGCAGTTGGGGGTTCGGTGCCTTGCTCAAGGGTCTCACCTCAGTCGTGGTATTGAAAGGGGAGAGAATACTCGTTATTCACTCATGTTGCATGAATCTCTTTATCGCTCTTTATCTCATATTAAATTATTATAAATAGTAAATAGCCAAAACTAAACTAGTATTTTGTGTAATATTAAGCCTAGTATCTACTTCTGAATTAAAAACAATGAAAACCATTAATTTCAATCACTTGGTTTTGCAACAGTATCTGGGTCAATGACGTGACACTATTTTTTTGTGTCCATATGGTTTAATTAAATTTAAAAGGGTAATTTCAAAATAAATTGCATAAATTTTCTATTTTTTGTGGACAAAGTCTAAAGTTTTTGGTTTTAATTAATTATGAGAGAATATTTGGGGGATGATGAAAATGTCAATGCGGTGTAACCGTAAAAAACTTTGTACCAAATAATTGATCTTGTTTAAAAAAGGTGAAATTCTTAATAAAACACAAGATCAGCTAGTTTGGCATAATCTTACATTAGTACTATTTAATAGTAAATAAAAGTAAATGGCACACCATTGTTCTGAATATTATAATTCATTTAAGGGATTATGCGAGTCAATTCACATTCCTTGAGTGTCAAGGTGGTGTAACCACCATTCAAGGAGCCATTTTGTTAATATTTTTGTGTAGATATTAATATAGTATAAGATCATGTGACAGGAAATTATATCACAGAGAAAGACCTGGTGATACTAACTGCTGCATGCAAAGATTAGCAACTCTCTTTAAAATGTGAGATAATTTGACATTTTTAGTGTGTGGTCAGGTATTCTCAGGTATACATATCAAATGGTATGACCTCAGGAATACATTGATAATTCATAATTATTATAAAAATGATTATTACATTTTAAAATGACAATTGAAATATTCTCACCAAGGCCATATACTTCTATAATAATTCATGTCAAATTTGATTTTAAATTTGAATGTCATGTGGAGTAACCGGTTACACCAATTGAGCACACTTTTCTTGGCGTTCATCCTGAGGCCAAGAGAATGGATGTGGCCGAGAACGATATCCCTGTGACGACTCTCTATCCCTGGAGTGAGCCAGAATGAGCCAGTCGTCCAGATAGTTCAGTACACGAATGCCCTGGAGCCTCAAAGAGGCCAGTGCAGCATCCATGCATTTCGTAAACTTTCTCGGCGCCAAAGCCAGGCCGAAGGGCAGGACCTTGTATTGGTAAGCCTTCCCTCCAAAGGCAAACCGAAGGAACCTCCTGTGTCTTCGAACGACCTGGATGTGAAAATACGCATCCTTCAGGTCGATGGTGACAAACCAATCCCCCTCCTGGACCTGAGACATGATGGTTTTTATCGTCAGTATCTTGAACTTCCCTTTGTAGAGGGAAAAATTCAAACGCTGTAGATCCAGAATAGAGGTCTGCACGGGCTCAAAACTGAAGCCCGAACCCGGCCCGTACCCGAGATCGTCTGACCCAACCCGACCCGACCCGAGCGGCACAGTTAAATTTAGAGCCCGAACCCGACCCGAAATCCCCCCCCCCCCCCATCGAATAGCCAACAAAAAAAAAGGGAAAAAGGCTGCATTTCACGATTGCATGCAAAGAAACGGATTAATCAAGGCTCTGCCATTTCATAAACATTTACCAGTTATGAAAGTTTGTGAACATCAGGTGCAGCGGTCGCATACATTCTGCCGAGTTTATGAATTTTGTATGGACAAGAAGATAATTCTTCCTCCGTGCAAATTATGGTCATTTTTTGTCAGTTAAGGCTCGTTAGCATTCTGTCTGCTTTAAATCAGACATACGATCTTAAATAAGATTGTATTTATTTGAATGAATTAATCATTTATTTGAATTAGCGAGAGAGAGAGAGAGAGAGAGAGAGGGCGAGGGATGAATGTTGCGCGTGCATGTGAACCTGCGTCTGCGCGTCTCTCTCTACAAGCAATGAGGCTTAGTTACTTCAAAAACAGCGATTTTGCCGCCTCGTTGCAGATAAATATAATGTTGTGACGTGCGAGTCAGTAGCCTGTCGGAGCTATTTTACTAATAAAAGTTTCCGTGCTGTTTGTGCGCGATCTCTGATATCTGTGTGCAATGTGTGTGCGTGCGTCTATGAAAGCAGCGAAGCCTCTGCATATAGTTTTGGTTTAGCTACAAACCCGAACCCGACCCGAGCCCGAAGCTATCCATTAAACATTAACCCGAAACCCAGCAGACCTCTAATCCAGAATAGGCCTCAAGCCGCCGTCCCTCTTTGGAACGAGGAAGTAGCGGCTGAAGAACCCTCGTTCGACTTCCGACTGCGGTACTTCCTCTATTGCTCCTTTCTGTAGGAGGGAGGAAAGTTCCTGTTGTAGAACAGAGGCCTTGGAGGCGCTGTTTACTACTGTCAGGTGAACCCCGTCGAAGCGGGGGGGATTTTTCCCAAACTGAAGAGTGTAACCGGTTCGAATTGTGTGGAGAACCCACAGCGATACCCCCGGTAGACCCTCCCATTCGTGAAGGAAGTGCGACAGAGGAATCAGAGTGTCGTGTAAGGGAAGACATACATGAGATGGGGTGTCGAGGCGGCCTGGAAGCAGCGGCACCCTCCACCGTGAAGGAGAGCCCTCGGCGTCCTTGCTCAGGATGATGGAGAGAGAAGTGCTGGGCTGACGGGTGGCCGGCACGGGTTCCGTACACTGCAGGAGAGAAACAGCTGTGTCTCCTAACATGCGGCTCGCCGGCAGCGAATGGACGAGCTGAAAAAGGGGAAAGACGAACGCGTCCCCCAACTGCCAGCCCAAGTAAAAATGAGGGTGAACTAGATCTGCACACCAAGCCTCAAAGGGTGGCTGTGACAGATTTAAGTGAGGAGAGCGCGTTCGGGGCGGGCAGAAACGCTTCTGCGGTCTGGCCTCACCCCGTAACGGTGAAACGGCTCTGCTCATTCCGACCCGGAGGTCAGGAACGACCCGGATTAGCCGAAGCGGCAGGCTTGTTGGGCCGCTTCAGGTTAACCCGCTTGCGTGGTTGTTGGCGGGAAAAAGACCGGCCACGGGCTCCCCAAACCGTAGTGGGGGAAGGGCGCGTGGCCTGGGCTCCACTGCTAGGGGGCTCCTTTCTGGGGAGCGACTGCTCCCTAGACACAGAGGAGGAGGGAGTAGAATAGTCCCTTGATCTCCTCGGCATGAATTGCTTGAGAGCAGCCGACTGCCTTTTGGCTGAGCGGAATTTATCCACTACAGCGCTAACCGCCTCCCCAAATAACCCAGATTGTGAGATGGGTGCGTCCATCAAAAACACCTTTTCCTTCTCACGGATCTCAGTTAAATTGAGCCACAGATGGCGTTCTGTGGCCACCGAAGCCGCCATAGAGCGCCCCACGGCACGTGCGGTGTGCTTGGTGGCTCTCAGAGCCAAGTCAGTGGCTCTTCGTAGCTCCTTCACGGCTTCAGGAGTCAAGCCGGTCCCTTCGTCCATCTCCTTCAGGACGTCCGCCTGGTAGGCCGCCATACCTGCCATAAGGGCCATACCTGCCTGATCGGCCGCAATGTAGGACTTGCCGATAAGAGCGGAAGTGGTCCTACACGGTTTGGAAGGAAGGAGGGGGCGGGACGTCCAAGAAGGAGCCAAAGAGGGTGAAAGATGCGAGGCTAAAGTATCCTCGATCACCGGCATGGCGGTGTAACCCTGCTCCACAGAACCCACAAGGTTGGTGAAGTCTGCGGCCGCCGCGTTAGTAAGGCGGGAGGAAAATGGCTGCTTCTAGGAACTGGAGATCTCTCGATGCAGATCGCTGAAAAATGGCAGCTTCCTCCTTTCAGGCTTGGAATGTGCACCGCTGAGGAACCGCTCGTCGAGTTTCGAAGCTCGAGACTCGCGGGGCTCATCGGGCCAATCCAGTGCGAGCTTTTCGGTGGCGCGCGAAAGCACGTCCACAAGCTCATAGTAGGCCGCTGAAGGCCGCGCCTCCTGGCCGCTAGGCGGGAGCGCATCTGTTAAAGCAGGCCCGAAATCCTCGGAGTCGGAGGCTGCTGTGTGCAGAATATCATCTAGCCCGAAGGAAACGGTATCACGTGCCCTCGGGCTAGGAAACAGAAAATCATGCAAGAATTCGACCGGCGAATTCGCGCGCTCGGGAGAGGGAGGGAGAGAAAAGGCGAGGCCTGTCTGCTCACTCTCCATCTCCTCGAGCTCGAGATCCGAACCCTCTCGTGAAGCCGCGACTTCTCACGAGGAGCCGCGGAGGTGCTCGATGCGCGCCGGGGAAAAATGGAGGATTCCCTTTCACAAGCCGAGAGCGGAGGGTTATGAGACGGAAATCGTCGCAAATCTTGCATTTCGAGGTCCCATAAACCGCGTCACGTGCATGCGAAAACCCCAAGCACTTAATGCACTTACTGTGTGGGTCTTCGCGAGCGATGAAACACGCGCAATGAAACGCGCGCACGGCGGTTGACAGCTGCGAAACTCCATGGCATTTCACCGCGAGGAGTACAAAGTTCCACTGAGGCAGTCGCCGAAGTGCAGATGGATGATCGCAAAAAGATAAGTTGGGCCAGAAAATCGCAACAACGAAGGGTAATGTGACCGCTTCGTGAAGGCAGAGAAATCTGAGGAGTGGATGGTGCGTTCGCCAGTATGAGCTGACGACGTCATTGCATCAGAGATGGCGTCGCGCCACCAGCCAATGAATTGGCATGATTCTATATGGGTTCAGACATCGGTCACGCAGTGGGCGTTCCCGATGCGGTCAACGCAGCGTTGAGTTCACCTATGAAAGAGAACAGGTGTTTTCAGCAGACGTCCTGCTATATATTTCAAAAACGCATTAAAATTTACATTTAGAGATAACTAATAAAATAAATTGTTGTGTGATATTTTAAATTGAAGTATTTACTTCTGATATTTCTTATTCTTTGGTGGTTGCACCATTTGACATTTTTATGTACAATCAGTCTTAACTTTTGTAAAAAATGGTGCATGTCATTTTTAACTACATAAAATCAACATAATCATGCAGTGTACATTTTAAAATACCTGATGCTTGCTTTTAATTCAATTTTTTTTTTTAATATTTTTGAATTTCTCATCTTGCCAACCCCTTTTTGTCACTGACCCATCTACCAGTACACTTGCAAAAAGCAAATGTGTGAATGTGAGTGAGATTTCTTGTCTATAAATTATTTTAAAAAATTGTCATCCTCACAATCACTTTATTAATTCAGGGTCATGTAAACATTACTTTCTCACCAGACATGAATAACTCCTTAAAATGCTAACATTTAAAAGGCAATGAGACTGAAAAATATTTTCTCCTTTTGAGAAAGAAATGTAATAAATGCTGTTTTTGTTTGTCACATTTTCCTGCAATGCACATGGAAGCTGATAATATTTAAAACTTCACAGCACAGCTGAGAGGACAGTATTTGTCTAGTATGTTATAGGCGAGTGGCAGGTTTGAGGTCTGTCTGTAGTTAATCAGTTCTCCTGGGTCAGTCTGTGGGTTATAGTCCTCCCAAGACAGTTTTCTGGATCCTGCTCGTGCTGAATTTCTCACCATTGCCCATCGTGCGCAAGAGTTGTGAAATTCAATTGTATTTATTTACAGAGGTATATGGTGTCCACTCGTCTGTGTGTGAAGACGCTGCAGGCAGCGGCGCAGCGCAAATCCATGAATGAATGTTCCGAAGTGAAGTAAACTTCAACAGATTTCCCCTGCTCAGGGAGTAGGGAGCGATGAACACTCTGTAGGGATCATATCAATCGGAACACAGTTCATAGCTCTCTTGATAAGTTAACGAGCTGGTTATCTGAATCGGGTGCCTTATATATGCAGATATACGAAGACTGGGATCGGTAACCACTGCAATGTTGTTAAACTGAATGTACAAAGCAAACTAGCTGGAAATATCCACAAAAAAACACAGTACTTAAATAAGAGGGTGTGGTTTATCTGTCAATCAAATGCACGTTAAAGTTTTGTTTGTTACTACACCAACAGTGGAGTTCTCTTTCAGAATCATCCTGGGTCCAACTCGATTTAATATTAAAATAAAGTGATGTGTGATTTAAACACCCAGTTTAAGGATTATGAATATGTTGGTTACCATAAGTTATACATAAAGACGACATGATGACATGCAACTGTGGTGTAAGGTCTTTCATGGGGGGGGGGGGGGGGGGTGGTTCGGGTGATTAATAAATATTTAACCTCTTATTTACACTGCACACATCTGCGTTGCGTTAAGTTGATAGCTGATTGCGGCCACTCTAGTCAATGCCTGTTTTTACCAGCCGCGCACGTTTCTGAACGTTATACCAGCCGCGCACATATTTGAAGCATCCCAGAAGTGGCTCTCCATGCTGCTTCGTTAAAGTGTATTTTTGACGGATTACAATAATAATAATAATAATAATCGTCTTGCTATCGTCATAGGCATCAGCAACAGGCAATATCTCTGACTATCGTCGATACAGGATACTATCAACACAACTCTAGTGCTGTTGCGCTTTGGGCATTCTGAGTTCAAGTCTTGCCTCGTGGATCTTTCCCAATCCTGTCCCCTTCTTTCTGTCCCATGTCTCTTCCTTTCATTTTTAAACTTTCAATAAAAAAGTGAAAATGCCTTAAATCTTTATATCTAACATGTTGTGTCATAACATTTTCTGTTGCTTTTAAGATCACAGGTTAAACCTTTTGTAGTTGGTTAGAGGATATAGGATCTAGCATACATGTTGGATTTGATGGTTTACATTTTTCATGTCTGTGGCTTTGTACAAATAAACTGGTGTTAACTTGTTTTTGTTTATTTTCACTTTAGACCTGGTGCAACTGAAAGAGGAGTGTCAAGAACTGAATGAAATGGGAGAGAAAAATCAGGATGAGAAATGCCATGATTTCATGACTGGCGAAAAATCTTTGAGTGACTCGCAGACTCATGAAACAGAAACTAGAAACCTTAAAGTCCAAATGAGAGTACATCCTAAAGAGAAGCCTCATGCCTGCCAACAGTGTGGGAAGAGTTTTGCACTAAAAGGAAGTCTTAACATTCATATGAGAATTCACACTGGAGAGAAGCCTTACTCCTGTCAAGAGTGTGGCAAAAGGTTTGCACTAAAAGAATATCTTAAAAGTCACTCGAGAGTTCACACTGGAGAGAAGCCTTACTCTTGTCAACAGTGTGGGTGGAGCTTTGCACTAAAAGGAAATCTGAATAGCCACATGAGAGTTCACACGAGAGAGAGCCCTTTCACTTGCCAACAGTGTGGAAAAAGTTTCAGTCAAAAACAAAGCCTTGAAATCCACTTAAAAATTCATGCTGGAGAGAAGCTATTCAGTTGCTCTCAGTGTGGAAAGAGTTTTGAACATAAAAAAAACCTTAATGTCCACATGAGGACTCACACTGGAGAGAAGCGTTTCTCCTGCGAACTGTGTGAGAAGAGCTTCACACGAAACAAAACTTTTAAGGATCACATGGCAATTCACAAGGGAGAGAATCCTTTCGATTGTGATCAGTGTGGAAAGAGTTTCCGATATAAAAGAAACCTTAGGCAGCACACGAGGATTCACTCTGGATTGAAATCTTTCACTGACAGGAGTCACCTTAAGAATCGTGTACGACGTCACATTGCAGAGAAGCTTCACACATGCCCTCACTGTGAAAAGGGTTTCAAACAAAGAGCAAATCTGGAAGAGCATATAAGAATTCACACTGGGGAGAAACCTTTCACCTGCCCTCAGTGTGGAAAGAGTTTCACATCTAAAGGGAACCTTAGGATTCACATTAGAGTTCACACTGGAGAGAAGCCTTACAAGTGTGTTCAGTGTGAAAAGAGTTTCACATATCATACAGACCTGAAACGGCACATGCAAACTCATTCTGTAAAAATAATTCTGATTTCCATAGCGTGACGAGGCTTAGACAAAGGAGGCAATAGAACATTTTCACTTTACTTTCACACACCACTGCTGGAAGTGAGCTTCAACTGATTTAGCTTTTTTAAAACTTTTTAAAATATTTTTTATACCCTTTACCTTTTTATTATTCACCTGACCATCTTCTTTGCTATAGTTTCAAGTATTAAGCAGACACCCTATAATTTAGAACAGGGGATGGCAACCAATAGAGAAAACTGCATACCAGTGTTCGTTTTGAGGTCCTCTGCACAATCTGACTTTGCTGCAGCCTGGAATTAAACTGCTGGTTCATCTGGCCAGAGGAGAACTGGTCCCCAACTGAGCCTGGTTTCTCACAAGGTTTTTTTCTCCATTCTGTCACCGATGGAGTTTTGGTTCTTTTGACACTGTCGCCTCTGGTTTGCTTAGTTGAGGACACTTAATTTCCAGCGATATCGTCAACTTGATTACACAGGTACTATTCAAACTTAACTGAGCTGGACGATGACATCACTAAATTAAATAATTAAATGCCTTTAACTGAATATTGAGTGTTTAATCTTGTCATTTTGCATTATTACACACTATTTTACCTATTTAATACTGTAAAGTTGCTTTTACACAATCTGTATTGTAGTATTTTGATTAATCTGACACACAATTATTCATTAGATTAACAAATAATCACAGACCCCTCACCCAATAAACATACTGAGTTGCCAGGATGTCTGTGAAGGACCCCAGGCCCCTGGTTACCATGGCAACCAGGGCAACTCCGCCAGATCAGATAAACTTTACAACCTAAAAGTATGTAGAAAGAATCTTCCCCCCTACTCAGTTTTCTCTAAAACAGACATACTGCAATAGGAAACGACTTTCATTGATTCATAGACAAATTTTCCTATGACCTTAGTTGCATATCCCCAGGTCATTGTGTATGATTAATACCATATTGTATATCTTTTGTATTGTATACTGCATTTTTTTGATAGAACCACTCGTTCATGTAATATTGCCTATGCCATGTTTAGTATCTATGAATTTGTCTTCAGATGATCTAAATGGCAGTGTATAGTATATGTTAGTATATATGCAGCATATTAGCATTCTAAGAATCTTTAGTAGTTTTTGCATCAACACCCAGTTGAATTACATTATGCAAATTACTATGATAAGCGACAAAGAGTCGTATACTTTCCCTCCAAAAGTGAAAGTCACTATTGGCTCTTTGACCCCCAAGAGGTGTGACCTCCACATAACTTAAAAGGCCTCAATTCAGTGACCCGCCTAGCTTTTAGTCTTTTCACTCATTCTCATCACCTTCTCGTCTTCTGGTGACTAATGGTGCTCTTCCACTGCATGGTACGGCATGGTACTGTTCAGTACGGTTCACTTTTGGGTGTTTTCCACTGGGTACAGTACCTGGTACTTTTTAGAACCAACTCGGCCGAGGTTCCAAGCTAACTGTACCGTTGCCAAAACGTGACGCATAAACTCTGATGATCACCGATTAGCCAGAGAAAATCGCCACTGCCTGCGTCAATGAATTTGCGGCACGAGACACAACAGACCCGCTAGATTTAAATCAGCACAGCCAGCGAAGGATCAAACACAACTGTTTTGAATGAGCGCACCTTTCTTTTAACAACCAAAAAATGGCTGTTTTGTTGTCTGTTGAGGAAGTACAGACCATCCTCTCGTTTATAGCCAAGGAGCGGATCCAGCGAGAGCATGATGGAGCAACGCGGAATTAAAACGTTTTTCAGGAGTCACGGCAGTAGAGGCAGCGCAAGTATAAAGACACGTGAATAATCCCGCCCTCTCTACAGCAGTACTAAACTGTAGTGGATACTGTCGAGGAAAATTCATTTTATGCTGATCTTAGAGGTTTTATAGGCCCTAAATGTAAAGGGAGTAAGGCTGTACAACATGATTTAGTAGAATGCTATTTGCTTCCTCTCTAAGAGAGGAAACGTACAGTTGCACGATTGTAACCCTGTAACCTTGACTGTGTGGATATATGGCGGAGGAGCACAACCCCCCCCCCCTGTCGCATTCTGCAGAAAACGTGTGTCTCTGTAGACTGTTGACCTTCTCTGCAGAGAATAAAACCTTTTAAAAGACTAAAAGTATATTTGTCTCTTGACTGAGAGAGTGAGCCAAAAATTGCCACGACAATACGCAAACCGAGCCGAACTGAGCCATGTCGTTCTGAACCGAGCCGAATCGTATCACGCAGTGGAAAAGTGGCATATATCCCAGAGCAGGTGAAACCGCACCTGGTAGGCCTTGACACAGAGTTTTAACTTCTTTTACATTCTGAGAAGATGAGGATTTGAGCTAGAACTCTCCTGGAACAGTTAAGTGTGCCGGGCTTCGGCCTTTACTTTCCATTCAACAAAGATCCTCAGATCTCAGCAGATGCCTCTCTTATCTCTTCTTCACTTCCTACCTGGGAAGAAACTCCCAATCACCATCGAGTCAGGACATCTTTGGAATTCATCACTCTTCAAACCCGGCAGAACTTGACCGCAAGTCCAAAACCTTGAAACCAACAAGACTTTCATCAGAGACTGCATCCGGACACTCGTCAACGAGCAAAGCAATGCAAGTATCGTACATTTAGCTAAACGAAACAGAGGTTTAGTATAAGCTGGTTTTACTCAGGTGGTTAACTGACTCTTTTCATAGCTTCATTCTATGGTTTTCCTTATGATTTCCTCCATCGAGTCTTTTTGCCCCTTTCCCCATGTATGAGTGATTGTATGTATTTATGTTTGTTTGTTTGTTTGTTTAGATTGGTTATGTGTGTTAGCGTTTAGTTAATAAAACTTTTGTGCACAAATTACATGAGTTTCTGATCCTTCTTGTGAATATTGTCCCTTTACGGTTTTGACCCTTGCTATATGCTCTAATGCATCGGTTCCCAACAGGGGGGTCTCGGCCCACAAGAGGGCCCCAGCGAGCTCTGTGAGGGGTCGAGTCACATATATTGAAAAGTGTTGAGCGGTGAGCATTTAGGAGAATGATTATATTACATTAGCTAATTTTATCCATGATACCCTGGCTGACCAAAAAATTGACAAATTTGTCCTCCACAAAAACGAACAAGTCCCACTGAATCGCCAACAGCAGCGGATAGTAATGACCCAGGCATCCTGGACCCAGGTGAGGGAGCTCCCAACAATTCGGGTCGCAGTGCTAGCAATACTGGAAACACGAAATGCACGAAATACCAATATAGTTACCAGAACTATGGTTTTATTTCATTTTCTTGTAGCAAAGAGTCCCTGCCACAGTGCATTATCTGCGCTAAAATCTTTGCTAACGAATGCATGAAGCCGTCCAAACTAATAAGACATTTGCAGACAACTCATCCTCAATACCGTGATAAGCCCAGCGCATTTTTTTGAGCGCAAGGCAAAATAATTGACACACTACCAAAATGAGATGAGGGAAGTCACTGCTACTGACAAGAAACGTCTAGTATACGGTGGCTGAAAAAAATTGCTAACGCAACTGTGACAAAGCACCTGTTTGTCACTGCTGAGGGAGCGGCACTGGCCTGAACACACACTTACACACACACACACGCATATACTCCAGTCTCCCCCCCCCCCCCACCTGTAATTTCGGCGTTCGGCGAAGTGAGTGCACGCGCTGAACCGATTGCCCACGGACATTTCTCCACATCACAGTTTCCACCGTCGCATACCCATTCACCTCACACACATTATCCGCGTCTTGTCTTTTGTCCTTTTGTCTACGTTTGAGTGTTTGTTTGTTGGTCAGGAAGTAGTCGGTCTTTCGGTGGGTGAACGCTGCGTCGGCCAAACCGAGCGGACAGAGGGCGCCTGCTTTTAAAGGCACAGTGCGTCACGTCGGCGCAGTGCCGCTGAAAGCCGGTGAAACCATCGTCTGTTTGTAACAGGAGTTATGTGTAAATGATGTGTTCATTATTTATGTGTTTATGTGTTTCAATAATGAGGAATATGTATGTTTGGATTTATTACCGGTATATAATTATTATATAGTGAAGATTTAATGAATGTTTGAAGTGTGGGGAATATAAAATGTGTAAACATACCTGAATACTTACCTGTTGGTGAGTGATGCCAAAGAAGGGGTGGAGTCTGGCCTATAAAAAGGGAGGCCAGACTCACACAAGGGGCTTGTTAACCAAGTCGGCGAGAGTGTTACAGCGGTACCTCAAGCAAACCCATATTTTTGTATATTGTGGATACGGTGTGGATTTGTAAATATAGTTTTCATCTTTATTTTTCTATTTGTTGTTTCTTTGGTACTTTGGTATATTTTTGTGCACACCTGTATATATTCTTCACTGTGGACTATCTGGATTATTGGCACTGTAAATAAATTACACCCTGCACGAAAGTGCTGTGCGAGTGAGCCATCGTTTTTGAAACTTTCACGGACTCACATTCCCTTTTACCCTCCCCCTGAAGCGAGTCGTGGTACGATGGAGGATGGGGCTTGGAGTTCGGCAGAGACTACAGAGGAAGAGGAAGTGGCGGCAGGGCTTCCTGATGCCTCTAGAAAGTCCAGATCACTACAGACTGAGCCAATCACTCCAGTCGCTACAGCTGGTGAGGGAATGGTTCCCCTAATGCGTCAGTTCCTGGACGCACAACAGCAGAGAGAGGAGAGATATCTGCAAGAGCTCCGGGGGCTACGCGAGTCTATCCTGCAGTCGACTCGACCTGCTGAAACATTGTCAGACAGTGAAAGCCCACGAATGGAGCTACCGACACCAGCTGCACAAAGGGTTTCTACACGACGCAGATCAGCACACGACAGAGACTCCCCAAGTGGTCCTGTGCCGAGAGAGCTGATGCAGCGAACTGGACCAAAGATGCCAGTCTTCCAACAGGGTGAAGATATTGAAAACTATCTTCGGCGGTTTGAGCGTCTGGCCAGGACCTGGAGGTGGCCTGAGGAGGAGTGGAGCTACCATCTGGTTCCACTATTGACTGGGCAAGCGTTGGAGGCATACCTGGCGATGGATGAGGAGCAGGCAGAGGTGTATGAGGATCTGAGGAAGGCGTTGCTGGAGAAATTCAACATCTCACCCGAAACCTACCGTCAGCGGTTCCGATTACCTACTGTTCCAGCTGGAGAATCACCAACTGAGACTTACCATCGCCTTAAGAACTTGTATCAGCGATGGGTTCGACCAAGAGAGCACTCCAAGGAGGAGATTGGCGAGGCCATAATTCTGGAGCAGCTACTAAGGGTGTTACCGTATGATGCTCGCACCTGGGCACGAGAGCATGAACCGACTTCGGGACTGGCGGCGGCTAAGCTGGCTCAGCAATACCTAAACGCTCATCGCGGATGTCCTCGCACTCAACCATCCAAAGGTACTGTTCGCACTCACTTTGGGGCTGAGAGGGGTCGTGCTGAACTGTCAGGTCCTGCACAAAGCCCAAAGTCAACAGGGGGAAAAGAATTCTTATGCTTTTACTGTCAGCAGCCGGGGCACAAAGCAGCAGTATGTCCCGCTCGTAAAGCTAAGCTGACAGGGTACTGTTATGTTCCAAGAGAGGGGGACTTGGAACTAGGCTCTGTGAGGGAGAGCCTCACTACATGTGATGTGACTGTTAATGGACATTCCCTTCGGGCTTTGTTGGACACTGGTTGCTCTATGTCAATGATAAAATCGTGTTATGTGACAAATGTGGACTATCTGAATACTGCCTCGGTTCAATGTGTGCATGGGGATGTGAAGCGGTACCCCAGAGCTGAGGTATTGGTAGAAGTACAAGATCAAATGTACCTGCTGAATGTTGCGATAGTTGACAGTTTGCCTACGGACATAATTCTCGGACAAGACTTACCAGTGTTAAATGACTTGTTACAAGCCAAAGGTAAAGACTCTGTAAATGTTGCCACTGCCACTGAAACCCCTGTGAGTTTGTCATGTCCTGCCATTACTCGGTCGCAAGCGAGGGCAGGTCTTCAGCCTCTGCCAGATCTTGATGGTAGTCTGTTGCAGGGCGGGACCAAGGGCCCGAGAAAGTCACGCCGACAAAGAAGGCTTGAAAAGTACCTCGGTACACCAATCGCCGAGGTGTCTGTAGAGGGCCTTGGTGTTAATGGTTGGCAGGTGCCAGGGAATATTGCTGAACTGCAAAGAAATGATGTGACTTTGAAACCATTGTTCGAAAAAACTGTTTCTGCTAATCCATCTAACCTGTGTAATGAAAGATATGTGCTAATGAATAATGTGTTGTATGTGCAAGCTAATGATGTTACCCGTCTTGTTGTGCCAACTTGTTGTCGTCCATTTGTCTTACATCTAGCACACACAGTTCCTTGGGCTGGCCATCTGGGCCAACAAAAGACATACGCGCGCATTAGCTCACGCTTTCACTGGCCAACATTATACACTGATGTGCTGACACATTGCAACACATGCACCACATGTCAGAAAACCAGTGCTGTGCCCCAGCGGAGCAGAGCGCCCTTGCAACCTCTCCCTGTGATTTCTGAACCTTTCAGGCGGATTGCTATGGACATTGTGGGGCCATTGGAGAAAAGCAGTGCAGGTCATCGGTACATCTTGGTAATCAGTGACTACGCAACACGGTATCCGGAAGCTTTCCCACTGCGTACCATCACCACACCGAAGATCGTCCATTCCCTCGTTCAACTCTTCTCCAGGGTAGGAATACCAGAGGAGATCTTGACGGACCAAGGCACTAACTTCACGTCGCGGCTCATGGGGCAACTGAACAAACAGTTGGGCATCACAGCCATCAGGACAAGCCCATACCACCCCCAGACAGATGGACTGGTGGAAAGGTTCAACCAAACCCTCAAGAATATGCTCCGAAAGTTTGTTGCGGACACGGGACGAGATTGGGACAAGTGGCTACCTTTCGTTCTCTTTGCTTACAGAGAAGTTCCTCAAGCTTCGACTGGTTTCTCACCATTTGAGCTCCTCTACGGGTGGCAAGTGCAAGGACCGCTGGACCTGCTGAGAAAGAGCTGGGAGGAAGGCTCTGCAGCCAAAACCGAGGAGAGAGGCATTGTACAGTACGTGCTGGAAATGAGAGACCGTCTAGAGCAGTACCGGGAACAAGCAAGAGAAAACCTGCAGAGGAAACAACAGGCACAGAAGCAATGGTATGATCAGCACGCAAGACTACGGCAGTTCCTACCAGGACAGAAAGTGCTACTCTTGCTACCCACCTCATCAAACAAGCTCCTGGCAAAATGGCAAGGTCCGTATTCTGTGGCCCGGAAGATGGGACCAGTAACTTACGAGATCCACCATCCAGACAAGGGGAAGTCCAAGCAAACTTACCATGTCAACCTGCTAAAAGAGTGGAAGGAACCACCAGAGAGGAAGCCCGAGTCAGCATTGATGATACGGCAGGTGAAGGATGTGGAGGAGGAGGATGGTTCGGAGGTTGCAGAAAGGCACGCGTCCGTGGTGAGTCTGACTCACCTAGAGGACATCAAGCGCCAAGAGTTGCAGCACCTACTAGACCAGTTCCCAGCTTTGTTTCGTCAGAGGCCTGGACGGACAGAGTTAATTCACCACACCATCCACCTTACCGACACTACACCATCACGACAGAGACCTTACCGGGTACCTGAGCGACTGGTGGAACCTCTAAGGAAAGAAGTTGAGATGATGAGAGAGCTGGGGGTGATTGAGCCGTCAATGAGTGAGTGGTGCAGCCCGGTAGTCATTGTCCCAAAGAAGGATGGATCCCTACGTGTCTGCATCGACTTTCGCAAGCTCAATGCCCAGTCCCAGTTTGACGCATACCCGATGCCACGGGTAGATGATCTGTTAGAAAGGATAGGAAGGGCCAAATACATCACCACACTAGACCTCTGCAAGGGGTACTGGCAGGTACCCCTAGAGCCAACGTCCAGACCCTACACCGCTTTTAGGACACCGATAGGGCTCTATCAATTCACTGTCCTTCCTTTTGGGCTGCATGGAGCTCCAGCAACGTTCCAGAGACTGATGGACAAAGTCCTGCAAGGATGTGAGGAGTGGTCTGCAGCATATCTGGATGATGTCGTTATCCACAGCAACTCCTGGCAAGAGCACCTACGGCATCTAAAACAAACTCTGGAAAAGATCAAAAAGGCTGGATTAACATTAAATGTGGGAAAGTGTGAGTGGGCGAAGCAAGAAGCTAATTACCTGGGTTACCATCTGGGCAATGGACAACTACGTCCTCAAGTCAACAAGGTGGAGGCCATCTGTCAAAGTCCCAGACCGAAGACCAAGAAGGAAGTGAGGTCATTCTTGGGACTGGTTGGCTGGTACAGACGGTTCGTCCCGAACTTTGCTTCGATAGCTGCACCCCTGACTAACCTGCTGAATAAAGGTGTGGCAAACCCTATCCCATGGACCGAAGATTGTGAGGCAGCATTCAAGACTCTGAAAGAGAAGATGTGCTCCAGTCCGGTCCTGCAAAGTCCTGATTTTACCCAAAGTTTCCTGGTCCAAGTAGATGCCTCTGCTAAAGGACTCGGGGCAGTCTTAGTCCAGGGAACCCAGGGGAACGAGAAGCCCGTTGTTTACCTCAGCCGCAAGCTGTTGCCAAGGGAGACTCGTTATTCAGCGGTGGAGAAGGAGTGCCTCGCCATCAAGTGGGCCCTGGAAAGCTTACGGTATTACCTCCTCGGAAGAGAGTTCAGCCTGGAGACGGACCACAGAGCCTTGACCTGGTTACATTCGATGAAGGACCATAACGCCAGAGTCATGAGGTGGTACCTGTCACTGCAGCCCTTCAACTTTAAGGTCCGGCACAGACCTGGAAGGCTGAATGTAGTTGCCGATTACCTGTCCAGGTTTCCGGCCAGTAATCGGCTTGAAGAGGGAGGAGGTAATGTGACAAAGCACCTGTTTGTCACTGCTGAGGGAGCGGCACTGGCCTGAACACACACTTACACACACACACACGCATATACTCCTTTCTCCCCCCCCCCCACCTGTAATTTCGGCGTTCGGCGAAGTGAGTGCACGCGCTGAACCGATTGCCCACGGACATTTCTCCACATCACAGTTTCCACCGTCGCATACCCATTCACCTCACACACATTATCCGCGTCTTGTCTTTTGTCCTTTTGTCTACGTTTGAGTGTTTGTTTGTTGGTCAGGAAGTAGTCGGTCTTTCGGTGGGTGAACGCTGCGTCGGCCAAACCGAGCGGACAGAGGGCGCCTGCTTTTAAAGGCACAGTGCGTCACGTCGGCGCAGTGCCGCTGAAAGCCGGTGAAACCATCGTCTGTTTGTAACAGGAGTTATGTGTAAATGATGTGTTCATTATTTATGTGTTTATGTGTTTCAATAATGAGGAATATGTATGTTTGGATTTATTACCGGTATATAATTATTATATAGTGAAGATTTAATGAATGTTTGAAGTGTGGGGAATATAAAATGTGTAAACATACCTGAATACTTACCTGTTGGTGAGTGATGCCAAAGAAGGGGTGGAGTCTGGCCTATAAAAAGGGAGGCCAGACTCACACAAGGGGCTTGTTAACCAAGTCGGCGAGAGTGTTACAGCGGTACCTCAAGCAAACCCATATTTTTGTATATTGTGGATACGGTGTGGATTTGTAAATATAGTTTTCATCTTTATTTTTCTATTTGTTGTTTCTTTGGTACTTTGGTATATTTTTGTGCACACCTGTATATATTCTTCACTGTGGACTATCTGGATTATTGGCACTGTAAATAAATTACACCCTGCACGAAAGTGCTGTGCGAGTGAGCCATCGTTTTTGAAACTTTCACGGACTCACATTCCCTTTTACCCTCCCCCTGAAGCGAGTCGTGGTACTTGCTTCATCACAGCAACATACAATTGCAGAAACATTTTTCATGCGCAACAGAGATTATCAAGGAATTATTTGGAGATTATAAGTCAAAACAACTGGCTAAGATACCATTATCAAATAATACAGTCAAACATTGCATCACAACAATGTCAGAAGGCGTGAGGGATCAGCTTTCTGCATAACTTCGCACTTCAAATAGTCTACCGACATGTCAAAAATGGCACAACTCCTCGCATAGGTTCATTATGAATGGGAAAACAAGATAAAAGAAGATTTTTTGTTTTGTAAAGAGCTCCGTACCACGACGACGGCAAACAATATTTTTTTAAACTTTGGATCATTTCATGAGATAAACTAAAGAGACTGTCTTGGGGTCTGTACTGATGGAGCTGCCGCGATGACTGGCAGGCAGTCCAGGGTATTTAAGCGTATCAAAGAGGTTCCCTTTAGTACCACCTATCTTTGTGAAGCTGGGTTTTCAACCATGACAGCCCTTAAAACCAAATATAGGGCCAGATTGACCCTTGAGGATGATATGCGTATTTGCCCTGTCAAAGATATCTCCACGGCCACGCATTGACCAAATGATTACTCACTGCCAGCAGCAATCCTCACACTGATTGATAAAGCCTCACAAATAATATGCAGGTATTGTAATTCCAGACAGCAGTTATTTTGTAATAGCCTATATTCATTCCTTTTTCCTACACACCAGTGTGAATGATACTGATATTTTTGTTATTGCATTTGAAATAGGGACAGTTTATAGGCTACTCCTAGGCTTACATTTTTGAAATGGCCTACTGATGTTTTTGTTATTGTATTTTCAATATTGTATATAGGCTATTATTTGCTAATGCGGGGACGTCGTGGCCTAATGGTACAGCACATGTGAAGTTGGTCATGAAGTGGGTTATGAAACCCTGCTCTGGACATTGCAGCAGAAATATTTGTTCTGCAGAATGTACAAACTACTACTACTAAAATTATGAAAACTTTATTTTTTAAGGAATGATCACACAACATTTCTAACGTTTTAATTTGAATAGTAAATTGCTTTTATTTGCCAAAAAAAGTTAAATTTTTAATCATTTAAAGATAAATTAAATTGATGTTTTATGCCTTCGTTTGATAACCAGATACACAACACAGAATTTCTGAGGAAAAATAAAACATTTCATGAGGCTATTTTAAAAATAAATAATAATAAAACATTAGGTGAGAGAAAATAAAACATAACTTTATAATTGTCATTTTCTTCAATCATATAATTATTATAATACCTAAATTACAATGCATGTAAAAAGTGTTTGTTTTAGGCAGTTGAAGTGTACATTGTGTGCACATGATCAGGATGGTACCGCCTCTGCCTCAGAGAAAGGAAAAAACCCTGTTTGCAGAACTATACATTATTTGGATAATTAGTCAAAAATAGGGATGGCTCGATACCATAATTTTGGCTTTAGTACGATACCAGAATGTAGTACCTCGGTATCGATACTAAATCGATACCATAGGTGACAAATAACCAGACTAAAAAAATAAGTGAACTGAAAAAAATTAAAAGTGATTGATCATCATATATATAGTATTTATTAATCTTGGTTAATGTTAGGTATGTGTTTAATGCATAATATTAACATACTAAACATATATTAGTAAACATTTATAATGTATAAATAATTATTGACCTACATTTATAAGTGCTATAATAATGTCAATGCTTTTAAAGAATTATAACAAATGTTTCTTTAAAGTGTTATTCTAACAGTCAAAATAGGGGTGGGCGATATGGCAAAAATATCATATCACTGTTTTTTAGAAATATCACAATTTCACGATTCTTTGTCATGTTGATTTTACTATTTTGTCTGAGCAGTGCAGCCAAAATAATTTCCCCATTACAAAGACACATCCTTTCAAGGTAACAAAATATAATAAATTATGGTGGATATTTCGGCCAAAGTGGGGGAAGATAAAAATCTTTGTCATTATTTTATCTTTGTTATTAAAAATAAGAACAAAGGTACACATTACAACTACACATAATATACAAATAAAACAAACTGTGTTTAATTATCAGGTACAATAGGCTTATTAAGCAGGAGTATTCAAGAAATTGAACGAACAAATATAAAAAATATATAGATTGATTCCTATTAAAGCAGCTGTATTATTTTTTCTGTTAAAAGTAGCGAGTTATTTTTTATCTTTGTGTTTTGTAATGTTAGCATTAAATAATAATATTCTGTCGATTCTGTCATAATGTTTTATATTATACCATCATTTACTCAATCGAGTTTAGTTTTAAACCTGAATGAGTTTCTTTCTTCTGCTGAACATAAATGCTATTTTAAAGAACGTGGAAAAGCAAACAGTTGCTGGTCTTCAGTGACTTACACAGTATTTTTTTATTTCTATCAAAGTCAATGTGGACCAGCAACTGTTTGATTACCCACATTCTTCAAAACACCTTATTCTGTGTTCAGCACAAGAAAGAAATTAATACAGGTTTGGGACAACATGTGGGTGAGTAAATATAATGACAGAAATACAATTGTAAGGTGAACTATCCCTTTAATGACAGTCGGCGGCATGTTTAGTTCTGTCCCTTTAAGAGCTGCGCGTATCGAATATGCAGGCACGCACCCGTTTGTCTCGGCTGTTTACTTTCCTTTTAGACATAACCAACTGAGTCTATACATAAACCTTGTTGTGTTTTGACAGTATTAGCGCAAAAGACAACTTGGTTCAGTTATCAGGCGCTGTTAGGCAGGCTTTTACGTGCGCGCGCTTCAGGTGTAACGTTACGGGCTCAGAAAAAGTGCACGTCTGACCACCATTGAATGAAACATTTAAGCGGAAAGCCTTTAAAACACGTAAAAGTTGTGAATAAAACGTAAAATTATGAATTTATGATGCGCTTACTAACCTATCGATCTATAACGTTAGATCTCGGAAAAGATCAGGATGAGCAAGCGACAAATGCTTAGCCAGATTGGATGTCTTGCCTCCTGTGGTCAGTTCATTCACCTTTATCATCTGTTTTGTATGCAAAGTAATGCCATATTTCACTTCTACTGTTCTCTTCATTTGTTTCGGGCGCGTTAATAGTTTAATCTGTTTGATCCATCGTGTTGTTCACTTGTTCTGGTGTCACATTTACCGGATGCGCAACAATTTGAGAACTACTGCCAGCTACAGGTGAACTTCAGAACAGCAGCGTATGAAATACCAAACTGTGCAAAATTATGATATCGTACCGTTTTAAATATAATAAATACCGGTAATTTTACAGTACCGGTATACCGCGCATCCCTAGTCAAAAACAAAAACAGTTATGTCTGATTCTGTTGCATAGAACTGAATAAAAATAATAAATTGATATTTAATATTAATAAATTATCTGTCCAATTTTCTTTCAATAAATGTTTTTTTTGGCTTGTGTTTTTTGCTGTGTGCTACTGTGTAACACTACTCTTGTTTATTTTATTTATGTAAGTTTTTGTGCTCAAGAAAAAAAAAAATTCCTAGATTTTTGATTACCTGTTGTGTATTTATTATTTAATGTATACATTATTTTTTTATTTCAATTATACAAGTGCACTGATTGGAGAGGCTTGTTTTGTTTAATTGAATACATTTTATGAAAAAAAAAAAAGAAAGAAAATTGTCCAAACATATCGGCCAAAAAATCGGCATCATATATCGGCCATCGGCTGCCCTGATTTCTAAATATCGGCCAGAGAAAAACCCATATCGGTCGACCTCTAGTCGGCAACGTGGGCCAAAACTGGCCTGTCAGCAATAATTAGACAAATAATATCTTAAATTGTACTTTGACTATATTCTGGCCAACCATCTAGTGGCAAAATTATTTTTTGGCCCGATGCCAAACTTATTTGCAGACCCCTGCTCTATACCATTGTAGTCTGGGTAACCAAACAGTTGCTGGTCCACACTGACTTTGATAGTAGGGAAACAAAATAGTAGGGAATAACAAAAAGTAAGTCACTGTGGACCAGCAACTGTTTGGCTCCTCATTTTAAAAAATAGCATTTATGTTCAGCAGAAGAAAGAAACTAATTCAGGTTAAAAACTACTTTTGAGTGAGTAAATTATTGTATTTAAATAAAACACTGACAGAAAGATGACATAATTTTAATTTTGGGGTGAACTATTCCTTTAAGGGTAATAAAACAACAAAACATAAAGAGAAAAATCATTCACTATTCTTGACTGAAGAACATTAATACAGTTGCTTTAGGAATCAGTCCATTTACCCCTGGTTTTACAGATAAGGCTTAAGCCTAGTCCCAGACTAAAGTGCAAGTCTGAGCTGTTATAACTGAAAGAAACTTAAAATATCTTAGTAATATATCAGTGCCTTTGTTTTGTCTCAAGATGCACACCAGTAATGTTTTTTCTAAGGAATGTTAATAATACAATTAATTCAATTTCCTATTTGAACAATGGCCTAATCCTGGCTTAGTCTAAGCCCGTCTGTGAAACCAGAGTTTAATCAAAACGGATTCTAGTGTTGAATATTAGGCAAACACACAGAAAAGTCCTTATTTAAGTTGACCGCAAAAACAATAGGCGCGATAGTGAAAGTAGGTTTTGGGTCAAATCAGAATAATAATTCACCTCCTGTGTTTGAAGAAAGATGTGGTTCATGAACGTGTTCCTATGTATGGCCATAGTTGGGTGTAGACCGAGCATGCCATTGATTTAGCCTGAATTTTTATTATATTTAACCTTTAGCCTATACTGTACATTACTACATTCAAATATAACTTAATTAAATGTGAATTTATATTTAAAAGATACATTAAACATGACAAATCTAAATAGAAATATTTTACAAATTGTTTACCATATGTTGAGTTTAGTTTATATGCTGGAAAAAGTTGTGCTGATATACACAAAATAAGTCTCTTATGCTCATCAAGGCTGCATTTATTTGATCAAAAATACAGAAAAAAAACCTTATCTTGCAAAATGTTATTACAATATGAAAGAATGGTTTCTATTTTCACATTCTTTAAAAATATAATTAATTTATGTGATGCAAAGCAGAATTCCCATCAGTCTTCAGTGTCACATGATCCTTCAGAAGTTATTCTACTATGCTGATTTATTATCAGTGCTGGAAACTGTTGTGCTGCTTAATATTTATTGTAACCTGTGATACATTTTTTCAGGATATTACAATATATACATATTAGAAATAATGATTTCTGAAGGATCATGTGACACTTTAGACTGAAGAAACCATTATTTTATATTGTAATATTATTTTGCAAGATTACTGTTTTTCTGTATTTTTGATCAAATAAATGCAGCCTTGATGAGCATAAGAGACTTATTTAAAAAAACATTACAAGTCTTACTGATCCCAAACTTTTGAGCACTATATATATATATTGTGACGAGTCTGCTGCCTCCCCCCCCTTATCATCATCATCACCCCGTCCTTTAACGCCGCCCATCACCAGGCTCCTGACGGGAGTGGGTGTGTGAGAGAGGAGTGGTGCTGAAACAGCCAGGTCTGGCGGCATGTGATGAGGCACACCTGACGTGAATGAAGCCTCATCACCGCCGCTGTTAAACGCCGAGGGCGCCTCTCCTCGGGAGACCGGTCTCTTCCCCGTGCATGCACGCTGGTGTTCTCGTGGGTCCAGGAAGGGAGCGTAGTGGGAGACCACGCCGCCAGAGCTGCCAGACCCGCGGACCGGACGAGAACCGCACCCGTAATACGGCCGTCGGTCCAGGATGCCGGGCCGACCAGCCCCGTCGAGCGCCGTGGGCTAAGAGGTAGACGAAGCCGCTGGATAAGCCACTGCCCCTCGCGCCCGGACCTCAGCGGGGAGCGCGTGCAGCTGCTGGACTCCGCCCCTTACCTGGACCCTTCCTTCTCGAACACTGCCCCTCCTTCACAAAGCCCGCAGCCAGACGAGGGCACCAAACCCCCCTGTTTATTTTGGACATTTTTCCCCTTTGAACACTTTTATTTTGTTATTTTATGTCAAATAAAAGCCTCTCCGAGGCCTGATGCCACACCCACTGTGTCTGTCGTTTGCTCTTCCCGCCACAATATATATACAGTATATAGCAGCACAACTGTTTCCAAAGTTGATGATAATAAATCAGCATGATTAGAATGACACTAGGGTGATGCAAATTCACCTTTGTATCACAGAAATGTATTAATTTAAATTATATTTTAAAGCATATTAAAATAGAAAACCATTATTTTAAATTGTAATAATATTCACAATATTAATGTTTTCCTGTATTTTTTGAAAACAAATAAATGCAGATGAGCATAAGACACTTCTTTCAAAGGCACAAAAATAGTAATGTTTCCAAACTTTTGACTGATATATATATTAACTTATGTTTATTTCTGTTTTCTCAGCCTTTATACCTCTGGCAAATATGCCGTCAACAAAGATAAGTTAAATACCAAATTAAGTTACATGGTTCATACTAGTAGATTAATAGAAGAGAAGGAAGTATCATAACTCGGATGAGAAAAGGACATACTGGACTTATCAGTACACTATATAAAATTGGAAAACACCTAACTGGGGAATGCATACACTGTAGCTAACAAGAAACAGTTGAGCATGTACTACTCCATTGTAGGAAATATAATAATGAGAGACGTCACTTTATTCAATCATTGAAGGAAGTAAAACATCATGACTTTACTTGAGCAGGTCTATTAGGGAAAACAGCAAGTTAGTTGTATGATGGCATTATAACATTTGTGAAGGAAAGTAAATTATATAAAAGAATATAGCATTTTGATTGTTTTTTTATTTTGTTTTATTTTCCAGTTTGTTTATTTGTTTTGCTTGTTTTTTATGCTTATTTATATTCTTTATACAAGCAAATATTCTG
This sequence comes from Oxygymnocypris stewartii, assembly GCA_003573665.1. NCBI lineage: Eukaryota > Metazoa > Chordata > Actinopteri > Cypriniformes > Cyprinidae > Oxygymnocypris > Oxygymnocypris stewartii. The sequence continues at coordinate 170,741 of QVTF01003615.1, forward strand.
ATCATACTCCATTCCAGTTGGTCGCGGTAATGCACCAATAAGTTAAGTTGCCAACCACCAATAAACACAGAAGAAGAAAATAATTTTAGTGACTTTTATTTTGGTCTGCGATGTGACGTCATTAGGCTGCGCCGCGCTCCCGCGTCTGTGATTCAACCGAACAAATGTGTGTGCTTTTAATCATTTAACGTGATTAAAGAGAATTGTATATACAACGGTGAAATAATTTGTTAGCCAATATAACACTAATGCTTTATCTAGTGACATTGCAGCCCCTATATAGTGAATATGTTTATCTTAAAACGAGTTGTGTTACTGGCTAGTAGCGTTGGTGATGGAGAAACGGATCTTTTCGAAGATCCGAATCAACTGATTCACTGTTCACTGTTTTGAATCTTTCGACTCACCTGCTGCTCAAAACTGTGTAAATCGAGAACAACAAAAACTAGCATGTGTAAATTTTACAAAAACACTGTAAATGTTTTCATGAACGTGGAATCTATTAATCAATAGCTGACCTACAAATCAGCAAATACTTAATACCCTGATAGCACACGTACATCTCAGAGACGTCTATTTGATGTTTCCATTTACATCTGCAAGACGTATTTTTTTAGGTTGTTTCCTCATCTGCAATACTTCTATAGGACATTTCCTTTTAGATGTAAAATATTCGTCTATTAGATGTCTTAAAGATGTTTATGATTTAAAACTGACATGTGAAAGACATCTGCCAGACGTTTTTAGACAGCAGATGCTTTCCAGATCAAGAGATCTTTAACAGACATCTTGCAGACGTACATGTGCTATCTAGGTAGCAATCTCAATACAAATATGAAACTTGTGTATAATTTGTGTCCTTTTATTAAAGCCATTAACTCTTGACTGACTCCCTCACCAGTGCACTGACTACTGAACTAGGGAGCTGATTGAGACACACCCAGAGATTTAGTTTACGCTTATTTTTCATTTTCTTAATTACTCTCATCTTAAACAGGAGAAAGTGTCAAAACACAGAAAAACTCCTGCTGAAGCAACTGAGATCCACGTGACACACTATTATAAAGATGGCATTTATTAAAGATGAGAGAGAAGTAATGAAGATTCAAGACACATTCAGAGTCAAACATGAAGATACTGAGGAGCAAACAAAGATGGCGTTTATTAAAGAGGAGAGTGAAGACATGAAGATCCAAGACACATTCAGAGTCAAACTTGAAGATACGGAGGAACAAACAGGTTGGTTTTCATTCTCAAAGCTGAATTCACTAATTTGATCCTAATTAAAGGGGACCTATTATGCCCCCTTTTACAAGATGTAAAATAAGTCTCTGGTGTCCCCAGAGCGTATATGTGAATTGTAGCTAAATATACCCCACAGATTTTTACAGCTTGTTAAAATTGCCAATTTTAGAGTATGAGCCAAGATCTCCACATTAGCAGGCAGTGCTAGCCTTTGCAAATAAACAATCCACTATTAATACAAGCCTGTTATCTTTACAGAAAACTACTGATTATACTGTGCATAATGCATTTGCGTTTATTAATTACTCAGACTGGGAGGACGGCGGGATAAAAATAACAACATAGCTGGTCTCATGCTATCATAAACTTTATAAGTCCCACTTCTGATTATGAGCTCGACAACTTCAAGCGATCGACACGCATTGCTTTCATACGCAACTTTTAACTACCACATTCCTATTCACAATCATTCTGATAGCACTTTGAAGGCAGCATCAGTGAAAACACACAAACACACTTTATCAGGAAGGCAATTTGGAAAACAAACGCGTGATACTTTGTCTGGAGCTGACGTTCGCGCACGAAGGGTTGGTATTAAATCCTAAACATTTAGGGGACGTTACCGATTTTTTCCGTAATATTTTCTTCGAAAATTAAATGTAACCACAGTGTCCTCTCTCAGATGGGGGGAGATTATGGTGACTCCTATGTTCATTAGTGCATCCCAAAAACAACACTTGTTAAGCCTCTTTGATACTGACATTGTATATAACTCAGTAGTAGCGGACCGCAGCTTCTCACTCAGGGCTGTGTTTAGGATAATACAGCAGAGAGTATCACAAATGGGCGACACTTTTTCCCCTCGGTGATGTGCACAGAGGGAGAATCAGAAACGGCTCTTTTGGAGAAACTGTTTATGATTTATAGACCCTTTTTCTGTTAGTAAACAATGACGTTTTTTTGTGGGCTGAGCTTAGTTGGAGGCAGAAAGAGTCACCTGACCACTTCACTAATGTTAGCTATAAAGTCTGTTAGCTTAGTTTTTAACAATAACTGGAGCTTGAGGTCACGAACAGATGGCCGGATATTGTCCTTCAGGATTTTTTGGTAGACGGCAGAATTCATGGTTCCATTTATCACAGCAAGTCTTCCAGGTCCTGAAGCAGCAAAACAGCCCCAGACCATCACACTACCACCACCATATTTTACTGTTGGTATGATGTTCTGTTTCTGAAATGCTGTTACTTTTACGCCAGATGAAATGGGACACACACCTTCCAAAAAGTTCAACTTTTGTCTCATCAGTCCACAGAGTATTTTCGCAAAAGTCTTGGGGATCATCAAGATGTTTTGTGGCAAACGCTTTTTCACACAGGGCCATGTGGGTTTGGATTTTGTTTTCCATTCATAAAAAAAAACGTTCATTTAAAAACTGCATGTTGTGTTTACATGTGTTATCTCTGATTAATATTTACATTTGTTTGATGATCTGAAACATTAAAGTGTGACAAACATGTAAAAAAATAAAAAATCAGGAAGGAGGCCAACACTTTTTCACACCACTGTATATAGCAGCAATACGGCTGATGGAGAATAGTGAATATCTTACTGTTTATTAAATGGAGTCTTGTAAATGTTATGAGACTGAGTTTGAGTTTAGGAGCCTGATGGCCTGAGGGAAGAAGCTCCTCCTAAGTCTTTCAGTTTTTGCCATCATGCTCCGGAAACGCTTGCCAGATGGTAGTAACATGAAAACGTTTACCAGAGTTATTTGAGTCTTTGATGATTTTAGCAACTCTGCTAGGTAGATGTCCTGCAGAGAGGGGAGGGCAGACCCTGAGATGCGCTCAACTAAGTGCACGACTCTCTGCAGAGCTTTGCAGTCCTGATTGGAGGCATTTCCATACCGCACTGAGTCAGTACACTTTCTATGGCCCCTGAATAGAAAGTTTTCAGGATTGATGGTGAGACCCTGAATTTCTTCAGCTGTCACAGATGGTACAGTCTTTGCCTGGCTTTCTTAATCTGAGTCTGGATGTGTGTAGTCCAAGTCAGGTCCTCGGAGATGTTTACACCGAGGTACTTGAAGCTGCTCACCCTCTCCACAGGGGTCCCATTGATCATAAGAGGAGTGTAGGGCCGCTGCTGTCTCTTCCTGAAGTCCACAATCAGCTCTTTAGTTTTGCTCACGTTAAGAGAGAGACAGTTGTCCTGGCACCATGATGTGAGTCTCTCTACCTCATCCAAGTATGCGGTCTCATCATTGTTGGAAATGAGGCCCAGAACCACAGTATTATCAGCAAATGTGACAATAGAAGTGGAGCTGTGAGAGGACACGCAGCCGTGCAGAACCTGATTTTACCAAGTGCGACATGTTCCTGGGTCAAAATCTTTGTTGATCCTGGAACAACATTGTTATTAACCAATCATATTTGAAGAATAAGTTTATAATTTTTGTGAAGTTTCGGCTTAAAATCAGTGTTTGTTGCTTGTACATCAGTGTCATTCATCTATAATTTCCTCTGATTTTAGGGATTACTCATGGTTAAGATTAGGTTTAGGTGTAGGGAAATTGTCAAGATTCAATTTTTGGATTAAAATGTTGTTCCAGGGTCAACAATATATGCTGACCCAGGAACACAACTCAGCAAAATCAGGACGTGCCGCAGTCGTGTGTGTAGAGAGAGTAGATCATGGGAATCAGGACACAGCCCTGTGGGGCTCCTATGTTCAGGGTGATGGAGTTGGCGGTGAATTGGCCCATTTTCACCACTTGAGGTCTGCCGGTGAGGAAATCTAGAATCCAGTCACAGAGTGAAGAGTTTATGCCGAGGTCTGTGAGTTTAACAGCTAGCTTGGTGGGGACTATTGTGTTGAAAGCTGAGCTAGAGTCAATGAAAAGCAGCCTTACGTAGTTGCCATTTTTGCTGTCAATTGGCGCTTTTCCACTGTGTGGTACGGCTCAGCTACAAAAAGCCGTTTTGCCGCGTTGCCCCATCAAGCTCTCACTGGATCCGCTCCTCGGCTATCAACGAGAGGAACGTCTGTACTTCCTCAACAGACAACGAAACAGACATTTTTTGGTTGATAGGTGTGTTTGTTCAAACGAAAGTTGCGTCCGATCCTTCCCTGGCTGTGCTGATATAAATCTGGGTCTCGAGTCCCAAGTTCAGTGACGCAGTAATGACGATTTTCTCAGGCCAATCAGTGATCAGTAGAGTTTACACGTCACGTTTTGGTAATGGTACAGTTCGCTTGGAACCTCAGCCGAGGTGGTACTAAAAAAAATACCAGGTACTGTACCCAGCGGAAAACCCCCCAAAAGTGAAACGTACTGAACCGTACCGTGCCGTACCATGCAGTGGAAAAGCGCCAAATGTGTGAGAGAAGAGTGCAGGACCTGAGAGATGGCATTGTCAGTAGACCTATTTGGGCGATAGGCATACTGAAGAGGGTCCAAAGTAACGGGTGGAGGAGCAAATGTGGTTCTTTTAAAAGTCTCTCTAAAATAGGGCTGTAACAACTAATCGATAAAATCGATTATGAAAATCATCGACAACAATTCTCATTATCGAGTAGTCGGGTGCATTTTGTCCTCCATTGTTGTTTCGGATTTCTGCCTCTGCTCGCTAGATCATAATCACGTCACTACTAGAGCAAGCTCCTGATTGGTTAACACGGCGCAAATATCCGCCAAAGTTCAGATTTTTCATCTTGGGCGGTCAAACGCTCAATTTGCGCGAATCGCGTCATTTGCGCCGCAGGATGTCTATCGCGTCTTTGCATTGACTTAACATGTAAATCACTTGCGCTTAACGCTTCATTCGCGTCTGGTGTGAATGCGCACCATTAGGGATGCCTAAAGAAAACAAAGGATTAACAATATCAAAAAGAGGCTTTGAAATGACAGGTTACACCTCTTTCAGTAGTTTAGTAGGTATAGAATCCAGGATGCGTGTTTGGATTTTATGCTTTTCATGTCTAAATGTTTTGATGTTGCTTTATGCCATTAAACTAGTGTTAACTTGTATTTGTCTCTTTTCACATCAGACCTGATGGCACTGAAAGAGGAGAGTCAAGAACTGAATAAAACGGAAGAGAAAGCTCAGAATGAGGAACATCATGATTTCAAAACTTTCAAAAGTTGCTCACTGACTGAAAAAATGTCCTCACCAAAAAAGCTAAAAAAAACAAAACCTTAATTCCCAAATAAGAACTTCTACTGGAGAGAAACCGTACACCTGCTCTCAGTGTGGAAAGGGTTTTACAAGGAAATGTCATCTTAAAGCCCACATGAGTATTCACACTGGAAAGAAACCTTACACCTGCCAACTGTGTGAGAAGAGTTTTACACGAAATGGAAATCTAAAAGCTCACATGATAACTGTCATGAATCTGGTTACCACTCACTCTACTGCACATCACCCATGGACTACATCTCCCATCATGCACTGCACTCACACTCTCCCGTCCACCATTACACCAATCACACAGCTGTCACCATTCACTCATCAACCCTAATTGCCTCACCACACCTGCACCTCATTCACTCACTCACATAAAAGCAGCACACAAACACTCACTCACTGCGAAGTCTTGTTTTGCCCTGGCTACATTTCTGAGCGTTCTTCCCCGTATCTGTTATCTCTGTGTGTGACCCCGGACTGCCTGACCTTGGACTTCTGAACCTGTGCCTGTGACCTCGACCCCTGCCTGGTATTGTTTACGTCTCTGCTCTGCCTCCGATATTCCTGTTATGCCCTCTGACCATTGCCTGTGTGATTCTGCCTCTGTCCAATAAATAAATATATTACTGCACTTGGATCCCCTGCCTTTGACCAGTCTTTACAATAACATCATGTGAGACCATCAGACCAAGATGGCGCCGAGGATGGCAGCCGTGTTGCGTGCTCCGGGAAAACTTTGCAGTTTTTCGTATGTTTTATTTGTTTTTTTTTGTTGTTTTACGTGTTAGATGTTGTTAGTATAACTGTCTACGATAGGGACACGCTTTTAAACATTGGTTCATCCGTCGCGCAACGCAAACCGGACTTTGAGTTCTTGAATGCCGGTGGATTGTTCACAGACACGGCATCAGAGCTCTTTGTGTGCGTTGCGCAATCGAGGAAACGCCGCCGTCACCGAAAACGAGGAAAAAGAGCTGGCGTTCTCGTCAGACTGAGACGCTGTGCTTTCCGACCTCCTCTCCCAACAATTTTGCTGGCTAACGTTCAGTCACTGGATAACAAACTCTGTGAACTGCGGGCGCGCATCTCATACCAACGAGAAACAAGGGACTGCTGTGTTATTTGCCTCACAGAAACCTGGATGTCTGCAATGGTTCCAGACTCAGCCATCGAGCTCACGGGCTTCTCCGTGCATCGCTCGGATAGAACAAAGGAGCTCACAGGGAAAAGCAGAGGCGGAGGTGTTTGTTTCTATATTAACAACTTGTGGTGTGATGAAAGGAACATACACTCTATTAAATCCTTCTGCTCCCCTGATCTGGAATTTCATACGCTTCTGTGTCGACCATTCTGGCTACCGAGGGAATTTACAGCCATCATAATCACGGCTGTTTATATTCCTCCTCAAGCCAACACAGACCAGGCACTCAGGGAACTGTACAGGAATATAAGTGAGCAGGAAACCGCGCACCCAGATGCAGCTTTTATTATCACGGGGGACTTTAATAAAGCCAACTTCAGAACAATAGCTCCAAAATACTTTCAACATGTCACCATCAACACGCGTGGAGATCGTATACTCGACCACTGTTACTCCCCCTTCCGGGACGCATACAAGTCCCTCCCCCGCCCACCTTTCGGCAAATCGGATCAGTCTTCCGTTCTGCTCCTGCCTGCTTATAGGCAGAAACTGAAACGTGAAGCACCCGCCCTCAGGACAGTCCAATGCTGGTCGGACCAATCGGACGCTACACTACAGGACTGTTTTGATCACGTGGACTGGGACATGTTCCGGGCAGCATCTGATGACGACATAGAGGCGTATTCAGATACGGTCACGTGTTTCATCAGGAAGTGTATAGAGGACGTTGTGCCGACAAAAACAATTCGTATCTACCCCAACCAAAAACCGTGGATTAACAGCGATGTTCGATCAGCCCTGTCAGCGCGGACATCTGCCTTTAAATCCGGAAACACTGACGATCAGAAACAAGCCAGTTACGATCTCAGGAGATCCATCAAAGCAGCCAAACGAACATATAAAAACAAAGTTGAAGAACATTTCAACAACAATAATCCAAGAAGCATGTGGCAGGGCATTAACAACATCACAGGCTTTAAAGGGAATAAACCAGCTACTGTGAACATTGCAGCCTCTCTACCGGACGAGCTCAACACCTTTTATGCTCGTTTCGAAGCTGATAACACCGCACACACAGAGAGTGCGGCCGCGGCTGCAGCAGAAGAGGTCAGTCCACTCTCCCTTTCTGTCGCGGATGTAACCCAATCCTTCAAACGGGTGAACATCCGTAAAGCCGTAGGCCCAGATGGTATACCAGGCCGTGTGCTCAAAGCATGCGCTTTCCAGTTAGCCGGGGTTTTTACAGACATTTTCAATCTGTCCCTCTCTCTGTCTGTGGTTCCCGCATGCTTCAAAAAATCCACCATTGAGCCCATACCAAAGAAAAATAAAATCACATGCTTGAATGACTGGAGGCCCGTTGCTCTGACACCCATCTTCAGCAAGTGTTTTGAGAAGCTCGTCAGAGACTACATCTGCTCTGTGCTGCCTGCTTCACTGGACCCACTACAATTTGCATACCGCAGTAACCGTTCCACAGACGATGCTATTGCCTTCACCCTGCACACTGCTCTCTCCCACCTGGAAAATAAGAACACCTATGTGAGGATGCTGTTCGTGGATTATAGTTCGGCATTTAACACCATAGTGCCTGCCACACTGGTTGCGAAGCTCCAGACTCTAGGACTGAACAGATCTCTGTGCAGCTGGATCCTGGACTTCCTGACAGGCAGAAGTCAGGTGGTCAGAATGGGCAACAACACATCATCTCCCCTGACCCTCAACACTGGTGCACCGCAGGGTTGCGTCCTCAGCCCACTCCTGTACTCCCTGTACACACACGACTGTACAGCTACACACAGCTCGAATGTCATCGTCAAATTTGCTGATGACACAACGGTGATAGGCCTGATCACCGACAACGATGAGACGGCCTACAGAGAGGAGGTGAGTACCCTGACTAAATGGTGCCAGGAGAACCACCTCTCACTCAACATCGACAAGACCAAAGAGCTGGTGGTGGATTTCAGGAGACAGAGCAGAGAACACACACCCATCACCATCGACAAGACCTCTGTGGAGCGGGTGAGCAGCTTTAAGTTCCTCGGAGTTCACATCACCGAGGATCTCACATGGTCTGCTCACACAGATGCAGTGCTGAAGAAGGCACATCAGCGTCTCTTCTTCCTGAGACGGCTGAGGAAGTTTGGAACGAGCCCCAGAATCCTCAGATCCTTCTACACCTGCACTGTGGAGAGCATCCTGACCGGCTGCATCACCGCCTGGTATGGAAACAGCACCGCTGGCAACCGCAGGGCTCTGCAAAGGGTCGTGCGAACTGCCCGCCACATTGTTGGAGGTGAGCTTCCCTCCCTCCAGGATATCTACACCAGGCAGTGTACAAGGAAAGCCCGGAGGATTATCAAAGACTCCAGCCACCCGTCCCACAGACTGCTCTCTCTGTTGCCCTCAGGGCGACGTTTCCGTAGCATCCGATCCCGCACTAGCCGACTGAGGGACAGCTTTTTCCCTCAGGCTATCAGGCTAATGAACAGTCAGAAATGACCCACCCTACAACACACTCCCACTCATACAACATGCCATGCACTGCACTTTAACACAGTTCAACTGGACTACACGCACACACTGCACTAACACAACCTATCTGCTATCACTGGACACCATACAATGTACATCCACGACACTGCATGTGTATAATCTGTTGCACCTTTGCACAACTATCTGTTGCACAACTATCTGCTGTTAATTTTTAATTTATAATCTGTTGCACCTTCACATTATTACTATGTATAGACTACATAATGTATAGATAGTGTACATAATGTAGATGTGCCCATATGGTGTATAATGTGTAGTTGATAACTAAGTATGTCTTTATAGTGCACTATGTGTACTGAGTATATGTATGTGTATTTTGCACATTGTCTTCTGTACAGTCTGTAAATTTGTACTGTCCATATGTAAATTGTTGTTTTTTTTGCACTGTCTGGAGCACGCTCATAAGAATTTCACTCACCAAGGCACTTGTGCTGTGATGATGTGACAATAAAAGTGATTTGATTTGATTTGATTTGATAATTCACATTAATAAGTCATTAATATGCTCTCAGTGTGGAAAGTGTTTTTACAGAAAAAAAACCTTAATGACCACTTGAGAGTTCACACTGGAGAGAAGCCTTTCACCTGTGAACAATGTGGAAATTGTTTCAGGACTGAAGGAAACCTTCAGATTCACAGGGTAGTTCACACTGGAGAGAAGCCTTACAAGTGTCTTCAGTGTGAGAAGAGTTTCACAAGTCAAAGCAACATGACACGTCATTTGAAAACTCATTCTGGGAATAAATGGCCATTTTCCTCAGAGTGACAAAGTTTAGATAAAGAAGTCATTTCTACAATCATCTGCACATTCCTTTTGTAAGACATTCAATTTTAGTCAATGTATTAAAAAAATATTTTGTCATCACACTTACAGATTCCCCAGCTGAAAAATCCAGCATAAACCAGCATGGATTACAAGCTGCTTTATGCTGGTTCAGGCTGGTAGATGCTGGTCCAAGCTAGTTGATGCTGGTATAGTGCTGGTTCAGGCTGGTTAGTGCTGGTTTATGCTGGTATAGTGCTGGTGGATCAGCATATCCATGCTGTTCTCAAGCAAAATGGAGCTACTGATGCTGGTTCACCAGTTAGTAGTTTTCATAGTTTTGGCACTGCAACTCCACAACTCAGGCGCAGATACTCCAGGGGCGTAGCCATAATTTCAGAAGTAAGGGTGACAGAAATGTACTATATATCACATTACAATATAACATTTCTGTAATGTATATAACCTACCAGTCAAACGTTTTTGAACAGTAAGATTTGTTATGCTTTTTTTTAAAGAAGCCGCTTCTGCTGACTAAGCCTGCATTGATATGATACACAAAAAAACAACAGTTTTACTATGTACAACTGCTTTCTGTTTGAATATATTGTAAAATGTAATTGATTTCTGTGATCAAAGCTGAATTTTCAGCATCATTACTCCTGTCTTGTCACATGATCCTTCAGAAATATTTCTGATATGTTGATTTGCTGCTCAAGAAACCTTTTTTTAATTATTAAGGACATTTTCACTCAGGTTGAACAAAATGTAGGAAAATCTTTGTATGCAGATTACGGGGCTTTGTGGATTAGAGTCCGCAATATATCATATGTGAATAAAAAAAATACAAGCTGCAATAGGAGAGGTGGAAAAATGGACAAATAAATGGGGATTTAAATTATCTGTAACAAAAACACAGGTCATTTACTTCTCAAGGCGGAATTAAATCATAGAGAAAACTTTATGGGCAACCTCTGGAGCAGGTAAAAACTGTTAGGTTTCTTGGGATTTGGTTTGATGGAAAACTGACATGGAAAGTTCATCTGGATCAAATTAACGACAAAAGTAAAAAGGTCATCAACATACTTCGTTGCTTATCAGGACGGGAATGGGGAGCAAGTAGATCATCTCTGATTATGGAAGTATAGCTTACATGTCAGCAGCAGAATCAAACCTCAATAGATGAGATGTTTTGCTAGCTCAGGCTCTGGAAATCAGCAGTGGATCATTTAAATCATCTCGGGTATCATCGATGCAGGTGGAAATGCCTTTAAGAATCAGAAGAGTGAATGAAATTAATGATGGCATACTGGGTTAATCCCCAGGGACAAAATTAGTTACATCCTGTCAAACGTGTATTAACAGAATGTTGGGAACATAATGAAACACATTATACTAGTTTTGGATGGATAGGTAATGCAAAGGTAATAAATATAGGATTGCACCAATTACAGTACAGTAATACAGTTTGTATTTCTTCCATTCCTCCTTGGTTATTCCCTTTGCCAAATGTTGACCTCAATATACAGCTTCTAACATGGTTTATAGTCCAGAAATATTTCAAGAAACATTATCCAGAATCAGTGTTTTTATTTACGGATGGATCCAAAGATCCTGAAACAGGATTTACAGGTGCAGCAGTATATATTCCAATGAGTGATTGTTGTCTTAAGAAAAGAGTAACCAATCATTTGTCAGTGTATGCAACAGAATTATTGGCAATATGGGCCCTGCATTGGATAGAGGAGAAGAAAATAAAAAACACTGTTATTGCATCAGATAGCTACTCATCACTTGAAAGTATAAGATCTGGCAGATCATTAGTTAGGATGGATATTATTAATGAGATATTCCGTAAGATTTAGAATATGAAAGTTATGGGTATTTCTACACGTTTCATTTGGGTTCCTGCTCATGTTGGTGTGGAAGGAAATGAGAAGGTGGATATTCTGCCTAAACAAACTCTAAGAATAAAGCAAGTAGATTTGCAGGTCCTATTAAGTAAAGCAGAACTTAAAGTACTCATAAGAACATATGCACAATCAGTCTGGCAGGTACACTGAGATGATAATGAAACAGGTAGACATTTATACAATATACAAAAACAAGTTGATGCTGGGAGGAGAAAGAGCAGGAATAAAAGAGAAGGAAGTATCATAACTCAGACGAGAAAAGGACATAGGCTACTGGACTTAACAGTACACTATATAAAATTATCAGAGGCGACCAGTGTTGATCACAAACTCGCACACTAAAAGTGTGTGTATGTCAATTGCGTGAGTTTTAGTGATGTTTTCTCTAGTCAGAGAAATGTGGGACTGTTGTGCAAATCAGCAATGTAACGTTAGCGTTGAAAAATAGCGATTTTTAAAAACGTTTCAATTAAAAACATGGTTGCAAATATATATGTACAGGACTGTGTAGAGCACAAAACAAGACTGTCGTAATTTTTAAATAAATTATTTAAGCCGAAAATACTTACATTTATGGGACTCTTGATGATCTGGCCGCAGTGTGTTCTGGGTACCCCATGGTTTCAAGTAAGCTCGCAAAAATGCTTGGTTTTAAGGGCTATCTACCCCTTCCCCTTAGCCCTACCTCTCGGTCAAAACGAGAATTGGGACAGCCCTTACTCTCACGTGAACGCACAAAACTAAGGGGAAGGGGTAAGACAGATAATTGGGATTCACCCTAAGTCTCTGATGTCCCCAGAGCATATATGTGAATGTTTAGCAATATATCACACAAATACATTTTTACAGCTTGTTAAAATTGTCACTTTTAGAGTATGAGCCAAAACGCGTTGAATTTGAGTATGCTGCTTTAAAGGCAAATGAGCTGTTGCTCATGATCAGAAGATGGCAGAGCTTCAAAAGCTTCACATTAGCAGACAGCGTTAGCCTTTGCAAATAAACAATCCACTATTAATACAAGCCTGTTATCTTTACAGAAAACTACTCCGTTTCAAAGTCAGTCATCTGATTATACTGTGCATAATAAATTTGCATTTATTACACAAACTTTATAAGTCCCACTTCTGATTATGAGCTCGACAACTTCAAGCGATCGACTCGCATTGCTTTCATACGCAACTTTGAACTACCACATTCCTATTCACAATCATTCTGATTGCACTTTGAAGGCAGCATCAGTGAAAACACACAAACACACTTTATCAGGAAGGCAATTTGGAAAACAAAAGCGTGATACTTTGTCTGGAGCTGACGTTCATGTACGAAGCATTGGTATTAAATCCTAAACATTTAGGGGACGTTACCGATTTTATTTATGTAATATTTCCTTCAAAAATTAAATGTAACCACAGTGTCCTCTCTTAGATGGGGGGAAATTATGGTGACTCCTATATTCATTAGTGCATCCCAAAACAACACTTGTAAAGCCTCTTTGGTGCTGACATTGTATATAACTCAGTAATAGCGGACTGCAGCTTCTCACTCATGGCCACAGCATCGCCAGCACTACAGCTGACAATATTAAATAATAATACAACATTGCACATTACACCAGTCAGAGATAAATTAATTTAGACTTTTCATCATAAAAAACAACATTTATGCGCTGTTGTTGCTTCACTTGTCAACACACCTGTCTCTGACTGCCCTGCTACTGCTGCTTCTGTCTCACCCCTGCTGCTGACCCACTCCTCTCATTTAAATATGTGTCCCTCAGACTCTTCCACTTCTTTCTGCACACTTCCTCTGAATAAACACATTAACTTGTCAGCGGGAAAGTATTTGTAAAATACGGCGAATAAGCTCAATTTGCCATTAGCTTGTAGTCTCAATATGTGTATGTATTTATTTATGTATGTGTGTGTGTGTATATATATATATACATATATATATATATACATACAGGTGCTGGTCATATAATTAGAATATCATCAAAAAGTTGATTTATTTCACTAATTCCATTCAAAAAGTGAAACTTGTATAAAGTATACATTCATTCCACACAGACTGATATATTTCAAGTGTTTATTTCTCTTAATTTTGATGATTATAAGTGACAACTAATGAAAACCCCAAATTCAGTATCTCAGAAAATTAGAATATTGTGAAAAGGTTCAATATTGAACATTTACATTTCATAAAATGTAAATATTGAATATTGAAGACACCTGGTGCCACACTCTAATCAGCTAATTAACTCAAAACACCTTTAAATGGTCTCTCAGTCTAGTTCTGTAGGCTACACAATCATGGGGAAGACTGCTGACTTGACAGTTGTCCAAAAGACGACCATTGACACCTTGCACAAGGAGGGCAAGACACAAAAGGTCATTGCAAAAGAGGCTGGCTGTTCACAGAGCTCTGTGTCCAAGCACATTAATAGAGAGGTGAAGGGAAGGAAAAGATGTGGTAGAAAAAAGTGTACAAGCAATAGGGATAACCGCACCCTGGAGAGGATTGTGAAACAAAATCCATTTAAAAATGTGGGGGAGATTCACAAAGAGTGGACTGCAGCTGGAGTCAGTGCTTCAAGAACCACTACGCACAGACGTATGCAAGACATGGGTTTCAGCTGTCGCATTCCTTGTGTCAAGCCACTCTTGAACAACAGACAGCGTCAGAAGCGTCTCCCCTGGGCTAAAGACAAAAAGGACTAGACTGCTGCTGAGTGGTCCAAAGTTATGTTCTCTGATGTAAGTAAATTTTGCAATTCCTTTGGAAATCAGGGTCCCAGAGTCTGGAGGAAGAGAGGAGAGGAGAGGCACAGAATCCACGTTGCTTGAGGTCCAGTGTAAAGTTTCCACAGTCAGTGATGGTTTGGGGTGCCATGTCATCAGTGGCGGCTGCGGATCTTTTAAAGAGGGGAAGCTCATTTTCGGCCTAAATCATAAAAATTGTCCATTTATTTATATGTAAATTCTGCCCTACGTTCCTTTTCAAGAAAATGCTCTGTAACCCTGTCGTACCAACTAGGCGTCTTTTCCAGTGACTTGACCAGTGTCCTCTCAATGGCCAGCAGAGCTAGGCTGCTTAAACGGCCTTGGCCCATTGTGTTACGGGTGTAGGACTTGAGCCGCTTTAAACAGGAGAAGCTCCTTTCTACACCTGCAGATGTAGCTCCAATTGTTGCCACTAATGAGAACAGTTTGTAAAGCTGAGGCATTGCACTGTCCAACTCCATGTCTTTAAGGAACACCAAGTAATCACACAGCTTTCCCCTGTTACTCTGCAAGTCCTGATCTGAATACAGGACTTGAAGTTCAGACCTCAGTCTCCCTGAATCAAAGTGATGGCCATAACTTTTCAGGACACTTTGGAAGGCCTCCTCTGGAAATGCTTGTCTCATGTCATCAAATTTCCCTGGATTGACTAATTCTAAGAAAAGCATACTTTCCAAATTTGAAAAACGTCGAGGAATCTGCTCCAAGATGTTATCAAGGATGGCCATGTACAGATTTCTGTAGCGCTCTTGGGGATCCTGCAATTGGGTCAGACAGCGCTTTCTCATGGGCTCATCTCTTGGGTCTGATGTGAGATCTGCTGCTTTGGCATAAACAGCTTGGAAAGCCCCCTCTGACCTCTTCTCTTTGACAAATGCAAGAAGAGACTCAATTCTTTTCTTGCAGTAAAGAACATCCATCGCTCTCTGCTGGACAATATCAAAGACCACATCAGTCTCAGAGAAGATTTGTTCATATGTGTACAACATGAACACAAACTCAAAATCCTCCAGTTTCCTCACGAAGCCTTTGGCACAATCCAGTGTATCATCATCCATTGTCGTATCTGCAATGATGTTATCAAATGTCTGCAGGAGGCCATCATAATTGTTTGCCACAGTGCTCACTATCCGTGATGTGAAATTCCATCGAGTAGGAGCGTTTCTGGGCAACCTTGAGCAGCCTGCAGACTCCAGAAAAGACGTCCTCTTTGTGGATTTTGAGAAAAATGTGGCAAACCCAGAGAGTGATGCAAAAAAAATTCTGCACTCAGGCAAGCATTTGGCCCCCTGTGACAGCACCAGATTCAGTCTGTGTGCATAGCAATGCACAAACATTGCACTGGGGGCTATTGCTTTCACTTTGGCCTGCAGACCATTGAGAGCTGAAGCCATGACAGCAGCCCCATCATAGGTCTGTGCCACAAGCTTATCCTTAAAATTGTAGCCCTGCATGTTCTCATTTAAAACATCAAAAACGGACTGAGCATCTCGCCCCCCAGAAACATCAAAAAATCCAATGAAGCGCTCCTGAATTTTACCTGCACTATCCACATAGCGAACAATGACAGAGAGTTGGGCACGGCAGGACATATCAGTGGTTTCATCCACCTGCCATCCAAAAAAGGGAGCATCCTGAATTTCATCTCTGATCTGATCAGAAATGGTGGCTGCAAGAGCAGAGATCAAGTCATTTTGAATAGTGTGTGACATACCAGAAAACACAGTTGAGGACTCGAATTGTGTGGACAGGACAGAGTCATATTTAGCTAATGTTTCTGTGAACTCTCTGTAATTCCCCTTGTTGGATGATTCACTACTCTCATCATGTCCCCTAAATGACAGCTCCTGCCGGCCAAGCAAGGATGTCACAACAATAAGGCGGTTTAGGAAGGCCCTGTTTTGTTTAACAGTTTCATTATGTTTAGCCACTTGAATGCGAGCACCTTCATTGATTGCATGCTCAACCCTGATCCTGCCCATGCAACTTAATCTTGCACATGCACTCACATGTTCATTGCTATTTTCATGCCTTTTATATGCCCTGTCAAAGTTTGACAGATCTCCAAACCCCAATTTTGACCAAACAACACATCCATGAGATGGTTTCATCAAGAGACATGGCCAGCAGTACATTTTCTTTTTCACAGCACTTCCAGTCAGCCAGCTAACTTTGTCATACCAGGAGAGCTGAAAAGACCTGTTACTTTTCCCTATCTTTTGCACTAAATCAATCTTAGGTGTTGATCTGCCCTGCTGTTTAATTCTAAGTTTCTCCTCGTAAGGAAGACTTTCTAATGGCTTTGCCAAAATCAGGTCGACAATATTAGCACTGTCTGCCATCGTGTGCAGTTTGCTAGCTGGCTAGTTCAGACTATATGAATTAATGAACAAACGATCTAATATATATATATATTTAACTCAACGGGAGGAAATGTGGGAATTATGTTAAACTGAAACAATGAATGTGGTGTGAAATTGTGTGAAATATACAATGAAGGTTGCAGCAGTTTGTCTTTCGACTACACATGCAAAATCCGCGATGGGACTGAGTTGGAAATGGAGACACAGAGTGATACGCGTCATAATCTGAAGACCACGCCCACACCAACCGTCTCTTTGCATTGCGAGAAGCTGCCGCCTCCTTGTCATTTATTTATAACAAAAAAAAAAAAAATGTCTAAAAGCTGATATGTGACAATGTGTATAGCAAACAAGCTAAAAAAAAAACTATAAATATGTTTTTATAAGCTGTCGACCCCAAAAAACGAGCGTTTTAGGACAAAAGTGGATTAAAAAGAGATGACAGACCCTCCAATCATCACGCAGACGCTCGGAGTCCGGGCCAGCCCACTCCTCCATTCATCCCAGAGACGCTGAGCGTCCGTGGGCGGGACATAATCGCAGCATTATCCAATGACCGTCTTGTTTCTAAGCACTGAAAAAAACTGTTTAAAGCAGCCCCATTGAAGTCAATGGATGCTGGGCTTCAACAGAGTAATGCACTGTACGCTACGGGAATGAATGAGAAGGAAATCGAGTCAGCCGACCTAAGTAGCTGATTCTGAACGAAATTGTTTTCGTTCGAGATGAACGTGTTTAACGCATTTTTAGTCAATAAAATGTTAACATAATAGTACATATATTTGACCATTCATTTTTTGACAATTATAGGGGAAGCTGAGCTTCCCTTGCAGTCTTAAAGAAATCGCGTCTGCATGTCATCTGCTGGTGTTGGTCCACTGTGTTTTCTGAGGTCCAAGGTCAACACAGCCGTATACCAGGAAGTTTTAGAGCACTTCATGCTTCCTGCTGCTGACCAACTTTATGGAGATGCAGATTTAATTTTCCAACAGGACTTGGCACCTGCACACAGTGCAGGGCTCTCATAACACCTGAGCAGTGCCACAGACTGATCGACTCCATGCCACGCTGCATTGCTGCAGTAATTCAGGCAAAAGGAGCCCCAACTAAGTATTGAGTGCTGTACATGCTCATACTTTTCATGTTCATACTTTTCAGTTGGCCAAGATTTCTAAAAATCCTTTCTTTGTATTGGTCTTAAGTAATATTCTAATTTTCTGATATACTGAATTTGGGGTTTTCATTAGTTGTCAGTTATAATCATCAAAATTAAAAGAAATAAACACTTGAAATATATCAGTCTGTGTGGAATGAATGTATACATTATACAAGTTTCACTTTTTGAATGGAATTAGTGAAATCAACTTTTTGATGATTTTCTAATTATATGACCAGCACGTGTGTGTGTGTGTGTGTGTGTATATATATGTATATGTATGTATATGTATTTGTTCCTGTGGCTCAGTGGTAGAGCATTGCGTTAGCAGAGCAAAGGTTGTGGGTTCAATTCCCAGGGAACACACATTCTGACAAGAAATGTATAGCCTGAATGCACTGTAAGTCGCTTTGGATAAAAGCGTCTGCTAAATGTATAAATGTAAATTAAAAAAAATATATATATTTCAAATTGAGTTAAGAGCATTTTTTACAACTTACCAGATTGTCCGACCTCCTCACTCACTTTCTTCCAAGCAAGATCCTTTTTATTCCTGTTTCTATAAAAGTACGACGATGTATCGTACAGCTCCGGGTATCCACATACAGCGACGATGGTTTTGTCTGTCATTGTTGTTTCAGATTTCTGCCTCTGCTCGCTACATCATAATCACATCACTACTAGAGCAAGCTCCTGATTGGTTAACACGGCGCAAATATCCGCCAAAGTTCAAATTTTTCAACTTGCACGATTTGGACGTTTCACTCGTCAAACGGCCAACATTTTTAATTTGCGCGAATCGCATCATTTGCGCCGCAGGATGTCTATCGCGTCTTTGCATAGACTTAACATGTAAATCACTCGCGGTTAACGCTTCATTCACATCTGGTGTGAACGCACCATTAGGGATGCCTAAAGAATGCAAAGGATTAACAATATCAAAAAGAGGCTTTGAAATGACAGGATTACACCTCTTTCAGTAGTTTAGAAGGTATAGGATCCAGGATGCGTGTTTGGATTTTATGCTTTTCATGTCTAAATGTTTTGATGTGTGTTGCTTTATGCCATTAAACTGGTGTTAACTTGTATTTGTATCTTTTCACATCAGACGTGATGGCACTAAAAGAGGAGAGTCAAGAACTGAATGAAACGAAAGAGAAAGATCAGAATGAGGAACATCATGATAGTTTTGGCTTGCATATTTCTCTAACACATAAAGCTGAGCGAGGGAAAGAGGGAGGATCAGTGGGAGGACAAGAGGCAGCGTAGAGAGCAGAGTCAGTGCCCACAGCAGCAGTCACAGGCTTCACCTGTAGTAACTGCAACAGACTCTGAAGCTCTATTAATGGACTGTTCAGCCACACTGCAACTCCACAACTCAGGCGCAGATACTCCAGGGGCGTAGCCATCATTTCAGAAGCGAGGGGGACAGAAATGTACTATATATCACATTACAATATAACATTTCTGTAATGTATATAACCTACCAGTCAAACGTTTTTGAACAGTAAGATTTGTTATGCTTTTTTTTAAAGAAGCCGCTTCTGCTGACTAAGACTGCTTTAATTTGATCCAAAAAAAAACAACAGTTTTACTATGTACAACAACTGCTTTCTGTTTGAATATATTGTAAAATGTAATTGATTTCTGTGATCAAAGCTGAATTTTTAGCATCATTACTCCTGTCTTGTCACATGATCCTGCAGAAATATTTCTGATATGTTGATTTGCTGCTCAAGAAACCTTTTTTTAATTACTATTAATATTTAACACAGTTGAGTAATTTTTTTTCAGTATTCTTTGATGAATAGAAAGATCCAAAGATCAGCATTTATCTGAAATAAAAGGCTTGTGTAACATTATACACTATACCATTCAAAAGCAAACAGTCAGTAATTATTGTTTTATTTTTATTTGTTTATTTTGGAAAATAAATTATAGAAATGAATACTTTTATTTAGCAAGGATGGTTTAAATTGATCAAAAGTGATGATAAAGACATTTATTATGTTAAAAAAGATTTATATTTCAGATAAATGCTGTTCTTCCGTACATTCTATTCAGAAAATAATCCTGAGAAATTCTACTCAGCTGTTTTTAACATCATCATCATCATAATAATAAATATTTTTTAACATCAAATCAGAATGATTTATGAAGGATTGTGTGACTGGAGTAAATATGCTTAAAAATAGCTTTGAAATCACAATAAATTACATTTTCAAATACAAAAGTTATTTTAAATAGTGAAAATACAATTTTTACTGTTTTGCTGTACTTTGGATCAAATAAAAGCAGGATTTCTGAGCAAAAGAGACTTCTTTAAAAAACATAAAAAATCTTAATGTTCTAAAACTTTTTTGACTTGTGTATAGCAACTTTAATTTTTCTCTTGTTGGCTTCGAAATCAGATACATTGCTGCTTAATATAACCAATAATAATGATTTGTTTATATACTTCAAACACTTTGTTTTATCACATAAGGCAGAATAGTTTCTATACTGTAAAAAATGCTATGTCAATAGCACTGAATTGTTTATATACTTTATTTGTTACCTGGAGATGACGTGAAAAAACAAATAAACCATATATTGTCGTAATCTCAATTCCAAACTCATACATTTTTTTTTCTGTGAAATCAGCTGTTTTTATACAGCGATAGCTGGACATTTGTCCATATTAGGAATTTCCTGCTGTGACTTTCTGTGCGAGAGCACCCTCCGGCGTCCAGTATGAATGAACACACTCTGCGCTTCCTGATGTTTATCTCGCCTCATTCTGGGTCCGAATAAAACATCAGGTCATGCAACAGACTATCCTGTCTCTTTGAATTTAAATCTATATTTATTCTCACTGGCTCTGGAAAACCTTTATGCGAACACACCCGAAAAAGTGGTTAGAGCATTGCATTAGCAGCGCAAAGGTTGTGGGTTCAATTCCCAGGGAACACACATACTGACAATAAATGTAAAACATGAATGCACTGTAAGTCGCATTGGATAAAAGCGTCTCCTAAATGTGTAAATGTTCCCCACATAATCTACGCCCCTGAGATACTCCATTGTCTCCCGAGACAGAAGGATGCCAATATTAATCAGTGTCACTGGTAAACTGGTAAAACATTTTAAAGCATCTAAATAATTGTCTCCTGTTTCAGAAGATCTGTACAAAAATGTGTACATTGGATAACAGGGTTTATGAGAACAGCTTTTTCAATGGGACAGTTAACAAAGTTGATCATGAAAGTTAAAAACTGAAAGTTGTTGGTTTTAAAGATTTTCATACTTATCTGGGAAGTTACATATGTCCTAATCTAGCTGTCAGTCATTGATTTCAAAAAGTGCACATAGTAAAAGGTATGTCAGTGCAGATAGAATGGGGCAGACTTGGACAAAAATTCAGCCCTGGCACTTTAATCACACCAGCCCAACCACGGACATGCTTATTCACTACTTATATTATTTCACCCACTGTACATAAATGTCAGCTGTACTGTATGTAACAGATATTTTAAAATCCAATGTATTTGACTGGCAAACAATGCTTACTACTCTAAAGTTGATTACAAAGCCAAATTATATTTGTGTGTGTCACTGTTTTTTTCCCTACCTCTACCACACTCCTCCCTGTCTCTGCTCAACTTGGTCTCACAGAATTCCATGTAATAACCACGGACCCTTAACTCTGAATCTGTTGTGGCATCACGGAATTGCCAAAAATTCTGTGATGGGCTCAATGTAAGTCAGTGACAGGCATCAGCCGTGGTTCACGCACGGATAACTGGATTCAAATATAACTGCATCGGAGTCACTCTTTTTACGTGGTCCACACACGGATCCACTGGTTCAACACCAGCACTGCCTCAATTGACATCGGTTTCTAATTTGGAAACATAAGCCTATCACTTAAAATATTCTGGACTGTTTTAGACCTACTTCAAAAATACTTCACGTGAAATATTTTTTCACCATGCCTGAAGCATTGTTCTGTAGTCGTTTGAGCGCTAGCTTCCTCTGATCGGCTCAAGTTCCATGATGATATCACGGAATCTTCCGTGGTCACCACAGTTTCACCCTCACTGGATGGTATTTAGGCTATAGGCCAAAGTAATTTGTTCATTTTGACACTTGAAGTCTTCAAGACTGTCTGCGATGGCAATTAACCTGTCAACCTCTCATTTACCCCTGTTTTCATATAATTCAGTTTTATCAGTTTGTAGCCTTTTGCTTATTGTGAATTTCTGTGGCGGCACTACAGAGTCTTCCGTGGTAGACACACGGACAAACTCGGGTCTCACGCAGTGGCTTGTAGCTACCCTAATGTTGTTTCATTTAAAATAATTTGGCCTACGCTTCATCTGTCATTCATCAATCGAAATTGATGGGCCAACAAGACTGAAAATTCTATGAGGGATGTAGGCTATAATGCAAATGTGAGTAGCCTATTGGCTTCTCGTCTTCGCACCGATTAATGGTTTCAAACAGATCATGCAGATTGGTAGGACTATTTTTCTTATTTCCATCATCGTCATTTGTTATTATTATTATTATTAGGTTAAGACACATGACCATTTTCTTGACCAAGTCTTTCAGAACAATATTCACCATGCCTTTGTGGGATTACAAATTTTATTTTAAATGTTTAATTTAAATTCACTTCCTGACTAAGAAGTGTCAGGCAAATTCAGGTGTTTGAGATCGTTTCCTGACCACTGAGCTTGAGACAGCTGTGCTTTTGTCTCTATGATAATGGTAAGTTCAATGAGTCAGACTACTGAGAGATTCTGCAAATGGCTTTGTCCTGGCCCAGACGTGGATTCGTTAGGTTTATTGGATTAGTGTCTATGCATTTGATTACGGGAAGTCTGGTAACAAAACCAACATGTGCTTGCTTTGTTTGAATTTGGCTCCACCTCCAAAAGTCCTTCCTCCAAAAATGCCTATAAGACACCATGTAAAATTACCTAAGATTGAGATTTTCGATGACTACAGCTACCATCAACTTGGGTTTTTCAATAAAGTATCCTACGATCGAATCCGAAGTCTCCTGGTCTTCTCTTCTGAGTTTTCTACACTTTAGAAGAACAGAGTTCACAACACCTTTAATGTTGACTACATAAGCTATTGATTACACGTTGCATAGGCTACCTGACATCCCGTGATGGGACCACTGAATTTAAGAGCTCTTTCATTTGGGAACTTAAACTCTTTTTGAGTTAGGCTACAATAGCAATTCGATAGTAACGTTAGGCCTAACCTGATAATTTGTCCTAACATTAATTTTTGATAATGGTTGTAGACTTATAATTTTGATTCAATAACTGAAACCCGTGATCGGACCATGGTGGCCTATCCGTGGGTGACACACAGATTGTCAGGTCTGGTTAATGGGCCTCAATCAGAAACTCTAAAATGTAGCCTATTAGAAAATCTAATAGTCAGCTTTGTTACAATGTCATTTGTAATTTTGTTCTGCCCTGTCCTCAAAAAAAAATTAAACATTGGATTGACCGATAGTTGGCCGTGACGAATCCACAGATTTGCATGCGCCCCCACCTTCCAGCTAGTAGTCCAAACAATATTTTGAATAATTTATAAATTATTAATACTGTTTATTGGAAATTGACAGATAGGCCTATATAAACAACAAAGAAAGAAAACCAGATAAAGACTCAATAAATTAATATTAAATCGAAAGTCTGTTGTAGGGCTGAACAATTAATTGCATTTGCGATAATATCGCGATATGAGAACACGATTTCTCAACCGCAGAGGCTGCGATTATACTGTCACGTGACACGCGAGAGTAATGTATGACAATCATATGATACCCAAGTACGGCGAGAGAAAGCATTAGGAGACGTCCGCTCTCGCGGTACTTTGAGACACACCGATCGCTCTAGCAGCGCTGCTTCAAGTCAAACACATCCAAGCACTCTTCAGAGGAAGCATCATGTTGGCACGCTGCTATGTTGCCAAGTTTGCAGTTGTTTTTGTGTCCGCGGGTTGTGTTCGTGTCCGCGGGTTTTTCATAACATGCAGAATTGATGCGCTACATGTAAACGATATCCTTTGTTGTACTTTCCTGTCAAAATAACGGAGTTTGTTTGGAAGTCTTCAGCTTTTAAGAACTGCCAGGTTCTCCTGTAGTGGGCGGAGCGAATGCGCAAACTGCAATCTCATTGGCCGGTGCTCACCTATCATCGTCCCTGTTTTGATTTCAGCGAATCAGTTCGAGTGAATGCAGACGACCTGATTAATATTCATGAACCCAGCAGCTCAATAATCCTTAGTGCGTTTTATATGGTTATTAATAGTAGAATTCGTGGTAGATTTGTTATTTTATCAGTATTATTTGTAGGTTTTTTCCCCTTGTTTATAGAAACAGTAAATAAAACAATATCCTAAGCACCACCACCAGTCCTAAGTTCAGACAACATGACAAATATGCATTCTTACATGGTTATTCTAAAGTTTTATCATCATATAATGCTAAATCATCATAATATATTATAATGTTTGAGAGAGTAATCAATTGAATTTAATAGGTGTCCCACAGAAACATTAAAATAGTGTAGATTAGTGTAATGTTTTATAATAATAATTTATTCTGTTTGGTGATAATTTCATTCATTTAACATATTTAATATTGGGGAATCCAAGTTATTTGACATATTTGAACCTTTTTTTAAAGTAATAATGGTTACATTCCCTGGTAATTAGTTTATTTTATAAAGATGTAACTCTGTTAATATTTGTGAGAAGTAACTAGTAATATAACTAATTACTTTTTTTAAAGTAACGTGCCCAACACTGCATACTATACAATGATTTATTGCATGTCTTTTAATAATAATGAATCTGAAAAAAATTGCATATTCAATCGCAATATTGGTAAAAAAATTGCAATTAGATTATTTTCTAAAATCGTTCAGCCCTAGTCTGTTGCCATGACGGCGACACGTCACACTTTCTCACGCACATCCCAGAACTTTGCGGTTTTTCCAGTCATTGCGAAGATCACCGTCCACAGATCGTTAGGTATCTCAAGCCTGTGTTATTGATTTCTTCACACCACCTTGTTTATTCCTGCACAGCGCTGTCACAACCTAATATGTTTGCACCAGTGTCGGTTTCATCCTGGGGATTACTTTGAGTGTTAGTTGCAATAATGCTTGAGCAGTTTAGAATGGGCATTTCAGGCCACAGAAACAACATCAATAGGCTACGCAACATGTAAAAGTAAAACATAAAAGTGAAAAAAGCACTGTCCAGAAAAAGGTTGATTACAACACCAAAGAGCTAGGCTGGTTTGTGTGGTGCCAGAATGCATGCTCAACCACAGTGTTGGCACTCTGTTACACTGCCCTACCTCCTTTTGGGAAGTGCACATTTCCATAGACATTGTCAATTGAAAAGGTTTAAACTCTTAATTTTAATAACTCTGACTGAAGAAATAGTTTTTGTTTGGGTTTGGGAAGAGCACCTATGTGCTTCACACATTCTAATGTAGTACAAAACAAGATTGTTAACACTGAGCTATTTTTGGTCCACAAAAGTATTACATGTTTATTCTCTGCATTGTTTTGGTTAAATTTAACAACTAAATAACTATTGTGTACTCCAATGTTTGTGAGTTAAAATAGAAATTATAATTTTTCTCAGAGGTCTTTCTAATGATGTTTTCTTGTCTGTTCCACAGATTATAAGACCCTCTTTTTTTACAAAGAAAAACAAAGGCACTTTTAAGAGCCAATCTCTCTCTGTCACTCTCATTTTCTCACAGTTTTTCTCTTGCTCTCTCACACACTGTTTCTCTCTATCATTCTCACACACACACCTTCATATCTGTATTGTGTGTCTATTGTCTGAATTGTTTGTATTTATTTGTGAAAGTTTTGAAGTGAAGTTAGTCACCTATGTACAGAATGATGGGCAAATGCTAATGTGTTTGTGTGTGTGTGTGTGTGAGAGAGAGAGAGAGATAGAGTGTGTGTGTGTACCTGGTATTCATCACATTATGGGGACCAAATGTCTAAGAGCTATCCGCGTTTTACTTTGACTTTCATATCAGCGGCAATTTGGTGTCAAGCAGTTGTTTGTTTTTAGTTATTTTATTAGCTTATAAAAGCACCGTGCACATTTTACGTTAACTTTGAAGAAATTAAATTTAAAAAAAACAACGTAGGACCTCAAACTTTTATTTATTATTATTTTTTTAATGCATTTTGCAGACGCTTTTATCCAAAGCGACTTACAGTGCATTCAGGCTATACATTTAATTTTATTTATTGTCAGTACGTGTTCCCTGGGAATCGAACCCACAACCTTTGCGCTGCTAATGCAATGCTCTAACCACTGAGCCACAGGAACATGTTTTATAAACGAAACGAATAAAAATACACATATGCCTAATATAAAATTACAAATGACGTACACAAAGTTTAAATATTTACACAAAGTTTAAATATACAAAACTAAAAATCAGTTAAGAATGAGGAACAAACAATTATGAAAGGAAGAACGTTTATTAGCAAAAATGAGAAAATAAAGTTTGAAGGCACGGACACCTTGATGTAAAATAATGGGAAAAAATCATGCTGTTTAAATAAAAATCAGCAAATACTGTGGAACCAAATAAATGAGAAACAAAAGTTTTTAGTTTTTTTTTTAAACATTATCGCTTAGATCAGGGATTCCCAATAGATCGATCGCGAAGGCAATGCAGGAAGATCGCGCTTTAGGTCAGTGGCACTGGTTCTCAACCAGGGGGGCGAGAGATAAAACTACAATATAATATAGTCACTAATATTATGACTCGCATGTTAAGTAATGTAAAAAATATATAACCTATAAATAAATAACAGTACCACCTCTCTACATATTCTGTGTTTCGGAGCAGCAAAACGTTTCTCATTGTGTGTAGGCTAATAAAGACTGAACGATGGTTTAAAATAGCTGTATGAGCATATGATACGCAAACTACAGCTCTTGGCTGGATAAAAGAAGCCAGTGTCACACGCAGACACTGGTTTTGATGGGCGACTATTGTAATCAAGGTAAAGCTGATTACAGTGACATACAGGATCGTGCATTAGGCGTGCGTTGTCTCCATTATAAATGATGCCCAAACGAACCGTGTATGTGCACTCTCGGCTCACTCATCACTATAACATAATATTTTTGCTTGAATACAGCTCAGTATATTCAGATAGTTGAATACAGCGAGTGTTTTATAATGGATGCTCGTGGGTGTTGGAGTAGTTTGTGAGGATCAGTGTTTATGTGCATACGGGCATCAGACGCTCCAAACAGCTTGTTCTTACAGAGGAACTATTAACTGATGATGTCGTGAATAGTGAATAATTATGAAATTAATGCAATATAAAGATACATCCCAACAAGCCTTTTAAAATTTTTTATTATTAAATTAATGCAATATAATTCATTTTGAAACTCTTCCGCCATCGTCTTGTCTGTCTCACCTCACTCTTCTTGTCAGTCATCTCTCTCTTCACGTGATAAATTTAATCTGATCTGTGATGTAGAGGTCTGCGCGGGACTGTTTTTTTTTTAGTCCCTCTCCTGCAAGGTTTTATGCAACGCGCTGCTAACGCTCCCATCACCTCTACTCCGTGTGTTTCTCTGCACAGGCCCCGTGCACCCAGGACGCGATCGTCACAGATGGCCTTCACTCCGGCGCCGGGAAACCACGGACCCTGGGTGCAGCAGCGGAAGACGCGATCCAGGCCCCGGGCGACGACTTCTCCCCCCCCGGTCTTCGACATCTCATCCCGGAACCGCTTCGCCCCTCTCTGCGAGACTGATCGTGACGCTGTGGTCATCGGAGACTCAATCGTCCGGCATGTCCGTGCTACATTAGCTGAAGGTAAAGTGCACACTCATTGTCTCCCTGGTGCTCGTGTTCTTGATGTTTCTGTGCAGATACCCGCGATCCTGAAGGATGACGAGAGCGTTGCAGCTGTTGTGATTCACGCGGGGGCTAACGACACCAAGCTGCGGCAGACGGAGACACTGAAGAGGGACTTCAGGAGCCTGATTGAGACAGTACGCAGCACATCGCCAGCGATGACGATCATTGTGTCAGGACCTCTTCCCACGTATCGACGAGGACACGAACGGTTCAGTAGACTGTTTGCTTTAAATGAATGGTTGTTTTCATGGTGTACAGAGCAGAAAATTCTCTTTGTCAATAATTGGAATCTTTTCTGGGAGCGTCCTAGGCTATTTCGTGCTGATGGCCTGCACCCCAGCAGACTCGGTGCGGAACTCCTGTCAGACAACATCTCCAGGACCCTACGCTCTATCTGACTAGTAAGCCAATTCTCCAATAACAGCTATGATGACTTTTGTTCTACCCACTTAAATGATAAAGGTACTTGCAGTGTCCAATCTATACAGACTGTGTCTGTTCCCCGAATATTGAGTTCAAAATATAAATTTAATGCAGGATCTAGAACAAATCTGATCGTGATTAAACCAGAAAAATGCAAAATAAATGAACAAAAACAATTTTTAAAACTTGGGCTCCTAAATATCCGATCACTCACACCGAAAGCAGTTATTGTAAATGAAATAATCACAGATAATAGCTTTGATGTACTCTGTCTGACTGAAACCTGGCTTAAAACAAATGATTATTTTGGTCTAAATGAATCTACTCCACCAAGCTACTGTTATAAGCACGAGCCTCGTCAGACTGGTCGTGGCGGCGGTGTCGCAACAATATATAGTGATATTCTCAATGTTACTCAGAAAACAGGATACAGGTTTGACTCATTCGAAATACTTATGCTCAATGTTAAACTGTCAGATAAGCAAAATAAATCTGTCCTATCTCTTGCTCTGGCTACTGTGTATAGACCGCCAGGGCCATATACAGATTTTCTAAAAGAATTTGCAGATTTCCTCTCAGACCTATTGGTTACTGTTGATAAAGCACTAATTGTTGGAGATTTTAACATTCACGTTGATAATACAAATGATGCGTTAGGACTTGCGTTTACTGACCTAATAAACTCTTTTGGTGTCAAGCAAAATGTCACCGGGCCCACACATCGTTTTAATCATACGCTAGATTTAATAATATCGCATGGAATTGATCTAACTGATATAGATATCATACCTCAAAGTGATGATGTTACTGACCATTTCCTTGTATCGTGCATGCTGCATATTACTGATATTAACTATATGGCTCCGCGTTATCGCCCAGGCAGAATTATTATTCCAGCCACTAAAGACAGATTCACAAATAACCTGCCTGATTTATCTCAACTGCTCTGTGTACCCATAAATACAGATGAACTAGACACAATTACTAGCAACATGGGAACTATCTTCTCCAATACGTTAGAAACTGTTGCACCCATCAAATTAAAAAAGGTTAGAGAAAAACGTGCTGCGCCATGGTACAACAGTTATACCCATTCTCTCAAGAAAGAAACTCGTATTCTTGAGCGCAAATGGAGAAAAAGTAACTTGGAAGTCTTTAGAATTGCGTGGAAAAACAGTATGTTCAGCTATAGACAGGCTCTAAAAACTGCAAGAACCGAGTATATCCGCAAACTCATAGATAATCACCAAAACAATCCAAGGTTTTTATTTAGCACAGTGGCTAGATTAACAAATAAACAGATGTCACCCGATCTAAATATTCCGTCACAGTTTAATAGTAATGACTTTATGAATTTCTTTACTGATAAAATAGATAATATCAGAAATACAATAACAAACGTAGATTCTACAGCGTCTAGTACTTCAGCATCATTCATCGCACCCTAAGAAAAACTGCAGTGCTTTACAACTATAGGACAGGATGAGCTAAATAAACTTATCACTGCATCTAAACCAACAACATGTTTATTAGATCCTGTACCAACTAAACTATTGAAAGAGTTGTTACCTGTTGCAGAACAACCGCTTCTCAATATTATTAACTCCTCGCTATCTTTAGGTCACGTCCCAAAACCATTTAAGCTGGCAGTTATTAAGCCTCTTATTAAGAAACCAAAATTAGATCCTTGTGAACTGGCAAATTACAGGCCCATTTCAAATCTTCCGTTTATGTCGAAAATATTAGAAAAAGTAGTGTCTGCTCAATTGTGCTCCTTTTTGCAAAAAAATGATATCTATGAAGAATTTCAGTCAGGCTTCAGGCCCCGCCATAGCACAGAAACTGCACTTGTTAAAATTACAAATGACTTGCTTCTTGCGTCAGACAAAGGCTACATCTCGTTGCTAGTTTTACTTGATCTTAGTGCTGCGTTCGACACTATAGATCATGACATACTGATAGATCGATTACAAAACTATACAGGTGTTCAAGGGCAGGCTCTAAGCTGGTTTAGATCCTACCTGTCCGATCGCTACCACTTTGTTTATTTAAACGGGGAGTCATCTCAATTATCACCAGTAAAGTATGGAGTACCACAAGGATCTGTCCTAGGTCCTCTATTATTTTCATTATATATGCTGCCCCTTGGTAATATTATTAGAAAATACGGGATTAGTTTCCATTGTTATGCTGATGACACTCAACTATATATCTCAACAAAACCAGATGAAACTTCTAAACTATCTAAGCTAACAGAGTGTGTTAAAAATATAAAAGATTGGATGACCAGTAATTTTCTCCTATTAAATTCAGATAAGACCGAGATATTACTTATTGGACCTAAAAACAGTACACAGAATCTCTTGGATTACAATTTGCAACTAGACGGATGTAATGTTACTTCCTCTACAGTTAAAAACCTGGGTGTTATATTAGACAGCAACCTATCTTTTGAAAATCATATTTCCAATGTTACAAAAACAGCATTCTTCCATCTTAGAAACATTTCCAAGCTACGGAACATGTTAAGTGTTTCTGATGCAGAAAAGTTAGTTCATGCATTCATGACCTCTAGACTGGACTATTGTAATGCACTGCTAGGTGGTTGTCCTGCATCTTCAATAAACAAGCTACAGATAGTACAAAATGCTGCGGCTAGAGTCCTTACCAGGTCAAGAAAATATGACCATATTACTCCAATTTTACAGTCTCTGCACTGGCTACCTATTAAGTTTCGTATCAGTTACAAAATATTATTACTTGCCTATAAAGCCCTAAATGATTTAGCTCCTGCGTACCTAACTAATCTTTTATCACGCTACAATCCAACCCGCTCCCTTAGGTCGCAAAACTCTGGACTCTTGGTAGTACCTAGGATAGCAAAGTCCACAAAAGGAGGTAGAACTTTTTCATATCTGGCTCCTAAACTCTGGAATAGCCTTCCTGAAAACGTTCGGGGTTCAGACACACTCTCTCTGTTTAAATCTAGATTAAAGACGCATCTCTTTAGCCAAGCATTCATATAATGCATCTCACAATCTACTGCCAGTCTATCTGAACACATGCACATTATTATGCTTTAGCTTGGGTTATACTGATAATTTCATCCAGGGTTATTCCTGGATGGAGCCGCTGCTACGCTAATTGTCTTACTGTTTCTATGTTACTGCCACGGGATTAACATCCCGTGGTAGTTAGGAATTACACAAGCTTCAGTCTGGATCCTACCCTTAAACGATAGAGATGACCGAACACCTGAGAAGAGACGATGACAACCCCTCCGAGGACCTCCGAGATGAGCCCCAGAGACAGATCTCCAGTAAGGACCTCGTCACCTAGACATCCATCGGGGAAAGACCCCCGGAACCAGTGGACCACTTACACTCTGACTTTGCTGCAGTTGGAACAAACTACTGATTCGTCTGGCCGGAGGGGAACTGGCCCCCCGACTGAGCCTGGTTTCTCCCAAGGTTTTTTCTCCATTCTGTCACCGATGGAGTTTTCGTTCCTTGCCGCTGTCGCCTCTGGCTTGCTCAGTTGGGGACACTTCATTTCCAGCACAATCATCGACTTGATTGCACAGATATTATTTAAACTGAACTAAGCTGGACAATGCCATTACTAAATTCAATAATGAAATGCATTCATCAGATAATTGAGTGTTAAATCCTGTCATTTTACATTATTGACAAAATTTGCCTATTTTGATATTGTGCAGTGCTTTGTTACAATTTGTATTGTTAAAGGCGCTATATAAATAAAGGTGACTTGACTTGACTTGACTGAACGAAATTATTTTTTTTACTATTAAAAAAAATCTAAAAGACAGTGCCGCGGTGGGCGGGTGACATAACGGTGTTGAGGCTTAACATCGGTATAACCGCCAACACCGTCTATCGCGGCAAGCCTAGTTGTTACATGTGAAATTATTTTGCACTGCAACTTCATGTACTAAAATGTACCAGATGGTGTGGCGGCAGGGCCGGATGGTGTGGCTGACGGAGTGGTGGCAGGGCCGGATGGTGTGGCTGACGGAGTGGCGGCGGGGCCGGATGGTGTGGCTGACGGAGTGGTGGCGGGGCCGGATGGTGTGGCTGAAGGAGTGGCGGCGGGACCAGATGGTGTGGCGGCAGGGCCGGATGGTGTCAAGTCAAGTCAAGTCACCTTTATTTATATAGCGCCTTTAACAATACAAATTGTAACAAAGCACTGCACAATATCAAAATAGGCAAATTTTGTCAATAATGTAAAATGACAGGATTTAACACTCAATTATCTGCTGAATGCATTTCATTATTGAATTTAGTAATGGCATTGTCCAGCTTAGTTCAGTTTAAATAATATCTGTGCAATCAAGTCGATGATTGTGCTGGAAATGAAGTGTCCCCAACTGAGCAAGCCAGAGGCGACAGCGGCAAGGAACGAAAACTCCATCGGTGACAGAATGGAGAAAAAACCTTGGGAGAAACCAGGCTCAGTCGGGGGGCCAGTTCCCCTCCGGCCAGACAAATCAGTAGTTTGTTCCAACTGCAGCAAAGTCAGAGTGTAAGTGGTCCACTGGTTCAAGGGGTCTTTCCCCGATGGATGTCTAGGTGACGAGGTCCTCACTGGAGCTCTGTCTCTGGGGGCTCATCTCGGAGGTCCTCGGAGGGGTTGTCATCGTCTCTTCTCAGGTGTTCGGTCATCTCTATCGTTTAAGGGTAGGATCCAGACTGAGGCTTGTGTAATTCCTAACTACCACGGGATGTTAATCCCGTGGCAGTAACATAGAAACAGTAAGACAATTAGCGTAGCAGCGGCTCCATCCAGGAATAACCCTGGATGAAATTATCAGTATAACCCAAGCTAAAGCATAATAATGTGCATGTGTTCAGATAGACTGGCAGTACAAGATTGTGAGATGCATTATATGAATGCTTGGCTAAAGAGATGCGTCTTTAATCTAGATTTAAACAGAGAGAGTGTGTCTGAACCCCGAACGTTTTCAGGAAGGCTATTCCAGAGTTTAGGAGCCATATATGAAAAAGTTCTACCTCCTTTAGTGGACTTTGCTATCCTAGGTACTACCAAGAGTCCAGAGTTTTGCGACCTAAGGGAGCGGGTTGGATTGTAGCGTGATAAAAGATTAGTTAGGTACGCAGGAGCTAAATCATTTAGGGCCTTATAGGCAAGTAATAATATTTTGTAACTGATACGAAACTTAATAGGTAGCCAGTGCAGAGACTGTAAAATTGGAGTAATATGGTCATATTTTCTTGACCTGGTAAGGACTCTAGCCGCAGCATTTTGTACTATCTGTAGCTTGTTTATTGAGGATGCAGGACAACCACCTAGCAGTGCATTACAATAGTCCAGTCTAGAGGTCATGAATGCATGAACTAACTTTTCTGCATCAGAAACACTTAACATGTTCCGTAGCTTGGAAATGTTTCTAAGATGGAAGAATGCTGTTTTTGTAACATTGGAAATATGATTTTCAAAAGATAGGTTGCTGTCTAATATAACACCCAGATTTTTAACTGTAGAGGAAGTAACAGTACATCCGTCTAGTTGCAGATTGTAATCCAAGAGATTCTGTGTACTGTTTTTAGGTCCAACAAGTAATATCTCGGTCTTATCTGAATTTAATAGGAGAAAATTACTGGTCATCCAATCTTTTATATTTTTAACACACTCTGTTAGCTTAGATAGTTTCGAAGTTTCATCTGGTTTTGTTGAGATATATAGTTGAGTGTCATCAGCATAACAATGGAAACTAATCCCGTATTTTCTAATAATATTACCAAGGGGCAGCATATATAATGAAAATAATAGAGGACCTAGGACAGATCCTTGTGGTACTCCATACTTTACTGGTGATAATTGAGATGACTCCCCGTTTAAATAAACAAAGTGGTAGCGATCGGACAGGTAGGATCTAAACCATCTTAGAGCCTGCCCTTGAATACCTGTACAGTTTTGTAATCGATCTATCAGTATGTCATGATCTATAGTGTCGAACGCAGCACTAAGATCAAGTAAAACTAGCAACGAGATACAGCCTTTGTCTGACGCAAGAAGCAAGTCATTTGTAATTTTAACAAGTGCAGTTTCTGTGCTATGGCGGGGCCTGAATCCTGACTGAAATTCTTCATAGATATCATTTTTTTGCAAAAAGGAACACAATTGAGCAGACACTACTTTTTCTAATATTTTCGACATAAACGGAAGATTTGAAATGGGTCTGTAATTTGCCAGTTCACAAGGATCTAATTTTGGTTTCTTAATAAGAGGCTTAATAACTGCCAGCTTAAATGGTTTTGGGACGTGACCTAAAGATAGCGAGGAGTTAATAATATTGAGAAGCGGTTGTTCTGCAACAGGTAACAACTCTTTCAATAGTTTAGTTGGTACAGGATCTAATAAACATGTTGTTGGTTTAGATGCAGTGATAAGTTTATTTAGCTCATCCTGTCCTATAGTTCTAAAGCACTGCAGTTTTTCTTTGGGTGCGATGAATGATGCTGAAGTACTAGACGCTGTAGAATCTACGTTTGTTATTGTATTTCTGATATTATCTATTTTATCAGTAAAGAAATTCATAAAGTCATTACTATTAAACTGTGAGGGAATATTTAGATCGGGTGACATCTGTTTATTTGTTAATCTAGCCACTGTGCTAAATAAAAACCTTGGATTGTTTTGGTGATTATCTATGAGTTTGCGGATATACTCGGTTCTTGCAGTTTTTAGAGCCTGTCTATAGCTGGACATACTGTTTTTCCACGCAATTCTAAAGACTTCCAAGTTACTTTTTCTCCATTTGCGATCAAGAATACGAGTATCTTTCTTGAGAGAATGGGTATAACTGTTGTACCATGGCGCGGCACGTTTTTCTCTAACCTTTTTTAATTTGATGGGTGCAACAGTTTCTAACGTATTGGAGAAAATAGTTCCCATGTTGCTAGTAATTGTGTCTAGTTCATCTGTATTTATGGGTACACAGAGCAGTTGAGATAAATCAGGCAGGTTATTTGTGAATCTGTCTTTAGTGGCTGGAATAATAATTCTGCCTGGGCGATAACGCGGAGCCATATAGTTAATATCAGTAATATGCAGCATGCACGATACAAGGAAATGGTCAGTAACATCATCACTTTCAGGTATGATATCTATATCAGTTAGATCAATTCCATGCGATATTATTAAATCTAGCGTATGATTAAAACGATGCGTGGGCCCGGTGACATTTTGCTTGACACCAAAAGAGTTTATTAGGTCAGTAAACGCAAGTCCTAACGCATCATTTGTATTATCAACGTGAATGTTAAAATCTCCAACAATTAGTGCTTTATCAACAGTAACCAATAGGTCTGAGAGGAAATCTGCGAATTCTTTTAGAAAATCTGTATATGGCCCTGTATATGGTGTGGCTGACGGTGTGGCTGACGGAGTGGCGGCGGGGCAGTCAGCGGGGTCGGATGGTGTGGCTGACGGAGTGGCGGCAGGGCTGGATGGTGTGGCTGACGGAGTGGCGGGAGCGCTGGATGGTGTGGCATCACTTCCATCTGCAGATGGGAGCATTCTCACCACCTAAGAAAATAAAACGTATGTAAAACTCATTAATACACTTGAAAAGTAATGCAAGTAGCTTAGAGGATGAATTATCATTGTATTAATGTCAACATTTCCTGGATGTGTTCACAGCAGCCCTGGACAGAGGAGAGATGCCAGCATTGCGGAACCCAGCCTTTATGTTTTGTGCTGTGACAGCAGTGGGGTACACATATTTGAGGAGAGCTGAAAACTGCCTCTTCCCCACAACAATGTCCCCTCGCACTAGACACATACTGGAAGCCATGGTGGAGAAAGCAGTCTTCAGTGGGTTGAAAACACACAGTGTGGTGTGGGCAGGTAGGCAGCGAATTTCCACTGTGTTTTCTCTGCAGAACATGATTACGTCTTTTGAGACGTGTGTCTCGTGTTGGTGCATGATTAAAATTAGTGGTCTTTCCTCAGGAGCATACTTGATAAAATGGTGGAGCCATTTCAGGAAGACCTCGGAGTCCATGTAGCCCTTCTCCTGGATGCCATAGAGGGCGTTGGGGGGCCCATCCAGCCTATAGGCATTACTTGGGAGGCAGCCGGAGTAAATTATAAAGGGTGGAATGCTGTCCCCGGCTTCATTCACACAGTAGTGGACCGTGATGTGCTCCCTGGTCGTTTGCTGCTGCTGGTAGACGTGTTTCCTCCCAGTCTGACACAGGACCTTCTCCCTGGACCGAGGCTTGTCTCCAAAGCCGGTCTCATCACAGTTGTAGAGGAGATGTGGCTTTTCCTCCAAACTGTGCTTCGTATAAAGGGCCTCATACAATTTGAAGAACCCTTCAATGGCCTCTGGTGTTGCACCGTGGACTCTGGCTCTGTCCAGGGAATCTGCCGTCCTTGAGGCCAATTCTGGATGGCGGGCCTTAAACCTGGACCACCACACATCACTTGGCCACTTTTCCAGGTTCACAGTGGTGGTCTCGGTTCTGCCACTCTCCTTTATGATCCCAGTAGTCAGCACCTTGACAAGGGATCTTGTCACTGGGAAGCCATGGTCTGCCATCCAGAATATAAAGGAAAGGAGAGCCTCTTCCTCTGCAGGTGTTAGGGCCGAATTAGGATGAGGGTTGTGGACATATATATTTTTTTTCAGGCGGAGGGTGGCACCATGTGGTCATCGCCCACAATTGATGTTTAAATATTCCAATTTCAAAGCATTTATTGAACAAAAGGTAATTTATTTAACAATTTGTGATACCATAATATTAATTTCATAAAGATTGTAGTACTTTGAGAAGTATAAATTAAATAGAAATGTAAATTTTCGCTGCTCAAGTTCTCTACCCACCTAAGCGGCAGTCTCACGTTTAGCTTGCCCACCATCCATTTTCAAGCGCAGGGGGCACACCTAGCAAACTTACTGAAATCTCACAGAAGTAAATGGTGGGAGTGTAGGCATATAAGGACGCAATTTAAGTATACGTAAGTCCGAATCTTGCGATAATTAGTGCACTGACCTACAAATTCTCATCTACTCTTTTATGAATACTTATGATTCAAATATGCTTATTCGCTCGCCTACTGCTTTTTGCCTACTATATAGTAGGGAATTATGCGATTTCGAACGCAGCCATTGTCACATAAGCACAAATAAAGCGAACTCAGATGGGTTATTTTATCACATCTATTTTATTACATTTATTATATTCATAATTACTTGATTTAGTATGTTTATTATATACACTAACAATCTCTATATTAGATTTCATTACTCTATTCAACTAAAAACAAAAGTGTGGAGTGCCCTTGATAGCCACCAGAGGGCACTCGATCCCATACCTTTGCCACTCAATCCTGGACCGCATTTCCCATAAGCCATTGCCCAGACTCATGCCTGATTGTTTTACCTGTTGCTCGTAACCTTTGCTTATATAAGCCCTGTGTTTTCTGTCATGCT
The DNA here is from genome assembly GCA_003573665.1 of Oxygymnocypris stewartii. Classification (NCBI taxonomy): domain Eukaryota; kingdom Metazoa; phylum Chordata; class Actinopteri; order Cypriniformes; family Cyprinidae; genus Oxygymnocypris; species Oxygymnocypris stewartii. The sequence continues at coordinate 208,689 of QVTF01003615.1, forward strand.
GCAAAGTCTTGCTAGTGTTACAGCTGCACTTTTGAGCAGCCTGTCCTTTGATTTCATAAAAAGTTTACCAAATAAGCCAAGCTTGTTTTACTTAGTCAGATTTATTGTCACTTGATTTGGTTTCATAAAACAAATTTACCATAGTTTAGTAACTGGCAACTTATGCTCGGAAACGAACCTGCTCTGGAGCATTTTCCCCCAGATTCACAAACAACGCTTAAGCCTAGTCCTAGACTAAAATGTCTAGGACTAGGCTAAGCTGTTTCAACTGACAGAAACTTGCCCGGACTGATCTTAAAAGATAGCCCTTTGTTTTGTCTTTAGATGCACATATGCACCTAATGTAACGTTTTTTTTCTAAGGCATGTTTATAAAAACTATTTAAATGTCCTAATTAAACTATGGCCTAGTCCTGGCTTAGTCTAAGACCTGTCTGTGAAACCGGGCCTGAAACTGTCAAACTAAGCTGAGCTCCTCTAACACTGACCAATTGGAACATATTGATATTACTTACCACTAACTCTCACACATACAGTTGTTTGACTTATATTAAGAAAACATGCATGTGTTCTTTTACCTTTTAAAGAAATACATTTTGCTTTTTTTGCGGTGTAATTTCACCTAGATTTAACAGTGCTTCATAAGAAGTAGCAACCCACCTTACACTAATACAACAGCTATTTTTTTTTTATTCTTAACCAATGGTTTAAAAGAAAGGAGTAAACGTGGTCACTAATAGGGTGTTTTGCAGTCTATGTAAAAGCAGCTTTTCTATTTCACATGGAGGAGAATATGACGTTAAGCACCACAGCACATGCACATCACACAAGAACAGGGAACAACAGAAAAAACATCCAAGTCAACGGAATCGTTCCTTATATCCAAATAGGATAGCCAGGTTGATAAAATCACAGCGGCTGAGGTAACCAGTGTTTATCACAGCGTTGTAATAAATTTATGAAGCTATTATTTCAGCTTTGGGGAATCATTTATTAAAGATTCAATATTGCTTTGATTGAAGTGATATTAATCTTTAACTTATGATTTATTCTTTATTAACGACTTATCCAGCGACCATTACCATCAGTATATCTTTAACAATTTTGTTTATCTTGCTTCGTGGCCAACGATAAAACAAACAAAATTAGTACTTTATCAAAATTGATCTAGGTAACGCGATCTTTGGCAAATAGTTTAAAACTTGAAAATCACACAGCCCAAGACATCATTCTTTATAAATGAAACAAGGTTTATTTGCTAACTGTTGTTCTACAATACTACGTTAAACGTACTAAAACACATATACACACATAAACATACGCACACACATAAGGAGTTTTCCGATTTGAAGAGAGTTTTAAGGCTAACACTCTTTTGCTATCTCGTAACCTTACCAGAGGAAGATCACAGCAGACACTTCGCTATCTTTACTGCATACAGATCAATTCACCAGAAACAATAGAGATTTGTTTGGTCTACTTGCTTTTAGTTGAGCTGTCAGCTGATCTGGTGTTTCCGCGTGTTTCCTGGAAACCTCCGGCTGCTGGTTGCGTGATGTCACTGGGGAAGCCCTCTTGTGATTGGCGGTTGCCTGGTTCCTTTGTGACGTGATGATGCTTGTATTAGAGTTCTTACGGCTTCAGGTGTTAAAGTTTTTCAGTGAGACCTTTGTCGAAGTCTATGAGTCCTTTAAGTTCGTCTGCCTGATGGTAAAGATGATGATCGAGCGCGATTAAATGAACCCGAAGTTCCAGCGAGCAGCGGGCGAGAGGATGAGCTAAGCTTGTGTGTCCATTTTTAACGGCCCGATTTGGGTTCATCCACGGGCGGCTGTCCCAATCAGATTGTTCTTGGGGACGGAGCCCCGCCCCGCAAGGCTTCTTTCCACCTACATCACCTGATAGTCAATTTATTACATGAAGGAAAATACCTCTAAAAACATATACAAGTATTCATCATTCGTACGATGCTTAGAATTGACATATAGTTAACACCAAATTGTTGCATTTATCATGAGAAATCAAATTTGACATATTTCACACACGTTCATAGCTTTTCCTGCTAAAACATAAAAGGGTTCAGATTAAAGATTAGAAACAACACATCATGCTTATAGATGACATAAAATACAACCTTAATATATATTGTCTCTCGAGCATACTGTTTTTATAGTAGCAGTACTTACTGGTTGTATTTTAGAAATCCTCTATGTAGGTTTGAATTTCTTTGTCTGTTCCAGGAGATTAACCAAAAAACGGTTTCTATAGAATTCCAGAGGACGAAAGGGCTTTCCAGGGAGGTCTGGGGAGCGTTTGTATTAACGTATAACTGTCCTTTTGTAGATTACATCAGTGACTTATGTGTTACTGTTCAGGAGATCCTGGAGTTTGTGGTCGCTGTACTATCTCTCCAAATAAGAAGTTCCTTTCTTCTGTGTTTATTTATGGCAAGTCAGTCAAAGAAACAACGATGAAATTCTGTTTCTAAGTGGATCTGGCGAGCAAAGGTCAGTTATTAGGTCGCTCAAGGATGTGGCTCTATAAATTTCTCCCTTCCTGTGTCTTTATCAGAGATTAGCAAAGGGGTCCTCCAGAGGAACGGCATCATTATTGGAGTTGGTTAATTTTACGATTCGCAAATGTCCAACAAAATAATCTCATCGTGTTCCTTTGATGTGTGAGAGTCCATAGTAATGTGGGCCTGTCCACTCAAGTTCTAGAGTGTGCAGCATGCGTAATCATACAGATCACCCGACTGTGGTAGTAAGACAGCCCCAGTCACTTGTCCAGACTCTGAGATCACAAAAAAAATGTCATGTGGTTGAACGAAAGCAGCTAACGAGAACAAGTTAAAAGAGAATGATCTACAACTTGATTTGATTTCTGCATACACTGCTGATAATGCAAGTGTAAATGATAGCAAACACAATTCTGTTTTCCAAAAGGTCTGGTTCTCATAGTGCAAATCACTTACGAAAAATACGTTTATTCATTAGTATACTTCCTTTAAACTAAAAATAGGAAAGTATACTTTGGATGTACTTCTCAGAAATATACATAAAATAACATTTAAGTATACTTGACTTATACTTCGAAAAAGTCTAAATTGATTTGATTTGAGCTGTACTTGTGCTCCCAGAGATTTTTCATTGTTATACAGTAGGGGGCGCTAGTACAGAATTTCTAAAACGCAACGAAGAAGAAACTGAAAAACCGATGCTTCCACATGTAATCTAACATGATCATCAGACATAAAACATCAAAACCATAACCAGGGCTGTGATTTTTTTTTCCTTCCTGATGTTCCTCCTTTTTTGTCCTTGGCCAATCACATGCCAAATGTTATGGAAAAAAATGTTTGATGTAATAATGATTGTCAAGCTTTGGGTTGTTGCTCTCCATATGCATTTTGATTATCTTTCTGAATCCAATTCATAAGTCTTTTTATCTTTTTTTTAATGTTATTTATTTCTTTATTTTTTTTATGAAACCTACCCACATTCAAGTGTTTATAAAAAAATTACGCATAAAACTGGAATAAAATGTTATTGTTTACAAGCAGATAAGCTGTTCTTCCTTTCTTTTTTTATATCATAGAATTGTTATTGTTGCAAATTGCATTTTGACATTTTATATCCCCCCCACCCACCAGCAATCCCCAATTAGTACACAACAAAAAACTAAAAAACATACATATACACATGTACATACACACACATAGCATAATTAAAAAAGACATAATGATAAAATAAGGGGTATACATATATCTCCACTCAATCCACGTCTAAGATTTGTAAATCATTAAAGAATGTGATAAATTGTTGCCATTTTTCAAAAAAGATTCCCCCCTACCTCTGATATTGTACTTAATTTTTTCAAGTTAAAAAAAATACCAAATCTTTGAGCCAAACTGAAATAGAGGGGGGTTGAGGGGAGGTCCAAGACAACAGAATTCTGCGCCTAGCAAGAAGAGATGCAAAAGCTATGACGTCAGCTTGTCTCCGCTTAAAGGCTGACCCCGAGAAGGAACACCAAAGATTGCAATCAAAGGGCAAACAATTAACTCGACCCCTAGGACATCAGAAAGTATTTTAAAGAAGGAATTCCAAAATTTTTGCAACTTGGAACGAAATGCAAACATATGACTAAGGTTACATGGTGAAAGTTTACATTTATCACCCTCCAGGAGTTTTACCTGCCCATATAAAAGAGGAGATTAATTTATCTATATTCTTGAAGAAAGATTTGGGTAGAAACAAAGGAATAGCTTGAAAGAGGTAAAGAAATTTGGGGAGAATATTCATTTTTACAGCGTTTATCCTACCTAGTGGAGATAATGGAAGAGCCGCCCATCTTAAAAAAGCTGACTTCATGTATGAAACTAATGGTGCAAAATTTGCTGCTTTTAAGGCAGAGTAAGAAAGGGTAACATTTACACCAAGATACTTGAATTTAGAACTCTCCAAGTGGAAAGGTAAGTCATTCTGTTTAAATTTTTGGCCAGACTGATTTATGGGTAAACATTCACTCTTCTGCAGGTTTAGTTTATACCCAGAAAATTTCCCAAAACCATCTAATAGATGTATTATCTCAGGAATAGATGCAATTGGATCGGTAACGTAGAGTAATAAGTCATCAACGTATAAGGCTAATTTATGTTCGATTCCCTTGCGGATTATACCTTGAAAAACGGGAAGTGTTCTAAGCATCAATGAAAAGGGCTCAATGTTCCTGTGGCTCAGTGGTAGAGCATTGCGTTAGCAGCGCAAAGGTTGTGGGTTCGATTCCCAGGGAACACATGTACTGACAAAAATATGTATAACCTGAATGTACTTGTAATGAAGTTGATAGATACGGGAAGAAGGAGGCGGGAACCGGCGAACATTTAAAGACTTTAATCATAAAATAAACAAACAAATGAAAACTAAAATCCAGGCCTGGTCCTCTCTCGTCTTCCACTGTCGTCACTCCTCATTTAACCCTTCCGAAGCTCCTCCGTGGGACTCGAGACCAGTGAGTGGCACAGGTGTCGTTCATTACCATTTACTCCACCGGCCTCGCTCCGTTCCCACGGCTCTCGGCCCCGCCCCACTCGCCACATACCCCCATCGCCCCTCGCAGGCCAGGGGGTACCCACAAGACTGCGCTCTACTCCCCCCCCCTCTCCTGGGGGGAGCCCGTCAGGGCGGCCGCGGCATACCTGTGGGTAAGGACAGATGAGGCGAGAGAAAAGGAGATGGAAGGATGAGGAGTGACAGCGGGGAGAGAGAAAAAAATAAAAAATCTCGGTCCGGTTCCCAGACACAATGCCGCTTGGTCCTCAACCAGCTGAGCGGCTCACTCGCGGTGCCATGCGATAGTACTGGACCTCTTTGGTGGACGACCCGATGCTCCTCCGACCTCCTGGCTGACGGCGATGGCTCCTCCGGTCGAGGGCAGCCGGCAGCGAGTCCCCCGTTCCCTGCTCCTCCCCAAACATGGCGGATGGCAGCAGGTTTCAGCCTCCAGGCGAACGGGGCCGACTCCTCCGCTCCCTCTCGGACGGCAGCCACCCCTCCTCGACCCAGGGGCACGGCAGCGAGTCTTCCGTCCCACCTGTTCTTCTTTTGCTCCAGCACCACCGCTTCGGGCAGCCACTGGCGGTCTCCGCTCCACGGCTCTCGGCCCCGCCCCACTCGCCACAGTACTGTAAGTCACTTTGGATAAAAGCATCTGCTAAATGCATAAATGTAAATGTACCCCGTGATAAGGTAAAATACTCAGAATTAACACTATTAGTAGAAACCGAAGCTTGTGGGTCAACATATAGTAAACGTATCCATGATATCAATCCCTCACCAAAACCGAACTCCTTCAGAACTCTAAACCGATAAACCCACTCTATCCTATCAAATGCCTTTTCGGCGTCTAACGAAATGACCACCTCAGAGGAAACACTATTTTGTCTTGAGTATAAAATATTAAAAAGAGTACGAATGTTAGAGAATGAATACCATCCTTTAATGAATCCAGTTTGTTCTTCTGAGATAATACTAGGAAGTACTACCTCTAAACGAAAGGCCAAAATCTTGGCTAAAATCTTAACATCAACATTGAGGAGGCTAATAGGTCTGTATAAATTACATAATGTTGGGTCCTTCCCATCTTTAGGCAATAGAGTTATAGATGCTTGTCTCAGTGTTAGGAGCAACATACCTAGATCTAAAGATTTCTCAAATACAGACAAAAGAAGCGGGGCCAGTTTGACATTAAATTTCTTATAAAATTCGGGAGGCAACCCGTCTGGGCCAGGGGATTTCTTAGATTGTAATGAATTAATTGACTTAGTGATCTCCTCTAAGGTGATGGGTCCATCAAGTTCAGGCACCAAAAGAGGATCAACCCTGGGGAAGTTGATATGCCCAAGAAATTGGTTCATTTCTTCTGAATGGCCAGAAGCTTCAGATTTATACAGAAAAGGTTTTAAAAGTTGAATTAATCTCCACAGGATCTGAGGATAATACTCCATCAGGCTGTGCAATTTGAGTAATCGCGAAGCTGCTCGATTGCAAAGCTGATGGGCCATGAGGCGACCGACCTTATCCCCATACTCGTAGTAATTACAGCGCGTGCGTAACAAAAGTCTCTCTGCCTCACCTGTGGTTAACAGATTGAATTCTGCCTGCAAATTAAGCCTTTGTTTATGTAGCTCCGGAGTCGGTCTATGAGCATATTGGTCATCTAGAGCTTGAATACTGTCAGATAACTTTTGAATCCTATTCCTCCATTCTTTATTAACATAAGCGGAGTAAGAAATTATCTGTCCTCTTAAAAAGGCCTTCAAAGTTTCCCACAATAAGGAGTAAGAGATTGAATCAGTCTGATTAGTAAGGAGAAAGTCATCTATTGAATTAGAAATATATTCACAGAATGCTAAATCAGATAAAAGTAAAGAATTGAACCGCCAGGGTGATCGAAAAGTGTGAAATGGAAATAAAAGAATGTCAAGACTTAGAGGGGCATGGTCTAAAATGACAATGGGCAGATATTCAGAGTTTACAACCTGAGGAATTAGAGAATTATTGATTAAAAAAAATAATCTATACGAGAGAAAGATTGATGGACACATGAGTAAAATGAGTATTTCCTCAGTGGGATTCAAGTGTCTCCATGGGTCAATATAGCCATTCTGAACCATAAACTCAGAAAAAATCTTTGACATGGCAGAGGGAGCTTTCATAACAATGCTTGATTTATCCAAATCAGGATCAATAACACAATTTAAATTTCCCCCAAATATCAAAAGATGTTTGTTCAAAGCTGGGAACTTTGACAACAAATCCTGAGCAAAGTGAGCATTATCAAAGTTTGGGGCATATACATTTGCTAGAACTACTGGTGTTCGTAAAATGTTCCCTTTCACAATTACATATCGACCATTCATATCAGAAATAACATTGTCAATAGAAAAGTGCACAGTCTTATTAATCAAAATGGCAACTCCTCTGGACCTGGAATCAAAGTTCGAATGAAAAATGTGTGATGTCCAGCGAGTTTGGAGCCTGCATTGATCCTTAAGACGCAGATGAGTTTCCTGGAGGAATACAACATCAGGTTTTTGTAGTTTCAAATGTGTCAAAACTTTGGATCTTTTAATGGGGCCATTCAGTCCTTTCACATTCCAACTCAAGAATCTTCTGGTATTGTTCATCAGGTTAGGTTATGTTGTGGCAATTTCTTCCTAACAAACATCATCACTGAGTAAGAGACAACTCTGAGTCCAAATTATAATAATAAAGTATTTATTCCCTTGCAAGAGAAGATCTCTGGTTCACTAATACACATGAATGTGAGTCAGTCAGGAGCGAGAGATAAGGAGTCACAGTTGCCAGCCTGTTTTTATAGTCCTTTGCTTCAAGGCCTTCTTCCTCCCCCTCTCATCAGGAGGGATACCAGTTTGTTTACCGATTAATGGTTATACAGAAAAGGGAGGCAAATGCCCCCTTGACCCCCTGACCATCTGCGTTTCCTTACCTCTATCACTTCCCAATCATAGTAAATCATCACACAAAGAATGCTTTTCTAACTGCAAGTGAGAAAACATATAATGCATACATCTTGAATATAGTTTTCACTAAAGATTAATACCCATAAGGAAAAATTCCATCACAATTCCTCTCTTTTTATCATTCTCTGATAACTGATTAATCAAACATTGTAATAATAATAGTAAAAATAATAATAAATACAAGTTCAAGTCATTAATCACACTTATACTCTTCATCTCTGATTTTCACATAAATGATCACTCTTCTTGAACCTCTGAAGTAAGCCTTTGAAAATGTGAAAAATGCTTAGGCTGTAAATGTTTAGCAAGCATAGTAAAGACTTTATTCTATAGCCGGGCTGAATGGACAGGCCCTGCGGTCGCACCCTCGGCCTAAACCGAACCCTCAGTCACCATAGTATAAACAAGAAATAGTATAGTTCATAGTAGGAAATAAACATATCAATTTATCACTGTTGAGTTACTTCTGTAATATAAAATGTAAATATTATATTGTTGGTCATCAACATTAACATCATCATCCGGATAGACTGTCATTTTCACCAATTGAACAGACATTCCGACCTTAACCAGTCTCTGTACTAAGCTAGACACACATTGTATAATACATGGTATGCATAACAAAATTAGTACTACTATAACTATAATTGGCAACACCTTCAGACCTGTTGTGAAGTGTAGTATTATCAAGCAAATTGTTACTGACAACAAAGTCATTATGCATGTGGTCTTAAAACAGGCCACACATTCCTGGCATTCTGAATGGGTGCCACGGTCTTGGACGCTCCATTCTCTCAGTTACTCTGAATCAAAGGTGCTGTTATGACCAGAGAATGTGAGAAAGTACTGTTTTTGAAACACTAAGAGTCTTATCTGTTCTGTTGATTACGGTGTTCACCCGTATGCCGGTTGCGCAATCAAAGTTGCCTCCTCCCTTCAGTCCCCTCCTTGCTGCTGATATCTGGTTCCGCCTAAACACACAGCTGCAATGCAAGGGTTTTTCAAACTGGATCTTAGCATTTATTAACACTCGCGTTGAACCTCCTCCAGCGATTGCTCCGCCTCCGCAATGGGCGGCACCCTCCTGCAATGGTTTACGTGAACCCACGTAGCCCTCTCTGCGACCTTCACCGCCGTGTGCGTCACCAGAAGCACCTGGAAAGGCCCTAGCCACCTTTTCGATTTCCAGCTCTTTCTCCTGTGATCACGAATCACCACGAAATCGCCAGGTCTGACCTCGTGCAGGAATTTCTCAGCAACCTTCCCCTGGGCAGCTTTTACCTGCACAGAAATATTTGACAACAGACAAGACACTTCTTTGCAGTAATTCAACATGTCATTCTCACACACATCCGTTGATGGCAGCCTTTGTTTACCCCCTTCCATGCCCCTGAATGGTGGCCTGCCAAACAAAATTTCAAATGGGCTCAGGTTTGTTTTCACTCTTTTTCTCATTCTCATGTACATCAGTCAGACCCGTCTCTTCACAGCATTTTGCTAATTTGTTCTTAATTGTCTGGTTCTGTCTCTCTACTGCCCCTCCTGATGAGGGCGCGTAGCTGCAGTGTGTTCTCATGTCAATTCCCAAGAACTGACCCACCTGCTTTATTGCATCATTGACAAAGTGTCTGCCATTGTCAGAACTGATTTTTCTTGGAATTCCCCATCTCGGAACAATCTCGGTTAACAGGGCCTTTGCCACTGCTGCCGAATCTTGTTTCGAGGTTGGGAAGGCCTCAACCCATTTTGACCACATGTCAACCATCACCAGACAGTGTTTCTGTTTCCCACAAGGGGTTAATTTAATGAAATCCATCATTAGATATTCAAATGGACCTGCCGGTGCTGGTTGAGATGCTAAGGGTGTTTTTATCCCTCTAGCCACATTGTGTGTGTTGCAAGTGACACATCTTTTGCAAAAATTTTCAGCAACCACCGTAAATCCCTTTGTAAACCATAATTCCTTCATCTGCATTATCATACCCGCTTTTGACACATGATCCAACCCATGTGTCAACTTAGCATAATGCTGAAAGAAGTGTTTGGGCAAACAAGGAATGTCATCAACACTCATCCATACACCCCCCTCGAGACTGCAGCCAGACGACCTCCATTGTTGTTTTTCTGCTCCTGTGGAAAAAGCCTGCATACTCTGTAAACAAGGGGAAATATTAGGGTTAGTCACAGATACTAAAGCACAATTCGTTTCTTTTGTCTCCCGTGCTGCCGCGGCCTTTGCTGCCGCGGCCTTCGCTGCCGCGTCTGCTCTCGCGTTTCCTGTGGAGATAAAACCTTTATCGTTAGTGTGCGCTGCGCATTTACAGATCGCGACCTTGTCTGGTAAAAGAATGGCCTCCAAAAGCTCAGACACAAGAGATGCGTTTAATATCGGATGTCCATCTGACTTCAAAAAATTTCTGTGCTTCCAAAGTGCGCCAAAATCGTGTGTGACCCCAAAAGCATAACGCGAGTCTGTGTAAATTGTCACACATTTGTCTGCCATAAGTTTACACGCCTCTGTCAGAGCAACCAATTCAGCTCCCTGAGCCGAATAATTTGATGGCAATTTGCCAGACTTTATGACTTCAAATTCAGTGGTCACCGCGAAACCAACCTTATTCAAGCCTGTTTGTGCCCAATCAGAATCTTTTATCTGCCACTCGTATGCCCAGTTTCAGATTTAATTTACACATTAGATCTCTGGCCATTAACGGAATCGGACAGGTTTCAGAGCACAAAAACGCATGTTTCAATGCCCTGCCCCCCTCCGTCTCACATCTCAACGGCACAGTATAGTTTTCTGAAATTATATGCCCCGACGCGGAAGTGCTTTCAAACACTAAATCCGTCATTCTTGGTTCACATGGCAAGTCACATGGTCTTATGGTGGATCGAGCTTCCCTCAAATCAACCATAAAGTCTATCATTGTCCCGTTAACTAACATGGGATATCTCGGTAGCCTTAAAAACCCTAAACTTTTGTACATTCTCAGACATTCATCAGTAACAGCATTATTCAAAACTTCAGCAGTCACACATAAACAGTTTGCAAGCATTTCTTCATTGCAGATAGCCTTATTCAAAACTTCAACAATCACACATAAAGGGTTTGCAAGCATTTCTTCATTGCAGACAGCATTATTTGAATCAGTGTATGTGAGCGTGTTGTGTGTGTTTGTCAATAAATTTTTACTTCCCTTTTTCGTAGCTGGCTGAATGCCTGTCACCCGCCCTCTCCTCTCCTGTTCTCCGTTCCTCTCGTTTCAATCCGCCTTACGCACCTCTGGACAATCCTGTGCCCAGTGTCCATGGTTCTTGCACAACCTGCACTTCGTGCTGCTAGAAAAGTCATGTTCATTACTTTACACACAGTCCACATTTCTTGCGCTGCCTGCGCTGCTCTTGCTGCTTTAATCTGTTCAACAGCCAGCTGCATCTCTCGCTCCCCCTCTGTCACTCGCGCTGCTCGTGCTTGTGCGTCCTGCTGCAGTTGTCTTGCCGGAGAACAGTCGAGGTCGGGTCGAATTTCAATGCATTCAGCTGAGCCATTGGGTAGATGTATGTTTTATATTCTGGCGGTGCCGACCTCACCGTATTTTCATGTGGGAAACACAAACATACTTTGTTAGTCGGTTCTGGTGGTGCAGACACACACAAATAGACTTTCACACTTTTCATTTTTCCTTTCCCTGTTAACTCTTTCTGCACTCGCTTTCTTTCTCTTTTATCTACTTCCTTGAGCCAACAATCTACTGTTTGTTCACATTTTTAACATACATTTTTAACACATTTGCAACAACAACCTGGTTGTTTGTCGCTACTTCGTTCAACTGAGTCCCTCACTACTTTCAGTCTTGTGAGGCTCAATGTTCCCTCTTCGGGAAAATCATGATGCTTGATTAATTTTTCAATATCTGAGGGATTTTTCTGACCATAATATTTTTTTTCATTTGGTAGTACACCGGTGTATCATATTTCACAAGCTTGCTTTGAGACTTCCCCATACTGGCTGTTTTCTGCTTTCTGTGGATTTATTCACGCGCGTTTCTTTAATCTGCTAGACGTCTCCAGCAGATCCGATTTTCTCTTATCCCGCAATCGGATCGGGTTGCACTATCAGTGCCCTCTTAATTGTGATTTACCAAAATCTTTCGATTTTTAGCTAACCCCAATTAACCTCGGCACCTGTTTGAAACCTATCTTGATCTGTACAAATCTCAAATTAATCTCAGGTTACCTAATCTGAACGTTCGTGCCCAGAGTCCTCGGTACCTGTTTGAAACCTATCTTGATCCGTACAGATCTCAAGTTAATCTCAGGTTACCTAATCTGAACGTTCGTGCCCAGATTACTCTACCACAGAACCAGTTTTCAGCCAATATGGTTCAATTTCACTCTTTAAACTGAATTTCACCCTAATTAAATTTAATTTAATTGACTCTTACCAGAGATGTCGTTTTGTGCCACCTGGGTTCTTTTTGATTCCAGTGGTCGATCCCTCCGGTCCCAACAGCGGAAACGGTCCCTCGTCTCTGAATCTTTTTTGCGAGGTAGGGTTGGAACTTTCAGCTCCAAGGTGATCAGCCTCCGTCCGCTGTCAGGTCCAGACGTCACGTCCAAGGAATCCCACTATTCTGACACCAAATTGTTGTGGCAATTTCTTCCTAACAAACATCATCACTGAGTAAGAGACAACTCTGAGTCCAAATTATAATAATAAAGTATTTATTCCCTTGCAAGAGAAGATCTCTGGTTCACTAATACACATGACTGTGAGTCAGTCAGGAGCGAGAGATAAGGAGTCACAGTTGCCAGCCTGTTTTTATAGTCCTTTGCTTCAAGGCCTTCTTCCTCCCCCTCTCATCAGGAGGGATACCAGTTTGTTTACCGATTAATGGTTATACAGAAAAGGGAGGCAAATGCCCCCTTGACCCCCTGACCATCTGCGTTTCCTTACCTCTATCACTTCCCAATCATAGTAAATCATCACACAAAGAATGCTTTTCTAACTGCAAGTGAGAAAACATATAATGCATACATCTTGAATATAGGTTTCACTAAAGATTAATACCCATAAGGAAAAATTCCATCACAGTTAATATATAAGAGAGGAGGCCACAAGCAAAAAAAATTATAAATAAATACAAAATTCAAAAAGACAAATGAATTGGGGAAAAAGCCACCATCCCTCCCCCACCCCACCCTGAACATCACTCAATTTCTTCTCTCCATTCCCAAACAATGGAGGCAGAACACCAAAACTCGGGAACCTCCGATGCTCAAAAACTGTATCTATTCTCGTCTATGTCAAGTTCAAGTTGAGCTTTATTGTCATTCCGCTACATGTGTGGATGTGCCTCACAGGACCACGGTGCTACATAAATACAAATATACAATACGAAGTAAAACAGTATAAACCTATACACAACTAACCTACTGTCAGCTTTGACTATACATATGCTATATATAAAAGTGGTTACCTATACATAAACAAAATAAAAAATATAAACTGTACAACTGTGCAGATGACTTCAAATACTGTACATGTGCAAAAAGAGAGACATTCAAGCAGCTGGCTGGGGAACAGTGTAAGGTGATTTGTGGTGCATGAGCCAGTAAACATACATACATTACAGTCGTGTATTACAATCAGTCTTTTGTGGGATTATGGACACACAATGGTGTGTGAAAGTGTCTAGTGCGTGCAGAGGAGAGTGTATTGCTCCAGGTGGCTTGTGCAGGCCCGCTCAATAAAAGTTTTAACAGTTTTTTCCTGAGATGTGGTAAGGTGGGGGGGTTGGGGTTTCAGAGAGGGGCGGTGTGATGTGAGTTCAGGGCTCTCACAGCCTAGGGGAAAAAGCTGTTGAGCAGTCTGGCGGAGCGGGCTCTGATACTCCGGTACCGTCTACCTGAGGGTAGGAGCTGGAAGAGACTGTGGGAGGGATGGGTGGGGTCCTTCACGATACTTTTTGCTTTGCTGGAGCATCGTGTAAGGAAAATATCCAGGATGGAGGGGAGAGGGGCACCAATGATTTTTGCAGCGGTGTTCACTGTCCGCTGGAGGGTCTTGCGGTCTGCTGCACAACAGTTCCCGTACCAGACAGTGATGCAGCTGGTCAGCACGCTCTCAATGGTACCCCTGTAGAAGATGGTGAGGATGGGTGGAGGGAGGCTTGCTCTTTTCAGCCGGCGGAGAAAGTGTAGGTGCTGTTGTGCCTTCTTGGAGACAGACTTGGTGTTGGTGGTCCAGGTGAGGTCCTCTGTGATGTGCACCCCCAGGAATTTAGTGCTGCTGACTCTCTCCACAGTCGAGCTGTCGATGGTCAGTGGGGGGTGGTCAACGGGGTTTCTCCTGAAGTCCATCACAACCTCCTTTGTCTTCTCCACATTGAGGGTCAGGTTGTTTGCGCCACACCATTCAGCCAGCTGTGCCATTTCCTCTCTGTAGTGCGTTTCGTCGTTGTTGCTGATGAGACCTACCACTGATGTGTCATCGGCAAACTTGATGATGTGGTTGGAGCTGAACTTGGCAGTGCAGTCGTGGGTCAGCAGCATGAAGAGCAGTGGGCTGAGCACACAGCCCTGTGGGGCACCTGTGCTCAGTGTGGTAGTGCTCGAGGTGTTGTGGCCGACCCGAACTGACTGAGGTCTTCCGGTTAAAAAGTCCAGGATCCAATTGCAGAGGGAATTGTTGAGGCCCAGCAGGCTTAATTTATTGATGAGCTGTTGTGGGATTATTGTGTTGAATGCTGAGCTGAAGTCGATGAACAGCATTCTAACATATGAGTCTTTATTTTCTAGGTGAGTAAGAGCCAGGTGGAGGGTGGAGGAAATTGCATCATCCGTAGAACGGTTTGGGCGGTATGCAAACTGGAGCGGATCGAGTGTGTTGGGGAGGCTGGTTTTGATGTTGTGAATGACTAGCCTCTCAAAGCACTTCATTATGATTGGAGTCAGTGCTATGGGACGGTAGTCATTTAGACAGGACACAGGTGATTTTTTTGGTACCGGTATGATCGTTGTGGATTTGAGACATGTGGGGATGACTGCCTGGCTCAGCGAGGTGTTGAAGATATCTGTTAGGACATCTGTCAGCTGTTCAGCACAGTCTTTCAGTACGCGGCCAGGTATATTGTCAGGACCCGCAGCCTTGCGTGGGTTAATCCTAGATAGGGTCTTCCTTACGTCGGCTGGAGACAGACAGAGTGCCTGGTCGTTGGGAGGTGTGGGCAGTTTTTGTGCAGATGTGTCGTTCTGCATTTCAAACCGTGAATAAAAGTGGTTGAGTGCATCTGGGAGGGATGTGTCGTCGTCACAGGCCTGTGGCGGGGGCTTGTAGTCAGTGATGGTCTGAATGGCTTGCCACAGGCTCCGTGTATCTCTGCTGTTTGTGAAATGATTATTGATTTTATTGCCATATGACCGTTTTGCATTTTTGATGCCACGGGACAGATTGGCTCTTGCTGTTTTAAGGGCTGCTTTATCTCCTGATCTGAACGCTTCATCTCTAGTTTTTAGCAGCCCACGAACCTCTGCTGTCATCCATGGCTTCCGGTTTGCATGTGTGGTGATGGTCTTGGTGACTGTCACATCATCAATGCAGTTTTTTATGTAAGCAGTCACAGTTTCAGTGTACTCCTGCAGGTCTGTATGGTTATTATAGGTGGCCGCCTCTTTAAACATGTTCCAGTCTGTGTCCTGGAAGCAGTCCTGCAGTGCTGAGGTAGCATTGTCTGGCCATACCGTGATCTGCTTTTGAACCGGTTTGGCCAGTTTGAGAAGTGGTCTGTATGCTGGGGTTAGCATAACAGAGATGTGGTCCGAGTATCCGAGGTGGGGGCGGGGTTCGGCTTTATATGCGTTTTTCACTGTTGTGTAAACAAAGTCCAGGGTGTTATTTCCCCTTGTTGCAAAGTTCACATGTTGGTAGAACTTTGGTAAAACTGTCCTATGAAGTCACTCCCGAACATATGGAGTAACATAAAGAATAGTCATTTCAGGCAACATGAAAACATTTATCTAAACTCACTTGGTTAACAGTAATCAATTATCAGAGTATAACTGCTTATAACATAGTGTCCTTTGCATACTTATCTCTACATAATACCTAGGAAGTTGAATACCGTTCGTTAAACCATCGCTGTGCTTCTTTGGGACAGTCGAATTGAAACTTCTCATCGTCGAGGTCAATCATCAGGCGAGCGGGGAATTTAAGAGAGAACCTCACGCTCTTCTCACGCAGGTTGTTTCTCACATCTGAAAATGCCGCCCTACTCTTATCAACGCTGGAGCTGAGATCAGGAATAATGAAGACCTTACGACTCTGATAGAAGAGCTGGTTCCAATTCCCACGCCGAATAACCTTTTCTTTATCGCCGTAGTAGTGAAATCACACAATCATTACTCTAGGCCTTTGATTCTCCCGGTCAACCGAAGACGCGGAGCCAATACGGTGCGCTCTATCCAGCAGCGGGGGAGTGGGAAAGATTTCTGACCTGAGCACGTCCTGGAAAAATTGAGACATGAACGTAACCGGATCGCTCGCTTCTGCTCGCTCGGGGATGCCGATGACCCCGGAGATTGCAATGCCAAGAGCGTGACCAAGTCCTCCACTTTATCGGTGAGTTGCTTGTTAGCCGAAGTCAACTTTAGCACCGTCTGTTCCAGTGCTATAATGCGGTCGCTGTAATCGTTCAAGTGCTGATCAAGCTCGTCAATGTGCTGTCCTTGTGATTCAATGCTCGATTTAAAACTCTCAAAGGACGCAACAACTGGGACAAGAGCCGAGTCGATGGCTGCTTTCACCTGTTCTGCGATGGTAGACGATAGCTCGAAGATCAGAGTAACACGAAGATTTTCCAGCTCCAACGGCAGTTTGTCGCCATGACTCTCTGTCACGGCCGCTGACGATTTAAGTTTCCGTTGCCTTTCAGAAGCCATAAGTCCTTCCAAGCTACAATCGTCGAATAAGTAGTTTGAAAAATAAACCACCAAGTGTGTTTAATGTTTCAGGCAGCCTGAAAAATATAATAGATCGACAAAGTGCTCGGGAGCTAACTTCAAGAACGTCTTCTCACTCACATGCTCAACCGGAAGTCCTTCCTTTCTAAAAGTTTTGTATGTTCATATTTTCAAATATGGAAATAGACATTGAAACCAGTCAACAAGATTTTTAGTCACTTATCCTCCTCAATGCGCACAGAAGAATTGAAAGCTCAAGGTTCAAGGTTTCTTTATTTGTCACATAATAAATTATACAGGGTATAATTAGAAGTGAAATGTAAATCAAATCAGGTCCGCTCAGTGGACAGTGCAAAAAAATACAAATAAAAAATTAAATTCTATAAAGTAATACAACACAAGACCATATAAATGGTAAAAGAAGAGAAAGAGTAAAATGTGCAATGGAATACAAAGTGCAAAACAATAAGATGTGCAAAATGATAAGATGTGCAAAGAACAGTGTACTGGGACTTAATAAATAGTAATATGAATAGGAGGGATGTGCAGACAGGATGTTCAGGGGTATGTACACAAGCAGCAATACGAGTGATGAGAATATGGATGATTACAGTTAACAGTCTTGTAAATGTTTATGAGACTGAGTTTGTTTTAAGAAGCCTGATGGCCTGAGGGAAGAAGCTCCTCCTCAGTCTCTCAGTTTTTGCCAATATGCTCCTGAAGCGCTTGCCAGATGGCAGTAAACAGAAAAGATGGTTACCGGGGTGAGTTGAGTCTTTGATGATTTTAGCAGCTCTGCTTTTGCAGCGTTTGAGGTAGATGCCCTGCAGAGAGGGGAGAGCCGAACCTGAGATGCGCTCGGCTAAGCGCACGACTCTCTGTAGAGCTTTGCAGTCCTGGTTTGAGGAATTGCCATACCACACTGAGATGCACTGAGTCAGTACACTTTCTATGGCCCCTGAATAGAAAGTTTTCAGGATTGCTGGCGAGACCCTGAATTTCCTCAGCTGTCGCAGATGGTACAGTCTTTGCCTGGCTTTCTTAACCTGAGTCTGAATGTGTGTAGTCTATGTCAGGTCCTCGGAGATGTTTACACCGAGGTACTTGAAGCTGCTCACCCTCTCCACAGGGGTCCCACTGATCATAAGAGGGGTATAGGGGCCGCTGCTGTCTCTTCCTGAAGTCCACGATCAGCTCTTTGGTTTTGCTCACGTTCAAAGAGAGACAGTTGTCCTGGCACCATGATGTGAGTCTCTCTACCTCATCCAAGTATGCGGCCTCGTCATCGTTGTTAATGAGGCCCAGAACCACAGTATCATCTGCAAATTTGACAATAGAAGTGGAGCTGTGAGAGGACACCCAGTCGTGGGTGTACAGAGAGTAGAGCAGGGGGCTCAGGACACAGCCCTGTGGGGCTCCTATGTTCAGGGTGATGGAGTTGGAGGTGAACTGGCCGACTTTCACCACTTGTGGTCTGGCGGTGAGGAAATCTTGAATCCAGTCATAGAGTGAAGTGTTAAGGCCGAGGTCTGAGAGTTTGACAGCTAGCTTGGTGGGGACTATAGTGTTGAAAGCTGAGCTATAGTCAATGAATAGCAGCCTGACATAGTTGCCATTTTTGCTGTCGATGTGAGTGAGGGAGGAGTGCAGTACCTGGGAGATGGCATCATCAGTAGACATATTTGGCCGATAGGCAAACTGAAGAGGGTCCAAAGTAGCAGGGATGGAGGAGCAAATGTGTTTCTTTAAAAGTCTCTCAAAAACCTTCATGACTGTCGATGTGAGGGCAACTGGACGATAGTCATTCAGGCAAGAGGGTTTACTGTTCTTAGGCACAGGGATTATGACAGATTTTTTAAAGGAGGTGGGAACAACAGAGGTAGCAAGGGACTCATTAAAGATGGAAGTAAACAAACCAGCAAGCTGATCAGCACAGGACCTCAGAACGCGGCCAGTAATCCCATCGGGTCCTGCTGCTTTCCTGACGTTCACTCTCTTTAGTTCCCTCCGAACGTCGTCCTCTGAAAAGGTGATAGCATAATCATCGCTGCTCTGTCTGCTGCTTCCTGACGCACTGATTGGCAGAGTCGCGCCGCCATTACATTCAAAGCGGCCGTAGAAGGTGTTTAGCTCTTCGCCCAGTAACGGATCTGCTCTCACCTCTGTGGAGGAGTTATTTCCAGAGGAACATATGGTCTTCAGTCCCTGCCACATGCGTCGAGAGTCATTGAGCTGGAAATGTGACTCAATTCTCTCACTGTATCTGAGTTTAGCGGCTCTTACCACACGACGGAGAGCATAGCAAGATGTTTTGTACTCACTCATGTTCCCTGACAACAGACCGGCGTTGTATGCGGCAGTACGATGGTTAACCGCATCACGATTGATCTGTCCACCCACGGTTTCTGATTAGAAAAAGTCCTTATTGTTACCGTTCCAGTGGCCTGTGCGGTTAGTGTGTTTACAAAGCTTAATGCTACATCCGTGAATTCGCTGACGTCGGATGAACTCGCCCGGAACATGTCCCAGTCGACGTCATCAATAGACGCCTGTAGCATAGCTTCAGAGTGGGAGGACCAGCGCGTCACTTCCCTTTCCACCGGCGGTTCATGAACGATCCTTTGTTTGTATTCCGGTGTGAGGAAGATGGCGGCATGATCTGACTTGCCAAAAGCCGGCAGTGAGTGTGCTTCTGTTTTTTCAGTGGACTGTATTTTCATTTGTGGAGGAAGATTGTCAGGCTTTACTGAGACACGTACCAACAAGATGGTTAAGTACAGGCAGTGCTTAATTTGTAAATGTCGAGGTCCCAGAATAAAGCGGGGTGACGGATCCGGCATGTTAATTAGAGGAGGGAAAGGTAATGGAGCATTCACGTGATCACATTGGTGGGCCATTTTAAGTGATTAACAGTGTGCATCAGTTGCTTTTATTAGGGTTAGTACATGAAAAAGCCATGACATTTTGAAACTGCAATTTGTCTGGGAAAAAATAAATAATGGAATTTTATTTCACAAATCTCTGTAATAGAGTTATAATTACTTCTGTCCAGAATGTTGTGGGGGATTGTGTGTAAATTGCATAGTTTTACTCATTCCCGCAGCTTTTGAGTTTATAATGAGAAATTCCTGCAAAAATTTATTGAATATAGCATGTAGGTTAGATGAGTAAATGAATCCACAAAAACTAGCAGATTAAATCCGTCATCTGAAAACACGTGAGTGATTCAGCTAGACTGCGTCTTCTCTCTTTCACTCTCTCAAAGCGGCTTCACATCAGCGCATCTCATCTGCACTAAAACAAGCTGCTGCATGCTGTCTGATCCAAGACTTTCACTCGCATCTCAGGACAGTTGACCGAATTGTCACTTGCTTAATCGGGTCATCGTTGCATTGCCTGCAAAATGTATAATTTGCAGGTCTTTTTACTCGTGTGCTCCAGAGGCTGTTTCAGGCTGAGCGCTCAGTCACATCCAAAGCCGCCTATATAGGGACTATAATATTGAGTTATTTTTCCTACTTTGTTTTTCCTACGTTGAGCTTAAGTGGCCAAATACACACTAAATTACAGAAAAATGGCCATCATTGTGAGTATCCTGTTTTTTTTAAGTAAATGTGAACAGTTGAGAAAGAAAACTAATGGACAAACTCAACTGCTGCTCTAAAACTTATTTTCATAATTGAATACGATTTTAAAGATGCACGTGAAAGACTGGATCATTTGTTTATTGATGAAAATAAAAGCAGACACGGGCATGTTTTCTGATTATTAATTTTCCCCCTACGGCAATGTAAAATAAATAAATAGGCCTAAATAATAATAATAATAATAAAGAACCACTATTAACCCATTTAATCCCACCGGTCACAATAGTGACCGTAATTTTTTTTTTCATTTCTAAGGCTATAAAAATGTTACTGAATGATCTATCAATGCATTTCCAGCAGATATTGAATTAATAAAGGGTCTCAATTAAATATGTGCAGTGTCGCATGTTTACTGTAAATTGTCACATGACCAGAGCTGTTAACTTCCTGTTTGCACCAAGAGAAGAGGATGGCAGCAAGAAAGCTCCCAAAGAAAAGGTTAGTAAAGTATGTTAACAGAAAGATAGGACATAGATTTTTGGTACACATCATGTTTAAGGTGTCTAGTATTGATATATGCATTTGCAATTACTCAACTTTGTTTAATGTGTTCATAGAACTCACAAACATGTCACCGGCAACAATAGTGACCGGTGGGATAACCCATTGTATCTACATGGCCATTGTATCTACATGCTAATACACATAGGCTAACTGTTCTACCTTACTTTCTGCTGCTACCTAACTTTCTACCTAATTTTACACACACGGACCCAAGGAAGACTAGCTAGCTAGCAAATTCTGCTGCTACCTAACTTCATACCTACTGCAACTTTCCACAAACACACACACACACACACAAAGTGGTTGCATACAGTTACAAACAAACAGTACTTTGGAGTCTAGGAAGAAAAGCTGAAAAAAAACCCATCAAAATGTCCTAAATGTTCCAGGAAAATGTTATTTTTAGTCATTCAATGCATTGCTTTGCTCTTTGTTCTACAACCTATTTTATTTTGTTGTTCAGTCAGTCAGTGTAGGCCTATACTTGAAAGCATGTTCAGCCGGCTACCTCTATCCTAAATGTTTACCTTCATGTTCAGTGTGTTCAATGCATACTGCACTAAAAATGAACGTTTTCAAATGAATGTTGCACTAAAGTTACAATGTTGAAATGCATTGATGATTGTTGCTGTTTTTTGTCCTAACCTCAATATTCATAACGGTGCTCTCAGTATTCATATTGCTAGCCGATAGTATAAGGCTTATATGTAAAATATTCACACTACAATGAGAGAGCATTTAGAGGCAATGCTGGAACTTTTAAAAGTGATAATAACTAGCCTTTGATATAAGGATTTTATACTCTCTTACACACATGCACGCACATATGTTGGTTTTTATGGTTTACGGGGACTTTCCATAGGCGTAATGGTTTTTATACTGTACAAGCTGTATGTGCTATTGCCCTACACCTACCCTACACCTAAACTTAGCCCTCACAGGAGACAGTGCATTTCTACTTTCCCCCCAAAAAGCTCACTCTGTATGATTTATAAGCATTTTGAATTATGGGGACACTGAAAATGTCCTCATAAATCACCTTCTCCTTGTAATACCTATGTCATACCCATGTCATTATACAAATTTGTGTCCTCATAAACCACATAAACATGCCCCCCCCCACACACACACACACACACACACACACACAAGAAAACACACAAAAACACACACACAAAAACACTGCACAGGTCAAATAGACCTATATTCAGTCTGCCCAATGGTTGATACAACACAGTATCCCACCGGTCACAATTGTGACCGATCATAAAACACACTTTTTCACACACTTTTTCATAAAAATTTCTACAAATTATGATTGATTGTTTCAAAGGGATACTAATGACACATGATTTGGGTATTTTTGAGTCTGGGAAAAATTTGGGATTAAATGGGTTAAAGCTGCAAACACAAATTAAGTGTACAAGCCTGAAGTGGCCAGTGCAAAACAGCTGGTAACAAACCGGTCTGGATCAGCACCTCCAAAATCTGATCATCTCATTTAACGGAAATGAAAGACATTCGTGTCCGAGTTATTGTAGCTTTGCATTTTTAAATTCCTTTTTTATTTTAAATGCTTTACATTTTTGCTATTAATTTTAGTTTAGTTTTTATTTTGTGAACGGTTTTCTACTCTATAAAGGTTACTTTGCGTTTGAATTTGAGTTTTAGTAATTAAAGTTTAGCAGAATTAATATAACCCTTCCAGAGCACAGACCAAAGACATTTTAATTTAAGCTTATTGACTCAAACCACTAGCAACACTACATTAAAGCATGCTGAGATTGATTAGAAAATTAATATTTATTTTTGATTATTTTATTTAGTTGCTGTTGGTTTTGTTTTTCATTTATTTTGACTTTACTTTTACATTTTCTTTCTTGCCTAAATGGCTTAATTTTTGTCAAATAAAGTTAATAATACAAAATATTTTAGTTTAAACATGTATACAACATTTCTTATATTCAAACTCGTTTTTAAACTAAGCATTTTTAGAAACAAAAATAAAACATTTCGGTCAGAAAAAGACAGATCCGGCTCGTCTAGGTGACTTGAATCAAACCTATATTTGACCAAAATAAAGTCTATAATCTTACCTTTCAGAAGCGCGTGTCTGGCTTTAAAACTCATCGGACATCACCAGCAGCGAAAGTCATTCATGTCTGGATATTTTAAATTGTTATGATGACATTTATGAATGTACATTATGATGTTTTGCATGTAGAGTATAGCCTATTGACAGCGCTCAGTTGGGAGGTGGCGTGGGAGGGGCATGATTATGAAGAAAAGTTCATTTAGATTTAGAGTAACTAAGGGTTGATAACTTGTTGATTATAAGTGCAATAATTCCAAACGAATGCCCAAAAGATAAACATTTTTTTTTTGCTGCCCTGACTTGTGCTGTCGGCCTGACCTAGATGACTGAGTTCTCCTATATGCACGCGCCGGCCCTGTGTAGGTTATTGATCCGTGCATTATGTTGCGTCCTTTGTGTGTTCAGGTTCTTTATTTCAAATGTGGATGTGCAGCAAGGGTGGTCATTATAGATGATTTTTCATATATGCACACTATAGGTAAGCACAAACGTCTTTCATTGACGCGTGAGAAGTGGTATCCAACAAAATGAGGTGCCGGATCGGATTTCAGAGGTGCCGGATCCGGCTTGTTCCGGCACATATGAAACCCTGAGTACAGGTGCATCTCAATAAATTAGAATGTCGTGGAAAAGTGCATTTATTTCAGTAATTCGTGGCCTAATGGATAGAGCGTTGGACTTGAAACCCAAGGTAACCCAAGGTTGTGGGTTCGAATCCCGGCTCCGGCAGGAAGTGTCCTTGACTGAGGTGAGACCCACGAACAAGGCACCGAACCCCCAACTGCTCCCTGGGCGCCGCACAGTCGGCTGCTCACTGCTCCACTTGGATGGATTAAATGCAGAGAACACATTTCACTGCTCATTATACTCTGTATAATTGTGTATGTGACAAATAAAGCTCACATGAGCTTAATTATTTTATTTTTTTTAACTCAAATTGTGAAACTCGTATTAAATAAATTCAATGCACACAGACTGAAGTAGTTTTAAGTCTTTGGTTCTTTTAATTGTGATGATTTAGGCTCACATTTAACAAAAACCCACCAATTCACTCTCAAGGTTCAAGGTTTCTTTATTTGTCACATAATAAATTATACAGGGTATGATCAGAAGTGAAATGTAATGTCTGTGGTTCATGAGTGTCTTAACAAGAGGAATACGACAACTGTAGCCAAATTCCTTGACACGTCTATGTGTGGTGGCTCTTGATGCCTTGACCTCAGCCTCAGTCCATTCCTTGTGAAGTTAACCCAAATTCTTGAATCGATTTTTTGTTTTACAATCCTCATAGGCTGCGGTTCTCTCAGTTGGTTGTGCATCTTTTTGTTCCACACTTTTTTCCTTCCACACAATTTTCTGTTAACATGCTTGGATACAGCACTCTGTGAACAGCCAGCTTCTTTGGCAATGAATGTTTGTGGCTTACCCTCCTTGTGAAGGGCATCAATGATTGCCTTCTGGACAACCGTCAGATCAGCAGTCTTCCCCATGATTGTGTAGCCTAGTGAACCAAACTGAGAGACCATTTTGAAGACTCAGGATAGCTTTGCAGGTGTTTTGAGTTGATTAGCTGATTGGCATGTCACCATATTCTAATTTGTTGAGATAGTGAATTGGTGGGTTTTTGTTAAATGTGAGCCTAAATCATCACAATTAAAAGAACCAAAGACTTAGGGTGAATCCCATTTCTCTGTCTTACCCCTTCCCCTTTGTCTTACCCCTAGTCTTTGTCCCTCGAAACAAAGTGGTAAGTGCTAGGGATGAAAGCATACCCCTATGAAATCAGATACCACTTGGTTATTGTTACGTCATCATACATTGTCGCTAGCTGGTTGCTACGTCATATATAGTTCAAGTGTACGTCATATATATGTAAAGCACGTATCGATGTCTCCAAAGCAAGTAGTGTTATGCACTGATATCAAACGAAATTCGCTGCTAATGGAATTTAGTTAAAACTGTAGACATGCATTGAGTCCATTCAAAGCTAACATTAGTCAGAGAAATGCGGGACTGTTGTGCAAATCAGCAATGTAACGTTAGCGTTGAAAACAAGCTTTTTTTTTTCGTTTCAATTAAGAACATGACTGCAAATATATATGTACAGAACTGTGTAGAGCACAAAACAAGACAGTCGTAATTTGCCAAAAATACTTACATTTATGGGACTCTCTGGATGATCTGGCCATCATTGGTGCCGTTGCGCAGTGTGTTCTGGGTACCCCTTGGCTTCAAGTAAGCTCACGAAAATGCTTGGTTTTAAGGGGTATCTACCCCTTCCCCTTAGCCCTACCCCACAAAACGAGAATTGGGATAGCCCTTACTCTTACGTGAACGCACAAACCTAAGGGGAAGGGGTAAGACAGATAATTGGGATTCACCCTTAAACTACTTCAGCTTCATTACTTCATTGAATTTATTTAACCTTGACACACATTGAAAAAAAACTAAAAACATTTAATGTAAAATATTATAGCAGATGTTAAGCCTTATCTGACTTGTGTGTACCTCACTCTCCAGCTCCTTCCCAGGGCCTATCTGTAGGATTGGTTCAACTGATAAGTCAATCGGTGAGGGTGGAGGGGATATTGGGGCAGATTTTCTTGTTAGATGGTGTGGTGTAGAGGTGTGGGTGAAAAGCATGGTCCAGTTTGACTTGCCATTTCTCTATGTGGTCTTTTAAGTGGTAGTTATTCCCGGGTAATTCTGTGGGTATCCGGGGTGTGTCTTTAAAGTTTGAGATGGTCTATATTGATTTTGGGGTAAACCACTCCCTTCTCATCCTTTAAAGCTGCGCTTTTGTCTTTAGTTTTGTTGTTTTTACAAGTAACCTGCAATAACATTCTGAAAGCCTAATAGAAGAAATAAGGTAAACGTACCTATGAAGCACACCAAAATCTACATTGAGACATTTTTTGTGCACAAGATACTGGTTGCGGTAGAAAAAGTTGTTAAAATAAAATATGAATCTCTCACATAAAAATATTTAATTTTAAATAAAATTATTTAAATTAAGATATACAACATTAAATGCAAAAAGTCTGGTTGTGCTTAATGGGTACATTTGTGTTAAATTAAAGTCTGCTATTGTGTGATCCTCAGTCGTTTAGTGTACGATGGCCAGTTTTCGTTTGTGAATATTTACAAAGTTGTTAAGTGTATGATACCTGGGCCCGTATTCATAAAGATTCTAAGAATCCTCTCAGAGAGCTCCTAATTTAGCTTAAAAATGTCTAGCTAGGAGTCTTAGCTTAAAAGTGATTCAGAACCAATCTGAGAGCAACTCTGAGCGAGGAAAAGACAAAAACTTTTATCTTAGTGAGGAGGCGGGGCTGACCCCGTTGCTAGCTATGACACAGTCTTTTGAAGACTGTGATTGGTTGGTTGTCCAAGAAGGAAGTAAGAGCGCTTTTAAGAGTAGGGTTTATTATAAGCCTTCACTTTGAAATTACAAGCGTCATTTTTCCTGTTTTACCGTACTCTCTCTCTCTCTCTCTCGCGCGCGCGCACACACACATTATATTCTTTATTTTTTATTTACCATGCTGTCATACTTAACCTATTTTATAAGAAATGAACAGCGACACAATAAGGTTCTGAAAGTGCTGTAACAGACCCTGCTTCTCGGGTGATGAAGCGAATCATCGCTTCTGCATAGTTGCATTTTTCCAGTTGCCAAATATGTTAATGTAGTTAATGTAGTGATTACGTCCATTTCTGGTGCTATGGCATTTCTGTGTAGTGTCAGGGATGTTAGCGTGTCTCTAATCAGATCGGTCACAGGGATACATGTCTTTAATAAGATCTGTCACAAACATGATCCTGCACGATCTAATGTGCAGCGTCTTATTAACTCACTGTCATGCATTGTGTGCAACACATTTCTTCTCCCTCTTCATGTTTCATCCATGTTCTCCGCTGCTAAAGAAACTCTTAAGCCTCTTAAAAGTCCTCGTCCGTACTCCTAACAGTTTCGGACCTTAAGACCTCTTTTAAGGGTTAAGATGCTTTCTGAATTACTTTTTTCTTTACTAGGATCTTTTCTTTAAATTTAAGAGGAAACACCCACATTTCTAAGAATTTTCTTAGAATTTTGTTACTAGGAGCAACTCTTAGCACTAAGATTTTTCATGAATACAGGCCCTGGTGTTTTAAAAATCTGTTCACATTTTAAAAGTTGTGTTGTGTGTTCTAGCCTTTAGTTGCTTTTTTCCTGGACCAATACCACAGGTTTATGATGGATGACATGCCGCTTTCATATTTGGGTATAAACTATAGTTGTCTCGATTTTGTCATCTTAAAGCTGTTAAAATAAGTTATTAGACATTTTATAAAGATTACCTTAAAGTGACAACCATCAGTTAATATTTAAAGTCTGTTTGTGAAGCATTAGATGGTTAATGTGGAAGAGCTTAAAGAGAGCGGACTGAGCTTAATTGGAGCAGCAACAATTTTTAATACATTTCATATTTATTAAAATGACAGCATTTTGCTAAATAAATAGTCTAGTTCATGTATTAAGTTCATACATATTTTAATATGAACAACTATTATTAACAATTTCTATTAAATTATACTTTTTCTTATTGATGTCACGCTGAAGCTGTGTGATTTTCATAGTAGTGCACCCTTTAAGCTAACCGCTAAATATTATGAAATATTTAAAAATAATAACACTGTAAAACCACAGACCAGCAATAAACTGTTAATTTATAATATTATGGATGTAAAAGTACAAGCCAGTAATGTCTGTGAAGTAATATGTTAGCGTAGCACACAATCTTATACAGCTAGTCAGCTTACTGTGTTCTCTAGCATCTGCGCTATGTTGCTAAAACTATATTTTGGATCTAATGTAATTATTTCCTGCATCCAAGTTTCAGGTTATAATATGCAAAAGTCTGAACATTAATCCCTTAATTTTACAATTAGTGAATCTTACCCAAATTAAAGGCTTAAACATCTAAAAAACACATTTAAGGGGCTCCTCTTTTGGTGACATTTTTTAGATAGCTTTCAAAACGGCCGCCAGACAGCGTAAACACATGGAGAGCCATATCTCAGTGTGCAATGATCCAATTGACTTCAAATTACAGGAAGTATGTAGTAACAAACATTTAAATTGGTTAAGACATCAATCAGGATAATAAATTATTTTTTCTTTATATAATCTGAGCTCAAAAAAGGAAAATGTGCTTAATGGGTACGTGAGCTTAATAAGTACATTTACCCTACTGTAACCGAGTGAACAAAGGTCAAATAAAAAAATATATATATATGTAGCATGGAGTGGTCAGGTAGAAGTTACCAATAAGAAAAATCCTATAAATCGACTACGCCACATGGAATACACCAGGACAGAACAGCCCCATACAAGGGCACACAGGTTCGTTGCCAAAGGCAGGGTGACCATAAAAATATAGACTAATATATCAACAATAATTGCTTTATTCAAACACAATTAATAAAAACAGTCAGGCAGTATATTCAAACACAATTAATAAAAATAGTCAGGCAGTACAATACATCACACAAGGTCTCAAAAATCACATTACAAACACAATATCAGTAACATACAAAATTAAATAATAGAAAAGCAAAATCCAAGCGGTAAAGAGGGAAGTGGCCAACAGAAACCCTCAAATTTCTACCCCACACTCAATAACCATGGCACACACTCTGGTGAAAAACAAGGCAAAAATGTTAAGCACAGCACTCCATGTGGACACACCAATATAGGATACCATGGCCAATCCCTCCTACTTTAAAGACCTAAATCCACACAAAACAATACATAAAGACAAATCAAGTAAATTCAATAATGGTTTACACAAACAAACAATGGCACCAAGGAGGGAAGTAAAATGGCCAAGAGCAGCCAGATTACAAGAACTTTGCCTCTCAGCTAACTCATGCGCAACTAGCGCAACACAAATAAAACAAACAAAATAACGGAAGGGAACCAGGTGAGTTCCAGACAAAACTGTTGAAACTAACAAAAGACAAAACAGAGCAGCAGTGCAGACAGTCACTTGATAGTTAGGCTTCAATTAAGATCATTGGAAACCCCTGGACATGCAATCAAACCTGCAGGACATTGAACAGAAAGTTACTCATAAACATTGTTTAAAAACAAACAGTACACTCCATACACACCAAGGAAACGGTACTATGATGCAATACACATGGTTGCTCACCACGCAGGATTACAGCTACTTGCAGGCCCATGCCTAAAAATAAGCAAGGTAGTAAGCCTCACCATTGAACAGGCACTCGGGCGGCCATGGCGGATCAGGGGACTCCGTGGGCCATGGTGGTTCCAGGGACTCGTGCGACCATGGCAGAGCAGAGAATTCGGGCGGCCATGGTAGATCCGAGGACTCAGGCGGTCATGATGGATCTGTGGACTCTGGCAGTCATGGCGGATCAGGGGTCTCGGGCGGCCATGGCGGATCAGGGGACTCCGTGGGCCATGGTGGATCCGGGGACTCGTGCGACCATGGCGGAGCAGAGAATTCGGGCGGCCATGGTAGATCCGAGGACTCAGGCGGCCATGATGGATCTGTGGACTCTGGCAGTCATGGCGGATCAGGGGTCTCGGGCGGCCATGGCGGATCAGGGGACTCCGTGGGCCATGGTGGATCCGGGGACTCGTGCGACCATGGCGGAGCAGAGAATTCGGGCGGCCATGGTAGATCCGAGGACTCAGGCGGCCATGATGGATCTGTGGACTCTGGCAGTCATGGCGGATCAGGGGTCTCGGGCGGCCATGGCAGATCCACGATTTCCGTGGTCCAGGGTTGGCGGGTAGCCCCCCCAAATATTTTCTTGGGGAAGTTCACAACCTCTGGGGGGGGGCGCACGAGAGGAGCGGGCACTTGAGGGCGCTCGTGAGGAGCATACACTTGGGGGAGCTCTGGTAGCGTGGAGTCTAGGGGGAGCTCTGGAAGCGCAGACTCTTGGGGGCACTCTGGAAGCGCAGACGCTAGGGGGCGCTCTGGAAGCGCAGACGCTAGGGGGCGCTCTGGAAGTGCAGACGCTAGGGGGCGCTCTGGAAGCGCAGATGCTAGGGGCGCTCGGGAAACGCTGACTCTTTGGGGCGCTCGGGAAGCACTGGACTGAACCAACGTCAACGATGGAGAATTGGATGAGACCAGCGGAGACGAAGGAGGGCTGGATGGAACCAGCGGAGACGAGGGAGGACTGGACGGGACCAGCAGAGATGAAGGAGGGCACTTGTGAGGATCAGGCACTGACCATACACTTTGCCGGCAGACTTAGGTTGGCCGCGAACGGTAGCGGATTCGGGAGACGAGGTTTAGATTTCAGCGCTGACCTGACAGATGTTATAGATGGGTCCAGTACTTTCGCCCTCGGGTCAGCGCTATTGGAGGCCCACTTCCGGGCTTGGGGGTACACCGACTCCGTCGCGGACTGTGGGGAGCTCGAGAGAGCCACGGACGGCGGGCTGATTTCGACTCGGGCCCGGACACTTCCCCGACACTGGAAGATCCCTTCTCTCCAACACAATCCTGTGGTGTCTGGGAGGTCCATGGTGTGGTGATAACAGGCCCCGAGCTGGAACAGGTAAAGGATGGCCGCATCGTGCAGCTCCGTCACCGTGGCGAGCCCGCAGAATTCCCCGGCGTACTCCGCGAAGGGGAGATCGCACCGGATAAGGGCAAGGATGCGGCCAGCGAACTCCATTGCTGCAGAGGAGGAAAAAAGGCTAACAAAAACTTTTAAAAAACGGGAAAAACAAACGAGGGAGGAGGAGTGCCACTACTTTCTGTTTGTTAGGTCGGTTGTTCTGTCACAACACTCAGGGAGCCAGGAACGAGGAGACGAGGATTTTCACACAACAGAAGACTTTACATTTATTTACATTTATGCATTTAGCAGACGCTTTTATCCAAAGCGACTTACAGTACATTCAGGTTATACATTTTTTATCAGTATGTGTGTTCCCTGGAAGACTTTACTACAATAAGGGAATACAAAGAACGCAGGAACACACGGAATTACTTGTACACATGACGTTTAACAACCGACAGGAAACATGGGGCAGAACAGACTATAAATTAACAGAACTAACTAGACACACCTGGAACATAATCAAGACACACGGCTGGGACTAACTGAACTAATAATGTATAGGAAACAGGAAGGACCATATATGGGCAGAAGAGGAAGGGAGACACAATACATGGGGACACAGGTCTGACATTTATGGGGTATTCTATATACTATTTTAAGATTTTTTTGATTTATTATTTGGCCCAGTGAACCATTTCTATTAATTCAACTGATTAAGTAGTCAAACTCATTCCATATCAGCAGAATAGTGTCGTACAGAAACTCTGTCCATGTAGACCAGCGGTTCTCAACCCGCGGGCCGCATGTGGCCCGTCACGAATCCGAATGCGCCCCACCATGCTGAATGTTACAGTCTTATGTGTTGAACATAATACAAAAATAACTTTCAGTTTTAAAATTAGTTTTAGTTTTTACAATCATTTAAAAATGTACTAAACAAATATAAGCTAATGTTTTTTTATGTAAAATCATTTAGTTTTTTATATATTATTTTTAGACATGAGCAGAGATTACTCACGTAATTAATGTTATGCATTTAACAAACGCTTACAAGCGCACACTTTGGCAGAATTAAATTCAAATAGTCATCAGCAGCCATTACTTCTGTAAAATTGAGCATCAAAATGGACAAATTTGTTAAGGGGAAAACGAAATGTGGAAATACCAGCGAAAGAAGGCATTCAAACAAGAATAGTCTCCGCATCAGCGGTGAAGAGAGTGATGGACTTACTTTCGGTTTGCCCCGCCACCCACTTGAAGATGTTCAGGCAAAAAAGAAACACCCATAAACTACTACGCAG
Organism: Oxygymnocypris stewartii; assembly: GCA_003573665.1. Taxonomy (NCBI): domain Eukaryota; kingdom Metazoa; phylum Chordata; class Actinopteri; order Cypriniformes; family Cyprinidae; genus Oxygymnocypris; species Oxygymnocypris stewartii. The sequence goes on from QVTF01003615.1 coordinate 240,839, forward strand.
CAATCATCCTTATTACAGAAATGTGGCAAAACATCTCTGGAGAGAACTTCAGATTATTCAATTCGAAAATTCTTTCCATATTTGGATCAACATAGGCTACATTTGTGAACGCACACTTTCTGCAATGTCGCATGTCACGAAACACTTCCGTGTGAATCTTACTGACTGCAATTTACAATCTCAACTTCATTGTGCTGAATTTCACAAAATTGGTTCCCGACAGCATCAGGTGTTTTATTATTGGTGAGTATAAATATTTATTTAAATAAATTGAATCGTTTAGATATCATAATATTTAGGCTATAAATAATATTATAAATCTGGTTGGTTTGTATTGATGGCGTAATATGTAAATGACATGCGTATCTGAAAGTAGCAGCAGCAGCACAGATGAGGACAAGGAAGAAGTGAGGAGCTTACAGTTCAAGGGTCAGAGTGGAGTTAAGATGGACACATTAGATACTAAGCCACATTACCTGCTGTCAGTTGATCCAGGTTTGTGGCCTACAAAATTAAGTGACAAAAACAGAGCAACTATCGTTACTAAATTGGCACTAAGGGAAGAAAGAGAAATTCCCCATGATTCACAGGGAAAGCCATTTCCAGACGACTTGAAATACAGTAAGGCAGCAAATGGTAGAGAAAATGTGAAAAGGGATTGGTTAATTTATAGTGAGAGTACAGATGCACTGTTTTGCGAATGTGTTCTTTTCTCATGGGCAGAAAAGACCTTCTCATAGTCCTCTGAATAGCGACCAGGGGTAGAAGATGTGTGATGTTAAGTGGCGTTGTATGATAAACTCCCAAACCATGAAAATAACAGGGCTCAAAGGGACTGCTATTTAAAATGAGTAAACCTGCAGTGTTCTGAAAGAGCTGCAAGTGGCATCAACATTCAGATGCAGAGAGAGTTACAGTCTGAAATTGAGAGAAATAAAACTCTCTTGCAGAGGCGCCTTGATGTAACTCTGACCTTGGCTTCAAGGAATTTATCTTTCCGGGGTAAAACAAAAGACTTAGGTGATGTCCATAATGGATATTTCTTAGGCACTCAAGAGCTTTTGTCCTATTATGATCCACTGTTGAAAGACCACTTAGAGAAAGTGAAGGCACCCAAAAAAGAAAGCAGGTTAACTCAGTATTTGAGCCCAGACCTCTAAAATTTGTTAATTGAATTGTGTGGCAAAAGAGTACAGAAAACAATCTTAAAGAAAAGGGAGGGTGCCATATATTATGAGATAATTTGTGATGCTACGCCTGACATTTCCCACACTGAGCAGAATATTGTGTGTAAAAATGTGGATGATTGGGAGATTACAGAAAGATTCCTTGAATTCAAGGATTTCTACAAGAAAACAGGAAGCGAAATAGCAGGGATGATAGAGAGTGTGCTTATGGATCAAGGGATAGACATCAGTGATTGCAGGGGCAAGGGAATGATAATGGGGCAAATATGTCGGGAAGATCAAGGGAGTCCAGGCCCAAATATTACAAAAAAATGTCACCTTGCCCCTCCCATACATTGAATCTTGTGGGTGTGCATGCTCAAGCCCTGAAGTGTCTACATTTTATGGCTACATCAATTGCCTGTACGATTTTGTAAGTCTCAGTCCAGAGCGACGGGCTATATACTAAGACACTGTAGGCTGCTCTCTGCATAGCTTATCTGACACTCGATGGAGTGCACAAATTGGTGGTGTCAAACCTATGGCCAAAACACTTGCCGGATGTAATAGAGTGCCATACTAAGCACATGCAGTCTTTCAAATTAGGCCAGGTGGAAGCTTTTGGACTCAGAAACTACTTTAGCTCATTTGATGCTATTGTACTTTTGACCATTTGGGTAAATGTGTTGCAGTGCATTGATGACAGGAATGTAATTATCCAGTTAGGGAAAATATCCCTTGAGGCTGAGGCAGCTAATGTAAGGGATCTTAAAAATGAGATGCAAAATCTCAGGGATAGTTGGGATTCTCTCTTCTCAGAGGCATCCTTTATTGCCAGTCAGATGGGGGTGCCACCTAAATTTAATAAGGAGCTGGGCCGTGTGAGGAAGAGAAAGAGATTATCTGATGAGACCCCTGGCCCTAAAGAAGGTCAGGTAAACAGTGGTGACAAAGAAAATGTTTCACAACACTGTTTTTTTCACTGCCATGGACCACATTATCTTTGATTGTGGGTGTCTTTTTGAATTTGAAAGGACAAAAACACAACAATATCCTATATTAAAATATCCTTGTAAACACAGTCGGTTATGTTTTAAGTCCCAGATATTTAGACAGACACATAACCCAAGGATGTTGTTTTTCATGCTAAATCCGTTACATTTTTTGGGGTTGATTACAATTTTTTTCAAATATTATGATTATTAGTATCTATTATTATTTTTAATTAGGCTATGTGTTTTCATTGATATTAATTTCCATAGGTGTGATTTTTCATTAAATATTTCATTATAAATTTGCTAATTTCTCTCCTTTAATCCTCACTCATGAAGACTGTCGATGCTGATCAAATAATGTGAGATTAGGTTTAATTACTTTTCGTTTATTTGTGCAGATTGGCTTTTTGTAAAGAAAACAAACAAAACAAAAAACAGATCATCACATAGAAGCACAAGTAATTTCTCCCATATTATTTTCCCTCCTCTTGCCGCTTCACGCTCCAGTCCAGCGGGTGGCACTAAAACATATGCGTTTGTTTGCCAAACAACATTAAACCTCAGAGGAAGAAGTTCAGTTTCATCGTGCTCTCTGTTGTTTTGTTGTGATGCTGGCTTAATACAAACTGTTAGAAATGTAGTTTCTGTAAATATAAAAATACAGTTTTTGAATCAGGTCAGTAAATCTCTGTAATACTCTCACCCTCAGAGTCAGAGGAGGAATATCTGTAGGAGTATCATCAGAGATCTGCTGCTGTGAAAATGGTATTTGTTAAAGAGGAGAGTGAGGAGAAAATTAATGAACCAGAAACCTGGAGAATAAAACAGGAGGAACTAGAAACCTGGAGAATAAAACAGGAGGAACCAGAACACTGGAGAATAAAACAGGAGGAACCAGAAACCTGGAGAATAAAACACGAGGAACCAGAACCCTGGAGAATAAAACACGAGGAACCAGAACCCTGTAGAATAAAACACGAGGAACCAGAAACCTGGAGAATAAAACAAGAGGAACCAGAAACCTGGAGAATAAAACAAGAGGAACCAGAAACCTGGAGAATAAAACACGAGGAACCAGAACCCTGGAGAATAAAACAGGAGGAACCAGAACCCTGTAGAATAAAACATGAGGAATCAGAAACCTGGAGAATTAAACAAGAGGAACCAGAAACCTGGAGAATAAAACACGAGGAACCAGAACCCTGGAGAATAAAACACGAGGAACCAGAAACCTGGAGAATAAAACACGAGGAACCAGAAACCTGGAGAATAAGACAGGAGGAACCAGAACCCTGTAGAATAAGACACGAGGAACCAGAAACCTGGAGAATAAAACACGAGGAACCAGAGACCTGGAGAATAAACCACGAGGAACCAGAAACCTGGAGAATAAAACACGAGGAACCAGAAACCTGGAGAACAGAACAGGAGGAACAAGGAGGTTGGTGTTTATTCTTCATTCATCTTTAATTACTGTTTGTGGTATATCCACCAATCTTTAATGTAAAAATAAGACCTTAACTTTCAATTCCAAGTTTCAAAGTTCTTATGGAAATGTGACTGAACCAACACAGAGATTTATTTATTTGACATTTTTGTTCGCTTTTTGGAATCGTAAAATTGTGTTGAGAGTGTATGAGACTGAATTTGTTTGCATGTTAATAGAAGTCATATTTTAAAGGGATAGTTAACCCAAAAATGAAAATGTCGTTCCAAATCCGTAAGACCTTCGCTCATCTTCAGAACACAAATTAACCCTTAATCACTCTTTGGGGTCTATCTGACCTCAATAGAAATGTCCTTTATTTTTTAAAAGTGTTCCCTTCATCTCAGGGGCATGAGTGTTTTTTTCTTAAATAATCTATCTAAATATGAACAGAAAATATGAGGGTGTATAAAGAAATACAGTTTAAGGTCCTTGGGGTCAAATTGACCCCACATTGAAAATGAATGGGAAAAGTAAAAAATCTATTTTTTATTTAATTTGTCAAAAAAAGTAGTAAACCCAGTATAAATCTGAAATGTGTTAATTTTTTATAAAGGCCTGTATCTAGAGCACAAATGCAAATTGGAACGAACATTCTATCCCATGCGCAAACACACACGTGTGTAACTGCAATAGAGCGGATTTTTATAGAAATTGGCATACAAAATCAACAAATCTGAAATTTTCCACTCATAAATTAAGGACTGGTACTAGAGCACAAATGCAACATGGAAAAAGCATGTTCACACACACACACACACACACACACACACACACACACACAGGTGTTACATAGGTGTCCAGGGCATTTTTTTGATTAAAATAAATGCATAACAATGTGAAGGGGTAGACATAACACACAAACAGAGAGAGAGACATTTCTGCAAATGTATGTAACATAATTTGCAAAGGCAGACAATTCAAAATACATCAGACAACAACAACAAATTCTAACCTTTGACAAAAATATAGATTTTTTATATATTTTATTGAAGCTGCTGAGTGGCGTTTTGATGAATATGTAAATATTTGTTGCTTGCTTTCCTCTCAATAACGAAATAAACAACAAAACTGGCAGCGGTGAGAAAGCAGCAGTTAAGAACACAGCTGATTACGGCGATGAGGATGTTTGCTCAAGCTCTGCAATTCTGTACTCCAGTAAAGTTCAATCATGTCACATGTATTTATATAGCACTTTATGCAATCTATAGCCCTAAATCAAGCAGCTTTACAGTATTAAACATGAAAAACCAGATTCGGTGTCGCTTTCAGTTAGAATTACAACCTGAGTTTCTGAAATATAGCAGCTCTCCAGTGTGGAGATATCTAATGATAAAATATTTTAATTAGTGGGGAAAAATACATAAAAAATAATTAAAGTGATAGCTTTGGTTTGGAAAGATCAAAGTTTGATCTAGCTCAGGACTGTTTTGATTATAATTCACCCTATAAAGTATTTTATTATTATTAGGGATGCATCGACCTGATACTCAGGATCAGTATCGGCTCCAATACAGTAATTTTCTGCAGATCAGGTATCGGTCAGATCTGATTTTGTGTGTATACTATTGTGTTATTGTTGAGCCCCACGAAAGGCACAAAAACATTATAAAGCACCATAACGTTTTTGTGCACTAGGGTAAATGTACCCATTAAGTTCACCAAAATCTACATTGAGACATTTTTAGTGGCCAAGATATTGGTTTCAGTACAGTTAAATAAAATATTAATGTCTCAATGACAATTCAAAAGACATCAGACAACAACAACAAATTCTAACCTTTGACAAAAATATAGATTTTTAATATATTTTATTGAAGCTCATAAAAATAAAAAATATTTTTTATTTTAAGGAACATTTTTTAAAGAATAATTGTAAACATATTTTTTTAAGGTACAAAGTCATTCACAAAAAAACAGAAAATGAACATTCACAAAAGAACATTGAAATTAACACATTTCAGATTTATACTGGGTTTACTACTTTTTTTTGACAAATTAAATAAAAAATAGTTTTTTTACTTTTCCCATTCATTTTCAATGTTCTTTTGTGAATGTTCATTTTCTGTTTTTTTTGTGAATGACTTTGTACCTTAAAAAATATATGTTTACAATTATTCTTTAAAAAATGTTCCTTAAAATAAAAAATATTTTTTATTTTTATGAGCTTCAATAAAATATATTAAAAATCTATATTTTTGTCAAAGGTTAGAATTTGTTGTTGTTGTCTGATGTTGTTGTCTGATGTCTTTTGAATTGTCATTGAGACATTAATATTTTATTTAACTGTACTGAAACCAATACAAAATATTTTTTAATAAAACATGATGTGAGCTTAATGGGAACAGGGGTGTGCTTAAAGGGTACTAAAATGTACCCATTAAACACAGCCAGAGTTTTGTTTTAACAATTTAATTATGTATATCTTAATTGAAATGCTTTTGTCATTTAAAATAAAATATTTTTGAGTGAGACATTAATATTTTATTTAACTGTACTGAAACCAATATCTTGTCCACTAAAAATGTTACAAAGGTACAAAGTCATTCACAAAAAAAAACAGAAAATGGCAGTTGTATGCGAGGGTGGATGAGATAAATCATTAGTGATACAAGTATTCTCTAAAATATGAATGTTTTAAATTCATTATTTCATTAGTCAGACAGACACCGATTTCGTTTTTGTGTGTGTTCATCTGTTCAGGAAGTTGCAGTGACAGATACAGTATAATTCCTGATAAAGTTTGAATGGAGTAAAGCGTGTGTTTCTGCTTTTAATTAAGTGTAGACTATAATCTGGCCAAAGAAGAACTTTTGTTTTTTTAATTAAAGGTTCATTTAAAAGCAGCCTATTATCATTGTATTAGCCTGGTACCGTTACCCCTTACGGCTCCGACGATGTTTTGTTCCATCCTCCATGCGGTGCCAAATCACACCAGGGGCGAAACAACTGTATTTGCATATCCAAGGGTATAAAAACAAGCATTGACTTGACTAGAGCTCCGGTGACTGCGTCAAAGCCGTAAGGCAGTCCCTCCAGGATTTCGCGGGACTTTTTTCTGATTTTTGCGGGCTAAAATTACTGATTTTGTTGCGGCTTTTCTCAAAATTTGCAATGATATTTGCAGAAATTCTTATTGTTTTGCAGTGAAAATATACTACAGACAACATTCTTCTAACATTGTTTTGACTTTTCTGACTTCGAGAACCATCGCATAGGGCTCCAGACTAACATTTGAGGACACCAGTGCCATTAAGTTCTACAGCAAAGCACTCACCCTAATCGCACATGTACATCTCGGAGATGTCTGTTTGATGTCTGTATTTACATATTCAAGACGTATTTTTTAGGGTGTTTGTTCATCTGTAATACGTTTCTAAGATAATGTGTTATCACATTAAAACTAACTTTCAAACTCGGTAATACTTAAAGCTTTGAAGTGTTGGGAAAAGTTGTGTGAAGCATTTAAAAACACTCGAAAGAATTAGACCATTTCTGACACAAGTTGTTCCTGTAGTTGTGTTAAATCCATTGTGAATGGTAGAGATTTGTGTTTATTGAACAATGTTTTCCTGGTTTCCACATCAGTGGTGTTTGTTCTGATATCCGTAGCTTTAACAAAATTATGTACCGAATGTGAATACTTCTCACAAGATTTGACAGATGTTATTGATTCTGCGGTGAATTCGACTACTTTCTTCACTGTATATCTTAGCGCTGTGTATAAAGGTGTCACGTGATCGAGAGCAGCCTGCGGCTCCGGCCCGAGCAGATAAACGGTCTGCGCTGCGAAGCCCAAACGAGTAGCAAGGATTCGTTTCTCTTTCAGTTCGTTTGTCCAGTGTAGCTCTTGTAAATCGGGCATGATGAGGCTGTTCATTCCATTTTTCAAACTGAGAAACAACCTTTTTTGACTGAATGCGCATTGAGATGACGTCACAGGATGCGTCTGAGCACAAAATATGGGGAAAATTTGCAAAATTGCAGGGTTTGCTTGATTTTGCGATAAATTCAGCGATCGCAAAATCTTGGAGAGACTGGTAATGTGCTCTCACATCACTGAATCTTCATGTTAAAAATTAACCATCCATTCATCATATCATCGTGCAAAACTAAGAATTAGTCTAATTAGAATCATTGTAATGTGACGATCGGGTGCGTATCGGTTATCTAAATCAGAGAAATATATAGGTGCATGTGGGTGGCGGGCAGATAATTTATTGGAAGCAGCAGATTCTGGGGGACGTTTGAGCTTATCCGCGCATCTCTAGTTTGAACGCATGGAAACCCATATCTCAGTGTGATCTGATTGACTTACAGTTATAGGAGGTATATAGTAACAAACATATAAATTTGTTAAGACATCAAGTAGGATAATAAATATATATATTTTTTTATGTTTTGTTTTATAATCTGATCTCAAAAATGGAAGTAAGCTTAATAGGTATGTTTACCCTATATTTCAAGTGTTCAGAAGCTGTTACATAGTTTAATCTGAGGTACAGATGAATATTTAAGTTCATGTAAACTCTTCTCTCCGCTGCGGCTGTATGTCAGTGTTCAAACTGCGTGTCATGTTCGGTAACTAAGGTCAAACTCTCTTCAAGAGTGCACAGTAACTTAGGTTTAAAACTATTAAGAAAGGATCAATAAACTAATGCACAAATTGAATACACATCGCATCCATATCTTTTCTTTTGTACTTTGAACTTTTCTGTGCGGACTTAAGGCCCGTTCACACCGGGACGAATTTCGCTCGCATTATTCGTCGACGTTTAACGCCTCGTGACTAAACAAAGGGCGCCAATGTGAGTGTGCACACCGACATGAAAAACGGCACGCGTAAAAGCGTAATTTTTTTTTTAAACGCCTCGGGTTAGTTTTTTTGGTTTGATGCGCCGCGTCAAAAACTATCCGACCAATGAGATTGGCGCTTTTGCTCACGTGTCTGGAGCTGCTTAACTTACAGTAAAACACAACTTGGGGGCGCTCAAACACAAAACAGTCTTGCTGAGCACTAGGGTTGTGACGGTGAGGAAATTTTCCCATTACACACGATGGGGAGTTACATTACAATACCCTGTAAGCGCCGTGCGTGTTTTAGTTTGACTTTAATATCAGCGGCAATTCTGCGTCAAGCACTGTTTAAATAAAATCAAAATCAGCAAATAAATTAGAAACGAATTTATTTATTTTTTAAACATCACTTAGAGCAGGGATGCCTAATAGATCGATCATGAAGGTAATGCTGGAAGATCACGCTTTAGGTCAGTGTTTCTTAACCAGGGGGGCGAGAGATAAAACAACAATATAATATATTCACTATTATGACTCGCCTGTTAAGTCATGTAAAAAAATATATAGCCTATACATAAATAAATAACAGTACCACCTCTCTACGTATTCTGTGTTTCGGAGCAGCACATATTTCTCATCGTGTGTAATACAGACTGAACGGTTGCTCAAAAACGCTGTATAATCATATGATACGCAAACTACATCTCTCAGTTGAATAAAAGAAGCCAGTATCACACTAGTACACACAAGTTTTGATGGACGACTATTGTAATCAAGGAAAAGACGATTACAGTGACATACAGGATCGTGCATTAGGCGCGCGTTATGTCCGTTATGATGCGCAAACGCGTCTGTGACGTAAAGTGTCACAGAGAGAAAAAAAAGTTATATAAAAATTGTAATCCTTATTTTTATTCGTTTTGTCAGGATATAATTCGTTTATTCTAACATTCAGCCTACAACACAATAGGAAAAAAATGTAGGTTTAGCCTAATATATATTTTATAAGTCTTGTCAAAACACTAAATTAATTTAACATCTTGCTTTTAACACAGTGAAAAGTGCAGCAGAGAAAAATAAATAAATTCGACACAGTCTGTCATTTAAAATGATAGAATAAGCATAAAACAAAAAAGAAAAAACGAGTTGAACGTCCTTCAATGACATCGTATTCACACTCCATCTTTATTCTGATCTGTCACTCATCACAACCTGCCAGTTCTGTTTGAGAGCTGTATATTATATCTGCATCGTTGTACATGCTTTGCTCAGACCCCGCAAATAAAACGAAGCACTGGTTCGTGCTGCAGCGTGCGCATAATGGTCCGAGTGCAGACTGTACCGGTGCTCGATAAGAATAAAGCGCAGATATGCTGTTCTGAAAGGACGTCTGGGAACGGGATAATGTTAGACCGCCCGCTTCCGTTCAAATTGCACCAGAGTTACCGACCGTTACCACGTTATATTCAGGAAATTAATCCCGCGGCGAAATCTGGTTATCAATTATAACCCCAAACACAATGTTTGATTTAAAATACAGGTAAAAATCAATACTGTGATGCATGGCTCTCGTTCGTTCGGTGCACTGCATTGAGCAGCAGCGTTCAGTTTTAATTGCAGTGTCCTCTAACTGAACTAAATTATTTTTATTACTATAAAAAAAATATATAAACGACGGTGAGATCTACACTGCCGGGAAGAAATAAGAAGACAAACAAGATGCAAGGCAAGATGAATGTAGAGCTGCAGGTCTCGTTGGTGTCTGAACACAAATAACTTTATGACAAATTTGTATGATTTTGACAAGCGTGTGAATACATGCTCTCTTCTTCTGAGTGACAAGCGAGTGTCAGAAGCGTAAAGTTGCGCTGCGCCACCTTGTGTACCAGGGTATTTCTGTTTTACATTAAGTGCCAATGCGCCATCTAATGTCAGGGAATGAATTTGCATGTTCACTCGGCTCATCGTCAGCGAAAATCGCTTGGGTGTGAACACAAAAAACGCGTTAAAAAACGCTGGCGAATAACGCGCGCCGATATTCGTCCCGGTGTGTACGGGCCTTCAGATGGCTGTGCAGCCTGCGCACTGTGACTCAGTGTTGCTTCAAGCGACATCAATCTGCGCACGGAATTAGCGCGGACAGAATCGCAGAATCCAGTCATAAAAACGGAATTTACAGTTTAACGCCGAATTTCACAGAATGTGTCAAAGTTTGGATGAATGAATCAAAAGTTGATCATTGCTAGGGATGCAACGATACCATTTTTTCAGAACCAATCCAATAGCGCGAATTCTGAGGATCGGGCAATAACGATCCAATCTGATACCAGCGCAGGTTTTTTTTTACCTTTTATGTAACTTAGAATTTTTATACTTCTTTGTGTTGACCCGATCGTCACTCTTCTGTGTGTTAAACACAATCTATTACAGTGTTTCTCAACTGGTCGTTCAAAAGTGCTGGTATGCAGCCCAAAAGTGGGTTGCGAGACCGTTCTGAGAGGGATGTGGATTGTTTACAGCCAAAGAAACGACATCAACAAAAAAAACTTAATTCTAAATGCTTTTCTGATGGAAGTGTTTAATTTAAAAGACATGCATGAAAGTTGTTGACACTGTCAGATCATCTGACTCAGATGCAGTTTAAGTAAAGAAAGAGTGCCTGAGATGTTGACAGGTTTAATATCAGTGTCATTTCACGTTATTTTCGTAACACGTTATGAAATAAAAAGTCTCTCACCTCGAACTATCCTGTCCTGTCAGATGTTATAGTGTGCTGGTAGCGCACTCTTCTATAGCACACGCGAACGCGGCGTTGTACATCACTTCAAAACGCAGAAAGTATAAGCATGCTACAGGACAATAAATGTACAGTACCAATAAATCACATAATTGGTACTGCGTGTGTTAGCTAGGAAGGATTTGCATGACGGTATGATATTCATTCTATTCAGGAGCAGTTTCCACGTTTCCTTAACAGTCACCTTGGTTGTTTTCATAACCCAAACATATCATGTTATTTTCACTTTGTTTAAAAGAATGTGGTGGCTCATACCAACTTAATTGTATTAACAAAAATTAGTTTGGGACTGCTATTTAATAGCCTTGCCTTATTTAATAGCCTTGCCTTATATTTTATTCAGTCAGTCTTAACAGTCTTAACTGATTTTTTTGTGAAATAAACTTCCTTTGTTTTTTAAACTATATATATAAAAAACTAATAAAATATATATATAATCATAATCTTTGACAAAAACACTATTATAAACTAGTGTAGTGGATAATTCAGCAAAAGATACTCTGGAAAAATCATGGGTGCACAATAGTTTTATAAAACCTAGTGAAAGATTTTTATTTACAAATAAAAGTGAATAAGTGTATCTGGCATAATGTCACACATTGCTCTTTGTATTGTAAAATACATTCATGAAAAAACTGAATTACCCACTAACTTATTTAATAATAGTATTTTTGTCATAGATTATGATTATATATATTTTTTATTTGTTACTCAAATGAGGTTGTCTGTATTTATCAGATGAGGTTTAGGTGAACACAAAAATAAAGAAATTCTACATTGATAAAAAACAACAACACTTGTATCAGATCGGTATCGGCAGATATTCAGTATTTTCAGTATCGGATTGGATCGGTTCTGAAAAATGGTATCGCTGCATCCCTTCTTATCACTAACCTTTATTTTGTATCTTATTCATATGACTTACAGAAGGAGATGTTAGGCAGAATGATGTGTCATTCAGTTAATTTTGCATATAGCCTAGATAATTGAATGAGTGTTTCTCTGTCTGTCATTTATTCTGTGTTAAATATGTATTTGTATGAATTCATTTAATTATAATAATATGATTTTTAAAAGCTGAAGTGATTGTTGTTATATTGTTTTAAATATATATATATATATATTTATTTATTTGTTAGAATATGTATAACTGAACATTTGAACTCAGATGTCCTCAACCACCGGGTCGCACGAAAGTGTATATATGTATGACACTGTTATTTATTATGCTCTAATTATTATGTATTTTCGTTTATTATATGAGATTGCTATGGAGTAACAATTTGATGATTCAGGGCTCGCAAAATTTCTAAATCCCCGGAAGACCTTCGGGCAGGTACTCTTCAGATTTTGGTAGCCCGAAAATTAATTCAACTAGCCCAAATAAAAAAATAAAAAAGAAATTCAGATAGGAGTTTAAATATCAATCAAAAATATTTTCAATACAAAAATATCAACAAATATGAAGGAAGGAATTGTATTTAATTATTTACAGGGTATTTGCAGATTTTTTTTTAAATGAATGTAAGGCAATTTATGACCCATTTTAAGAGCTACACAATAGTGCGCTGCTTTTGATCCGTGGGTTGGGTAATAAAAAAGTGCATTCTGATTATTTGCGGGTGGATAAAATAAATCATTAATGATGCAAATATTAACAAAATTTTCAAAATAGGCTACAGAAATAGAATAAAGTGTAAATTAAAATATTAAAGTTATTCAACAAAACATAAGGCTACTTAGTTACAGACAAAATAAAAAGTGAAACATTTCAGTTTTGGTCGAATTTGAGGTTTTCACAAAAATATTGTTAATTAAACCCTCTTCTAGCGATCCCAATGCTCCAAATAGTAATTAAACATCTAAAGTGAACTTTATTTATACGTTTTCTGAGGAGAACCGACTGCTGCTGCTCACTACGAGTACGTCTATTGTTGCAAAGCACAGCATCAGCTTTGTGAATATTTATATAAATATCTCCATGAGTCCAAACCAGTGAAATATGATTTTTAAACCCATGCTGGTGAAAACAAAAAGAATCGCACTGCTGACTGACATTCGCAAAGTGCATGAATTAGACGTGCCTTTCCGAGAGCGCGCAATCTCCTTTTAAAGTATTTTATTGCGAATTATTGCTTGGCAAGATTCAAACATGCAAAATATTGTCTTACATGAACGTTTAGTTAATGGTTGGGGGAAAGTCTGATGTTTAACATAATAGAAACCGATCTCCAGAGCGCAAACCATAATGCGCTGGTTAGTTTGCCAAATCTGCAATAAAATGCCATTATTACTGTCACGAATTCAGCCTCTGTGGCTCCCTCCGATCGTCACCAGAAGGAACCGTCACCTGAGTATTAACAGTCACTAACTCCAATTCCCATAATACCCCGTGCCTGTGGCTGATTACCTGCACAGGTGTTTCATATTGACTCTGGTCCATTTAAGCTGTTCTCCCCGTCACCTCATTGCGAAGTCTTGTCTTGCCATGCCAACATTTCCGAGCGTTTCTCCCGTGTATGACTCCCCATGTATGACCTGGACTGTTTATTGGACTCTGATTCTCTGCCGCCTGCCTACTCTGATTCAACCTGCCTTATTATTTTATTATCCTGAGTGTTTACCGCCAGCCCTGGTCCTCCACCCGAACTCTAACTTTGATTCTGCCCTGTCTACGTTGTGTTTGAAGCTCGTGATTGAATTCTGCCTGTTTGACTTGAATTCTGTTTTAATAAAGCTGCACACTGATCCTAACGCCACTGACTCCTCGTTACAATTACAGCTTTAATTGAGGGTGCTTTTGATTTCATTTGAGGGTGCTTAGCACCCCCGTAGAACCGGGCCTGAGAGACGGTCAAAAAGAGATGACTCGGTGCTGAATCACTCACGCTGTTTTCAAAAGACTGATTTGATCTGATGGTTTGTGTGAATTTATTTACTCATCTAATCTATATACGCTTTATTGAATACATTTTTTGCAGCAATTTCCCTCATTTTAAAGTTGAAAGCTGCGGGAATGAGTAATGCGATATATGCCCACTGAAATTCAGGACATAATTAAACATAATTCTATGATTCAGGGGATTGTGAAATAGATTTCCATGACTTTTCCAAAACTTTCTTTGTTTAATTATTTTTCAAATCTATAAAGGCTTGGAAATTGCTGTTTTAAAAATCCATGACTTTTCCGGGGTTTTTTTATGTCCGTATGAACCCTGAATGTGACGATTGGGTGCGGTTATCAAATCAGACATAAATATAGGTGTGGGTGGATAATTAATTTGAAGCTGCGGATTCAGGTGACATTTTAGCTCATCCGCGCATCACTACTACACAAGTAAAATGAACACAGTAAGAGTGGGATTGGACCATATCTATGGTAACACAGTATAGACCCCTTCACGGTATACGTCACAGGAAAATTCGAAGTTCGCAGTGCGCATGTCGGGGTCAGAACGTTCATTCCATCCGATTGAATTGTGTGTTAACCAGGAAAAAATGCCTACTTGTTGCGTCGTGGACTGTGAAAATCGCACCAGTTCTGGAGTAAAGTTTTTCAGGATTCCTGCAGGATCTCATCCGTTTCAAAAAAAATAGACGACATCTGTGACTGCAAGCTATTAAACGGGCAGACTGGGACAATGCTACGATCAAAGAGGCTCGTGTTTGTAGCGCTCACTTCATATCAAGTAACGTTAAAGTCATCCTTTATCCTCCCTTTCTGTTTGCTTAAACTCGAAAGCCAGGTTAATAGTTTTGTAAATGTCATGGACCTGTAGCATGACACAGGTCCATGACATTTACAAAACTATTAACCTGCATAGCTTAACGTACAGAAAACTGTTCATGCAATCCAGGCTTTCGAGTTTAAGCAAACAGAAAGGGATTATAAAGGATGCCTTTAACGTTACCTGATATGAAGTGAGCGCTACAAACACGATGTTGGCGTGTGCCTGCGGCTAAATACTAGCAGCTGGCTAGCGCCAACATTGTGCCAACAACGGTAGAGTTAAGCCATGATAAGTAAACAAATGTTTTCTGTAAACTGTAGACTGATTTAATAGTTAGGTGAAGTTTGATATCTGGCATAAATTGTGACCTGTGGCATGCTACAGACTTAGCAGATAGCAGACTAGCTTTACATCAGCGCTTTCACTATGACAACAGTAGATCGTGTTGTAATCAATGTGTGCAATTCTTTTTGTAGGAGAGGCATCACTTGACTCCAGTAGTCCTGACTTTGTGCCCTCCTTGTTTGTGTACACAAAACAAAGCCAGACACCTAAGACAAAAATAGAAAGGTATAAATAATAATAAAAAGTATCTCATCTATCTATAAGGCTTGTCTGTTTCTCCTTGACACAATATGCCGGTCTATTAGCCGCGCCATTTTTCTGACCCCAAGCTGCGCGCGCACCCAACCTAGGCTTTTGATGTTTACAAACATTGAAGGGGTCTATTGAGCCATAAAATTAAATGATTTACAGTTCAGATACAGGTTTTCACAAAAACAAAAATCTTAGTAGTAGTAGTAGTAGTAGCCCTTTATTGTCACTAGTACAAGTACCAGCGAAATTAGCCATCAACCTGTCCATACATATGACAACGGGGTAGACAGAACAGGAGACAGGGTATTTAGAAAAATACAGCTTTTACATGAGGAGAGAGAGGAGGAAAAAAAAAAAAATTTTACCCCCAGACTATGCTCCATTTGGAGTACAGTCTGAGAACAGAAAAAAAACACCTCAGCACAAAAGCACATATACCATAAACACATGACTTGCAACAGGGGAAACATATCCAGCTCTGGCAAGCAGCCATCCGGTCCAGTGCCATTTATTTCGGCGCCGGTCGCAGACCTGCTCGACAGGTGGCGGTAAAAAGCGTTACAGAGGCAGTTGGATGGGGGAGGGGAGTAATGTCTGTAGTCGGGGAAGGGAGGAGGGGAGGAAGAGAGTCCCACTCCATCGCTCTCTCAGGGTGGTTATCCAGACGGCCTTGGCCAAGGCGCCGGTACGGGGAGCCAGAAAAGATAAGATTAAATTGTTGTGACTTTTGGGGCGAACAGCTGCAAAAACTTCCACAGCTCATTCTCTTTGTCCATTCTGATCTCTGAAATCACCAAATTTCACTTCCAAAGCTGCGAGTTTCATCATGATGGTATCCATATTCCGGTTTATAGTCTCAGTCTCATTGCTGACCGCTCTTCCCACAGCTTCAATCAAAACGGGCAGCCTTGTGAGACTTTGAACGGCTGTTCCCGTCTTCTGAATTTTTCGATAACCCAGGGTAAAGCCTAATCCAATTAGCAGAATACCTGTTATCATGGTGCCGAAAAGGTAGATATCCTCAGCGTCCTCAACGGAAAGAGCCGCCAGACACACGATTTGCCACTTCTCCCACGCATCCCTCGTATATCCGGCCGCGAACGTCCCGTCAGGACAAACAGGTTCCCCAGAACCCAGACTTCTCGTTGAGAAGATGGTATCAATCGCGCTGAGAGACCAGTTGATCAAATCCATAATTTTCTAGTTTGGAGAGCCGTGCACAAGGAGTCTCTTCAATAGATGAGACGAGACAGCAGAAGCCAGCAGGGAGGAAAAAAAAGGGTAGGGCGGGGAGTGAAATCTAAGCGACTACCTCTGTTGACTGCCAAAAGAGGATGTATTTTATACAACCTCATTTCAGCCTTTACACAAATTATTTTGAAAAGGGATGAATCAAGCAAATAAATTGTTAATTTACAATGAATAAATATTACTGTCTTAATTGTTTATATTTTTAAAAGGCACATTAACTTCTTTCTCATTTATAACTCTGTTTGCTGAGTTGATACTTGCATTAATCTGACCATAAACGGCAAGAAAGGCTTATTTCAAATGCAAATTCATTCTCTGCCACAAGGCGGCGGTTGAGGAGCGCTGAAATATTGTGGTTTCCCTGGTAACGACTGTACACAAAGCAGCTCCGCGCTCATAAAAGCTGCTTAATCAGGAATTATAGATAAAATGAAATAAAAATGCCAACGACACGTTTAAAGGAACAGTCGGTTCCCTTCAGATACAATCAAATAAAGACATCCGCACCGCGTTTTGACTTGAAAAGTGCAGTACTTATATTTATTCAAAGACATCATTGCCTTTTGAAGTTTAATCCAGCTGTATGGTGACTCTTGCCTTTCCGTCCCCAACTGTAAGACCTCTTGAAAATATAATTAAGACATTTCTTAAACCATTTAATGTATTTAAAACTTCTTATGGCCTTAAGTTTGATTCAACTCACTTTAGGAGTTTTTAAGAACCCTTGGGGAGATAGCCCTTTGGGCAGATTGGTGATACATTTTGAAATCCCGACTCGAAAACACAATAGCCCCGGGACGTCGGGCTAGTGATTTTGCGAGCCCTGTATTTCATGTAAATGAAATGTTCAATTAGTACATGAATGATTGTTCTGATCTCTCGTGTCTATAAGCTTTTAGAGGTTAAACAGATTGCAGTTGATCTGTGATATGCACTATAGTTCAGCATGCATGTGATTCGCAGATAGATTTGCCAATTTACACATTTAAGTGATTTTCGAACCCGCTCAGACAAGTATTTTACACCCCACGTGAATACTGTTGATTCTTCTCTCACGTCTCCATTTATTTATATATGTGTATATATATGTACATGTAAGCAATGAGGTACTCGAGACCGTGCTGTATTGTGAATAAATCGCGGCTGAAGGGCATTGTTAGGCATGACGCGAAGC
This sequence comes from Oxygymnocypris stewartii, assembly GCA_003573665.1. Lineage (NCBI taxonomy): Eukaryota > Metazoa > Chordata > Actinopteri > Cypriniformes > Cyprinidae > Oxygymnocypris > Oxygymnocypris stewartii. The sequence goes on from QVTF01003615.1 coordinate 258,833, forward strand.
GGATTTATGTATTGAAATGTTACTTTTTTGAAGCAAGTTCGTTAAATGCTGACCCTCCGCTAAAAATAGTTCCTGACAGCAACAGTAAATGGCAAGAATGTTCCAAACATGCCTCATCTAATGGATCTTAAAAAATAACAGAGAATAGGAGCTCTTATCCACTGTCATTAATTTTTTTTAACACCATATAATGTTTTCCTCACACACACATACATCATCTTATCTCTCAGCTTGAGAAAATGTGTTTTCCGTCTTTTAGTTTTAAAACAGGCATTAGTTTTAAAACAAGCATCATTACAGTGCAAACTGATGGACATAAAGAATCATACTTGAAACAGAAAACTAAGAAATTCAGTAATATTCCCTCCTCACCTCAGAAACTGTAGTCTTTCACACAGATCGCCGCACATGCGCGCCGCACACACATCAACACATCTCCGCGTGAGAAGCATTTATATATTTATTAGACGGGGGAAGCAGGGCTCTAGACTGCAACCATTTTTTATAGTGTGTGAGTAAAAATTTGACGTGATCACACTTGTGCGAGTGCATTGTTTGTGCTGCTTCAAAGCGTCTGCAGCCGAGCCGCGACACATTGTAGCAGGATTCGATTTCACTGATCGCGTGAAGAGAGGCGATTTAAGCGCGAGCGCGTCGTGGGTAGAGCCTGGTTAGATTAATTTATATTTATCCGAAGGTGCATGCCGCAAGGTTCTTGTAGAAAAAACATGCAAGTCCTGTCAGGGACAGCCAGTTTAGTTTTACTTTTCTTTTTGTTTTCGTTCTAAAAAGCTTATCTTTGCTGTTTGTTATTATTATTATTTGATTCCTCAGTGTTTGATAAACATTCTGTAATTTATTAGTCGGTATATAATACAACATGTGATGTGTCCTATGCCTCGTCTTACTCGTTTTTGTTTATAAATGTTATGTAAGCTAGTTTATCATTGTAACATACTGTTTTATTGTTGTGCTTTTTAATTAAGAATAACAATGTATCCATCTTTTGTTTTAGTCTTAAAAAGTGAAAGGTGTAGATATAAGCAAAACAGACTAATATCTTTTCTTGTAAAGCATGTCACCAAGATCGCAAATTTTAAAGTGAAAGCAAAAAACTGAGAAAGTTAGTCGCACAAGTGCGACCAGTGGGAAGAATGAGTCTAGAGCCCTGGGAAGGGCGGGGTCTCAAAATGAAAGATGCAACATAACGCCAACAGGGGTCACTCATACTTCATTAAATAAATAGCAAACAGTTAATACTGCCGAAATACATAATGCATTAAAGAGTTTTGATGCTATTGATTATTTATGTTGCTACGGGTGGTTGCTATGGGTGTTGCTCAATGATACACAGAACGGTTGGGTAAAGTGGTCATAGCCGTACTGTATCGTGAATAAAACACAGCTGCTGACCAATAGGAATCGAGGAATGGAAATAAATGTTTTATAAATAAATACAAGTGCATCTTGATAAATTAGAATGTCGTGGAAAAGTTCATTTATTTCAGTAATTCAACTCAAATTGTGAAATTCATGTATTAAATAAACTCAAAGCACAAAGACTGAAGTGGTTTAAGTCTTTAGTTCTTTTAATTGTGATGATTTTGGCTCACATTTAACAAAAACCCACCAATTCACTACCTCAATAACTTAGAATATGGTGACATGCCAATCAGCTAATCAACTCAAAATACCTTCAAAGGTTTCCTGAGCCTTCAAAATGGTCTCTCAGTTTGGTTCACTGGGCTACACAATCATGGGGAAGACTGCTGATCTGACAGCTGTCCAGAAGACAATCATTGATGCCCTTCACAAGGAGGAGAAGCCATAAATATTCATTGCCAAAGAAGCTGGCTGTTCACCGAGTGCTGTATCCAAGCATGTTAACAGAAAGTTGAGTGGAAGGAAAAAGTGTGGAAGAAAAAGATGCACAACCAACCGAGAGAACCGCAGTCTTATGAAGATTGTCAAGCAAAATCAATTCAAGAATTTGGGTGAACTTCACAAGGAATGGACTGAGGCTGGGGTCAAGGCATCAAGAGCCACCACACACAGACGTGTCAAGGAATTTGGCTACAGTTGTCGTATTCCTCTTGTTAAGACACTCATGAACCACAGACAATGCCAGAGGCATCTTCCCTGGGCTAAGGAGAAGAACTGGACTGTTGCCCAGTGGTCCAAAGTCCTCTTTTCAGATGGGAGCAAGTTTTGTATATAATTTGGAAACCAAGGTCCTAGAGTCTGGAGGAAGGGTGGAGAAGCTAAAGCCTAAGTTGTTTGAAGTCCAGTGTTAAGTTTCCACAGTCTGTGATGATTTAGGGTGCATTTTCATCTGCTAGTGTTGTTCTATTGTGTTTTTTGAAAACCAACGTCACTGCACACATTTACCAAGAAATGTTGGAGCATTCATGCTTCCTTCTGCTGACCAGCTTTTTAAAGATGCTGATTTCATTTTACAGCAGGATTTATCACCTGCCCACACTGCCAAAAGCCCCAAAAGTTGGTTAAATGACCATGGTGTTGGTGTGCTTGACTGGCCTGCAAACTCACCAGACCTGAACCCCATAGAGAATCTATGGGGTATTGTCAAGAGGAAAATGAGAAACAAGAGACCAAAAAATGCAGATGAGCTGAAGGCCACTGTCAAAGAAACCTGGGCTTCCATATGACCTCACCAGTACCACAAACTGATCACCTCCATGTCACGCCGAATTGAGGCAGTAATTAAAGCAAAAGGAGCCCCTACCAAATATTGCGTACATATACAGTAAATGAACATACTTTCCAGAAGGCCAACAATTCACTAAAATGTTTTCTATTGGTCTTATGAAGTATTCTAATTTGTTGAGATAGTGAATTGGTGGGTTTTTGTTAAATGTGAGCCAAAATCATCAGAGCATTAAAATAACCAAAGTCTTAAATCAATTCAATGTAGAGACTGAAGTAGTTTAATACACAAGTTTCACAATTTGAGTTGAATTACTGAAATAAATAAACTTTTCCACGACATTCTAATTTATTGAGATGCACCTGTATGTGAGTGTGTGTATATATATATATATATATATATATCATTAATCAACAAATAATCGATTATATAATCGATGATTTGTTGATTAATCACTCTAATAATCATTAGATTAATCAATTATGAAAATAATCAATTGTACACAAGTAGACAAATGTTTTCCTTTTTCCAAATGTCTAAATTTATTATAATTTATTCATTTTAGGCCTGATGAAAGTGAAAGAAGAAAGACAAGATCTGAAAGAGGTGGAGGAGAAACATCAGCGTCAGAAAGATCATGATGTCAATGGAGAAAAATCAGCGAGTTGCAGCATTCAAATAACAGATGTCCAAAAGCCTTTCAGCTGCTCTCAGTGTGGAAACACTTACAAACATAAAAAAAGCCTTAAGGATCACATGTTAATTCATACTGGGATAAAGCCTTTTACCTGCTCTCAGTGTGGAAAGAGTTTTACCAGGAGAAGGCAACTTAAGGATCATTTGGTAACTCACTCTTCAGAAAAGCCTTTCAGCTGCTCTCTGTGCGGAAACACTTTCACGTGTAACAAAAACCTTAAGAATCACATGTTAATTCATACTGGGATAAAGCCTTTTACCTGCTCTCAGTGTGGAAAGAGTTTTACCAGGAAAGGGCAACTTGGTGTTCATTTGCATAATCACTCTTCAGAAAAGCCTTACAGCTGCTCTCAGTGTGGAAACACTTTCACTCGTAAAGCAGACCTTAAGAGGCATATGTTAATTCATACTGAGATAAAGCCTTTTACCTGCTCTCAGTGTGGAAAGAGTTTTACCAAGAAAAAGCAACTAAGGGGTCATTTGCATTTTCACTCTTCAGAAAAGCCTTTTAGCTGCTCTCAGTGTGGAAACACTTTCACTCGTAACGCAGACCTTAAGAGGCACATGTTAATTCATGCTGGGATAAAGACTTTCAGCTGCCCTCAGTGTGGAAAGAGTTTTACACAGAAAAGAAGCCTTATGAATCACATGAGAACTCATAGCGGGGGAAAAGCCTTATAGCTGTTTTCAGTGAGGAAACTCTTTCACGTGTAATGAAAACCTTAAGAATCACATGTTAATTCATCCTAGGATAAAGCCTTTCAGCTGCTTTCAGTGTGGATTGACTTTACATTCACATTTATTCATTTAGCAGACACTTTTAGCCAAAGTGACTTACAATTGGGGAATAAATCAAGCAGTTCATCTCAAAGAGGTAATAAGACAGAAAGTGCTCGTAAAACCAAATTTCATTGTTCAAATAAATACAAGCTAGAAAAAGTATAGTTTTCAGCCCTTGCTTGAAAATTGTCTGGGAAAACAGCGTTCAGGATAGTGGGTGGGATGATCATTCCACCAGACAATAACAGTGAATGTTCTGGAAAGTGATTTTGAGCCTTGTGATGGTACCACGAGGCGTTGCTCACTAGCAGATCTCAGACTTCTGGAGGGGATGTAGATTGTCATAAGTGGGTGGAGGTAGGAGGGTGCTGAGCATGTGGCTGTTCTATATGCAAACATCAGTGTCTTGAACTTGATGCGAGTCGCAACTGGTAGCCAGTGCAAGGAAATAAAGAGAGGTGTAACATGTGCTCTTTTGGGCTTGTTAAAGACCATTCGTGCTGCTGCATTCTGAATCATTTGTAGAGGTTTGATTGTGCTTGATGTAAGTCCAGCCAGAAGAGCATTGCAATAGTCCAGCCTAGAAATGACAAGGGCCTGGACAAGAAGTTGTGCCGCATGCTCTGTCGGATGTTGTTTCACCTGTAAATGAGGATTTGATCATCACATGATAATTCACACTAAAGAGCCGCCTCGCCAGAAAATTCACACAAATTAAAAGACTCTCATCTGTCCTGTTTGTGGCAGGATATTTATATGGGTTTTAAAAGTATAAAAAATTGTGTACTTTGTAGGGATGGATATTGTTAATGTTTTAAAGACATTACTTTTCTTGCTGTTATTGCTGATCTATTTGGTATTTTTATCAGTTGTTTTTTATATTTGGCTTAATTTTCAGGATGTCAACTATTTCTCTGAAAGCTATAAAAATATGTAATATGTTAAAGCTCTCTGAACAATTAGTTTCTTGTTCGGTTTACATGTAACACACTGATACACAAATAAATGTACTGTAAAAATTCAAATGTGCATATTCTTTTTCTGTGTACTATAATATAGACTTTTCCCAGTAAACTTTTACCTACCGTTGAAATCAATCTGTGAACACGCATCTGGGGCCTAAATTGGTTGCACCTATGGGTCATTTTTTTCCCATAAAACAACACGCCAACTTCTGAGAATCTTTTATTTGCTGTCAAATTGAATTCTATTTAATTGTGCAAAGAACATACTGAAACAATGAATCAAACACATCAGAGTTATGTTTAGTGGGATCAAGACAATCCCCTTCATTTCAATGTAGAGCCAGTGATTTCCGGCGACAGGATGTAGGCGTGTCCAGTGCCTGTAATGGAGGAAATGTTAGTAGAGCTATGACAACAATACTACTGCATTTATGATGTTTCCTTGAGGGACTAGGGTAAACATACCTATCTACATTGAGACCAAAATCTACATTGAGACATTTTTAGTGTATTGGTTGTAGATATTGGTTTTGATACAAAATGTTATGGTAAAATAAAATATCAATCTCTCACATAAAAATATTAAATTTTATTTTAAATGACAAAATAATTTTGATTAAGATATACATTAAATAAAAAAAAATCTGTCTGTGCTTAATGGGTACATTTGTGTAAAGAACAAGGACTTTTTTAAAGAATAATTGAATTCTTTTTTAATTTGAAGGTACAAAGTCAATAAAAAAAACTAAAATCAAGCTACAAGGCATTCAATTTGATCAGTTATATTCATAGTGAAGTGTTATTTAAGGAAACTGCAACATCTATACTAGTCCATGTTCAGCTAAGTAACACATTCATAAATTAAATAAAACATTTAATTCATGGGGATGAACAGAAACAATGCACACATTTCTGTGTGAGTTTGTTGTGATCGGAAGGGATTTAAAGTCTGCTATTGTGTGATCCTCAGTCGTTTAGTGTACGATGGCCAGTTTTCGTTTGTGAATATTTACTTAAGTTGTTAAGTGTATGATGCCTGGTGTTTTAAAAATCTGTTCACATTTTAAAAGTTGTGTAGTGTGTTCTAGCCTTTAGTTGCTTTTTTCCTGGACAGATACGACAGGTTTCTGATGGATGACATGCCTCTTTCATCTTTGGGCATAAACTATAGTTGTCTCGATTTTCTCATCTTAAAGCTGTTAAAATAAGTTATTAGACATTTTATAAAGATTAACTTAAAGTGACAACCATCGGTTAATATTTAAAGTCTGTTTGTGAAGTATTTACATAGATGGTTAATGTGGAAGAGCTTAAAGAGAGCGGAATGAGCTTAATTGGAGCAGCAACAATTATCAATACATTTCATGTAATATTTATTAAAATGAGAGGATTTAGCTAAATAAATAGTCTAGTTCATGTATTAAGTTCATACATATTTTAATATGAACAACTATTTGTAATGAAGTTGATAGGTACGGGAAGAAGGAGGCGGGAACCGGCGAACATTTAATAATTTAATAATCAAAATAAACAAACACAACAGAAAAGCGGCAACCCCTCACGGACGACTGCCGCACACAAAACACAAACTAAAAGTCCAGGCCTGGTCCTCTCTCGTCTTCCATAGTTCCTCTTTCGGTTAAAGTTTTTAGACAGCTTTCAAAACGTCTGCCAGACAGTGTGAAGTGTGAACACATGGAGAGCCATATCTCAGTGTGCAATGATCCAATTGACTTCAAATTACAGGAGGTATGAAGTAACAAGCACATAAATTGGCATCTGACTAGTAAGCCAATTCTCAAATAACTGTTATGATGACTTTTGTTCTACCCACTTAAATGATAGAGGTACGTGCAGTGTCCAATCAATACAGACGGTGTCTGTTCCCCAAATAGTGAGGTCAAAATATAAATTGAATGCAAGATCTAGAACAAATTTGATCGTGACTAAACCAGAAAAATGAAAAACAATATTTAAAGCTTGGGCTCCTAAACATCCAGTCACACCCAAAGCAGCTATTGTAAATGAAATGATCACAGATAATAGTTGTTATGTACTCTGTCTGACTGAAACCAGGCTTAAAACAAATTATTATTTTGGTCTAAATTAATCTACTCCACCAAGCTACTGTTATAAGCATGAGCCTCGTCAGACTGGTCGTGGCGGCGGTGTTGTAACAATATATAGTGATATTTTCAATGTTACTCAGAAAACAGGATACAGGTTTAACTCATTCGAAATACTTCTGCTTAATGTTAAACTGTCAGATAAGCAAAATAAATCTGTCCTATCTCTTGATCTGGCTACTGTGTACAGACCGCCAGGGCCATATACAGATTTTCTAAAAGAATTTGCAGATTTCTTCTCAGACCTATTGGTTAATGTTGATAAAGCACTAATTGTAGGAGATTTTAACATTCACATAGATAATACAAATGATGCGTTAGGACTTGCGTTTACTGAACTAATAAACTCTTTTGGAGTCAAGCAAAATGTCATCGGGCCCACGCATCATTTTAATCATACGCTAGATTTAATTATATTGCATGGAAATGATCTTACTGATATAGATATCGTACCTCAAAGTGATGATGTTACTGATCATTTCCTTGTATCGTGCATGCTGCATATTAATGATTTTAACTATATGGCTCCGCGTTATCATCCAGGCAGAACAATTGTTCCAGCCACTAAAGACAGATTCACCAATAACCTGCCAGATTTATCTCAGCTGCTCCGTGTGCCCATAAATACAGATGAACTAGAGAAAATTACTAGCAACATGGGAACCATCTTCTCTAATACGTTAGAAACTGTTGCCCCCATCAAATTAGAAAAGGTTAGAGAAAAACCTGCTGCGCCATGGTACAACAATTATACCCATTCTCTCAAGAAATAAGCGATCTTGAGCGCAAATGGAGAAAAACTAACTTGGAAGTCTTTAGAATTGCGTGGAAAAACAGTATGTCCAGCTATAGACAGGCTCTAAAAGCTGCCAGGACCGAGCATATCTGCAAACTTATAGATAATAACCAAAACAATCCAAGGTTTTTATTTAGCACAGTGGCTAGATTAACAAATAAACAGATGTCACCCGATCTAAATATTCCCTCACAGTTAAACAGTAATTACTTTATGAATTTCTTTACTGAAAAAATATATAACATCAGAAATACAATAACAAATGTAGACTCTACAGCGTCTAGTACTTCAGCTTCATTCATCGCATCCAAAGAAAAACGGCATTGCTTTACAACTATAGGACAGGATGAGCTAAATAAACGTATCACTGCATTTAAACCAACAACATGTTTATTAGATCCTGTACCCACTAAATTATTGAAAGAGTTGTTACCTGTAGCAGAAGAACCGCTTCTCAATATTATTAACTCCTCGTTATCTTTAGGTCACGTCCCAAAACCATTTAAGCTGGCGGTTATTAAGCCTCTTATTAAGAAACCAAAACTAGATCCTTGTGAACTGGCAAATTACAGACCAATTTCAAATCGTCCGTTTATGTCAAAATTTTTTGAAAAAGTTGTGTCTGCTCAATTGTGCTCCTTCTTGCAAAAAAATTATGTCTATGAAGAATTTCAGTCAGGTTTTAGGCCCCGCCATAGCACAGAAACTGCACTTGTTAAAATTACAAATGACTTGCTTCTTGCATCAGTCCAAGGCTGCATCTCATTGCTAGTTTTACTTGATCTTAGTCCTGCGTTCGACATTATAGATCATGACATACTCCTAGATCGATTACAAAACTATACAGGTATTCAAGGGCAGGCTCTAAGATGGTTTAGATCCTACCTGTCCGATCGCTACCACTTTGTTTATTTAAATGGGGAGTCATCTCAATTATCACCAGTAAAGTATGGAGTACCACAAGGATCTGTCCTAGGTCTTCTGCTATTTTAATTATACATGTTGCCCCTTGGTAATATTATTAGAAAATACGGGATTAGTTTCCATTGTTATGCTGATGACACTCAACTATATATCTCAACAAGACCAGATTAAACTTCTAAACTATCTAAGCTAACGGAGTGTGTTAAAAATGTAAAAGATTGGATGACTAATCATTTTACATTTACATTTAGTCATTTTGCAGACGCTTTTATCCAAAGCGACTCATAATTGGGGAATACATAAAGCGATTACTCTTGAAGAGGCAAACAGACAAGAGGAAGTGCCCATAACACCAAATCTCAGGCATTGTTCAAATAAGCACAAGCTAGCAAGGGAAGGAGAGAAAGATAAAGAGAAAGATGAAAATTTTGAAAAAGTGAAGTCAAGTAGTGTTGAAAGAGATGAGTTTTCAGTTGTTGCTTGAAGATTGACAGGGATACAGCGTTTCGGATGGGGGTGGGAAGATCATTCCACCAGACAGGAACGGTGAACGAGAATGTTCTGGAGAGTGATTTTGAGCCTCTCTGTGATGGAACCATGAGACGTCGCTTACTAGCAGATCTCAGACTTCTTGAGGGGATGTAGATTCGTAATAGTGAGTGGAAGTAGGTGGGGCTTCTGGATGGGATGTAGATTCGTAATAGTGAGTGGAAGTAGGAGGGTGCTGAGCCTGTGGTTGTTCTATATGCAAGCATCAGTGTCTTGAACTGGATGCGAGATGCAACTGGTAGCCAGTGCAAGGAGACAAAGAGAGGTGTAACATGGGTTCTTTTGGGCTCGTTGAAGACCAGTTGTGCCGCCGCATTCTGAATAATTTGTAGAGGTTTAATTGTGTTTGATGGAAGTCCAGCCAGAAGATCATTGCAGTAGTCCAGCCTAGAAATGACAAGGGCCTGGACAAGAAGTTGTGCAGCATGCTCTGTCAGAAACGGCCTGATCTTTCTGATGTTGTGTAGTGCAAACCTGCAAGATCGAGCAGTCTTTGCAATGTGCTTTTTGAAGGTAAGCTGGTCAAAGATTATACCAAGATTTCTGACCAAAGCTGATGGGGTAATTGTTGATGAACCTTACTGAATCGTGAAGTCATGCTGTAGTGTTGGAGTGGCAGGGAAGACAAGAAGCTCAGTCTTTGACAGTTTGAGCTGTAGGTGATGTTCTGGTGGTGATTTTCTCCTATTAAATTCAGATAAGATAGAGATATTACTTATTGGACCTAAAAATAGTACACAGAATCTCTTGGATCACAATTTGCAACCAGACGGATGTACTGTTACTTCCTCTACTGTCAGAAATCTGGGTGTTATATTAGACAGCAACCTATCTTTTGAAAATCATATTTCCCATGTTACAAAAACAGCATTCTTCCATCTTAGAAACATTGCCAAGCTACGGAACATGTTAACTATTTCTGATGCAGAAAAGTTAGTTCATGCATTCATAACCTCTAGACTGGACTGCTGTAATCCACTGCTAGCTGGTTGTCCTGCATCTTCAATAAACAAGCTACAGATAGTACAAAATGCTGCGGCTAGAGTCCTTACCAGGTCAAAAAAATATCATCATAATACTCCAATTTTACAGTCTCTGCACTGGCTACATATTAAGTTCCATATCAGTTACAAAATATTATTACTTGACTATAAGGCCATAAATGATTTAGCTCCTGCGTAGCTAACTAGTCTTCTATCACGCTAAAATCCAACCCGCTCCCTGAAGTCGCAAAACTCTGGACTCTTGGTAGTACCTAGGATAGCAAAGTCCACTAAAGGAGGTAGAACTTTTTCATCTTTGGCTCCCAAACTCTGGAATAGCCTTCCTGATAACGTTCGGGGTTCAGACACACTCTCAATTTAAATCTAGATTAAAGACACATCTCTTTAGCCAAGCATTCATATAATGCATCTCACTATCTTTTACTACAGGTATATCTGATCAAACGCACATTATCATGCTTTAGCTTGGGTTGAACAGATAATTTCATCTAGGGTTATTCCTGGATGGAACAACAGCTATGCTAATTGTCTTTATTTGTTTCTCTGTTTCTGATTTACATCCCGTGGTAACTAGGAATTACTTAAGCTTCAGTCTGGATACAACCCTTAAATGATCTGAGATGACCGAACACTTGAGGGGTTGATGACAACCCCTCGGAGGACCTCAGAGGAAGCCAACAATCAGGGATTATACGGAATTAATCACATTTTGCCATAAGTTAATTATATTGAGTTTCTACAATGTAAATCTATTTTAGAAACTTAATTTCCTGTGAAGTTGCTTTGCAACAATTGTATCGTAAAAGCGCTATACATAAAATCTTGAATTTAATTGAAGACATCAATCAGGATAATAAATTATTTGTTATTTTTATAATCTGAGCTCAAAAATTAAAGTGTGCTTAATGGGTACGTGAGCTTAATAGGTACGTTTATCCTACTGCAACAGAGTGAACAAAGGTCAAATAAAAAAATATCTATTTTATCTCAAGTTCTCTTTGGAGGATTGACAGCCCATACTGTTCTCTTCATGCAATCCAGGGATGTGTCCACTGTCAGGTTTTCTTTACTTTTTTTACTTTTCTGACGACGGGGCGGCCAGAGCAAAAAACACCATTAGGTCACCATTGTTTATGCTCACAGTACCTTCTGTCAGTCGATAGTCCTGTCTTCTTGAAGAAAGCACACACATTGTTAAAGATGGCAAGCGATGAAGGGTCGGGTAGAAGTGTGTAGACTGACATGTTTTCCTTTGTCCACAACACAGCAAGATTTTGAGTCACAGTCACATAATCTGATATAATGACTAGAGTTGAGCCGAGTATCCGGTACGGATAAAGCACTTTTGCCGAGTACGAGTATCATACGAGTAATACGAGTCAATATCTGTGCTCGGATTGAATAAAAATTCTCATTGGGTAGCTGACTCTGCGTTCTGTGATAGGCTAGTCACAGCGCCCCTCCCCTACACACACAGATGTATTGTGTTGCTGTGTCCCGCTCTGCTCACTCACACAGAACACTGAGAAGAGAAGAGAACAGCGCGCTCTTTCTCTCTAAGGGGCCCTTCGCATATCGCGCCTAAAAACGCGTGGAAAACGCTAGGCGCGCTGCTTTCTCCTTTTTTCCAAAGCGCTCGGGCGGTTGCGCTCCGGAGGCGTTTGTCGTTGCTAAGCAACCATCAGCTGCGCTCCGTTAAGAGAAGGAAATTGTCACATGACCTGCGGTGCGTTTGCGGCATTCTGAAAAGTTGAGATGTTTTTATCTCAATGCGGCGCGGACGCGCCTGGAAAAAACGAGCGCGTCGCACCGCAGTTGTTGTACTTGTACCACAGTACAGTTTTGGTAAACGTGGGGTTTGTTCAGACGTGGTGCTTGGTAGAATGCGACTCGCGTCTCTGCCTGTCGGAGATTTTTTTTTCTTTTTTAAACCGTCAGCTGGCTCTAACCAGTTTTTTTTACTTCACGCACTGAGTGTCTGACACTTTCTTGCTTTATTAAAAAAAAAAAAAAAAGGAAGTAGTGGTATAAAACTATATTACAAATTAATTAGCTACACCCACACACACATACCTGGTGTGAAAAAATAAATAAATAAAAAGAACCAAAAAAAAAAATCACACTGATCATAAAAAAATTAAAAGTTAAAAAAAGAAAGTTATGTTGAGATGAAAACTCTTGTTCATTACATTTTACTTCATAATTGCAACCCCATGTGTTGTATTCATTGTTGCAAAACTTGTTCTGTATATAGTTTGTTTGTTATCGTGATCAAAACCATTGATCTGAAGCTCAATGCTTAAGCTGTCATGTAAATAGTTTTCTAATCAGCAATAAATATAACAATTTCTGATCAACCCATATCAATTGCATGCTTAAAATAACATACCGGTTAAAGCCCCGCCCATTTCAAGACAACCCGACCCACTTCCATGTTAAATCCCGCCCACTTCCAGGTTAGGCCCCGCCCAGTCCGAGTACGGATACAGATACAGATAATTCATATGGTTAACAGATACAGATACAGATAATGCTGTATTTGCTCATCCCTAATAATGACTATCGTAATCAACAAAAATATTGTGTAGTCTGAACTTGACATTAAAAAGACAATCCCGTGACAAGATACACATTTAGGTCACAGTAAAGCAGACGTTTGCATAAGTATTTTCATTGAACATATATTTAACGTTATCCTACCAATTCATGCTGTCTTTTGATTAACTATTTTATGATATCTTTCATTCATGCAGGTGATTTTGTTCCAACCAATCCTTGGTGGATTTCATGAGTTGAACAGAGAGAAGCAGGATTTTTGAAATGGTGCTCATCTCACATTATCAGTCTATCGTGCATTAATAACTCATTATGGAATAAGAAGAATGATGACTAGGATTGGGTATCGTTTGGGGTTTTTTCGATACCGGTGCCAAATCGATACTTTTAAAACGGTACTGGTGCCTAAACGGTGCCTGAACCGATACTTATAAAAAAAAATTATTACCAATTAATAATTGGATTGGCCATTAACACTAAACACATGGGCCCGGTTTCACAGACACACAGACAGCAAATTATTTTTCTTTTGCTCTTGTTGATTAACATAATTTACATAAGAAATGCATGGATCCGTTATATTGATGTACATTTGATATTTATTTTACTGTTTATTTTCACGTACAACAACCGACTGTGCTTACGAGGATACTCCTCTCAGCGGTTCTCAACCCGCGGCTCGCGGCCCATCATGCTGAATGTTACAGTCTTATTTGTTGAACATAATTAAAAAATAACTTTCAGTTTTACAATTAGTTTTAGTTTTTACATTCATTTAAAAATGTACTAAACAAATATAAGCTAATGTTTTCGTTATGTAAAATAATAGTTTTTCATATATTATTTTCAGACATGAGCAGACCTATGTACTCACGTAATTAATGTTACGCATTTAACGAACACTTACAAGCGTGCACATTGGCAGAATTAAATTCAAATAGTCATCAGCAGCCTTCAGGTTTGTAAAGATGAGCATCGATTTAACTTAACAACACATTTGTTAAGGGAGAAAACGAAATGTGGAAAAAGCCAGCAAAGAAATGCATTCAAGCAAGAATAGCCTCAGCATCAGCGGTGAAGAGTGCTGGACTTACTTTCGGTTTGCCCCCCCACTCACTTGAAGATGTTCATGCAAAAAAGAAACACCCATAAACTACTACGCAGCAATCATCCTTATTACAGAAATGTGGCAAAACATCTCTGGAGAGAACTTCAGATTATTCAATTCGAAAATTCTTACCATATTTGGATCAACATAGGCTATATTTGTGAACGGGCACTTTCTGCAATGTCGCATGTCATGTAACACGTCCATGCGCGTCTTACAGACTGTAACTTAAAATCTCAACTTCATTGTGCTGTTACTCATATCGAGCAGAATTTCACAAAATTGGTTCCCGACAGCATCAGGCGTTTTATTATTGGTGAGTAGAATTATTTATTTAAATATATGTAATCATTCAGATATCATAATATTTAGGCTATACATAATATTAGTGCACCCGGTGGAAAAAAAACGTTGGGAACTGCTCAAGTCATTGGTATTCACCTGCTGTCTGAGACGGCTATCTGTTCGGGCGCTTCAGGTGTGCACACGGCGAGCATAGAAATCACAGCGCGTGAGTACCGCATTGAGATGTCTTGGGCTTAAAATTACTTTTATGTTTAAACTCACAAGACAAGACACGTGAGAATGAAAAACTTTCTCGAGGAAGCAGCTCTGGCCTGATCGTTAATATAGTTTTGGGGGGCTGAAACCCACCTAAAAATGTTTTAGAACTGCCCCTGCTGGTAAAGCGTGTGTAATTATACTGAAACAACAATATAACCAGTTTACCTGATTCAATGTGATGACTGAACCTGTGTCTGAAATAACAACATGACAATCCTTTGTTGGATTTCTGACACGACTAACCGTACATCATCTTATACTTTCAAAAATCATGACCGATACTCCAGCCAACTCTAACTGTCGATTAACAACGGGAGTCAGATTGCCTCCTAGTGGATGGCTAAAGGTCTGCTAGCTCGTATTCATAAATTCTCAAGGAGAATGTCTCTGAATTGATGCTCGCGCCCCACCCTGACAGGTGCTGGCGCCCCACAGGTTGAAAACACCTGCCCTAGACTACACCTCTCTTTATCTTCCTGCACTGGCTACCAGTTGCAGCTCGCATCCAGTTCAAGACACTGATGCTTGCATTTAGAACAATAACAGGCTCAGCACCTGCCTACTTCCACTCACTATTACGACTCAACATCCCCTCCAGAAGTCTGAGATCCACTAGTGAGCGACGACTCATGGTACCATCACAGAGAGGCTCAAAATCACTCTCCAGAACATTCTCGTTCACTGTTCCTGGGTGGTGGAATGATCTTCCCACCCCCATCCGGAATGCTGGATCCCTGTCAATCTTCAAGCAACAACTGAAAACTCATCTCTTTCAACACTATTTGACTTCATCATAAAACAAAATTTCACTTTTTCAAAATCTTCATCTTTCTCTTTATCTTTCTCTCCTTATCTTGCTAGCTTGTACTTATTTGAACAATGGCTGAGACTTGGTGTTACGAGCACTTCCTCTGTCTGTTTGCCTCTTCAAGATTAATCGCTTTATGTATTCCCTAATTGTATGTCGCTTTGGATAAAAGCATCTACAAAATGACTAAATGTAAATGTAAACCAGGATTAGATCATAGTTTAATCATGACATTTAAGTAATTTTTATAAACATGCTCAGAAAAAAAACATTACTGGGGTGCATCTTGAGACAAATAAAATGCACTGATATATTTTAGGATCAGTCAGTGCAAGTTTATTTCAGTTAAAACAGCTAAGAGTTACATTTTAGTCTAGGACTCGGTTCAAGCCTTGTCTGTGAAACCGGGGGGTGATGTCTTTTTCATTCATACTGGACGCTAGAGGGCGCCCTCGCACAGAAAACCCACAGATCCAGTCACAGAAGTAGTGAACTCTTGATGTTCCAGGCATATGGATAAGTAAACAGAAGATGTAAACATTTTGAATGATAAAATAAATACAATAAACACATGAATGCGACTATGTATAGATTATCTGTGTTATTCAAGCTATATCTGGTATTTTCACAATAATTAAGTATATTTATAATCCATTGCATCATTAAAACATGCATTGCAAGCATGTTAACAGATAGTTGAGTGGAAGGAAAAAGTGTGGAAGAAAAAGATGCACAACCAACTGAGAGAACTGCAGCCTTGTGAGGATTGTCAAGCAAAATCAATTCAAGAGTTTGGGTGAACTTCGCAAGGAATGGACTGAGGCTGGGGTCAAGGCATCAAGAGCCACCACACACAGACGTGTCAAGGAATTTAGCTACAGTTGTCATCAGAGGCGTCTTACCTGGGCTAAGGAGAAGAAGAACTGGACTGTTGCCCAGTGGTCCAAAGTCCTCTTTTCAGATGAGAGCAAGTTTTGTGTTTGGCAGTCCAGGAGTCCTAGCAGGGGGCCAAGGTGGGGCTAGATGGTTGAGCCAGGGAGGCACAGGCAGTTCAGGAAGCCCAGCAGAGGACCAGGGCAGGACTGGAGAGACGGACCAGGGAGGCTCTGGCCAAACAAGAACCCTGGAGGATGGCCAGGACGGGGCTGGCAGACCAAGGAGCTTGAGCTTGGGTGGAGCCGGCAGACCAAGGAGCTTGAGCTTGGGCGGAGCCGGCAGGGCAAGGAGCTTGGTTGGCGCCAGCAGGGCAAGGAGCTTGAGCTTGGGTGCAGCTGGCAGGGCAAGGAGCTTGAGCTTGGGTGGAGCCGGCAGGGTGAAGAGCTTGGGAGGCTCAGTGACGGCCTCCTAGCCAGCAGAGGGCTCTGGACCGGACTCTGTGGGCTCCCGGACTGGAGCGGACTCCCGGACTGGAGCAGGCTCTGTGGGCTCCCGGACCGGAGCGGACTACAGTCCAACACATATGTTGTGTCTAATTGATTTTTCAAAGTCACTGTTGCAGAGTATTGCAATTTGCACTCTGTTTATATATGTTTGTTTAATATTTTTGATTGAGGATTTTGTTAGCAAGAAGGCCAGGCTTTTGGTGTAAGTCACTGGCAGTTTAAATAAAATACCATTTCCTAATTTATGTTGTGTCTAAATGATTCTTGAAAGTCACTGTTGCAGTGTATTGCATATTGCACTCTGTTTATATATTTTTGTGTTTAATATAATGTTTAATCTTTAAGAATGTTGCATTTTATATGAATATTTGATTACTGTACTGTATTTTTCTTTTACATTTACATTTTAACAAATCATCTGCTAGCTAGAGCCATGGTAAGTCTCTGATACATAGTGGTCGAAAGCAATTACAAAAGTAATAGGTCAGTATTATTAAATTACAGACAAATATTTTGGATAGCTAGGTTGACTTGTATGTTTGGTGCGGAATGCGTGTTGTAGGGGGCCCAACCTCATATTCTTTTATATGGTCAAAAATTGCTAGCAGTGCCCCTGGGCCAGAAAACAATTGCTATGTGGGTGTCTTTCTGAATTTGAAATGACAAAAACACAACAATATCCTATATAAAAATATCCTTGTAAACACAGTCGGTTATGTTTTAAGTCCCAGATATTTAGACAGACACATAACCCAAGGATGTTGTTTTTCATGCTAAATTGGTTCAAATGTGTGTCAATTCTGTGTTTGGTTATAATTTGTAAAAATATTATTACTATTTATTTCATTATAATTTGATAATTTCTCTCTTTTAATCCTCACTCATGAAGACTGTTGATGCTGATCAAATACCATGTGAGAATAATTTTAATAATTTTTCGTTAAATTGTGCAGATTGTCTATTTGTAAAGAAAACAAAGAGAACAAAAAACAGATCATCACATAGAAGCACGAGTAATTTCTCCCATATTATTTTCCCTCCTTTTGCCGCTTCACGCTCCAGGCCAGCGGATGGCGCTAAAACACATGCGTTTGTTTGCCAAACAGCATTAAACCTCAGAGGAAGAAGTTTCAACGTGCTCTCTGTTGTTTTGTTGTGATGCTGGCTTAATACAAACTGTTAGAAATGTAGTTTCTGTAAATATAAAAATACAGTTTTTGAATCAGGTCAGTAAATCTCTGTAATTCTCTCACCCTCAGAGTCGTGACTAAGTTTTGAAGCAAGCAGGAATATCTGGAGGAATATCATCTAAACTGAGATGTGCTGCTGTGAAGATGGTGTTTGTTAAAGAGGAGAAAATGAATGAACCTGAATCCTGGAGAATAAAACAGGAGGAACCAGAAACCTGGAGATTAAAACAAGAGGAACCAGAAACCTGGAGAATAAAACAGGAGGAACCAGAAACATGGAGAATAAAACAGGAGGAAGCAGAAACCTGGAGAATAAAACATGAGGAACCAGAACCCTGGAGAATAAAACATGAAGAGCCAGAACCCTGCAGAATAAAACACGAGGAACCAGAACCCTGCAGAATAAAACACGAGGAACCAGAACCCTGGAGAATAAAACACGAGGAACCAGAAATCTGGAGAATAAAACACGAGGAACAAGGAGGTTGGTGTTAATTCTTCATTCATCTTTAATGCCTGTTTGTTCAATTCCAAGTTTCAAAGTTCTTATGGAAATGTGACTGAACCAACACAGAGAAGATTTAATTATTATACTTTTTTTTCGCTTTTTGGAATTGTAAAATTGTGTTGTGTATGAGACTGAATTTGTTAACCCAAAAATTAAAATTCTGTCATTAATCAATCACCCTCATGTCGTTCCAAACCCGTAAGACATCTTCTGAACACAAATTAACCCTTAATCACTCCTTGCGGTCTATCTGACCCCAATGGAACTTTCTTTTATTTATTTTAAGTGTTCCCTTCATCTCAGGGGCATGAGACTGTGTGACTTTTGCTAAATAATCTATCTAAACATGCACAGAAAATCTGAGCTTGATTTGGCTGTTCTAAAGGTGTGTAAAAAAATACAGTTTAAGGTCCTTGGGGTCAAATTGACCCCACATTGAAAATGAATGGGAAAAGTGAAAAAGAAAAGTTTTTTTAATTTGTCGAAAAAAGTAGTACACCCAGTATAAATCTGAACTGTTTTAAATTTGTATAAAGGCCTGGATCTAGAGCACAAATGCAACATGGAACAAGCATACACACACAGGTGTGACATAGGTGTCCAGGGCATTTTTTTGATTTTGGCAAATAATATGCACAGAAAATAAATGCATAACAATGTGAAGGGGTAGACATAACACACACACAGAGAGAGAGAGAGATTTAAAAAAATGTATGTAACATAATTTGCAAAGGCAGACAATTCGAAAGACATCAGACAGCAACAACAAATTCTGACCTTTGACAAAAATATAGATTTTAATATATTTTATTGAAATATAAAATACGTTAAAACGCTGAGTGTCGTTTGGATGAATATGTAAATATATGTTGCGCGCTTTCCTCTCAATAACGAAATAAATAACAAAAACTGGCAGCGGTGAGAAAGCAGCAGCCATGAAGGTCAGTCGTGGCCTAATGGACAGAGCGTTGGACTTGAAACCCGCGATAACCCAAGGTTTTGGGTTCAAATCCCGGCTCCGGCAGGAAGTATCCACGACTGAGGTGAGCAAGGCACCAAACCCCCAAAAACTGCTCCCCGGGCGCCGCAATGTCGGCTGCCCATTGCTCCACTTGGATGGGTTAAATGCAGAGAACACATTTCACTGCTCATTATACTCTGTATAATTGTGTATGTGACAAATAAAGCTCAACTGAGCTTAATTTATATTGTATAAGTTAAGAACACATCTGATTACAGCGATGAGGATGTTTGCTCTGCAGTTCTGCAGAAATCAAAGCTTAATCTGGCTCAGGACTGATTTGATTATCATAACCCTAGAAAGTATTTTATTATTACTAGGGATGCATTGATCCAATACTCAGGATCGGTATCGGCTCCGATGCGGTCATTTTCTGCGGATCAGGTATCGGTAAGACGGGACCGATCCAAATCTGATTTTGTGTGTATACTATTCGGTGTTATTGTTGACCCCCACGAAATGCACAAAAACATTATAAAGCACCATAAAGTTTTCATGCACTAGGGTAAACGTTCCTATTAAGCTCACCAAAATCTACATTGAGACATTTTTAGTGCACAAGATATTGGTTTCAGTACAAAAAGTTAAATCAAATATTAATGTCTCACACAAAAATATTTAATTTTATTTTAAATGACAAAAGCATTTCAATAAAGATATACATCATTACATAAAAATAACTCTGGCTGTGTTTAATGGGTACATTTTTTGTACCCTTTAAGCACACCCCTGTTCCCATTAAGCTCACATCATGTTTTATAAAAAAAAAAAATAATTGTAAGAATTTTTTTTTAAAGAATAATTGTAAACATATATTTTTAAGGTACAAAGTCAATCACAAAAAAAACAACACAAATCAAGCAACAAGGCATTCAAGTCGATCAGTTATATATTCATAGTGAAGTGTCATCTAAGCACATATCAATACCTATACTAGTCCACGTTCAGCTAAATAATGCATTCAAAAATCTAATAAAACAAACCAATAAAACAGTTAATTCATGGGTATGAACATAGAAACTAGCATCATTATGAAACCTCTCTTTAAATGGTGGTTAACTTATCTAAAGTCTCTTAAGACTGGAATACACTAAATAATTTTTGCCCTGATTTTCCACAGATTTAGTCTGGAGAAGTTGATGCTAGTTGCCAAAGATCAGAGCCAGTTTGCGGATTTGAGTCGACTGATTTCATAGAAAATCGATTAACTTAGTGACAACCATCAGTTAATACTTAGTCTGTTTATGAAATATTTACACAGACATTCAATGTGGAAGAGCTTAAAGAGAACACACTGAGATTAATTGGAGCAGCAATACTTTTTTATATATTTCATGTAATATTTATTCAAATGACTTAAATAGTCTAGGTCATGTATTAAGTTCATACATATTTTAATATGAACAACTATTATTAACAATATCTATGAAATGACACTTATTGATGTCACACTGAAGCTGTGTGATTTTCATAGTAGTGCACCCTTTAAGCTTACCTTAAAATAAAATGAAATCGTAAAAAATTTCAGCACTCTAAAACGTCAGACCAGCAATAAACTGTCAATTTATAATATTATGGATGTAAAAGTACAAGCCAGTAATGCCTGTGAAGTAGGGGTGTGCAATATGACAATTTTTGATCGTGGACGATAAAAATGTCTCCACGATCTGCTTTTGGACAAATATCGTGCTACAGCGAACATTCTTTCAGTTACGGTTCTGGTGCTGCAATATCAATAAACTGTACAACGCGACATACATACACATCAGTGTTAACACCGCGGTAGAGTTACTCTCACGGGACACTGCACTTATTCACAATCACAAAAGTACATTTTTGCATGTGTTTTAAAGCCTTTCCGTTAAACGTTTCATTCACGTGCTGGTCTGACGTGCGCTTTTTCTGAGCCCATACACCTGAAGAGCACGCACGAAAAAGCCTGTCTAACAGTACATGATAACTGAACTAAGTTATCTTTTGCGCTAATATTGTCAAAGCACACAAGGTTTATGTGTAGACTCAGTTGGTTATGTCTAAAAAGAAAGTAAACAGCCGAGACAAACGTATGCGTGCCTGTATATTAGATGCGTGCAGGTCTTAAAGGGACAGAGCTAAACATGCCGCCGACTGCAATTAAAGGGATAGTTGACCCTAAAATGTAATTTCTGTCATTATTTACTCACTCACGTTGTCCCAAACCTGTATTAATTTATTTTTGTGCTGAACACAAACGATATTTTGAAAAACGTTGGTAACCAAACAGTTGCTGGTCCACATTGACTTTGATAGAAGGAAAACAATACTAAAAATATGCCCCTGCTGTGGACTAGCAACTGTTTGGATTTCCACATTCTTCAAAATAGCATTTATGTTCAGCAGAAGAAAGAATTTAAATTTTAAAATTTATTTATATAGCACATTTAAAAAACAATCAAGGTTGACCAAAGTGCTTCACAATGTCCGGAAAAGCTTCCACACAAACAAAATTAATACAGTAAAAACGTCACAATGTCTCGACTCAACTCAAAATAAAAGCCAAGGAATACAGGTGTGTCTTAAGAAATGACTTAAAAATTCCAACACTCTGAGTAGTTCTTATGTGTACAGGTAAACTGTTCCACAAATTCGGTGCCACCACTGAAAAAGCTCGGTCACCTTTATTTTTTAATCTGGCTCTCGGAACATCCAGGAGTACCTGATTGGACGAACTCAGTGCTTTAACAGGAGTGTGGACATGTAAAAGCTCTGATAAATAGCATTCAGGTTTAATACTAAACAGCTGAATGTGTTATGTAGAGTCTGTGCTATGTTGCTAAATAGAGCCCTGCACGGGGCTAAAATATAGGCCCTAGCCTGACCCTGGCCCGAGACGCTCGGGTCCTAACCTGCCCATGTCCGATAGCTTATCAGAGTTACCAGCCCGAGTCCGACCCGAGCCCGTATTTTAATTTTCCCTTCTCCCAAAACAGCTTATACTAGACTGTTTCAGCAATTAGAATACTTCAGTTTTGTATGAAATGGCAAAGTGGTTGTATTTTGTTTCATTATTTTATTAAGGTAATAAGGTATAAATTGTTGATTTAAAACGTATAAATATTACGGTCTTAATTGTTTAGATTTTTAGAAGGCAGATTGACTTCTTTCTTATTTACAACTCTATGTTTGCATTAATCTGACCATAAACGGCAAGAAAGGCTTATTGCAAATGCAAATTCATTCTCTACCACAAGTTGGCGGTTTAGGAGCACTGAAATATTGTGGTTTTCCTGGTAACGACTGTACAGAAAGCAGCTTCGTGCTCATAAAAGCTGCTTAATCAGGAATTATAGATAAAACGAAATTAAAATGCCAATGACACATTTATGAGAACAGTCAGTTCCCTTCAGATACTTTCAAATAAAGACATACGCACTGCGTTTTGACTTGAAAAGTGCAGCACTCATATTTATTCAATGACATCATTGCCTTTTGAAGTTTAATCCAGCCGTATGGTGACTCTTGTCTTTCCGTCCCCAACTGTAAGACCTCTTGAAAATATAATTAAGACATCTCTTATACCATTTAACATAATTAACTTTTTATGGCCTTAAATTTGATACAACTCACTTTAGGAGTTTTTAAGAACCCGCGGGGAGATAGCCTGTCGGGCAGAGTGGTGATACATTTTGGTAGCCTGACTGGAAAACACAATAGCCCTGGGACGTCGTTGCTGGATTTCATGTAAATTAAATGTTAAATTAGTACATGAATGATTGTTCTGATCTGTCGTGCCTATAGGCTATTAGGGGTTAAACAGAGCACAGTTGATCTGTGATATGCACAGACGAGGCACCATAGTTCAGCATGCATGTGATTTGCAGATAAATTTGCCAATTTACACATTTAAGCGATTTTAAACCACAAGAAGAAAGCGAAAGACAACTTGATCAGAGAAGTATTTTTTCGAACACGCTCGGAAAAGTATTTTACACCGCACGTGAACACTGTTCATTCTTCTCTCCAATCTCCATTTATTTATATATATATATATATATAAAATATACAAACCCGATTCCAAAAAAGTTGGGACACTATACAAATTGTGAATAAAAACAGAACGCAATAAGTTGGAAGTTTCAAATGTCATTATTTTATTCAGAATACAACATAGGTGACATATCAAATGCTTAAACTGAGAAAATGTATAATTTTAAGGGAAAAATAAGTTGATTTTAAATTTCATGGCATCAACACATCTCAAAAAAGTTGGGACAAGGCCATGTTTACCACTGTGTGGCATCCCCTCTTCTTTTTATAACAGTCTGCAAACGTCTGGGGACTGAGGAGACAAGTTGCTCAAGTTTAGGAATAGGAATGTTGTCCCATTCTTGTCTAATACAGGCTTCTAGTTGCTCAACTGTCTTAGGTCTTCTTTGTCTCATCTTCCTCTTTATGATGCGCCAAATGTTTTCTATGGGTGAAAGATCTGGACTGCAGGCTGGCCATTTCAGTACCCGGATCCTCCTTCTACGCAGCCATGATGTTGTAATTGATGCAGTATGTGGTCTGGCATTGTCATGTTGGAAAATGCAAGGTCTTCCCTGAAAGAGACGACGTCTGGATGGGAGCATATGTTGTTCTAGAACTTGGATATACCTTTCAGCATTGATGGTGCCTTTCCAGATGTGTAAGCTGCCCATGCCACACGCACTCATGCAACCCCATACCATCAGAGATGCAGGCTTCTAAACTGAGCGCTGATAACAACTTGGGTTGTCCTTGTCCTCTTTAGTCCGGATGACATGGCGTCCCAGTTTTCCAAAAAGAACTTCAAATTTTGATTCGTCTGACCACAGAACAGTTTTCCACTTTGCCACAGTCCATTTTAAATGAGCCTTGGCCCAGAGAAAATGCCTGTGCTTCTGGATCATGTTTAGATATGGCTTCTTTTTTGACCTATAGAGTTTTAGCCGGCAACGGCGAATGGCACGGTGGATTGTGTTCACCGACAATGTTTTCTGGAAGTATTCCTGAGCCCATGTTGTGATTTCCAGTACAGTAGCATTCCTGTATGTGATGCAGTGCCGTCTAAGGGCCCGAAGATCACGGGCATCCAGTATGGTTTTCCGGCCTTGACCCTTACGCACAGAGATTGTTCCAGATTCTCTGAATCTTTGGATGATATTATGCACTGTAGATGATGATAACTTCAAACTCTTTGCAATTTTTCTCTGAAAAACTCCTTTCTGATATTACTCCACTATTTTTCGCTGCAGCGTTAGGGGAATTGGTGATCCTCTTCCCATCTTGACTTCTGAGAGAGACTGCCACTCTGAGAGGCTCTTTTTATACCCAATCATGTTGCCAATTGACCTAATAAGTTGCAAATTGGTCCTCCAGCTGTTCCTTATATGTACATTTAACTTTTCCGGCCTCTTATTGCTACCTGTCCCAACTTTTTTGTAGCTCTCATGAAATCCAAAATGAGCCAATATTTGGCATGACATTTCAAAATGTCTCACTTTCAACATTTGATATGTTATCTATATTCTATTGTTAATAAAATATAAGTTTATGAGATTTGTAAATTATTGCATTCCTTTTTTATTCACAATTTGTACAGTGTCCCAACTTTTTTGGAATCGGGTTTGTATTTAGTAATGTGTTAGATGGTCTTGAATTGTATCCAGGAGGGCTGAATTACAGTTTTGCACTACAGCACCACACTGGTCAAACAATATTATTGCATATATTATATAAATGAGACGTGAGAGAGCCGGTCCTTAAGAATATTTTCAAAGTGAATCCAGTTCGTGGTGTAAAAACGGTAAGGGTCGCCTGTTTTAACTAATTGCAAGAGGCTAAATAATCAGTCAATGTCTACTTATTGATCAGTGAAATAATCGATGATTTGTTGATTAATCACTTTAATAATCATTAGATTAATCAATCATGAAAATAATCAATTGTTGTAGCCCTAGTACACAAATATTTTTATTTTTCCAAATGTCCCAATTGATTCTTATTTATTCATTTTAGGCCTGATGAAAGTGAAAGAAGAAAGACAAGATCTGAATGAGGTAGATGAGAAACATCAGCATCAGAAAGATCATGATGTCAATGGAGAAATATCAGCGAGTTGCAGCATTCAAATAACAGATGTCCAAAAGCCTTTCAGCTGCTCTCAGTGTGGAAACACTTTCACAAGTAACAAAAGCCTTGAGAATCACATGTTAATTCATACTGGGATAAAGCCTTTTACCTGCTCTCAGTGTGGAAAGAGTTTTACCAGGAAAAGTCGTCTTAAGGATCATTTGCATATTCACTCTTCAGGAAAGCCTTTCAGCTGCTCTCTGTGTGAAAACACTTTCACGTGTAACAAAAGCTTTAAGGATCACATGTTAATTCATGCTGGAATGAAGCCTTTTACCTGCTCTCAGTGTGGAAAGAGTTTTACCAGGAAAAGTCATCTTAAGGATCATTTGCATATTCACTCTTCAGAAAAGCCTTTCAGCTGCTCTCTGTGTGGAAACACTTTCACGTGTAACAAAAACCTTAAGAATCACATGTTAATTCATGCTGGAATAAAGCCTTTTACCTGCTCTCAGTGTGGAAAGAATTTTACCAGGAAAACTCATCTTAAGGATCATTTGCATATTCACTCTCCAGAAAAGCCTTTCAGCTGCTCTCTGTGTGGAAACACTTTCACGTGTAACAAAAACCTTAAGAATCACATGTTAATTCATGCTGGAATAAAGCCTTTTACCTGCTCTCACTGTGGAAAGAGTTTTACCAGGCAAAGGCAACTTAAGGATCATTTGCACATTCACTCTTCACAAAAGCCTTTCAGCTGCTCTCAGTGTGGAATCACTTTCACACGTGAAGCAAACCTTAAAAATCACATGTTAATTCATACTGGTATAAAGCCTTTCATCTGCTCTCACTGTGGAAACACTTTCACACGTGAAGCAAACCTTAAGAGGCACATGTTAATTCATACTGGGAAAAAGCCTTTCAGCTGTTCTCAGTGTGGAAAGAGTTTTAAACAGAAAAAAAGCCTTATGAATCACATGAGAACTCATAGTGGAGGAAAAGCCTTATAGCTGTTTTCAGTGAGGAAACTCTTTCATGTGTAATGAAAACCTTAAGAATCACATGTTAATTCAACCTAAGATAAAGCCTTTTAGCTGCTTTCAGTGTGGATTGAGTTACATTCACATTTATTAATTTAGCAGACGCTTTTGTCCAAAGTGACTTACAACTGGGGAATACATCAAGCTGTTAATCTCAAAGAGGTAAACCAGACACAGAAAGTGCTCGTAAAACAAAATTTAATTGTTAAAATATACTGAACAAAATTATAATCGCAACACTTTTGTTTTTGCCCCCATTTTTCATGAGCTGAACTCAAAGATCTAAGACTTTTTCTATGTGCACAAAAGGCCTATTTCTCTGAAATATTGTTCACAAATCTGTCTAAATCTGTATTAGTGAGCACCTCTCCTTTGCCAAGATAATCCATCCACCTCACAGGTGTGGCATATCAAGATGCTGATTAAACAGCATGATTATTTCGCAGGTGTGCCTTAGGCTGGCCACAATAAAAGGCCACTCTAAAATGTGCAGTTTTATCACACAGCACAATGCCACAGATGTAGCGAGTTTTGAGGGAGCGTGCAATTGGCATTCTGACTGCAGGAATGTCCACCAGAGCTGTTCCCCTTGAATTTAATGTTCATTTCTCTACCATAAGCCAAAGGGGTTTCAGAGAATTTGGCAGTACATCCAGATGGCCTCACAACCGCAGACCACGTGTAACCGCGCCAGTCCAGGACCTCCACATCCAGTATCTTCACCTAAAAAAGGTCCAGCTGCTGCAACAATTGGTTTGCATAACCAAAGAATTTCGTAATGGAGAGGTGTTCTCTTCATGTTTTCACTGAACATCACCCACACGACGGTTTGCTGATGTCAACATTGTGGATCGAGTGGCGTTGTGGGCATAGTGGCGGTGGGGTTCTGGTAGGGGTGTAAATCGGATGAAACATCATGATTCAATACGATATCGATTCTCATACCCAGCGATACGATATTTGCCGATACCTCAAAAAATTATATGATACGATTCGATTCAGGAGTATATCGATCGATATATCGATATTATCATATTATATACCTATTTTAAACAATCATCTACATTTTTATGAACTCACAAATGCAACTAAAATATATAACATGAACATAAATCTAAAAATGCTACTATGGGCTTAGTGCTAAAAAACTTTTCTACAGATAACCAAATTACAAGCAATAGCAAAAAATAAATACAATAGAGGACACAAGTTCAATAAACAGTGTTTTTCAGGTTTTTCAGCTCAGTCTAAAATACATTTTCAGGTACGCTAAAGAAATGTAATAATCAAATGTAAAATAACTGCATAGTCTTCACTGTATAAATTAAATAGCCTGTAAATGAATACTTTTTGATGTTACAAAGGTTATTTAGTCAGGACCAGTGAGCACTTGTATTTTTCTCTGACAGCATTAGATTTATTATTAGTTTTCTTTCACTTTAAGAACAAAAGCAGGGATTTAATATACTGATACATTTACATTTAGTCATTCTGCAGACGCTTTTATCCAAAGCGACTTACAATTGGGGAATACATAAAGCGATTAATCTTGAAGAGGCAAACAGACAGAGGAAGTGCCCCTAACACCAAGTCTTACGCATTGTTCAAATAAATACAAGCTAGCAAGGGAAGGAGAGAAAGATGAAGATTTTGAAAAAGTGAAACTTTGTTTTATGATGAAGTCAAGTAGTGTTGAAAGAGATGAGTTTTCAGTTGTTGCTTGAAGATTGACAGGGATCCAGCATTCCGGATGGCGGTGGGAAGATTATTCCACCAGCCAGGAATGGTGAACGAGAATGTTCTGGAGAGTGATTTTGAGCCTCTCTGTGATGGTACCACGAGGCGTCGCTCACTAGCAGATCTCAGACTTCTGGAAGGGATGTAGATTCATAATAGTGAGTGGAAGTAGGTGTGTGCTGAGCCTGTGGTTGTTCTATATGCAAGCATCAGTGTCTTGAACTGGATGCGAGCTGCAACTGGTAGCCAGTGCAAGCAGACAAAGAGAGGTGTAACGTGCTCTTTTGGGCTTGTTGAAGACCAGTTGTCTATGCATACAAATGCCTTTTTTCTCTCCACTGTTTACATTAAGACATATGCTCTTCTTAACCTACTGTTTACAAGGAAATCAGCCAAAACATGCATTTTGATGTAGTTTTGTCTGAGTTTATTCATCCATGCTCAAAAAAGCGGAGAGCTCAATTTAGTATTTGCGCAGAGTTGATGCGGCTGTCTGTGTGCGTGCGCTTCAGATGTAAATGCGCATCCCTTCAGATGTGTGCGCGGAAAACTTCTCACACAGCGTGCGACTGTTCTGCCAACAATCCTGAGCATCTTATATGCTCGCCTTGTGCCTTCGGGCAGTCCTTATATCGAGTCCTGATACGTGAGTTTGAACGAGAATGCACGCGTTGGCTGTAATGCATAGACGGACATTATATGAAAATGTGGACAGTGCCAAAATAAAGGTGCCTTTTTATACTACAGATATCGATATTTTACGCGTGGTATCGATGCATCGTATCGTCATACATTGTATCGATAAATCGTTACACCCCTAGGTTCTGGTATGGGCAGGCGCATGTTATGGACAACGATCACAGGTGCATTTCATTGATGGCATTTTGAATGCACAGAGATACCGTGACGAGATCCTGAGGCCCATTGTTGTGCCATTCATCCACGACCATCTACTCATGTTGCAGCATGATAACGCACAGCCCTGTGTTGCAAGGATCTGTACACAATTCCTGGAAGCTGAAAACATCCCAGTTCTTGCATGGCCAGCATACTCACCGGAAATGTCACCCATTGGGCATGTTTGGGGTGCTCTGAATCGGCATATACGACAGCGTGTTCCAGTTCCTGGCAATATCCAGCAACTTCGCACAGCCATTGAAGAGGAGTGGACCAACATTCCACAGGCCACAATCAACAACCTGATCAACTCTATGTGAAGGAGATGTGTTGCACTGCGTGAGGCAAATGGTGGTCACACCATATACTGACTGGTTTTCAGACCCCCCCGGACCCCCCCAATACAGTAAACTGCACATTTTAGAGTGGCCTTTTGTTGTGACCAAACTAAGGCACACCTGTGCAATAATCATGCTGTCTAGTATCAGTATCTTGATATGCCACACCTGTGAAGTGGATGGATTATCTCGACAAAGAAGTGCTCACTAACACCGATTTAGACATATTTGTGAACAATATGAGATAAATAGGTCTTTTGTGTACATAGAAATAGTCTTTGATCTTTGAGTTCAGCTCATGAAAAATGGGGGCAAAAACTAAAGTGTTGCATTTATAATTTTGTAAACTAGTACAAGCTAGACAGGGAAAGATTAAACAAAAGAGAAAGTTATTTTTTTTTTAATAGTGACGAATGAGATGAGTTTTTAGCCATCGCTTGAAAATTGATAGGGAATCAGCGTTCCGGATAGGGCTGGGAAGATCATTCCACCAGACAGGAACAGTAAACGAAAATGTTCTGGAAAGTGATTTTGAGTCTCTCTGTGATGGTACCACGAGGCGTTGCTCACTCGTAGATCTCAGACTTCTGAAGGGGATGTAGATTAGTAATAGTGAGTGGAAGTAGGCAGGTGCTGAGCCCGTGGCTGTTCTTTATGCAAGCATCAATGTCTTGATCTTGATGTGAGCCGCGACTGGTAGCCAGTGCCAGGAGATAAAGAGAGTGTAATATGGGCTCTTTTGGACTCGTTGAAGACTATTTGTGCCACTGTATTATTAATCATTTGTAGAGGTTTGATTGTGCATGATGGAATCCAGCCAGCATTGCAGTAGTCCAGCCTAGAAAAGACAAGGGCCTGGACAAGAAGTTGTGCAGCATGCTCTATCTGATGTTGTTTCACCTGTAAATGAGGATTTGATCATCACATGAGAATTCACACTAAATATCTGCCTTTGAAATTCGCACAAATTAAAAGACTTACATCTTTTAATGCATGGAAAATGGTGTACTGTGTAGGGATGGATATTGTTAAGGTTTTAAAGGCATTAACAACTTCTTACTGTTACTGTTGATCTATTTGATATTTTTATTGATTGTTTTTGTTATTTGGCTCTATTCTTAGGATGTAAACTTTTTCTCTGAAAGCTATAAAACTATGTAATATGTTCAAGCTCTCTGAACAATTAGTTTCTTGTTATGTTTACATGTAACACTGCTACATAAATAAATGTACTGTATAAATTCAAATGTGCATATTCTTTTTATGTGTACTATAATATAGACTTTTCCCAGTAAACTTTCAACTACTGTTGAATTCAACCTGTGAACACGCATGTGGGTCCCAATATGTTGCACCTAGGGCCCTTTCAATTTTGTCCCATAAAACAACATGGCATCTGCTGAGAATATTTTATTTGCTGGCAATTTTAGTTATATTTATTTGTGCAAAGAACATGCTGAAACAATTATTCAAATGCATCAGGGTTATGTTTATTAGTATCAAGGCAATCCCCTTCATTTTAATGGAGAGCCAGCAATTTCCGGTGATATGAGCGATAGGATTTAGGCGTGTCCAGTGCCTACAATGGAGGAAATGTTAGTAGAACAATAACAAAAATACTCCAGTATTTAGAGGGACTATGGCAACAGAGTGAACAAAGGTCAAAAAAAAAAATAATATATATTTTGGTCACCATTGGCATGTAATTTATGCTTGGTGTTCTACTACAAGCTTAAATGCAATTTCAGGAGTACAGGGTGATTACCCTTAATGTTAATGGTCCACACAATCCAATAAAGAGAAGCAAGGCTTGCAAAGATGAAAAGGGAAAAGGTGCATGTCATATTTTGGCAGGAGATCCATCTTAATAGTGTAGAATACGAAAAACTTAAACAAATGGGGTTTAAGAATGCATTTTATTAATCTTATAGGAAAGGGAATAGAAGAGGGATAGCAATACTAATTTCAAATAGTGTGGACTTCCGTCTGAGTTTTCCGATAAAGAGTCACTATGTTTTAGTGAAGGGATTCTTAGATCAACAGAAAGTTACTTTAATTATAACTCCTAGAGCAAGGGTAACTACAAAACTGTTGGTGGAGCTGGGTTTGGTTGATGTATGGAGGGTTCTCCATCCAACAGACAAACAATTCCCATTTTACTCTGCGAGCCAAGTTGCATACTCAAGAATTGACAATTTTTTTGTTCATAATTCAGATAGACATAGACTTACAGATGGCCAAATAGGAGCCAGAGAAATCTTTGATCATTCACCTGTCTACTTGACTATGCATTTAGATAATAAAAAGGATTCATTGTGGCAGCTTAATACAAGCATTCTGAATGATAGTGCATGCAAAGAATATATTCAAAAAGAACTAAGAGATTATATTGACAACAATAATAATGGGGAAGTATCGCTAAGTGTTTTGTGGGATGCGTCAAAGTCAGTGATAAGGGGTATAGCTCTTACATCTCATAAGAAAAAAGGAAAACCGTAAAAAGCTGGTTGATTTGCAGGAAAATCTGAAGATCTTAGAGAGGGAACATATAGAGAAAAAGAAACCTCATATTCTAAATCAGTTAAATAATGTTTAGAAGGAAATAAACAAATTGTATGAGGAGGATTTAGAGAAAAAAGCTACATTTGCTAGACAACGATACTATGAAAAAGGCTTTGAAGCTGTTGGCATGGAAGCTAAGGAAGTAACAGGCAGAGAGTACTATATTTGAAATTAGAGACCCTAAAACCAAAAATCTTTGCCACAAACAAGAAGATATTCACACAATTTTTGAAACCTACTATGGAAATCTATATAGCGAAACAAATACATCTAGCTCCAAAGAAATAAATACTTTTTTTAGAATCACTGGACTTACCCTCTATAGGCAAAGTACAAAATAAAGCCATTATGGCAGAGATTACTAAGGAAGAAATAGGGAAAGCAATTTCAAGATTAAAAGTTAATAAAACACCAGGATCTGATGGCTTAAGAGAAGCGCACCACCAAGAACATGGAGTGAGGCAATAATTTTAATTATTCCTAAAGAGGGTTAAGATAATAATGAATGTAGTGAATTTAGGCCAATTTCTGTTTTAAACATGGATAATAAATTGTATGCATCAACATTGGCTAAAAGACTGGAATATATAATACCAGAATTGGTGGATTTAGATCAACCGGGATTTGTGCGTGATAGGCAGACACAAGATAATATTAGCATATAATTGATAATATCACCAAAGAAAATTCCAGTGTAGTAGGTATTAGTTTAGATCAGGGTTCCTCAAATATTTCCCTGGATATCTAATCTGCTGCAGAGTTTAGCACAAACCCTGATAAAACTCACCTACTTGTGATTTTCTAATGATCTTTTCTAATGATTAGCATGCTCAGGTGTGTTTTATTAGTGTTAGAGCTAAACTCTGCAGGAATGGTCCATAATTGAGAACCGCTGGTTTAGATGCTGAAAAAGCATTCGACTCAGTCCCCCTGGGAGTACCTTTATCTGACATTAAGGAGATTTGGCTTCAAAGATAAGATCATTAGCTGTATTAAAATGTTGTATTCTTCACCAAATGCTAGAATTAAGATCAATGGTCACCTTACTAAGAGTTTTAACTTGGAAATAGGCTGCCGTCAAGGCTGCCCTCTCAGCCCTGCCCTTTTTGCTTTATTTATTGCGCCCATAGCTCAGTTAATTAGAGATGATCAGGGCATCAAAGGAATAAGAGTTAGAGGTTTAGAGCAAAATATTTGTCTATATGCAGATGATGTTCTGTTGTTTGTCGTAACGCCAGAAGTTAGTATTCCTAGATTGATGTCCATTAAAAAAAAATTCAGCACCTACTCTGGAAATAAACTAAATGTTCAAAAAACACACATTTTAAGTTTTAATTATACTCTTCAGAGAAATATTTTGACTAGTTTTAAATTTAGATGGAACTGGGAAATCTTAATATCTAAAGATACTACAAAATTATTTGATAATAATTATGGTCCTATAAATAAGATCATTAAATCAGATATAGATAGGTGGTCCCAGCTGCCCTTAGAGATGCATAATAGAATAGATACAATAAAAATTAACATTTTAGACAATTTAACAATTTGTTAAAACAATTTAGAGAATGGGATAAGTGAATTTAAAGATTTATTTGGAGGGGTAGGAGGCCAATAATTAAATGTAAAACGTCTCAGATTACTCGCATAACCCTTGTTCTCTGAATAGGGAACAATTTTTCACGCTGCGTGAGCTTTTCATGCTTTGGGAACGCCCCTGGGCGTGCCGATTGTCTGAAACCCGTATAGAATCATGCCAATTCATTGGCTGATGGCGCGAAAGCTGCCACTGACGCACTTATGTCGTCACCTTATACTGGTGAACGCGCCATCTGCTCCTCAGATTTCTCTGCTGAAAAGATCCCTGTCGGCAGCGTGAGGAGCTTGGCAGCAAACGCAGCGTCTCATTCCCTATTCAGAGAACAAGGGTTACGCGAGTAACCCGAGATGTTCTCTATAATAGGTTCACTCAACGCTGCATGAGCTTTTCACGCTTTGGGAACGATATACCAAACACGCCAAGCTAAAAACGCTGCCCTGTCTGGTCCGCTTACGAACCAAACAGCATATACGGCTGGTTCAAACAGACAGAACCTGAGAACCCGGAGCCGTATCAAGATCCAGGTTGTAGAACCTGATGAAAGTGTGCGGAGAGGACCATCCTGCCGCTACACAAATTTCCACTAGGGGAACCCCTCTGAAAAGAGCTTGAGAGGAGACCACGCTCCTAGTAGAATGTGCCCGAACGCTGAGAGGTGAAGGAAGGCCACGCACCTCGTAAGCCAGCGAAATAGCGTCTCTCACCCAGTGAGAAATTCTTTGCTTTGATGTGGCAAGCCCATGGCAGCCAGCACCAAAACACACCAGCAACTGGGGAGATTTTCTCCAAATGTTGGAGCGGTCAACATATATATTCAAAGCTCGAACTGGACAGAGCATGTGAAGCCTTTCATCCTCACTTGAACCAAGAGGAAGAGGATGGAAAGAGTGAAGTGTGACCACCTGAGAGCGAAACGATGCGGATAAAACCTTGGGAACATAGCCAGGCCTAGGCCACAGGGTCACCTTGACCAGACCCGGGGCGAAGTCCATACATTTCACTGACAGAGAGTGCCTGCAAGTCCCCAACTCTCTTTAATGACGTAAGCGCCAACAACAGAGTTACCTTAAGAGTCAGGATCCGTTCTGGAGCTGACTCTAGGGGCTCAAAAGGGGCTGCTGCCGTTAGAACTTCAAGAACGACTGACAGGACACAAGAAGGAACCCCAATAGGGCGTACTGGTCTCAGCCGCCTGACACCACGCATAAATGCAGAGACCATCTGATGCTTTCCCAGGGAAATCTCATCAAGCTCTCTCCGAGCCGCAATGGCCGCGACATAAACCCTTAAGGCGGTCGCGGCCACCCCTGTTGTCAGTTTCTCCTGCAAGAACTCCAGTACTGGACCGACTGGGCAGTTAACCGGGTCTATTGCACGGCCAAACACCAAGACTCAAAGACACCCCATTTTTACAGCTTCCTCGTAGCGGGGGCTCTGGCACTAGCAATGGTCTTCTGAACCTCGACAGGCAGACTAGATATCAAGGCCCGTGACCCTGTATGGGCCATACCCACAGCTTCCAGACCTTTGGCTGAGGCTGCCAGATCCTGTCCTGAAGCTGAGAGAGCAGGTCACGTCTGATTGGAATCAGGATACAGAAAAGGAACCAGCTCTGAGAACCTCGTCTGGGAGGGCCAGAATGGGGCTATGAGTAGGAGACAGACACCGCTCACCTTCACTCTGCATAGGACTGCCGGAATCAGCTTGACTGGCGGAAACGCATACAGTCTCATGTTCGGCCACGGATGGGCGAACACATCTATACCCAGAGTTGCCGGGGAACTTAGAGAGAACCAAAGTGGGCATTGGGACGACTCCTGTGAAGCAAAGAGGTCCACTTCCGCTTTTCCGAACAGATCCCAAATCTGGGCTACTGTCTGACGGTTCAACATCCACTCCCCCGGCCTGAGTTTCTGTCTCGACAGAAAGTCGGCCGCGAGGTTCAAGACTCCCGGAACGTGAACTTCCCATAAGGAAAGGAGCTTGTCCTGAGACCAAAGGAGAAGACGGCGCATGTTGTCCGTCCTGACTATTACATGACGCTTCCCAAGAACGGGGAGAAAATGAATCAAAGCCAGGAAGACGGCTCTGAGCTCCAGGCAGTTTATGTGCCAGGAAAGGAACTCTCCTGTCCACTCCCCGCGCGCCGGTCTGCTCTCGAAGACTGCGCCCCAGCCTGTCATCGATGCGTCCGTTGTAATCATATGGCGACAGTGAATCGCACCCATTCCAACTCCACTCTGGAGAAAAGTGGAGTCTCGCCATTTTAAGAGGGCACGAAAGCAACTGCGCGACACCCTGATTAGGAGAGAAGCTAGTACCGTGGGGTGGATCCTCAGCACTTTCATCCACCAAAGGAACGGCCTCATGTAGAGCAACCCTAGGGGCAGCACAGGGGAGGCCGCTGCCATGATGCCTAGCAACCTGCGGCAAGTACTCACTGAGACATGATGGCCTAGCTTGAAGCGGGCCAGACATGCTGCGAAATTGGAAATCCGGGCAGGAGCCAGACGGGCCTGCATCTGAACGGAATCCAAGTGAACCCCCAAAAACACAGTTTGCTGAGAGGGGAAGAGAACACTCTTCTTGGCATTCATTCTGAGGCCAAGAGAGTAAATGTGATGGAGGACGATATCCCTGTGATGACTCACTAACTCCCTGGAGTGGGCCAGAATAAGCCAGTCATTCAAGTAGTTGAGCACACGAATGCCCTGGAGCCTCAAAGGGGCCAGCGCAGCATCCATGCACTTCGTGAATGTTCTCGGCGCCAAGGCCAGGCCAAAGGGAAGGACCTTGTATTGGTAAGCCTTTCCTCCAAAGGCAAACCGAAGGAACTTCCTGTGCCGCCGGACGACCTGGATGTGAATATAGGCATCCTTCAGGTCGATAGTGACGAACCAGTCCCCTCCCTGAATCCGAGACATGATAGTCTTCAACGTCAACATCTCGAACTTCCCTTTGTAAAGGGAGAGGTTTAGGCGACGTAGGTCCAGAATGGGTCTTAGGCCACTGTTTCTTTTTGGTACGAGGAAGTAGCGGCTGAAAAAGCCTTGTTCGATGTCCGACTGAGGTACTTCCTCTATTGTTCCTTTTAGTAGGAGGGAGGAAAGTTCCTGCTGTAGCACAGAAGCCTTCAAGGCGCAAGGTCGGGGGAGGATGTGCTGGGGCGCAGCTCCTACCAGTAGACTCCTTCCTAGGTAAGGAGTGTTCTCTAGACAGGGAGGAGGAGGGAGTGGAGTGGTCCCTCATCCTTCTAGGCATGAACTGCATAAGAGCAGCTGACTGAGTTTTGGCGGAGCAGAATTTTCCACCACCAGCAGGAACACCTTCTCCTTCTCCCAAATCTCTGTGAGGTTAAGCCACAAACGGTGCTCTGCGGCCACCGAGCCAGCCATAGAATGCCCCATGGCACGTGCAGTGTGCTTGGTGGCTCTCAGAGCCAAGTCAGTGTCCCTGCGCAGCTCCTTGACCGCTTCCGGAGTCAGACCAGC
This sequence comes from Oxygymnocypris stewartii, assembly GCA_003573665.1. Classification (NCBI taxonomy): domain Eukaryota; kingdom Metazoa; phylum Chordata; class Actinopteri; order Cypriniformes; family Cyprinidae; genus Oxygymnocypris; species Oxygymnocypris stewartii. Next base: position 296,215 of record QVTF01003615.1, read on the forward strand.
CCCTTCGTCCATCTCTTTGAGGACATCAGCCTGGCAGGCTTGGAGGATGGCCATAGTGTGGAAGGCCATACCTGCCTGACCAGCCGTGATGTAGGACTTCCCGATAAGGGCGGAAGTGATCCTACATGGCTTAGTCAGAAGGAGGGGGCGAGACTTCCAAGAAGGTGCTGAGGAAGGTGAAAGGTGGGAGGCTAGAGTGTCCTCGATGGATGGCGGTATAGCCCTGCACCACAGAACCCACCAGGTTGGTGAAGTCAGCGGCTGCCGCGTTAGTAAGGCGAGAGGAAAAAGGCTGTTTCCAGGATCTGGAAATCTTGTGATGCAGATCACTGAAAAAACGGAAGCTTCCTCCTTTCAGGCCTAGAGTTCGGGCCGCTAAGGAACCGCTCGTCAAGCTTCGACGACTGAGACTCTCGGGGCTCATTGGGCCAATCCAAAGAGAGCTTCTCAGTGGTGCGAGAACGCACGTCCACGAGCTCCGAGTAGGCCGCAGAAGGCCGCGCCTCCTGGCCGCTAGGCGGGAAAGCATTAGCTAAATAGGCCTCCGGCTTTAGTCGGAGGCTGCTGTTAGCAACACATCATCTAGTCCGAAGGAAACAGTGTCACGTGCCTCCGGACTAGGATATAAATAATCGTGCACGAATTCAACCAGAGAATTCACGCGCTCAGGTGAGAGAGGGAGAGAAAAGGCGAGGCCCGTCTGCTTACTCTCCATCACCTCGAGCTCCACATCAGAACCCCAGGTCGCGGACTCACAGAGGGCTGCGGAGGCCTCCGGGGCGCGACGGGGAAAAACGGATGACTCCTTATCAAAAACCTCAAGCCTAGAGTGGAGGGTTCTGAGACGGAGATTTTCACAAAATTTGCATTTTGATGTCCCGTAAACCGCCTCGCGTGCATGTGAAAACCCCAAACATTTAACACACTTACTGTGCGGGTCATCGCTCGTGATAAAGCGAGCACACGCGGTTGAAAACGGCGATACTCCATGGCACTTCACCGCGAGGAGACCAGGGTTCCGCTGATGCAGTTGCCGAAGTGCAAATGGAGAAATCCACGAAAGAAATCCATGAAACTGATAGAAAGATTGGGCCAGAAAAATCGCAACAGAAGGGTTAATATGGCCGCTTCGTGAAGGCAGATAAATCTGAGGAGCAGATGGCGCATTCGCCGTCATAAGGTGACGACGTAAGTGCGTCAGGGGCGGCTTTCACGCCATCAGCCAATGAATTGGCATGATTCTATATGGGTTTCAGACAATCGGCATGCCCAGGGGCGTTCCCGAGTGAACCTATGATAGAGAACACTGCAACGGTCTAAAGAGAAAGGGGGTAGATCACTGCCTTGCTTGTTTGACTATTACAAGGCAGCTCAGTTAATATCATTAGTGTGCTGCTGTAACACAGATTATACAGCAAAGTGGAAAGATCTGGACATTTCACAGCTAACTATACCACTGCAATCACTATTAGGTAGCAAAACGTTGTATAAACATTATTTTAATAGTTTAAATCAATGGACTAAAGTTCCTTTTAGAATCTGGTTTAAAGAATGTAAATCACCTTGAAAAAACAGAAAGACTACTTGAAAGACAGTCAAGACTACTGAGATGGGTGACCTTTGACCCTGACTTTAAACCAGCAAAGTCTGATCACTACTTTTAGTTCAATTTCCTCAAAGGGCGAATATCTAGAGAGATATTCTAAGAGTTTTCAGGAGATATCTAATATGTATGGACTGGAAAATTTTGATTTATTTAGGTATATACAAACCAGAAATTATTTCAACAGTGAAATAAGATATTTGGAGAAGCATAACCCCAATTTCGTAGATTTATTTATTTATGTCTATAAAATAAGCATAATAGGAAACTTATCTATTCAATCCAATAAAGAACACTCAACTAGGGAGGAAAGATTAAAATGGGAGAGAGAAGCCAGTCTTGCTATTTCAGTGGAAGCGTTGTTAAATATCTGTTCTGTTCAGGCTACTTCTACTAGTTCCGGTATGTGGAGAGAATTCTGCTTGAGAAATCTTATTAGATATTTTATATCTCCCAAGTTAAAATCTATTCAGAATGGTGAGACAGGTAGTGGTTTGTGCTGGAGGAAATGTGGGGAACAACTAGCAGATCACTTCCAAATATTTTGGAGCTGCCCAACCATTCAGCCATACTGTCCCTGCCACACAAGTAATATACAATATTTTTGATGATGCAATTGATTATTCTTTTTCTACAATTTACTTGGGTAACTTGCCAGCTCATTTGATGGTGAGAGACAAGTATTTATTAAAGATACTATTAGCAACCAGCAAGAGAGCTGGAACACGAAAGTGGCTCCAGTCTGAACCTCCAACAAAGTCTGAATGGTTGGACATTGTAACCAGTGTTCAAAATATGGAGAGAATCCCTTTCGTATTAAATTTACGGATGGACACATATTTTCAATACTGGGAAAAATTTATTGTGTTTATGTCTTCGTTTTGTAATTTGACCTCTGTATGAATTTGTTTAAGGATTCAAGAAACTTTATTGTCATACCAGCTCACATTTTCATGTTATGATACGAAATTAGGACTCAGGTCCCGGTTTAAAAGCAAGAGGAAGTAGTCCAAAGGAGGTGATCCATAATATTACACCTATAATAAATAAAAGTATTGCACTTAAGGTGGATAAAATGTCTGTAGTGCAGGTCAGTGTGTATGTGTTTGTGCGCATGCACGTGTTTGAAAGGGGAAAGGGAGTGCCTACAGAGCATGGCTAAAGTTCAACAGTCTAACAGCTTCAGGAAAGAAGCTGTTTCTGAGCCTGGTGGTCTTACTCCGGATGCTCGTCAGCCGCCTGCCTGAGGGGAGCAGTAGGAAGAGTCCGTGTGCATGGTGAGTGGAGTCCTTCATGATGTGGAGGGCCCTCCCCCTACATCGTGCTGTATAAAGATCTGTGATGGTGGGAAGCCTGCTCCCCACGGTCCTCTGTGCTGCCCTAACCACCCTCTGCAGAGCCTTCCTCACAGCAGCAGTACAGCTGCCGTGCCACACAGTGATACAGGTGCTGAGGACACTCTCCACCGCGCAGTGATAGAAGCTCCTCAAGACTGAGCTCCCAAGTCCAGCTCGCCGCAACTTCCTGAGGATGTAGAGACGCTGGTGGGCCTTCCTGACCAGCCGGGTGGTGTTGGTTCTCCAGGTAAGGTCCTCTGTTATGTACACACCCAGATACCTGAAGCTAGAAACCACTTCCACAGCTACTCCTCCGATGTATAAGGGAGGAGGAGGTCGCCTGTCTCTTCTGAAGTCCACCACCATCTCCTTGGTCTTCTTCACATTGATGCAGAGGTTGTTCCCTCTGCACCACTGCATCAGGTGTTCCACCTCCTCTCTGTATTCCGACTCATCATTGTCAGTGATGCGTCCCACTACTGCTGTGTCATCTGCAAACTTCACTATATGGCAGCTAGGGTGTCAGGGTTTTTGGTCAGGAAATCCAGGACCCAGTTCCCCAGTGTAGGACTCAGACCAAGGGAGGAGAGCTTCTGAACCAGGGTCTGTGGGATGATGGTATTAAAAGCCGAGGAGAAGTCCAGGAAGAGCAGACGAACATAGGAGTTTCTGCTCTCCAGGTGGGTGAGGGCTGTGTGAACCACTGATGAAATGGCGTCATCCGTGGAGCGGTTTTTCTTGTAGGCATACTGGTGGGAGTCCACAGTGACGTCGATGGAATCTTTGATGTGGGCCATGACCAACCTCTCGAAGCACTTCATGACTACCGGGGTTAGGGCTATGGGTCGATAGTCATTCAGGCCTGTCACTGTGGAGCACTTTGGGATGGGGACAATGGTGGCAGTCTTTAAACAGGTGGGGACGGATGCCAGTGACAGTGAAGTGTTAAAGATGTCTGTAAACACCTCAGACAGTTGGTGTGCACAGTCCTTCAGTACCCGCCCTGGGATGTTATCGGGGCCTGCAGCTTTGAGGGGGTTAATTCCTTTAAGGGTCCTCCTCACATCAGCTATGGACACACTGCGGGGTGTGTCACCAAATGGTGGTATAAGTCTAATGCAGGGGGGGGGGCGTGTCAGGATCCTCGAAGCGAGCGTAGAACCTGTTGAGTGCATCTGGTAAAGAGGGGTCCCTTGGGCATTGTGCATCCCTGGTGTTATAGTCCATGATGCACTTAATGCCCTTCCACATGCTCCGGGGGTCGTTGGAGGTAAAGTGCCCCTGAATCTTCCGAGCGTATGTGGCTTTAGCCCTCGCGATGCCTGCCGTCAGTTCTTTCCTCGCCACTTTCAGCACTGATGCCTCACCTGCCCTGAACGCAGCATCCCTAGCTTTCAGCAGAGCTCTCACCTCAGCATTCAGCCAGGGTTTCTGGTTCGGAAAGCATGTTACTGTCCTGGTGATGGCGACATCATCAGCACACTTGGAAATGAAGCCGAGGACGGAGGAAGTATATTCCTCCAGGTCCACCTCTCCCTCACATGTAGCTGCGTCTCTAAAGACCTGCTAATCTGTGCACTGAAAGCAGTCCTGGAGCACAGAGGCTGCATCACTAGGCTACACAGTGACAATCTTTTTTGTTGGCCTGATCCGTTTCAGCAGAGGGCAGTAAGCTGGTGCAAACAGGATGGAGATATGGTCGGAGAGGCCAAGATGGGGGCGAGGAAGAGCCCTGTATGCACCGTGGATGTTAGTGTACACACAGTCCAGAGTATTATCTCCCCGTTTGGGAATGGTGACATGCTGGTAAAAACTGGACAGAGTGTCAGTCAGTTTCACGTGATTAAAGTCACCCGCAACCACGTAAAACACCTTCGGGTGCTTAATCTGCAGCGAGCTGATGGTTTCATGTAACTCCTGTAGCGTTTCGTTAGCATTAGCTTTGGCACCACTCAGACGTAACAGGTCCACTTTGTTATCCAAAGAGCAGACATTGGCCAAAAAAAGAGTTGGAATCGGCAGCCTGCAAGCCTTTAACTGAGCCAACGCGACCGCCCGCTTCCCCCTCTTTTGTCTCCGGGCACATCGTTTCCTCTTCCCCGCTGCTCCTCGTACTCTACTGCACCACTCCGTTGTCCTCAGAAGCCGCTGTCTTCCAAGTGCGGATTTCAGCTTTGGTGAGATTGTAATAACCCAATTGGGCATTGTAATGATAATAATAATAATATTATTAATAATGATAATAATATTATTAATAAGAATAATACATTTATTGTAATTTTTTTGTTTATATTAAAAATATATAACAAATTATAATAATAAAAAAAAAATATCTTTCACTTTTTCAAAATCTTTCTCTCCTTCCCTTGCTATCTTGTACTTATTTGAACAATGCCTGAGACTTGGTGTTATTGGCACTTCCTCTGTATGTTTGCCTCTTCAAGATTAATCGCTTTATGTACTCCCCAATTGTAAGTCGCTTTGGATAAAAGCGTCTGCTAAATGACTAAATGTAAATGTAATAACCGAACTATCCATGATGACCATAAGTTCAGTTGGGCTATACTTTATACGCAAATTTAGTGCTAAACTAGTGCTGACAACAGCTTCAAAACTATTATGATAGGGCTTAGTCCCGGGAGCTCGAGTAGCCGCTGCACCACTGTGCAAGTTTTGTATCATCATTCAAGACCTATGTAAAGATACAAAGGTGACCAGTCAACTGTTTACCAAGTTCTGTTGTTATTCTTATTCTTTAAAAGATCAAATATATATAAAAAATATATATATTTTACCTCAAGTTCTCTTTGGAGGATTGATAGTCCATACCATTCTCTTCATACAATCCAGGTATGTGTCCACTGTCAAGTTTTCTTTCTTTTTTGGGCTTTTCTGACGACGAGGCAGCCAGAGCAAAAAGCACCATTAGGAAGCCATTGTTTATTTATGCTCACAGTACCTTCTGTCAGTCGATAGTCCTGTCTTCTTAAAGAAAGCACACACATTGTTAAAGATGGCAAGCGATGAAGGGTCGGATAGGAGCGTGTAGACTGACATGTTTTTTTTTTCCACAACACACCAAGATTTTAAGAGTCACAGTCACATAATCTGATATAATGACTATCGTAATCAACAAAAATATAGTGTAGTCTGAACTTGACATCCTGTGACAATATACACATTTAGGTCACAGTAAAACAGACATTTGAATATGCATTTTCATTGAACATATATTTAACTTTATCCTTCCAATTCATGCCGTCTTTATAAAATCCTTCATCCACACAGGTGGTTTTGTCCTGACCAGTCCTTGTTGGATTTCATGAGTTGAACATAGAGAAGCAGGTTTTTCGAAATGGTGCTCACCTCACATTATTAGTCTATCATGCATTAATAACTCCTTATGGATTAAGAAGAATGATGACAGGGTTGTATCGTCATCAAGGGTAGTTCTGTTTAATTCCTTCTGACCGCCAGAGGCGGTGCTTAAGCACCAGTGGATTATCGCTGCACCAGCTAGACAGGTCGAGGTAATTACCAAAATAGTCACATGGTGACATATACGGAGCCTCGACGACATGAGCCATTGCGGCTCAATATTCGGCCTTTTTCGTTTTCTTCCTTGACTTAGGCCGTTCTTCAGTGAGCTCAGGCTGTCAAGTGCAGCTTACCGGAGCAGCAAATTATCATCCTCTCAAACTGTGACAGTGCGCTTCTAAGGATCTTGGATTGGTTTTTTCAACACTGGTGAGTTTTTTTGACCTTTTATATTCGGCAACACTTATGCTTCTCGGTTCTATCTGATGGCTAGTGTTTTTTCACCAAGCTACTATATCAGCAGTTACCGCTGATTCTATAACTGTGATACTGAACTGAACACTCAGAGCTTCTCGATGCTGCCCGGTGGTTAGTGTTCTTTTCGCGCTGATACGTTTACGTTCCTCCGTTTATTGTATCACATGTAAAGGATTTTGTGAAACATTTTGTGTTTCTCAGTGCAATTCGGTTGCTATCGTTTCCTTTTCCCGCCGATGCGCTAAAGGTTCCTCGTGATTGGATGATTTTTTGGAGGTTTTGCAAACACTTGTGCCACTCGGTGCTGTCCGGTGGCTAGTGTTTTTCTGCATGTACACTGACGATCCCCGTTTAAGTAACCATGGCGCATAGTGCTTTTGCTACTGGTTTTCCCTTGACATGTAAACTGTGCCCTAGCACTCTCCTTCCTGACGATGGCCATGACATGTGCCCGTCCTGTTTGGGGATTCAACATTTAAAGGAATCCCTTGCGGATCCGTGTTTGCATTGTACTCTTTTAACCATGTTTGAGAGACTACTTTGTCTCGCAGAATTAGATCCAAATTCTGCAGTAGGGCTTGGAGATGCAAACTTACAATCTACCACTTTTACCCGGAAGCGCGGTGCATCTGCGGCAGCTGGGGCTCCCCATTCAAAGAAAAAAGCACCTTCACATAAAGATCACATGGAAGAAACTTCATTTTCTAAGACTGGCGGTCCTTTCATTGGAGATGTCAGAGTTGAAACGCGTCCTTCAGACACTTCAGCCGGTGGTTCCTATCTCACCTGCAACTGTTTCACAGGAGAATGAGGAGAGATCAAGCAGGAGAATGGAGGAAGAGCTCCTCTTCTGCTTCGCGTCATGCCGAATATGATGTGCTTTATACAAATGCTTCTGACTCTTTTTTTTCCCAAGAACATCTTAATATATGTGTACAGTCTTTCCCTCAAGAACTGTTCAAGAACCCAGACTGTTTTGTCAATAGCTGAGGGCTCTAGGGAGGATTCAGTCCATTCGGGCTTAAACCCATCTTCAGTGGACGACACCTTGTCTGTGCTTCGGATGGTAGTTGCTCGCTTAGGGTTGGATAGCTCGCCTACACAACCAGCTCAGTCTAATGTTATCTTTATGCAGGAATCAAATGGATCTTCCTTTTTTATGCCACCGTGCAAGGATTTCATGGCAGAATTTTCTAATGCTTTGATAGGAGCCAGGGTACCCAAAAGGCGATTGAGCACTGCTCATACACTAGCGCCAATGGTAAATGCAGATACTATCGGTGCGGGCCGTGCTCCAGAAATTGAGCATTACCGAATGAGGCACTGTCCATTGTCCCAGTGTTCAATGGAGTCTCACAGACTCATTGTTGAAAAATGCGTATGGCCACACTTCTGGCAGCCCGTTGCCAGGTGTGGATTCCACAGGCCAAGCTGCCTGAAGATTGCAAGAAGACTTTAAGAGATCTTCCAATCGTTCCTGGAGACCTCTTTGGACCTAATGTCTCTGAACTTCTGGACAAAAGAGTGAAGTTGTCTGAGACAACTCGTCAGTTTGTAACAGATTTGGTAAGCTGTTACCTTCTGCGATTAAAATGAGTGGTAATTTTACTCCCGGTCATGAGGGGGCATAAGGGAGCTATTATCAATCATGTTTTTCTAGATCAAAGAATAAGAGTAGGAAGTTTAAGTAAGGACACTGGGCTGGGGGTGTTTGCTCTCCATGCTTTCTCAAACTCTTATTGAGGAACATTTGTGTTCTACATCTCAATGTAAGTTGCTTTATTGTTTATTTAATATTATCCGAGGTTTTATAATGGGAACTGTACTTTGCTTCCTGAACCTCATGTTGTATTTTTTGTTTTGTTTATCTCTAGAGGGTTTTAGTATTCACTTGATTTTGAGGATCAAATCAAATCAAATCAAATCACTTTTATTGTCACATCACCACAGCACAAGTGCCTTGGTGAGTGAAATTCTTATGAGCGTGCTCCAGACAGTGCAAAAAACAAAACAAAAAAGCAACAATTTACATATGGACAGTACATATTTACAGACTGTACAGAAGACAATGTGCAAAATACACATACATATACTCAGTACACATAGTGTACTATAAAGACATATTTAATTATCAACTGCACATTATACACCGTATGGGCACATCTACATTATGTACACTATCTATACATTATGTAGTCTATACATAGTAATAATGTGAAGGTGCAACAGATTATAAATTAACAGCAGATTGGTTGAACAGCAGATAGTTGTGCAAAGGTGCAACAGATTATGCATATGCAATGTCGTGGATGTGCATTGTATGGTGTCCAGTGATAGCAGATGTGTTAGTGCAGTGTGTGTGTGTAGTCCAGTTGAACTGTGTTAAAGTGCGGTGCATGGCATGTTGTGTGAGTGGGAGTGTGTTGTAGGGTGAGTTATTTCTGACTGTTCATTAGCCTGATAGCCTGAGGGAAAAAGCTGTCCCTCAGTCGGCCAGTGCGGGATCGGATGCTACGGAAACGTCGCCCTGAGGGCAACAGAAAGAGCAGTCTGTGGGACGGGTGGCTGGAGTCTTTGATAATCCTCCGGGCTTTCCTTGTACACCGCCTGGTGTAGATGTCCTGGAGGGAGGGAAGCTCACCTCCAACAATGTGGCGGGCAGTTCGCACGACCCTTTGCAGAGCCCTGCGGTTGCCAGCGGTGCTGTTTCCATACCAGGCGGTGATGCAGCCGGTCAGGATGCTCTCCACAGTGCAGGTGTAGAAGGACCTGAGGATTCTGGGGCTCGTTCCAAACTTCCTCAGCCGTCTCAGGAAGAAGAGACGCTGATGTGCCTTCTTCAGCACTGCATCTGTGTGAGCAGACCATGTGAGATCCTCGGTGATGTGAATGCCGAGGAACTTAAAGCTGCTCACCCGCTCCACAGGTGTCTTGTCGATGGTGATGGGTGTGTGTTCTCTGCTCTGTCTCCTGTAATCCACCACCAGCTCCTTGGTCTTGTCGATGTTGAGTGAGAGGTGGTTCTCCTGACACCATTTAGTCAGGGTACTCACCTCCTCTCTGTAGGCCGTCTCATCGTTGTCGGTGATCAGGCCTATCACCGTTGTGTCATCGGCAAATTTGACGATGACATTGGAGCTGTGTGTAGCTGTACAGTCGTGTGTGTACAGGGAGTACAGGAGTGGGCTGAGGACGCAACCCTGCGGTGCACCAGTGTTGAGGATCAGGGGAGATGATGTGTTGTTGCCCATTCTGACCACCTGACTTCTGCCTGTCAGGAAGTCCAGGATCCAGCTGCACAGAGATCTGTTCAGTCCTAGAGTCTGGAGCTTCGCAACCAGTGTGGCAGGCACTATGGTGGTAAATGCCGAGCTATAATCCACGAACAGCATCCTCACATAGGTGTTCTTATTTTCCAGGTGGGAGAGAGCAGTGTGCAGGGTGAAGGCAATAGCATCGTCTGTGGAACGGTTACTGCGGTATGCAAATTGTAGTGGGTCCAGTGAAGCAGGCAGCACAGAGCAGATGTAGTCTCTGACAAGCTTCTCAAAGCACTTGCTGAAGATGGGGGTCAGAGCAACGGGCCTCCAGTCATTCAAGCATGTGATTTTATTTTTCTTTGGTATGGGCACAATGGTGGATTTTTTGAAGCATGAGGGAACCACAGACAGAGAGAGGGACAGATTGAAAATATCTGTAAAAACCCCGGCTAGCTGGAAAGCGCATGCTTTGAGCACATGGCCTGGTATACCATCTGGGCCTACGGCTTTACGGATGTTCACCCGTTTAAAGGATCGGGTTACATCAGCGACAGAAAGCGTGAGTGGACTTACCTCTTCTACAGCAGCCGTGTGAGCGCTCTCTGTGTGGGCGGTGTTATCAGCCTCGAACCGAGCATAAAAGGTGTTTAGCTCGTCCGGTAGAGAGGCGGCAATGTTCACAGTAGCTGGTTTATTCACTTTAAAGCCTGTGATGTTGTTAATGCCCTGCCACATGCTTCTTGGATTATTGTTGTTGAAATGTTCTTCAACTTTGTTTTTATATGTTCGTTTGGCTGCTTTGATGGATCTCCTGAGATCGTAACTGGCTTGTATCCGATCGTCAGTGTTTCCGGATTTAAAGGCAGATGTCCTCGCTGACAGGGCTGATCGAACATCGCTGTTAATCCACGGTTTTTGGTTGGGGTAAATACGGATTGTTTTGGTCGGAACTACATCATCTATACACTTCCTGATGAAACACGTGACCGTATCTGAATACGCCTCTATGTCGTCATCAGACGCTGCCTGGAACATGTCCCAGTCCACGTGATCAAAACAGTCCTGTAGTATAGCGTCCGATTGGTCCGACCAGCATTGGACTGTCCTGAGGGCGGGTGATTCACGTTTCAGTTTCTGCCTATAAGCAGGCAGGAGCAGAACAGAAGAGTGATCCGTTTGCCGAAAGGTGGGCGGGGGAGGGACTTGTATGCGTCCCGGAAAGGGGAGTAACAATGGTCGAGTGTACGATCTCCACGTGTGTTGATGGTGACGTGTTGAAAGTATTTTGGAGCTATTGTTCTGAAGTTGGCTTTATTAAAGTCCCCTGTGACAACAAAAGCTGCATCTGGGTGCGCGGTTTCCTGCTCACTTATATTCCTGTACAGTTCCTTGAGTGCCTGGTCTGTGTTGGCTTGAGGAGGAATGTAAACAGCCGTGATTATGATGGCTGTAAATTCCCTCGGTAGCCAGAATGGTCGACACAGAAGCGTATGAAATTCCAGATCAGGGGAGCAGAAGGATTTAATAGAGTGTATGTTCCTTTCATTACACCATGAGTTGTTGATATAGAAACAAACACCTCCACCTCTGCTTTTCCCTGTGAGCTCCTTTGTTCTATCCGAGCGATGCACGGAGAAGCCCGTGAGCTCGATGGCTGAGTCTGGAACCATTGCAGACATCCAGGTTTCTGTGAGGCAAATAACACAGCAGTCCCTTGTTTCTCGTTGGTATGAGATGCGCGCCCGCAGTTCGCAGAGTTTGTTATCCAGTGACTGAACGTTGGCCAGTAAAATGGTTGGGAGAGGAGGTCGGAAAGCACGGCGTCTCAGTCTGACGAGAACGCCTGCTCTTTTTCGGCGTCGGCGGTGTCTCCTCGATTTCGCAACCCACACAAAGGGCTCTGATGCGGTGTCTGTGAACCATCCACCGGCATTCAAAAACTCAATGTCCGGTTTGCGTTTGCGCGACGGAGGAACCAATGTTCAAAAGCGTGTCTCTATCGTAGACGGTCATACTAACAACATCTAACACGTAAAACAACAAAAAAACTAATAAAACATACGAAAAACTGCAAAGGTTTCCCGGAGCACGCAACACGGCTGCCATCCTCGGCGCCATCTTGACTCGATCAACTGGTCAATATTTCTGATTTGCTATTCACTTCAACTTTGGAATTTCTTCTGAATTACTTTGGACTACTGCCATGGATGATCTTGGACTTTGCCCTTGAAATATCCTTACCTCTACAATGCAGTGATGAACTGAGAACATTTGTGGTACCTAGGGACTTTAAATCTGATTAGACCTTTAAAAGGTTTTTTCCTCCAATTATGGCCAGACTAATAGCACTCATTCACAAAATATGGTCCAGTCATTTGTAATGTTTGATGCTGAAGTTCTGTGCTCTTCTAAGGGACATATTGTGAAGCTATTCAATGGTGATTGATCCTCCATCATTTTCTTAGTGACATTTGATATTGGTGATTTTTACATAATTCGGCGTCCGAACAGGGACCTTGATCACCGCCTTGGCAAATTTCCTGAAGAGTGAATTGAATGTTTGTCCTTTGAATCAATCATATGCTATTGTGTGTGTGTATAACATCAATCTTTTCCCCATTTGTTCACCTAAGAGGTAGGTTACAATTTGTGGAAGCATTTGTAATAGTTACTTCATCTTTTTTCATTCTTGGTAGAAACTCCTGCATGAGACAACACTGAGTCTATTCCTAAAATGGATCCAGACTATACTTCTGAACCTTTTGTGAACGGACGTGAGCCAGTTCAAGAACTAATTCACTCCTTCAGCAGTTTGTATATGGAATCGGAAGGAGGGACGACTGCTCCAGAGGAGGATAATGACTCCAGTTATCTACCACCACCACCAGACGAGGATGAGAAAAGTTTGATTAGTCTGACCATTTCAACAAGGGTAAGTCAATTGGCATTCAGAATGGACAAGATGGAGAAAGAAAGTGTGGAACGTGTCCAGGGAGTAGAAAGATATGTTCAGAATTATCTTCAGCAGTATGACCGTTGTTTTACTGCTGTAGAGGGATAGATGCAAGATTTGGCAAAGCGAATGACCACTCATTAATCTCTTGACACTCAAAGTCTGACAGAGTTGGAGGAGAAACTTGCGGATGTTGTAGAGTCTCCTGAAGAAATCTTTAGAAGACCAAATGCAAGAGATGGGAAAAGCTGTGATGGATTTTATGAAAAGGAGAGACAACAATCTCAAGTCCTTGTTTTGTCTTACGCCTGGAGCTACTTCTACACCAACTATTACATCAATACCAGATGCACAGTTAATTCCCATGCTACACCAGTTGCCTTACAAAATGGCTGTAAAAATAGAATTCCCTAAGTTTGGGAGCACAGTGGATGAAGACCCAATAACTTTTCTAGAGAAGTGTGCAGAATATTTAGCTGTACGTCCCATGAACATTGCCATCTGTGCTGACGCATACACCCCATTGGTGGGTGGCCGAAAAGGCACAGGTTAAAACATGGAGTCAGTTCAAGGGTGCCTTTTTGTGGTCCTTACTGTCTGATGATCATGAGGTGGAAGCAGAAAGGAGGATACGAGAGAGAAAAAGGGATTGATGAAGATATTCGAACATTTGCCTTCCAGTATCGGCCCGATAGTGGAAGGCAAATGTTCGAATATGTCTTAGACTTAGTCTTAGACTTAAATCGACAATGACTGAAAGGGAGATTCTGCAGTCCACCTTGAGAAACTGTAATCCTCGTCTTGCAAGCATTTTTAGAGGAACAGTAACTACCTTTGATGACCTGGTGCGCACAGGAACTTTGGTGGAGCGGGACATGGCTGAGGAAAGGGCCTTCTGGAAGCAATGGCAGGCAGAAAGATCCTCTAGCAAAGGGGGCCCAGATAAGTGCAGTAGAGGTAAGCCAGGGAACCTTGTTAAACATTGTTAACGAGAGGTAATGTTAAACTTCTCACTTTGATGGGTAATTTTGCGTAACCTACCTTGTGAAGCCATTGTGGATTCAGGCAGCTCATACTCATTAATCCAGGAGTCATTGTGGAGAAGATGGAAGGATAAGGCAGTCTTGGCAGTCCTGTCGGGGTCAGACATTTGCCCTGGCCAATGGCCACATCCAGAGGGCATTAGGTGAAGTAACCTGGGAATGTACTCTGCAAGGATGCACAAACCCGGTGCGACTGTTTATCTTGAAAGATGAAGACTTGGCTTTTCCACTCATTTTAGGCCTTGAGTTCCTTGTGTCATGCAGAGTCAAGTTGGATTTTGACACCTCCACATATTCCTTGCATGAACAGAAGGAAACATTACACCCTTTATCTTGCTATGACCAACTACCCTCTGTTAACATATACTGTGCACTGCCAATAGTGCAAGTATCCAGTGACACTTGTAATGCCACGTAGGCATGAAGACACACATGAGGATTGAAAAAACAGCACATCTTTAAGAACTTTGACCCTTTTTCATCTTCCAAGTCATAAATACCAACTAAAAGGAACGTGAAGCCTCTCTGTCTGGAAATACCCCCTTTTTTCTTATCTCTGCAAGAATTGAGATGTTTCCCAGATCCCAGGACGTGACCCAATCATGACCCCCACGACAGCCCCTTTTTCGCTCTACTTTTGCCCCCTCTGTAAGTCAAAGAAAATAACTTTTCTTGGTGTCTGCTCAGTACAAAGAACCCCCACCCCGAACCGATGTGGACTTTAGGCACAAAGACATTCATTTATTCCATGGCAATTAAAACAATATACTCAAGAGACAACATATATTAAGGTTGTATTTATTTTATGTCGTGTATAAGATTGCTGTGTAAGTGGAACCTATGATTTTGCTTAACCTATGATGTATTACTGTTCCCTGTGAGGTTATAATGTGTTTAGATTCATAACGACGGTTGTGAAAACTATGAATCAGTGATGCGACCGACTTGTTAATTTTAAATGGGTTAAGCATGGGATAACACCTTATATAAGTATTAAAACTGTAATTTTTCGTCACATGGAAGATTCACTGTAGAACGCCCCAAAAGACATGGGCAGGGCTCCACCCCAAAAGAACAATCTGATTGGAAGAAGCCTCTAGTGGGCGTACTGAAATCAGTCTTTTAAAACTGACCACCACAGCCAAATCTCTCTCTCTTGACTCTTCCCCTCCTATTTGCATTTGCTCGCTCACTGACAATCCGGAAGCTGGACCATGGCCTTACCATCAGGCTGAAGATACCATCTAAAAGCATTAAACAGTTCTAACAACTAGAAACAAACAGCTCAACATCTTCTGCGTTCCAACCAAGAAACTAAGACCGCCAATCGCAATAGGGCTTCCCGGTGACGTCACGCAGCTGCGAGTTTAGCCATCGAAACACGAAGGAACCAAGTGGGACGGGAAGAGATCTTCGGCCAAATAACGTAAAGCAAGTATTCAAACAAAGTCACTATTCTAACTGAACTGGTGAATTGATCTGTACGCAGAAACAGAGCAGAGTCTCTGTTCGTGATCTTCCTTTCAGTTTCAGTTATGAGATAGCAAAGAGGGCTAGTTTAACTTCTAACATTACTTGCAAAACCCCAGAATGTGTGTGTGTATGTATATATTTTGTTTATGTGTTTTAAGTTAGTCCATGTATTGTAGAATAGCAGTTAGCAAATAAACCTTGTTTCATTGATAAAGAACGATGTCTTGGGATGTGTGATTTTCTAGTTTAAATTAATTGTTAAAGATCGTGTTACCTAGCTCAAACAATATAAAACCTTTTATATTTGCTTATCGTTGGCCACGAAAGCAAGATAAGCTAATTGTTACAGATATACTGATGTTAATGGTCGCTGGACAAGTTGTTAATGAAGTATAAATCATAAGTTAAAGATTAATATCACTTTAATCAAATAAATACTGTATCTGTAATTAATGATTCCCCAAAAGCTGAAATAATAGCTTCCTAGTTTCGTTACACACTGTTGGTGCTATTAAGGATTTGGTAGATTTTGCCGATGCTTCCCGGACAGAGAGGAGGCGTTTAGAGGGATTGCTGTTGAATTGGCCAACTGTCTGTACAGATGAGTTGGGCCAAACATCTATCATTAAGCACCAGATCATAACAAGCGACTTCATCCCAGTGCGTAGAAGAGCCTACCCCGTTCCAGTGAATAAGCAAAACTTTATTGATGAAGAAGTCAAAGCCATGCTGAGTAAAGGTATAATACAACCATCTACTTCCCCATGGGCTGCTCCAGTGGTGCTAGTACCCAAGAAGGATGGCGGAATGCGTTTTTATGTGGATTATCGTGCACTGAATGCTAAAACTCCACTAGATGGCTTTCCAATGCCTCAGATACAAGATATATTGGAGTCTGTCCACGGAGCTACGATATTCAGTACCCTAGATCTTAGGAGTGGATACTGGCAAGTGGCGATGGACAAGAGTAGTATCCAGAAAACTGCTTTTGTCACCAAGTACAACCAGTATGAGTTTATTCATCTACCATTTGGTTTGAAAAATGCTGGAGCAACATTCCAAAGGCTGATGAATAAAGTTCTGCAAGATCTTATAGGCAAATTCTGTTTTGTGTACATAGACGACATTGTCGTATACTCCAGAGACATTCAACAACACTTCCAAGATCTGAATAAGGTGTTTGCTGCATTGGAATCAGCTGGCTTAACACTTAACCTTATGATCAGCGGGACCCCTGTGGAGAGGGTGAGCAGCTTCAAGTACCTCGGTGTAAACGTCTCCGAGGACCTGACATGGACTGCACACATCCAAACACAGGTGAAGAAAGCCAGGCAAAGGCTGTACCATCTGCGACAGCTGAGGAAATTCAGGGTCTCACCAGCTATCCTGAAGACTTTCTATTCAGGGGCCATAGAAAGTGTTCTGACTCAGTGCATCTCAGTGTGGTATAATAATGCCACAAACCAGGACTGCAAAGCTCTACAGAGAGTCGTGCACTTAGCTGAGCGCATCTCAGGGTCGGCTCTCCCCTCTCTGCAGGACATCTACCTCAAACGCTGCAGAAGCAGAGCTGCTAAAATCATCAAAGACTCAAACCACCCCGGTAACCAACTTTTCATTTTACTGCCATCTGGCAGGCGCTACAGGAGCATGTTGGCTAAAACTGAAAGACTGAGGAGGAGTTTCTTCCCCCAGGCCATCAGGCTCCTAAACTCAGTCTCATAATCTCATAACATCATGACATCCACAGGACTCAACTTAATAAACTCATAACATCCACAGGACTCAACATAATAAACTGTAACACATCTATGTGTACATTCCCGGTACAACCTATTTGCACATTCTCTTGCACTGCACACTTTCTCTCATTGCACATCTTACTCCTTATTTTATTTCATTATTTGTTTCTTATTTCATTCTCACATATTTATATATATATACTCTCTCATATTATGTTTCATAGTTTTTATTGCTTTTATGTTATTTTTGTTTTATCATTATTTTTTATTTTTTTGCACTTTCCATTGAGCGGACCTGTCCTGACTAACATTTCACTACTTATTATACCCTGTATGATTATGTATGTGACAAATAATAAAGAACCTTGAACCTTGAACCTAACCTTAAGAAGTGTAA
This sequence comes from Oxygymnocypris stewartii, assembly GCA_003573665.1. NCBI lineage: Eukaryota > Metazoa > Chordata > Actinopteri > Cypriniformes > Cyprinidae > Oxygymnocypris > Oxygymnocypris stewartii. The sequence continues at coordinate 313,818 of QVTF01003615.1, forward strand.
ATTGGTAAGGAAATCTCAGACGTTTTTGGGACATGTCATTTCAGAAGAAGGGATCAAGACAGAGAATTCCAAAGTGGATGCTGTTAGGAATTTCTTCACCCAAAAATGTTAAAGAAGTTGAGCGATTCTTAGGCCTTGTAGGGTGGTATCATCGCTTTATTCCGTATTTTTCAGAACGTGCTGCCCCTCTTCATGCCCTTAAGAAGGGGATACCATGGAACTGGTCTGAAGAGTGCCAACACTCTTTAGAAAACTTAAAAGATGCCCTGCAAAAGGCCCCAGTTCTCATACCCCCAGACTTAAGTAGACCAGTCAAGGTGCAAACTGATGCGAGTAACATCGGACTTGTGGCTGTACTGACTCAGGAGTCAGAGAGGGGAGAACATGTCATTGCCTATGCCTCCCGGCTGCTTCAAGGAGCAGAAAAATCATATGCCGTGTCAGAGAAAGAATGCCTTGCTGTGGTCTGGGCGGTTGAGAAGTGGCGACAGTACCTGGAAGGGAGACCTTTTGTAGTACTTACAGATCACGCCACACTCACTTGGGTTTTTAACCATCCCCACCCAACATCAAGACTTACTAGGTGGGCTATCAGACTCCAAGGGTTTGACTTTACTGTGAGATACCGGAAAGGGAGATGTAATGTAGTGCCTGAATTCATTGTCCTGTGCAATGCCTGAAGAAGAGCAACTTGGATGTGTTGCAGTATTCCAAGCAAAGGATGTGAATGGAGATTTACCAATTAACTGGGAAGAACTTAGTCAAAGCCAGAAAAGTGACCAATCATTGCAGCCTCTGTGAGATGAAGCGAAGCTCAACCTTATTGACCCCCAACGGATCCACTATGTTGAACAAAATAATTTTTTGTTCAGATGTATTCCTGATGGAGAAAAGGCCCATACTTTGCAAGTAATTATACCAAAAGATCTACGACAGCAATTTCTCCAGTTTGCTTATGACAAACCTTTGAGTGGGTATCTTGGGCCCATGAAAACATTACGTCGATTACTCAACGTGGTGTATTGGCCAGCAATTCAACAGGATGTATGGGATTACTGCAAAAGGTGCCAAGTCTGTCAGCAATACAAGCCGCGTATATCCAAACTTTCTGGAACCCTTCAGTCTACTCCTGTAAAAGAACCTGGATATATGGTTGGCATTGATCTTATGGGTCCATTTCCGAGAAGCATGAAGCTGAACGAGTATTTGCTGGTAACTGTGGATTACTGTAGCAAGTGGGTTGAGGTATTCCCTTTGCGGTCAGCTAAGACACCTTTGATAACTAACATTCTTATCAAGGAGATCTTTATTCGATGGGGGGTACCTACTTATTTGGTGTCGGACCGAGGACCATAGTTTACATCTCAACTTCTGCATGCTACCTGCAGACAATGGGGTGCAATTCAAAAACTCACCACTGCATACCATCCACAGACTAACTTGACAGAAAGGGTGAATAGAACTCTTAAAACAATGATTGTATCTTACTTCAATGACAATCATCGGAATTGGGACCAGTGGATCCATGAGTTCAGGTTTGCAATCAATTCATCTTGGCATGAGAGTACCAACTACACTCCAGCAGAGATTGCTGTAGGACGCAAGATTAAAGGACACCTCGAACTATTCCAATATCGTTCTCCTGATCCTGACCAATCTATATATGAGGTTATTGAACGCCAGCAATCACTCTTGGAGAGAGTGAAAGAGAATGTCACAAGAGCTCAGAGTAGACAACAGAGATACTACAACCGTAAGAGACGGCAAGAAAGCTTCCAAGAAGGGGAACTTGTCTGAGTTCGGGCTCACCCGTTGTCTCGTGCAGGGGACGCATTTATAGCCAAGTTAGCTTCCAAGTGGCAAGGGCCTGCCAAAGTTTAAAGCAGCTGAATAATGTAAATTACCGAGTTGAGACTTCAACTGAACCCAAGCAGGTTGAGACCTACCATGTAGACAATTTGAAAAGGTTCTACGGCCAGGTCAGGCCTTCTTCTGAAAAGGGGGGGGGGGGTGTGTGTAACAGATTTGGTAAGCTGTTACCTTCTGTGATTTAAAATGAGTGGTAATTTTACTCCCGGTCATGAGGGGGCATAAGGGAGCTATTATCAATCATGTTTCTCTAGATCAGAGAATAAGAGGAGTAGGAAGTTTGAGTAAGGACACATGTGAGTGTGGGAGTGTTTGCTCTCCATGCTTTCTCAAACTCTTATTGAGGAACATTTGTGTTCTACATTGTAAGCCTGGTGCCAGTATGTCTGCCCCCCCCCCCCCCCCCCCCTCGAGAGGACAAAAGGCCCTCCTGAAATCAACAGGAACTACCTCTTGCATATGTAACAACAGCATCCAAGACGCAACACACCGGGTGGTCCACACCCTGTACTGACGGTCTCATCATCTCCCCCCCTCTCCTCATCACCTAGAATTCACTGAAAAACCCATGCAATGTAATATGTACAAAAAAGTAACCATACATGTTTGATATCATTTGAAATGTCTCAGTGCGCCTGGTAAAATGGTCTCATTCTCCCAATCATAATGAAAAGCTAAAAGAAGTTCTAAAGTATGAGAAGTCCTACAACTTAAAGGTGTGCCCTCCCCCTGATTCTTCTAGTCAAAACCACCTCCTGTATGTAAATAAGTATTCCCTGCCACAGGAGATCAAGAAGCCATTTGGTTGCAAATTCTAAAGTCTAATTATAATACCACCATTTGGTGGGCTTATTGAGTTATCTGGGTTTATAAGGAAACGGGACACAGAGTTCTAGGCGTCTGTAGGATGATTGCCCACACAACCATTGTGTGTAATTTTCATTTCCAGGTAATTCCTCAATTCCTGAATTATTGTTATGTTATGGTTAACTGATAATTCTATTCTTGTAACATTGGAGTTTTGAATTATTGCTTCGATTACCTGGTCAATAAATTGTAACGTTTGATTCTATTCTAACTGCCTCTAAAGATTGCTTTCTCCCTATTAGATTAGTGGATTCGTATATTTCCGCAAGCCTGCGTCAGTTTTAGCGACGGCTAATATCCGGCATCTTTTCAAGTGTACTTGGATGCAGGGGCGGGTTAATTCCATTTAGGGACGGCGAACGCCGTCTGATCAGACTAAACTCGGGTACGCCTATACCTCTGACTTTTGATTTAATGTTACTTTAAACAAGGATTTGACCAATCCAAAGCTATTACGAGTGTGGTACCTTGATCTGCTAACATATCTGATAGTGGCCAAAAACCTTTACTAAAGTAAACGATTGAACTAAAGTTCTGAGGGGGCTCCAAGGGGGTTATTCGATGTCTCTGATTGTGTACGTGTGAATTAACGGCAAATCTTAGATACATAACCATAATTTACCTCTGATTGATGACCGGCCCTGACGAGATTGTGTCCGTGAGACCTGTGGAAAACAGGGCCTCGGAGCGATATAGTTTCCCTACATCTGGGCGGGTAAAGTATTAAAAAAGAGCTGATAAGAATAATCAATCATTCGTTCATATTTTAATGATGCACAGATATCATTAAAACCTTTTCATTTATGGAGTCAGATGAAATAACGAGACAAGATATATAAGAAAAAGTGTTCCATTTTAATGTTCTTGTTGTGTCGTGAAAAGGAAAGACTGTAATACGCAAAGCCCTTCACCCGCTGAACGACTGCCGTCATTGGGTTGATCGAGCCGGGCCTTACAACATCTCAATGTAAGTTGCTTTATTGTTTATTTAATATTATCCGAGGTTTTATAATGGGAACTGTACTTTGCTTCCTGAACCTCATCTAGAGGGTTTTTGTATTCACCTGATTTTGAGGACATCTCAACTGGTCAATATTTCTGATTTGCTATTCACTTCAACTTTGGAATTTCTTCTGTATTACTTTATGGACTACTGCCATGGATGATCTTGGACTTTGCCCTTGAAATATCCTTACCTCTACAATGCAGTGACGAACTGAGAACATTTGTGGTACCTCAGGACTTTAAATCTGATTAGACCTTTAAAAGTTTTTTTCCTCCAAGTATGGCCAGACCAATAGCACTGCTACACAAAATATGGTCCAGTCATTTGTAATGTTTGATGCTGAAGTTCTATGCTCTTCTAAGGGAAATATAGTAAGCTATTCAATGGTGATTGATCCCCCTTCATTTCTTTGTGACATTTGATATTTGTAATTGTTATAAGTTGACCCAGACTCACCAAGGTCCTGTTTTCAAGGTGCTGCCCACTCAGGTTCGTCATTGCATGGCAATGCCAGAGCAACGATTTCGTCAGTGCTCTATCTCAGTCTCTGGGTCCACAGAAACCTTGTGTGGCAAAATTTGGTAAATTCAGTATAATCGCTGATGGTTGGTATCCTCTCTTCTTAGGTGTTCGGTCATCTCCGATCATTTAAGGGTTGGATCCAGACTGAAGCTTGTAATATTCCTAGTTACATCCCGTGGCAGAAACAGAGAAACAAATAAAGACAATTAGCGTATATTTTGTAACTGATACGGAACTTAATATGAAGCCAGTGCAAAATGTAAGACTGTAAAATTTGAGTAATATGATCATGTTTTCTTGACTTGGTAAGGACTCTTGCCGCAGCATTTTGTACTATCTGTAGCTTGTTTATTGAAGATGCCGGACAACCACCTAGCAGTGCATTACAATAGTCCAGTCTCTAGAGGTCATGAATGGATGAACTAACTTTTCTGCATCAGAAACAGTTAACATGTTCCGTAGCTTGGCAAGGTTTCTAAGATGGAATAATGCTGTTTTTGTAACATGGGACATATGATTTTAAAAAGATAGGTTGCTGTCTAATATAACACCCAGATTTTTGACTGTAGAGGAAGTAACCGTACATCCGTCTAGTTGCAAATTGTAATCCAAGAGATTCTGTGTACGGTTTTTAGGTCCAATAAGTAATATCTGAAATATCTGAATTTAATTGGAGAAAATGATTGGTCATCCAATCTTTTACATTTTTAACACACTCCGTTAGCTTAGTTTAGAAGTTTCATCTGGTCTTGTTGAGATATAAAGTTGAGTGTCATCAGCATAACAATGGAAACTAATCCCGTATTTTCTAATAATATTACCAAGGGGCAACATGTATATTGAAAATAGCAGAGGACCTTGGACAGATCCTTGTGGTACTCCATACTTTACTGTTGATAATTGAGATGCCTCCCCATTAAAATAAACAAAGTGGTAGCGATCGGACAGGTATGCTCTAAACCATCTTAAAGCCTGCCCTTGAATACCTGTATAGTTTTGTATTCGATCTATGAGTATATATCATGATCTATAGTGTCGAACGCAGGACTAAGATCAAGAAAACTAATAATAAGATGCAGCCTTGGTCTGACGCAAGAAGCAAGTCATTTGTAATTTTAACAAGTGCAGTTTCTGTGCTACGGCGAGGCCTAAAACCTGACTGAAATTCTTCATAGATATCCTTTTTTTGCAAGAAGGAGCACAATTGAGCAGACACAACTTTTTCTAAAATTGTTGACATAAACACAAGATTTGAAATGGGCCTGTAATTAGCCAGTTCATAAGGATCTCGTTTTGGTTTCTTAATAAGAGGCTTAATAACCGCCTGCTTGAATGATTTTGGGATGTGACCTAAAGATAATGAGGAGTTAGTAATATTGAGGAGCGGTTCTTCTGCTACAGGTAACAACTCTTTCAATAATTTACTGGGTACAGGATCTAATAAACATGTTGTTGGTTTAGATGCCGTGATGTGTTTATTTAGCTCATCCTGTCCTATAGTTGTAAAGCAATGCAGTTTTTCTTTGGGTGCGATGAATGAAACTGAAGTACTAGATGCTGTAGAATCTATATTTGTTATTGTATTTCTGATGTTATCTATTTTTTCAGGAAAGAAATTCATAAAGTCTTTCCTGTTAAACTGTGAGGGAATATTTAGATAGGGTGACATCTGTTTATTTGTTAATCTAGCCACTGTGCTAAATAAAAACCTTGGATTGTTTTGGTTATTATCTATGAATTTGTGGATATGCTCGGTCCTGGCAACTTTTAGTGCCTGTCTATAGCTGGACATACTGTTTTTCTACGCAATTCTAAAGACTTCCAAGTTAGTTTTTCTCTATTTGCGCTCAAGATTACGAGTTTCTTTCTTGAGAGAATGGGTATAACTGTTGTACCATGGCGCAGCACGTTTTTTTCTAACCTTTTTTAATTTGATGGGGTCAACAGTTTCTAACGTATTAGAGAAGATAGTTTCCATGTTGCTAGTAATTTTGTCTAGTTCATCTGTATTTATGGGCACACGGAGCAGCTGAGATAAATCCGGCAGGTTATTGGTGAATCTCTCTTTAGTGGCTGGAACAATAGCTCTGCTTGGACGATAATGCGGAGCCATATAGTTAATATCAGTAATATACAGCATGCACGATACAAGTAAATGGTCCGTAACATCATCACTTTGAGGTACGATATCTATATCAGTAAGATCAATTCCATGCGATATAATTCAATCTAGCATATGATTAAAACGATGCGTGGGCCTGGTGATGTTTTGCTTGACACCTAAAGAGTTTATTAGGTCAGTAAATGCAAGTCCTAACGCATAATTTCTATTACCAACGTGAATGTTAAAATCTCAGACAATTAGCGCTTTATGAACATTAACCAATAGGTCTGAGAGGAAATCTGCAAATTCTTTTAGAAAATCTGTATATGGCCCTGGCGGTCTATACACAGTAGCCAGAGCAAGAGATAGGACAGATTTCTTTTGCTTATCTGACAGTGTAACATTAAGCATAAGTATTTTGAATGAGTTAAACCTGTATCCTGTTTTCTGAGTAACATTGAGAATATCACTATATATTGTTTCAACACTGCCGCCACGACCAGTTTGACAAGGCTCATGCATAATTATAACAGTAGCTTGTAGGGATGAGCGAGTACTGCATTATCTATATCTGTATCTGTTAACCATATGAATTATCTGTATCCGTATCTGTACTCAGACTGGGCGGGGCCTAACCCTGAAGTGGGCGGGATTTAACCTGGAAGTGGGTCGGGTTGTCTTGAAATGAGGGGGGCTTTAACCGGTATGTTATTTTAAGCATGCAATTGATATGGGTTGATCAGAAATTGTTATATTTATTGCTGATTAGAAAACTATTTACATGACAGCATCAGCATTGAGCTTCAGATCAATGGTTTTGATCACGATAACAAACGAACTATATACAGAACAAGTTTTGCAACAATGAATACGGTTGCAATTATGAAGTAAAATGTAATGAACAAGAGTTTTCATCTCAACATAACTTTCTTTTTTTAACTTTTAATTTTTTATGATCAGTGTGAATTTTTTTTTTTTTTTTTTTTTTTTAACACCAGGTATGTGTGTGTGTAGCTAATTAATTTGTAATATAGTTTTATACCACAACTACCTTTATTTTTTTTATAAAATACAGCAAGAAAGTGTCAGACAGTGCGTGAAGTAAAAAAAAAACTGGTTAGAGCCAGCTGACGGTTTAAAAAATAAAAATAAATCTCAGACAGGCAGAGACGCGAGTCGCATTCTACCAAGCACCACGTCTGAACAAACCCCACGTTTACCAAAACTCTACTGGTTAATAAGTAAGTACTACAAACCAAAGTAAAAAACAAACCTGAAGCTGAAGAAACCCTAAACGTTAACGGAAAAAACCCGCGAACCTGAGTGACTGAGGGAGAGACAGAGAGCGAGCGCGCGCTATTCTCTTCTCAGTGTTCTGTGTGTGAGTGAGCAGAGCGGGACACAGCAACACAATACATCTGTGTGTGTAGGGGAGGGGTGCTGTGACTAGCTTATCACAGAACGCAGACACAGTCAGCTACCCAATGAGAATTTGTATTCAATCCGAGCACAGATATTGACTCGTATTACTCGTATGATACTCGTACTCTGCAAAAGTGCTTTATCTGTACCGGATACTCGTTTCAGCCGAGTATCCGGCTCAACTCTAGTAGCTTGGTGGAGTAGATTCTTTTAGACCAAAATAATAATTTGTTTTAAGCCAGGTTTCAGTCAGACAGAATACATCAAAACTATTATCTGTGATCATTTCATTTACAATAACTGCTTTGGGTGTGAGTGACCTAATGTTTAAAGTCCAAGCTTTAAAAATTGTTTTTGTTAATTTATTTTGCATTTTTCTGGTTTATTCACGATCAGATTTTTTCTAGATCCTGCATTAAATTTATATTTTGACCTCACTATTCAGGGAACAGACACAGTCTCTATTGATTGGACACTGCAAGTACCTCTATCATTAAAGTGGGTAGAACAAAAGTCATAATTGCAGTTATTATTTGAATTGGCTTACTAGTCAGATGGAGCATAGCATCCTGGAGTTGTTGTATGACAGGAGTTCTGCTCTGATTCTGCTTGGATGCAGGCCATCAGCACGGAAAAGCCTAGGACGCTCCCAAAAAAGAATCCAATTATTAACAAAGAGCAGTTTCTGACCTTTACACCATGACAACAACCATTCGTTTAAAGCAATCAGTCTACTGAACCTTTCGTGTCGTCGTCGATACATGGGAAGAGGTTCTGACACAATAATTGTTGTCGCTGGCGATGTGCTGCGTAACGTCCCGATCAGGCTCCTGAAGTCCCTCTTCAGTGTCTCCCGTCTGCCACAGCTTGGTGTCGTTAACCCCCGCGTGAATCACAGCAGCTGCAATGCTCTTGTCATCCTTCAGGATCACGGATCTGCGCAGAAACATCAAGAACACGAGCACCAGGGAAACAGTGAGTGTGCACTTTACCTTCAGCTAACGTAGCATGGCTGTGCCGGATGTTTGAGTCTCCGATGATCACAGCGTCATGTTCCGTCTCGCAGAGAGGAGTGAAGCGGTTACAGGTGGAGATCTCGAAGACCGGAAGGGGAGAAGTCGTCGACCGCTGCTGCACCCAGGGTCTGGGATTTCCCAGCGCCGGAGTGAAGGACATCTGGGAAGATCGCATCCCGGGTGCATGGGGCCTGTGCAGAGAAACACACGGAGTAAAGGTGGTTGGAGTGTTAGCAGCGCGCTGCATACTTACCCCAGAATTGTGAGCATCAGCCTGGGATGTTTCCAGCATTGCTTTCTGTTTCCTCAGCTGGGCCTGCTTCCCAAGCAGCTCGTGGATCTGTCGCTCTACGGCCTCCAGCTCCAGCTGCACCAAATGCAGCTCGAACGTGTCCTCACCTGCACTCAAAGGTAGACACAAATCCGCCATTAAAGCAAGTAACAGTGAAACAATGGTAAATGTGTGTGTGTGTGTGTGTGTGTGTGTGGATGTGAACAGGGTATTAGCTAAGTTAGCGGCAGCCGCGATGCTAACGGGCAGCGTTAAAGGCACCCGCGCTGGCTATGCTAGCGGGCTATAAGCTAATAGCGGACTCGGGAAATCAAAATAAATCTTGCGATAAGGCGCTCTGATTGTTTTCGTTGCAGAATGCGATCGGGATATATTCACACGTTATAGAAACAAAAATTACGGTGTATAAAATTGAAGTTTAAGATAGAAAATAGATAATAAATAATTGACTTGACGGAGCTCATACTTAAAACATGCATCAGCAACATACAGGAAGTGATGTTCGAAAATATATTTTGAGTAATGGTGGCCAAAAAAAGTAAAAGTGTTCACCTGCTGTACTGGAGGCAGTACAGTACGAGCATCGATTTGGAAGATTCTTCTTTTCACATTCCGATTGTTCCCCATCATCAAAAGTTTCTTCATTTCAGTTTCAAGAACCAAGCTTACCAGTTCAAAGTCTTCCCTTTCGGCTTGTCTCTGGTCCTTCGTGTGTTCACAAGGTGCACCACTGCAGCTTTATATCCTCTATGGTCCAGAGGGATACAAATCCTGCCCTACTTGGACGAATGGAGCCAGGCCTTGGTTTCCAATGCTTTTGAGTCTTTTGGAGGGCAAGCCGTGGCAACTTCCGCCTCGGAAGGATCTGTTGTCACAGATGGACGGTACTGTCTGGCACCCGCTTTTGATTGATTGTGAGCCTCCAGTTGTTCAAAAACCATAGCTAGTGCTAGAGCAGTAGCAGACCAAATAAAAACAGAAAATTGAGGCATTGAAACGCACTTTCATGAGATCGGGTCATTCACTTTCGCATCATCTTGACCAAGTAAGCAAATACACACAATATTATGTCACAATTGCTGTCTTGACGAGTATCCACGAAGTTAAACATATGTCTTAAATAAACATAAACAGTTATGATAATATTGGATGTGTGTCAGTATAACGGATCCATGCATTTCTTTTATTAGGTTAATAATATTAATCATACAACAAAAGAAAACATGAGAATCACTCACTGCTCTTACATTTACATTTATGCATTTAGCAGACGCTTTTATCCAAAGCGACTTACAGTGCATTCAGGCTATACATTTGTATTGTCAGTATGTGTGTTCCCTGGGAATTGAACCCACAACCTTTGCGCTGCTAACGCAATGCTCTAACCACTGAGCCACAGGAACACTCTTAACTAAGTAACTTCTGTAAATGTAATAGATAATTGTGTCTAATTACTTACAGTATTCACAAGCACAGTAAAATACTGTTCATTTAGGTCATTTGTATCATTGTCTCCCCCTAAAGATGAAAGCCTACCCAGGTCAAAAACAAGTGCACGTCCATAATGTACTTAATATACTAAAACATATTCTTTAGTACTTCTTAAAATAAACTTAAGGTCATGCAAGTGTACTCACCTGTGCTATTTTGGAACGCCATAAATATGAACTCAATTTAAAATAGTATGTAAACTTGTAAACATGCAAACTTAAAAAAATATATATGTATGGCAATCAGACAGGTATTTTCAATGCAGTTGTTTTGACAGAAGTAAATGGAATACAAAATTATAAACGCAACACTTTTGTTTTTGCCCACATTTTTCATGAGCTGAACTCAGAGATCTGAGACTTTTTCTATATACACAAAAGCCCTATTTCTCCTAAATATTGTTCACAAATCTGTCTAAATCTGTGTTAGTGAGCACTTATTCTTTGCCGAGATAATCCATCCACCTCACAGATGTGGCATATCAAGATGCTGATTAGAAAGCATGATTATTGCACAGGTGTGCCTTAGGCAGGGCACAATAAACGGCCACTCTAAAATGTGCAGTTTTATCACACAGCACAATACCACAGGTGTCGCAAGTTTTGAGGGCGCGTGCAATTAGCATGCTGACTGCAGGAATGTCTACCAGAGCTGTTGCCTGTGAATTTAATGTTAATTTTTCCTACCATAAGCCATCTCCAAAGGCGGTTCAGAGAATTTGGCAGTACATCCAACCGGCCTCACACCCGCAGACCACGTTTAACCACACCAGCCCAGCATCTTCACCTCCAAGATCGTTTGAGACCAGTCACCCGGACAGCTGCTGCAAAAATCGGTTTCCATAACCAAATAATGTCTGTACACACTGTCAGAAACCGTCTCGCGTCGGAAGCTCATCTGCCTCGGTTTCCGGTTTAGCGAACGCTGGCGTGTTTGACTGCCGCTGTTCTCCGGTACATGTTCTGGGTTCTTTTGATCTCTGGAGTTTGTTTGTTTTTTCGAGTTTTATTTAGTTTCATTTGGTTTTGGTTTAATTTTGTTCCAACGCGACGATTTACAAACTGACCAGGATAATCCCTTCATTCAAGCTGTACCTGCCAAATGCGAGCTTTTGCCACCATGCAACGGGCTGTTCTTCCGTCTTCCGTGAGTAAGTTAATACTTTCTTTTGGAGTGTCGGTTGTCGGTCGTATGCTAGTTTTGGTGGAGGTGTTCTTAGAAAGGGCTGCCTTTCGATGTATTTGCGCTGTGAAGTGGCTTAGTTGTTTGGTGTGCTGGCTAACGCAGGTTTCAAAAAACAAACAAAAAAAATCTGGCTGAGTAATATGTGGCTGTAGGATGTTTCTCCTTCTGATGTTCGTCGTGGGCTTTTTTATCTGCTTTTGCTGATTTTTTGCGTGCTGTTCCAGGATTTTATACTGCCTTCCAGCTTGTGGAATTATAATATGGCATTTGATTCGTCCCTGGACTTGCATCAGCTAAACTCTAAAACCCGGTCAAAACTGCCCGTCAGAATCTACAATCACTGTGCTGCGCTTGGAATTGCTCGCCGGCCTCGTTATATACATCAAGGTTCCCATCGCAAACAGTGTACAAAGACGTCTACAATTTCAGCTGTTTCTATACCTGTTGTTTGGTCTTCCTTTTGCCGGCTACATACAAAAACACGTAATGAGGATGGGAACGTAAACTTTACGAACCTCCGCCGTCTGGAATATGTTTCATCGGGTGCTCTATCAGGCATTACCACATCCTCAACGATAACTCAACCTCCAGTCAAAATGGCTCTAGTGAATGCTAGGTCACTGTCAAATAAAACTTTAATTTTAAATAATCTTTTTTAATTCTCATACCATGGATTTTTATTTTTGACTGAAACATGGTTAAAGAATGGTAACATTTCATCTCTTGGCATGCTATCCCCCTCTGACTGTTCTTTTTACAGCACTCCTAGACCAAGTGGACATGGTGGTGGCTTAGCCACTGTTTTCAGAAACTCATTCAAATGTAGACTTCTGCCTGTTGATGCCTCTTTCAGTTTTGAGGCACAACTCCTAAAAATGTATCTAAATGGTCCTCTACATTGTGTCCTGGTGTATAGACCTCCTAAAGTCAGTACGACATTTATTCATGAGCTTTCTGAATTTGTCTAATCAAGTGTCTCGTTGTGACAGGTTGTTGGTCTTAGGGGACTTCAACATTCATGTTTGCTGTCCATCCAAACCTATGGTTAAAAACGTCATGAGCCTTATGGACTTAAATTGGATCTTGTTTTGACTCGTGGTTTCTCTGTACATATCTGTGAAATATTTGATGCTGGCATTTCTGATCATTACCCTGTGGTGTTTGATCCTGTCATTTCATTTGATCAGCCCATCCTTTCTCGGCCTGTACATTACTCTTGTGCTTTTCATGCTAATACTGCTCTTGAATTTTGTGAGTCTTATTCCAAGTTTCTTTCCAATTCTAATGCCCATCCATCATCTTGTATGGATACTGAACAATTGGTTGAAATGTTCAACTCTGCCTGTTGTACTGCTGAATACAGTTGCTCCACTCAAGCGTAAAAAGTGCAAGGTCAGTTCTAGTCCTCAACCCTGGTTTAATGCATCCACTCGCACTCTCAGACAAGAGTGCAGGATGGCTGAGCGCAGGTGGAAAAGGATGGGCTCCAGGTCTCCTACCAAATCTTAAAAAACTGCTTAAATGTTTATCAAAATTCCGTTAAGGAGGTAAAATCCAAATATTTCTCAAACTTGATCACCAATAGGCCCAAAGTTCTCTTCAAAACCATAAATTCTGTTCTTAGTCCAATTGTTTGCTCAATTCCTGATGTCAATATTGAGACATGCACTCAATTTTTTGTTCAGAAAATACAAGATATTAAATCACACCTCTCTCCTTTTAACTTAGATCACTCTCATCTGGTTCATTCATCCAGTAGTTGTACAAATTTTCAGCCAGTGTCTTTATCTCAATTACTCAAAATAATTTATCAGATGAAATTTACATTTTGTCAGTCCGATGTATTGCCTGGTGGTCTGTGTAGAGAGGTTTTAGACACAATAGCCCCACCCTCTTAGCCTTCATAAACAGCTCTTTAATAAATAGTTTTAAACATGCTATCGTACAGCCCCTATTGAAAGGCCCTCATCTTGACCCCACTGTGCATAACAATTATCGCCCTATCTCTAAACTCTCATTCATTTCAAAGGTTTTGGAAAAAGTTGCACTCTCACAGTTTACTTCGTATCTGGATACTTTTAATATTTTAGACCCGTTTCAATCTGGTTTTAGAGCACTGCATAGCACTGAGTCGGCATTGCTGAAGGTTACAAATTACATTTTGCTGTCCATTGATTCTGGGTCATCTGCTATCCTGATACTTCTAGATCTAATTTGATACTGTTGACCACGATATTCTTCTGAAACGACCTGAGTGTGTTGTTGGGGTTCAAGGCCTAGCCTTAGAGTGGTTCGCCTCATACTTAAAAGGGGAGGACTTTTTCTGTAAATATCGGGTCATTTACTTCACCGCCTGCACCTATCCATTGTGGTGTCCCACAGGGATCCATTCTTGGCCCTCTTTTGTTTTCTCTTTACATGCTCCCCTTGGGGTCAATACTCCATTAACATAACATTAATTATCATTGTTACGCTGATGACCTCCAACTATATCTTCCAATCAAACCAGGAAATGACTTTTCATTGGATCATCTTTTTTTATGCCTTAACGAAGTCAAGACTTGGATGACAAAAAACTCTTTACAATTGAATAAAAATAAAACCGTTAAGTGCTTCTACTGGGCTCTGCTGCTACTAACAATTCCATTAAAACACAGTTAGGTTTTCTAAGTAATAACCTACACAATCATGCAAATAATCTTGGAGTCCATTTTTATCCTCTTCTCCAATTTGATAAGCATGTGAATGCAGTTGTAAAAAGTAGCTTTTTTCATCTCAGATCAGTGAATAATGTGTAGAGAAATGTGATGGAAGAACAGCACATCGTTGGGGAATTTGGTTACTTTCAGGTACCATGTCATAGATACCAGCCAACTAAAGTCTGGATCTCAAACCCCTCCCCCTTCGCATCAGCGCAAAAGCGCGCGATTTCGTTCGGTCACAGAACAAAGAGAAGTGATCACGGGAAGATTTCCAAGAGACACATTAATTTCATGATAATAATAATTCATCTACACAAGAAACATATGAATATTAATGTTGTACACTTCCTCTAATGTGCTTGTAGGAATATAAACTATTTAAGAAATGTGGGATGAGTTTATGCGTGCCTTAAACTGTATAATCCGAGTAATGTAATGTGTGTGTGTGTGTTTAATGCGATGTTTAGACTCTAAATGTCGCTGGCGTCATAAGCCATAAGTTGGTGTGCATGACCGTTAAACTCTAGCATCATGTGTGACTAAATATATATCAAATCTGTAAGTTTATATCTTTCACGTTGAATGGAATATCAGATGACGTGTGCAGGCGGGGCTCCGCCCCATACGGACACTGATTCGACCAGCCGCCTTTGGGCAGGGCCAAATCGGACTGTTTAAAACGACGCGCCAATGTGCGTTCTCGCTCTCTTCCTGTTCTCAAACTCGCTCTTCAACGTCGCAAGGACGACCCGGACGGCCCGCTGGACCCTCGCCTTAAGACCGGCTGAGACAAATTATCCAGGCGGATCAAAGACTGTGTAAACGCCGTAACGTCGCAGAACCAGCTGCGTAACGTCGACTTCATCTCAACGCAGAATCAGCATCAAAAAAACCTCCGCGGCTCCCCGGTGACGTCACGCAACCGCAACGCGAGCCAGCAGAGTTTCCCAGAGCAACGCGTGTAAACCGCAACAAAGAACCGAAGGAGCACGTTGAACTCACTGCGGGAAACCAAAGATCCAGCCTGTTTAAACCATCAGAAAGCAAGTACCAAACAACCTCTATTTCTGACTGAACTAGTAAATTTGATCTGAATGCAGTAACAAAGCCTAGGCATTTGTTGTGATCTTTGCTGGTTAGTTAAGTTATGAAACTGGAAAGAATGTTATTCTTTCAACCTTAACCTCAAAACTCCCGTATGTGTGTGTATGTTTGTGTTTTCACTAGGTAATCAATTTATGTTAGAATAGCAATATTACAAATAAACCTTGTGCCGTTTTATAAAGAATTGTCTCTGGAATGTGATTTTTCAAGATTGTATCCTTATTGCCATAAAGATAAAGTTACCTAGCTCGAATTTGAGAGATGTATTAATCTTGTTTTATTGTTCGCGGCCACGAGGCAATAGAAACTAGATTTAATAACGATATACTGATGTAGTGATCGCTGAACGAGCACTTAAAGTATAAATCGTAAGTTAAATTTAATATTACTTTAACCCAAGCAATATTGAATATTTAATAAATAATTCCCGGAGCTGAAACAATAGCTTCATATTAAATTGCATTACAAAGGTGAAACGCTTTCCTTCTAATAAAGACTTTTAAAGATAATAAAGATAAAGAAATGTAAAGACTTATTTTTACTCCTTAGCATTTGAGTGAAGTTGTGTATCTACTTTGAATAGTTTAATTGGTGTTTTATGAAATGACATTTTAATTGTTTTTGATACTTGTTTTATTTTCTGTTGTCTCCCCTTCCTTTCTCTTTTAAATTCAGTTATTTTTAATGTAAAGCACTTTGGATTAACTACAGTGGTGTAAAACTTGTGCTCTATAAATAAAAATGTGCCTTTCCTTGCAAGATCGTCATCCTCATCGGGGTCTTGACCTCACAGCAGTTTGTCATCGTAACCGACTTGAGTGTTTAAATGCTCACATTCGTTGGCGTCTGGCACTTTGGAGAGGTGTTCTCTTCACGAATGAATCACGGTTTTCACTGGACAGGGCAGATGGCAGACAGCGTATATGGCGTCATGTGGGTGAGTGGTTTGCTGATGTCAATGTTGTGGATCAAGTGGCAAATGGTGGCGGTGGGGTTATGGTATGGGCAGGTGTATGTTATGGACAACAAACTCAGGTGTATTTTATTGATGGCATTTTGAATGCACAGAGATACCATGGCGAGATCCCGAGGCCCATTGTTGTGCCTAGTGTTGCTTTTGGCGGCCTGTTTTAATTTGAGTTTTTGTGTGAAGCTGTCATTTTAATTTTAGTCACGTTCGTACTCTTTTTAGTCTAGTCAACTAAAAGTCTGAGCATTTTAGTCTTATTTTAGTCAGAATTATGCATGACTATTTTTGTCTAGTTTTAGTTGACGAAAACAGATGACGTTTTAGTCGACAGAAACTGATGACATTTTAGTTTAGTTTTAGTCAATGAAAATGGTATTTTAGTCTCTTTTTAACCCAGTCAATATAGTATAGTACAATATAGTATAGTACTATAGACACACACACACACGTTAACCGACTTTACACTCTCTCACAAACAAATATACACACACATTATTTATTTATTTATTATTTACATAAATTATTTTTGGTAAATAAAGGGGATTTATTATTCAAATTAAAACGTGGAAGAAATATTGTGTGATTATTTATTAGAAAATAACGTTTTTTATTTTTTAAACAGTAGTAGTATCACATACATTCTACTAAATAATAGTAGCTTAATATATTTCTGGCACAATGTCTAAAAGCGAACTTTTATTTTGACGGGTTGCCATGAAAGTTCTGTGTGTATCATGGTGTGTATATATGGGCTGGTATTACTAATTAAACTGTGATTGCCGAACCTGAGGCCACACATTGATAAGGGTAACTCTGCACTCATGCATCCATAATGCATACATTTTTCCTCCCATTTCGTTATATATTCATTTACATATTTGAGTCCTTTTCTTTCACTGCTTTATCTCTAAGTTTATAATGTAGGTTTATGTCATATGAAATGAAAACCACTACACAGAATTTGTTTGACATGCTTGTAATGCTTTATTCAGTTTAGTACTTCGTTCATTAATTTGAAGTAAGGCTGAGACGTTTTTCTATCGTCTCGGACTTGTCTTGGACTCGTTGGTATTTGGACTCGGACTTGTCTCGGACTTGGTCATTGGACTCGCAAATGTTCCAGTTGGTCTCGACCGAGTGCAAGTCTATATGCTTTTTTTATCTCTTTCGAAACATTACATTAATCTGGCGTGCTTGTTCGGAAAATGGGTAATGTAATTGGTTTAACATCTAGAACGGGCATTGCCATTGGTCGCCTGTTAAATGCACAGCTGCGTCATATGCCTGGCTCCAAGTGTGCGTGCTGCGCGGAGGCATAAATAATTTTTATTTTGGCCACAGACACGATGCCGGCGAGTTGAATTATACAGCTTGGTTTTACAAAGTTCGTTGGAGTTTTCCCTCTCACTTTCCTTCGCTTTTAAATACCTTATTAATGCCCATGCGCATTTTGCTTTCACTTTCATTTCCGGTCAATTGCTTATCTATAACTTACAACAACTTTTCTGCAATAAACATGGGACTTGAATTAACAAAATGAATAAAAATACACAATTACCATGCTATAAGCCTAATATAAAATAGCAAACTTACAAAATGTTTAAATGTAAAAAAAAAAAAATGAAAATCATCAAACGCTGTTGCACCAAATGAATAAGAAAAATAACAAATAAGAGCAAAACGAATAATGCCTGGAGGCACGGCATACACCTGGATATAAAATAAATAAGTTACACAAAAATAGTAATAAAGTAAAAAATAAGCAAACACTGTGGGAAGGGCTGGGCGATTTATCAGATTTTATCGATTAATTAGAATTTAATATTTTGCCACAATTAGATTTTTTATAAATCAAGGAATCGCGAATTTGAATAGAAATATTACCAAATGCTAGAATTAGACACTTTGATGATAACAGCAAAGAAAAAAAGAATAATCCAACCGCATGTCGATGCACATGATTAACCGCTCACGTGTGATGCTCTCTAGGTGCCATTCACACAGAATGTGCTTTTGAGATGACAAAGATGCGACGCGGGCAGTGGAATAGGACAAAATGCAAGAAGATATGAGTTAAACATCTTTTAATAACTAGAGCTGCGTGTTTTTAGAAAACCGTTTAATGCACGAGACGCTGCAAGAGACGCGAGCGCAACAGTCAATCGCGATGATGTTTGCATATAAAAAAACAATGGAAAAGTAGCATAATCGAATACAAAACCTGTGATGACCTACTACTGTATGGTATTTGAGGTTTGCATCCAGGGTGACAGGCTGAAAACCGCTGTTCAATGTTTTACAAATCCTTTATAGTTAATAATAGCACTCTAGGTGTTATACCTTCAGTCATTTTGAATTTGAATTACTTGATCATTTTTTAAGCATTTATCTTGCATTATTTCTGAACATATAGCCTAATATGCACAAGAATGGTTTGTACAAAATGTGGTTGTAGTTCATGCATCTTTTCTGCAAATATATTTAGTTATTTGTTTTTACATTTACATCATTAAGACAACTTCATGTGTGGTGCACTTAGAATATACTTTTCTTTAACTAGAGGGTTAATAAATAAAAAGTTGCTTGAATCATGTTGTAGTTACATTTTCAAGTTGACTATTTAAAATCTTACAAAATCAAGAATTGGTCAAATATTCTGAGAAAATCAAGATTTAATTTTTTTGCCATATCGCCCAGCAATAATAAAAAAAAACTTCAAATTTTTAATTTCTTTATTTTTTAAATCTTTAATAGTCTGTTCTCTAACTGAATTAAATTAACACCTGTAACACTGTCTATATCCCCTATCCCCGGGATGTATATATTATATAGCATTTATATTATATGGCTAAAGGCAAATAGTAAACAAATGCATGCGCGACCAAACACACAGACCTGAAAGTGTTTATATGCTACACAGCCTTGCTTGGGAGGGTTATATTGTACTATGGCTTCTTTAGGACAGAGGTCTCAAAACTTGGTCCTGGAGGGTTGGTGTCCTGCAGAGTTCAGCTCCAACCCTTATCAAACACACCTGAAACAGCTAATCTATGCATACTAGAAATTTTCAGGCAGGTGTTTTAAGGCAAGTTGGAGCTAAACTCTGCAGGACACCAGCCCTCCAGGACTGAGTTTGGACTCCCTGCTTTAGAACAAGTAACAAGTTCAAGAATGGGAACATGTTGATTTTTTTTACACTTGTTGCTTGTTATTTGTAATATTTTCCATTGGCAACCCATCATATGATTGTTACACTATAATGGTTGTGACTTTAGTGAAATTGCTAAAGCTAAAATAAATAAAATAGCCTAATTTGATCCTACAGTGTTGCTGCACATGCTTTTAGATCATTACAAGTAATAATGCAAAATGATTATCTTAGAATAGAAGATATGCTGTTTCTTGTATCACATAAATTATCAATAATTAAGTATGTGGTTTTGAAGAAGATTATATTTCTTTCTCTGTTTTGACGGTCTCATTTGGACTTGGACTCGGTCTTGACTCGGACTCGAACCTCTTTGGACTCGGTCTTGACTCTGACTCGAACCTCTTTGGACACTGTCTTGACTCGGACTCGATAGTCCTGGACTTGGACTTGTCTTGGACTCGACAAAGGTGGACTTGACTACAGTCCTAGTTTGAAGTGCACACTTATTTGCTTGCGTTGTGCTATTCTTGTTTTCTTATATTTGTTTTTATTGAGTTACCGTGAGGCGGAGTGGAGCTGAGATGAATGGCGTTTGGCGGTGGTGTGTGCGTCCATCTGTTGCGGCGGTCTTGACTGGCAAAAAGGCTGAAGGCCATGCAGCAGTACAGATGTATGGCCTGAGGGTGTCGCTCGCCGATACCAACTAAATGTACAGCATGGGGGAGTGAATGAAACAGACTTTGATTGATTTTCTTTCCCCTTATTTATTATGATTAATATTGGTTTGTTTGTATTAATATTTTGGTTTTGCTTATTATGTTTACTTTGATTAGTTGAATTGTAAATGTATTTTGTTCCTTTGTAAAATGTTGATTGCATGTGTCCCCTGTCTTGTTTAAGTGAGCTCACCATTTGTCTTAAATACCTGTTAATTATTAGTTTCAGTAGTGACAAATTTGGGGAGAGGACAAATCCGAAACTTTTTGAAAATACAATGTTATAATTAACTGTATAATTACTAGAAATGTGTACCTTGGATATTATATGATATGCATACATACAATTTTTTTTCAAGACGTTCTCAACTCTCGCTTTGGACCAATTCTGTAGAATGGCCCATAAATAATTTATTTTACTCCAGACCTCCGCTGGGAAGAGACCGGACCTCCTGGAACATTAATTGAATACCCCTGACTTGTATCATAAAGAAAGACTTTATGGTTTTGTAATATCTGTCACTTATTTCCTTATGTGTCATTATGGATCTCTTATCGTACATTTACATTTAATCATTTAGCAGACGCTTTTATCCAAAGCGACTAACTATTGAGGAATGCAATAAGCGATACATTATAAAGAGCCAAACAGTCACACGAAGTACTTGTCGTAAAACATTTCAGGCATTGTTCAGCGCAAAACTAGCTAGATAGGGAGAGGTTAAGGAAAGAGAACAAAAGTTTTTTTGTTGTTTTTTTTCGAAGAAGAAACAGAAGTCAAATGAAGACGGAAGAGATGAGTTTTCAGGTTTCACTTGAAAATTGTCAGGGACTCAGCATTCCGGATAGGGGTGGGAAGTTCATTCCACCAGCCAGGAACGGTGAATGAAAACATTCTAGAAAATGATTTTGTGCCTCTCTGTGATGGCACCACGAGGTGTCGCTCATTCACAGATCTCAGGCTTCTGGAGGGGATGTAGATTGTCATCAGTGAGTGGAAGTAGGAGGGTGCGGAGCCTGTGGCTGTTCTATATGCAAGCATCAGTGTCTTGAACTTGATGCGAGCTGCAACCGGTGTTGTGTTGTTTTCCTTTTATAGTATGTTATTTACTCAATATGGTGTTTATTTACTTAACATATGATGTATGTTCAAAGAATGTAATCTACAAACTGATCAATATGTTGAAAGTATTCCAGTCTATTGGGCAGTACTGGAGTGTATCAGTGAACTTGAATAACCCTATGAACTTTGGCTGGCGTCCCAGAATATGACAAACACCTGTGAGCAGTTTTGATGTATGTCTTCTGGGAACACTGTCAAGGTCCTTGGTTGAAGGGAGAGAACTAACTTGGTGTTTAGAAGGGAGCTGGTTATCTTTTTAAAAAAGGACTGATAAAACCAAATGCCCAGGTGCAGGCAATAAATTAACTGTGGCAAACCAGACAAGCATAGCCAATTAAAAACAGGAACTCCCATGTTTGGGCGGTGCAACAGGTATAAAATGGATGAGCGGACAGAGATTCAGACATTGCGGGCCCGCTGTCTCGGCTTTGTTATTCTGATAGTAAAGTCTAATTTTGACATCTGGAACTCCTGTTTTCTTGAGCCTCATTGACTACATTGAAGAAATCCATCCTTTGTTCTTTTTGCTACGACATAATTTGGCACCCCAGATGGGACTGGATTGAGGTCCGGAGTCCTGAGAGCCGTCGCGGGCAGAGGGCCTGGCTGACACGCAAACAACTCACAAAACCAAGGCGCGCCTAAAAAGGTAAGCAATATTTTGCTTAAATTGGAAATAAGAGATTGTTTGCGTGGTTGACTAAGGTCGTGCCTGGGATGGTGATCTGAGACAGGGCTTCACCAGTACCAGAATCTAAGAAATTGGATTGGAAATAAAATTAAGGAAAAGTAAATGAAGAGGCAAGTATGATTTAGGGGGTTCCAGATGTCAAAAGACACTCATATGGAAGAGTGGTAAAGAGATTTATATACACAAGAGGTGTATTGCGCATTGCCTTAGGGACGGGCAAAAGTGGTGCCTAAGAGAGAGGCACAAAATCCTGTGCCGCGGCCTTTAGAGGTGGGGGCGCCCAGGAAGTCAGAGAGCGACTCGTAGGTTGGCTGAGTGTGGCTCTGATGGGCTCCCATTTTGGAGGTTTGCCAGCGCAGGTGTCTGCAGACCGGAAAAAGTTAAATCGTTAGTCTTTTGTCTGTCTGTCCACTATGTGTGTGTGTTAAGGCATTGAAGCTTTGCATGTTTGGCTTGCTCATTAACCATGCTGGCTGCTTTGCTCTGTGTTAAATGTGCGTGATATATGTTCTATGTTAAATGTTTTTTGGCTTAACTGGAATGAAAAAACAATATCTATAAAGATAAATACATTGAATGGAGAATAAAGAGTTTATTAAGAACTATATAAGAGTTGAAAAAACTAAAAATATACCAATAAATTGGCTTTGTCGGCTATTTGGACACCATCCAAGTTGCTGACGTTGTGATCCAAATTATGAAACTGAATTATTGATAAAAACTGATTGATTTTTCATTCCCGGAAAGAGAATGAGACCTGTTGGTGTTTTTCTCTTTTGATCTGTGTGTGTGTGAGAGACAGAGAGAGAGAAAGGAGGGGCCCACTGTGTGTGTGCGCGCGCGCGCGCGTGTGTGTGTGTGTGAGCAAGTGTGTGTGCGACCCACTGTGCGTGTATGAAAGGAAGAGAGAGAGAGAAAGTGAGCTCACTGCGATTGTGTGTGTGTGTGCGAGCGAGCGAGTGTGTGAGTGACTGTGTGTGTGTGAGCGAATGTGTGTGGGAGTAAGCACTGCTGGCAGTGAAGGTCAGATACAGGAGAGGGAGAGAAAAGGATGAAAATCTCATCCAAAGCAGAGTAAAATGTACAAAGTTTATGAATATTATGGTAATCCAAATGAATGGAGCAATGAGAAAGGTAATTATTAACTAGAAAACACATTGGTATTATTTTAAAATATTTGAGAAAGTCTAACCAAATTCTATAAAAAGTGATAAGTCCTCCGCCCAGCAAAAATCCAGGAGGAAATCAGGGGTCGGATGCTTTTAGTGATCCTCGTCTGATGAGCCTGGTGAAGATTAACAAGTAATTAAAGGGCAGGGATTAGAGAGGTAAATCACTGAAGGAAACAATAATAATAAAAATAATAATAATAACAATAGTGATAATGATTCAGTATATTGAACAAGTTAATAAATCTGACTTTCAAAAATGTCAATCCCAGTGGAGGTTTTGGCGGCTGTAAATCCAGCCTGTAACGAAATAATAAGGGAACTCTCAGGAAAGTGGGCAGAGAAAACAAAGAAATTGGTGACAAAGTGGCCAGCAGGAGGAACATTTAATGTGACTATGTGTAAAGAAATGGAAGTCTTGATTAAAAATTACAAGACCACTGACACCTCCAAAAAGAGAAAGGAGAAAAGAGAACGAGAATTAGGGGTATTAACCCTGTTCAAACAATATGGAATTAAATTAATCCAATTGGAAAAACAAGAAAGAGAGAATAAAAACAATGAAACAAAAGAAGAAAGGCCACCTCCATATGCTCCTTCCTGCGATCAAGCAGTTAACCAAATGCCTATAGTACAGGGAAAAATAGATTTAAAGGGGCCAATAGAATTTGAGGGATATCTGCATGATGAAAATACAGAGGCGGAAAAAGAGCAGAGCTGCACTAGAGAAGTAAGAGGGACAGTAGGCAGTAGGGAAAACACACACACTCACACAGCCATGAGGGAGGGGCTGGAGCAACCGAGAGCGAGACGGAGAGCATCCACACCGCTGTCACAGCCAAGACAGAAAGAGAGAGAGAGAGAGAGAACAGCCCACAAGGAGGAGCCAAGGATGGAAGAGAGAGAAAGAGAGAAAGCTGAAAACTGCAGAGAAGAGGGGAAAACAGGTGAGCCACCCACATATCATCTTTCAGAAATGCTCGAAGACTTGGCAGGCCGCCACAGACATATGACATCAGGTTGTGAAGGCGTGGAAGACTATCAAGCTGAAGAGCCTGAGGAAACACCTGAAAGAAGTATGTCACCTGCTGACTCCATCCAGGAAGTGCAGGATGAAATGAAGGAAAAGTGCAGCAGAACAAGAAAGGATCTCAAACAAGCTGATCACATGACACAAGAAGAGTTTGAAAAGACTGTGAACTCACTGCATCAAGAGTTGGATGAACTAATTTACAAACGTAAACCAATGCAGTCGCACCCAAGCCCACATGATTATGTCCTGCCAAAACAATACAAACAAGTAGCTGGGACATTGGTCATGCAAGATATAGAACCTCCAGAAGACCAGTTACAAGTTCATCTAACACGAAGACAAAGAGGGAGGGAGGAACACAGATCAACCAGGGCATCAAGAGAAGCTGAAGCCCCAAGATTTGAATGTCCAATCCTCATCAAGCAAGGATACGCCCAATATATACCTTGGGCCGGCCAAGATCTGGACACTTTGGTTTCCCGCCTTCCAGACATACATGAAGATGCTGGGAAATGGATCAGAACATTCGAAGAAGAAACAGTTGGAAAACTCCTGGCCCTGGGTGATATCAAAGCCCTGCTAGCAAAGTGCCTGGGAGCCTCCAAGATGAATGACATCCTCAAGCAATCTAGCCTCCTTCAAGCAGTGGATAGGCCTCAGGAAGATGGAATCTCCTTTGACAAGCATCGACATAACATCTGGATGACACTGAGGGCTGAATACCCAATGCAGACAGACCCAGGGTTCCTGAAGGGGGAACCAATGGAGGAAACTGAGAACCCCATCACCTACATCCAGAAACAATTAAGACGTTGGAAAGAGGAACTGGAAAGGGATCCAGAAAAAGACAAAATACTGACAGCACTCTTCAGAACCGCCATTGTAGAAGCCATGCCTTCAACAGTGAAAGTAAAACTGGAAGATGTGGTAGGACTGAATTCCAAGTCACACAAAGAGTTCAGAGACCATGTGGTCCATGCTGTGGAACAGTACAGAAGACAACAGTTAAAAGTAAAAGATCAAGAAAAAGAACTACAACGAAGACTGTACCAGATGCAGCTCGATGAGCTGCTAAATAAGAAGAAAAAAGTCCAAGCAGTGCAGAAGGAAGACCAGTCCGCAGTAATGGCACCTGTCAATATTTCAGTGCTTGTCAATCCATCAGCACCAATGAATGTGCATCCACCAGTATATCAGACTGCAACAGCACAAGCGACACCATGTCTGGAAAAATATATAAAGACAGTAGGATTCTCGGGGGTAACTCAGCTACTTCCTATGACAGCCCCTGTGAGCATAAGTCTGAAAGACACTGAAATAAGAATACCAATTTTAGTTTCAGAACATACACCTGTTAATTTGTTGGGCAGAGATGCCATATGTAAACTAAAAATGCAAATATGGTGTACCCCTGATGGAATTTATGTGGACGATAAGGCAATTAGACAAATGAATGTCTCAACATTGCAGCAAACACAAGAACCATGTGCTAACATATATTGGATAGGAGAGCTAAAAGAAGATGTGGAAAGAACAATTAGCAAATGGGGAAGATACATAAGGGAACAGCTTTGTGAGCCAAGCCTACCAAAAACTGAATTCCATTGTACAATGAAGTATGATGAAAACAAAGACTCTGAACTTGAAAAAAGATGGTTAGAAAACACAAAAGGACAGAAAATCACTATGATGTCACAATACATATTAGTAGGACCAGAAGGAGCAGCTCTGCAGGTAGATAGGGAAAAATTCATTGATGAGTGGTTTGAAGTACCAAACTCAGTTCCCCATGTTTCCTTATATGTAAGCAAAAACTGTGTTTCTAAAGACTTAGGCCCTATGATGCAAAAGGCAGAAAAATGCAAGTGGGAAGCCACAGAAAATCCTCTAATCTTCCAATCAGCAAAAAAAAGTATATCTCAAAATTTTGTGTGCTACCCCAATGTTGGGGGTTCCCAGAATGGTGATAAATACAAAAATTGATCCAAAAGTCAATGAACATCAAACAAAGCAAACTGAATTGTTAAAAGAAATGGAAAAACAAGTTCCAATGGAATTATGGTCTCAACATGACACAGATGT
Source organism: Oxygymnocypris stewartii (assembly GCA_003573665.1). Classification (NCBI taxonomy): domain Eukaryota; kingdom Metazoa; phylum Chordata; class Actinopteri; order Cypriniformes; family Cyprinidae; genus Oxygymnocypris; species Oxygymnocypris stewartii. Next base: position 340,333 of record QVTF01003615.1, read on the forward strand.
GGGGTTAGTGAAATCAGCCAATCCAGTTAGAATAGCACTCAGATCAGGAGCTAAAATACCAAAAAAGATGCAATACCCTTTGAAACCAGAAGCAGAAAAGGGAATCAAAAACAATTGAGGGATTGGTGAAAGCAGGGGTACTTATTGAAAGTACTAGTTATTGTAACACCCCAATATTGCCAGTAGCTAAGGCAGACAAATCAAAATGGCGATTGGTGCATGATTTGAGAGCAGTGAATGAGGTTGCGGAAGATTGGCCTGCTGAAGTACCAAACCTGCATACGTTACTAACCAATGTTCCATCTGCTGCTAATTATTTTACTGTGATTGATCTCTGCTCAGCTTTTTTCAGTGTTCCCCTAGCTGTGGAGAGTAAACCACTGTTTGCATTCACCTACCAAGGTAAAAAACTCACATACACGAGAATGCCTCAGGGCTTCAAACATTCACCACATGTGTTTAATCAAGTTCTAAAAGAAGACTTGAGTGATCTTAGGCTGGACAGCACATTGATGCAATATGTAGATGATTTATTGATTTGTTCAATGACTTTGGAACAATGTCATCAAGATTCAATCAAAGTACTAAATAAATTGGCTGAGGGGGGACATAAGGCCTCAAAAGAGAAACTGCAATATTGCTTACCACAAGTTGAATATTTAGGACGCACAATCTCACATGGGATGAAAGCTGTATCGCCCAGTCAGGTGGAGGGCATCAGCAAAGCGCCCCAACCACAAACAGTGGGACAAATGATGACTTTTTTGGGGATGACAGGTTTTAGTGCAGATTGGATTGAAGATTATGCCATCAAAACAGCTCCACTAAGGGCACTAATGAAACAAGTGGGCCATCAAAATCTTAGGGCACCACTGACATGGACTGCTGAGGCATTAATATAATTTGAATCATTGAAAAAGGAGTTACAGAGTGCTCCTGCCTTGACCACTCCCACTTATGACAAACCATTTCATTTGTATGTTGCAAATAGAAAAGATGGCTATGCATCTGCAGTAGTGATGCAGGAAGCCTGGAAGCAAAGAGGTTTTAAGAAAAGTGATGGTACGCCTATCCAGCATGGTGACCAGATAATTGAGTTAATATCAGTCATGATGCATCCCAAACAGTTAGCCATAATCAAATGTCAAGCACACAAAAAAGGCAGGGATTATGTGATTAAGGGCAATAATGCAGCTGATCAATATGCTAAACAAGCCTCTGGCTGTACAGCAGCAATAATGGCTCCCTCAGTTCTGATTCAACCTCAACCTCAATTGGCAGACGTTGCGCGAATACAACAACAAGCCACACCATATGAAATTAGTGTGTGGCAGCACAGAGGAGCAACACGAGATGCAAATGGACTTTGGCGTTCTCACGAAGGTCACATGATTGCTCCAACACCATTGCTTACAATCCTGATCTCTGACGCGCATGGTTTTGACCATTGCGCGAGGGGGGAAGTGATTAGAAAAATAAAGCGTCAGGGTTATTGGTCGCCTTATTTACAGGCAATGGTGGATGAGTATTTATCTGAATGTGAAGTCTGTGCCCAAAATAATGTCAGAAAAGGAATATCTGCTCCAATTGGTCATATACCAGTCCCAGAAGGATCATTCAAACATCTAGTCATGGACTATGCAGACATGATAAGAACTGTTAGAGGAAAAAGATACTTGTTGGTAATAATTGACAGGTTCAGTAGATGGGTGGAAGCAGTTTCATCATCAGATCAAGGAGCCCAGACAGTGAGGAGTATGTGTAATGTTTGGTTCTGACTGTTGTACTTATATTCCAAACAATACAGCCCCAGATGGATCATTCACCAAAGCAATGGGGAAACTGAAAAACCTGAGAGAAGAGGTGACCAAGAATGCTGGAGCAGACATGCATACCTGGGATTGGTTTAATTCACTTTTTGGGTCTTGGGGACAATGGTTAACCAAAGTGGGCATTATAATTGGCATTGTTGTTGTTATGTTTCTTTTGTTGTTCTGTTGTATTGTGCCTTTCATCAGATCAATGCTGGCCAGTGCTGCAGCCAAACAGATGATTTATGTATCAGTAAGACCAACTGGAATTGACGTTGGATGCACCAACATGTATACAGTGGGACCTGGACTGGATGAACTGGATGAATTTGTGTAAAACATCCTTGACCGAGTGGTAGGGAAGGGGTGCCTTTTATTTTCATTTATTATTTTTACCTTGTATTGTAACTTTTGATAGAAAGGGAGTTAGTATCTTCATTGTATTTTCTTTTCAAATTATGTAGTAACATTAGAATATTTGGATAGAGTAGGAAGGAAGTTAGATGGTTTTATGTATTTTATTTTGGCATATACCCCTTCCTGAAGTCATTTGTTTTGAAATCTTTATCTTTGAATCATTTATTCTGAAATCATTTATTTCTAAAGAAGCATTTTAATGTTCTACATACATCAAATGTGAAATGTACTTATTTTTGAAAAAAAAGGAAACGCTGAAGGTTTTAAGCAGGTCAGTGTCCGTGTTACGAGGCAATGCAACCAGAAAAGGGGACGATAAGAAAAGATTGTATGTTTACTACTTATTTGCAAGTATTCATCATTTAACCTTCATTATCAGTATGTAGTTTATTTCTTTTAACACTGGAGAATTATCACTGGAAAATATGAAAAAGAAGAAAGGATCGACGAGCATCTCAGTGCTTAGCAGCATGAGTAGATTCAACTGGAGGTTTAAAAACCCACCATCTACTCCAACACCAGATAGAGCGGAAGGGCATTGGATCTGCCTAAGAGCTCCTCTGGCAACGAAGGACAACATCACCAGATAGAGCTCCAAGCTACCGGAAATGTTTGGAGTTCCTCTGGCAGCGTGGGATAGACCAGTGCATAATATATTGCATTATATTACTTTGTTTTTCTAATTTTGATATTTGATAAGTGTAATCATTGGACTAATCATTCATGTACTCTACATAACCATGACAACCATGGGCAAGGCTAAAAGACATGCACATGCTTTAAAACACATTGCGGATTTGTTTTGAGAGTTTGTTGACCCCCAAGAATGTATAGGTAGGGAAGTAGATTCTTTTACTCTTCTCTAGTCAATGGTGAGAGGAGATGTTTGGATCTGACTTCCTCTGGAGTGCAATAACATGAAAAAGCCATTTGTTAAGAGAAAAGATGTTGGAGGACCTTCATTGGTTCATAGAAGGATAGAAGGATGGGTGGACTTGTGATGTTGCACTCTGGGTAAGGGATATTAGTGGTGAGACTTAGTAAATTCTCATAGGGGGGATATGTTGTGTTGTTTTCCTTTTATAGTATGTTATTTACTCAATATGGTGTTTATTTACTTAACATATGATGTATGTTCAAAGAATGTAATCTACAAACTGATCAATATGTTGAAAGTATTCCAGTCTATTGGGCAGTACTGGAGTGTATCAGTGAACTTGAATAACCCTATGAACTTTGGCTGGCGTCCCAGAATATGACAAACACCTGTGAGCAGTTTTGATGTATGTCTTCTGGGAACACTGTCAAGGTCCTTGGTTGAAGGGAGAGAACTAACTTGGTGTTTAGAAGGGAGCTGGTTATCTTTTTAAAAAAGGACTGATAAAACCAAATGCCCAGGTGCAGGCAATAAATTAACTGTGGCAAACCAGACAAGCATAGCCAATTAAAAACAGGAACTCCCATGTTTGGGCGGTGCAACAGGTATAAAATGGATGAGCGGACAGACAGAGATTCAGACATTGCGGGCCCGCTGTCTCGGCTTTGTTATTCTGATAGTAAAGTCTAATTTTGACATCTGGAACTCCTGTTTTCTTGAGCCTCATTGACTACATTGAAGAAATCCATCCTTTGCTCTTTTTGCTATGACACCGGGAGCCAGTGCAGGGAGACAAAGAGAGGTGTGACATGGGCCCTTTTGGGTTAGCTGAAGACTAATCATGCTGCAGCATTCTGAATCATCTGTGTCTGTTGCTCAGTGGTAGAGCATTGCGTTAGCAATGCATACATTTGTGGGTTCAATTCCCAGGAAAACACAAACTGACAAAAAATGTATAGCCTGAATATAGCCTGAGTAAGTCGCTTTGGATAAAAGCGTCTGATAAATGTATAAAAAATTTAAATGTAAAAATGTAAATCTGTAAAGGTTTGATTGTGCATGATGGAAGTCCAGCTAGAAGAGCATTGCAGTAGTCCAGTCTAGAAATGACAAGGGCCTGGACAAGAAGTTGTGCAGCGTGCTGTGTAAGGAAGGGCCTAATCTTTCTGATGTTATGCAATGCAAACCTGCAGGATTGAGCAGTTTTTGCAATGTGGTCTTTGCAAGTGAGCTGGTCATCGAAAATTACCCCTATATTTCTGACTGAGTTTGATGGTGTAATTGTTGCTAAATCTATCTGGATGGTAAAATCATGTTGTAGCCGGGAAGACAAGAAGCCCAGTCTTTGCCAGGTTGAGCTGTAGGTGATGTTCTTTCATCCATGCAGAGATGTCTGCCAGGCAGCCTGAGATCCGTGCAGCTACCGTTGGATCATCTGGTCGAAATGAGAGATAGAGCTGTGTGTCATCAACATAGCAATGGTAGGATACCATGTGTTCGTATGATGGGACCCAGTGATGTAGTGTACGTGGAGAAGAGGAGGGGTCCCAGAACCGATTCCTGAGGAACCCCAGTGACCAGTTGATGTGCTCTGGATTCCTCCCCTCCCCAGGCCACCTTGAAGGACCTGCCAGTGAGATATGATTCAAACCAGCGAAGTGGAATCTTTGCGATGCCCAGAGATGAGTGTGGGGACAGGAGGATCTGATGGTTAACCATGTCAAAAGCAGCAGATAGATCCAGCAGGAAGAGAATCAATGATCGTAGAATTGGATTACATAATAACTATTTTAAACATTGTAATGGATTAAAACCCAAGTAACAGGCTGGATGTACATTAACCTTACAAAGCATATCATAGAAGATCATATGTTTTGTCTAGAGCTTCGTAATTAGGATGAGTTCAATTCATAAGGATTTTTTGAGTTTTTTTAGCAAGCAATTAAATCACTTGAGACTTGACTCTGATTCCAGCGATAAAGACTTATGAACATCGCTGTGTGATCTCTCTTGTCACAGTATGAACAATTGTAAGTTTTTTCTCCAGCGTGAATCTTCTCATGTGTTTTCAGATTTCCTAACTCATAAGACATTCCTGAGTGAATGTCTTGTCACAGTAAGAATACTTGTGAGGTTTCTATCCAGTATGAATTCTCTAATACAGTTTTAAAGAGCAAACTGAAATAAAAGTCTTCCCACACTCAAAGCTCATGTACTCTGCCACATCATTGTGAATTTTCTGATGTACATGTAAAATCTGCAGCAGTAAAAAACCTTTTCTACATTCAGAACAGCAATGTGGCTTCTCCTTCGTATGAACTGCCAGGTGTGTCTTCAGAGCTGATGACCTATGAAATGTTTTGATGCACTGACCACACTTGAATGGCTTCTCTCCTTTTTTTGGATCCTCATGTGTTCTCTAAGATGTGCTGGTTGCTAGAAGCACTTTTTTACATTGATCACGTGAACGGCTTCTCTCCAGTGTGAAATCTCATGTGATGCTCAATATTTTGTTTGTATGTGAAACTCTTTCTGCACTGATTACATGTAAATGGCCTTTCTCCAGTGTGGATTTTCATGTGTTTAAGTTGTCCTTTTTCTTTGAATTGATTTCCACACTGATTACACGTGAACGTGTAACACTTTAAATAAACCAATATTCAAAGAGTGAAATATTAAAATGAGTCCTGATGTAATGGCAGAAACAAGACAGCTGCTGTAAAACATTAGTTATTGTTTTCAAAACATTTTAGGCACAAATTAAATTTAGTTGTAGTAATTACTATCAATCATCTAATGTTAAGTTAAAGGGACCAAACAGATCCTCGCCCCCATTTACTTCCATAGTAGGAAAAATAATATAAAAAATAAATACTATCCCAGCTAACACACGACGTAGCAGTTACGTAATTTATTCATAATTTTTGGTAATTTTGTGACTTACCAACAGACAACGTTACCACGACGTCGTATGCTCGTAATTCCATTACCAACTCACAATGTCGTCAGTACGTTCTCATAACGTAACAAGATAATCAAAAAACGTCCCAGACAGGTCCTCTATTCGTAATAATTTGGTAATTTCATGACTTACTGGCAACGTCACTAGCCCGTAATTTCTTTACAGAAACATGTTTGCATTTTTACACTGCAACGTTGTACGCCATAATTTAATTAAACTGCATTTCTTTTAAAGATTTTATTGCTATGCGGTACATTTGTGAGAAAACATAATTTTACAAAAAGGAACAAATATTTATACATTTGCTAAACAACTTTGACTTTTTATCAAATTCATTTCTGGCAGAAACATCCTCCGCACATTTCATAAATGTACAATGAAAAATGAATACCATAAATCTGCTATGTGCAAGATAGGATAAAGACAAAACAAACATACTTTTAGACTTCATGTATCAGACATCTAAAGCTTTCAGCATATTCATCACCACCTGCAACAGTTGTCTAGTGCTTTGTTAAAAAAAAAGCTCAGATTTAATCTGTTGTGGCAATTTCTTTCAAACAAACATCATCACTGAGTAAGAGACAACTCAGAGTCCAAATTATAGTAATAAAGGTATTTATTCTCTTGCAAGAGAGATCTTCGTCACCAATACACATCAGCGAGTCAGTGAGGACAGATAAAGGGGGGGCCGTGCCAGGCCGTCTTATAGTCAAGGCCTCCCCTCCCTCCCTCCTCTACAGGGAGAGAGATACCAGGTTGTTTATCTATTCATGGTTATACTAGAAAAGCCAGGCAAATGCCCCCTTGACCCCCAGGCTATAAGTTGCAAATGCCCCCATGATGACCCTTTAACCATCTGCTTTTCTTTTACCTCTCTCTCATCGTAAATCACACAAAGAATGCTTTTCTAACTACAAGGTAGAAAACATATGAGGAATACATCTTGAATCTATGTTTCACTAGAGATTAATACACCAAAGGAAAAATTCCTTTACAATTCCTCTCTTTTTATCATTCTCTGATAACTGATTAATCAAACATTGTAATAATAATAGTAAAAATAATAATAAATACAAGTTCAAGCCATTAAATCACACTTATACTCTTCATCTCTGATTTTCACATAAATTATCACTCTTCTTGAACCTGTGAAGTAAGCTTTTGAAAATTTGAAAAATGCTTAGGCTGTTTTTTGTTGGGTCAGACCCTAAATGTTAGGAAGCAAAGTAAAGACTTTATTCTATAGCCGGGCTGAATGGACAGGCCCTGCTGTTGCACCCTCGGCCTAAACCGAACCCTCAGTCACCATAGTATAAACAAGAAATAGTATAGTTCATAGTAGGAAATAAACATATCAATTTATCACTTTTGAGTTACTTCTGTAATATAAAATGTAAATATTAAAAGTATGTAAAAAATCCCTCAGTTTCAACCCCTCTCCTTGTACGTCATCTCGTAACACGGATAACTGCTGCTTTTAACCTTCTTTACATATCAATCATTCTCAGGAAGAAAAATAAAAACATAACTCAATTAACACCTGTCACTGTAACTTCCGCTACTTGTGTCATCATATTGTTGGTCTGATCTCCTGTTGGTAACACCTTCAGACCTGTTGTGAAGTGTAGTATTACCAAGCAAATTGTTACTGACAACAAAGTCATTATGCATGTGGTCTTAAACAGGCCACACATTCCTGGCATTCTGAATGGGTGCCACGGTCTTGTACGCTCCATTCTCTCAGTTGCTCTGAATCAAAGGTGCTGTTATGACCAGAGAATGTGAGAGAGTACTGTCTTTGAAGCACTAAGAGTCTTCTCTGTTTTGTTGATTACGGTGTCCAGCCGGATGCCGTTTGCACAATCAAAGTTGCCTCCTCCCCTCCAGTCTCCTCCTTGCTGCTGATATCTGGTTCCGCTTAAACACACAGCTGCAATGCAAGGGTTTTTTCAAACTGGATCTTAGCGTTTACTGACACTCGCGTTGAACCTCCTCCAGCGATTGCTCCGCCTCCGCAATGGGCGGCACCCTCCTGCAATGGTTTACGTGAACCCACGTAGCCCTCTCTGCGACCTTCACCGCCGTGTGCGTCACCAGAAGCACCTGGAAAGGCCCAAGCCACCTTTTCGATTTCCAGCTCTTTCTCCTGTGATCACGAATCACCACGAAATCGCCAGGTCTGACCTCGTGCAGGAACGTCTCAGCAACCTTCCCCTGGGCAGCTTTTACCTGCACAGAAATATTTGATAACAGGCAAGACATTTCTTTGCAGTAATTCAACATGTCATTCTCACACACATCCGTTGATGGCAGCCTTTGTTTACCCCCTTCTATGCCCATGAATGGTGGCCTACCAAACAAAATTTCAAATGGGCTCAGGTTTGTTTTCACTCTTTTTCTCATTCTCATGTACATCAGTACGATTGGGAGGGCTTTAAGCCAAGTCAGACCCATCTCTTTACAGCATTTCGCTAATTTGTTCTTAATTGTCTGGTTCTGTCTCTCTACTGCCCCTCCTGATGAGGGCGCGTAGCTGCAATGTGTTCTCATGTCAATTCCCAAGAACTGACCCACCTGCTTTATTGCATCATTGACAAAGTGTCTGCCATTGTCAGAACTGATTTTTCTTGGAATTCCCCATCTCGGAACAATCTTGGTTAACAGGGCCTTTGCCACTGCTGCCGAATCTTGTTTCGAGGTTGGGAAAGCCTCAACCCATTTTGACCACATGTCAACCATCACCAGACAGTGTTTCTGTTTCCCACAAGGGGTTAATTCAATGAAATCCATCATTAGATATTCAAATGGACCTGCTGGTGCTGGTTGAGATGCCAAGGGTGTTTTTATCCCTCTAGCCACATTGTGTGTGTTGCAAGTGACACATCTTTTGCAAAAAATTTCAGCAAACACCGTAAATCCCTTTGTAAACCATAATTCTTTCATCTGCATTATCATACTCCCTTTTGACACATGATCCAACCCAAGCTTTCCTGTAGCTCAACTGGTAGAGCATGGCGCTAGCAACGCCAAAATCATGGGTTCGATTCCCAGGGAAAGCAAGAGGTGATAAAATGTAGAAACTGTAACTTGAATGCAATGTAAGTCGCTTTGGATAAAAGCGTCTGCTAAATGCATAAATGTAAATGTAAATGTGTCAATTTAGCATAATGCTGAAAGAAGTGTTTGGGCAAACAAGGAATGTCATCAACACTCATCCATACACCCCCCTGGAGGCTGCAGCCAGACGACCTCCATTTTTGTTTTTCTGCTCCTGTGGAAAAAGTCTGCATACTTCGTAAACAAGGGGAAATATCAGGGTTAGTCACAGATACCAAAGCACAAGTCGTTTCTTTTGTCTCCTGCGCTGCCGCGGCCTTCGCCGCCGCGTCTGCTCTGGCGTTTCCTGTTCAGATAAAACTTTTATCGTTAGTGTGCGATGCGCATTTACAGATCGCGACCTCGTCTGGTAAAAGAATGGCCTCCAAAAGCTCAGACACAAGAGATGCGTTTAATATCGGATGTCCATCCGACTTCAAAATATTTCTGTGTTTCCAAAGTGCGCCAAAATCGTGTGTGACCCCAAAAGCATAACGCGAGTCTGTGTAAATTGTCACACATTTGTCTGCCATAAGTTTACACGCTTCTGTCAGAGCAACCAATTCAGCTGCCTGAGCCGAATAATTTGATGGCAATTTGCCAGACTTTACGACTTCAAATTCAGTGGTCACCGCGAAACCAACCTTATTCAGGCCTGTTTGTGGATCTTTGGACGCCGACCCATCCACAAAGAGGACATTGTCACAGTTCTCTAAAGGTGTGTCCAACAGGTCTGGACGTGGTGTACAGACCTGTTCCAACACTGATAGACAGCAATGATGTTCCTCTCCATCCTCCTCCGTAGGGAGAAGTGTGGCAGGATTAAAAGCTGTGCATCTTTTCACTGTTACATTTGGCATGTCAAGCAAAATCGTGTGATACCTCAGCCATCGGGCTGTTGATAAATGTGACGTTCTCTGTTCTTGCAAAATCATGGAGACTGCGTGTGGGACCATCAAAGTCAAATCAGAATACCCCACAAATTCCCTTGAAGCCAGTACAGCCAGCTCCGCAGCTGCCACAGCCCTCAGGCAGTGTGGTAACCCTGCTGCAACCGCATCAAGCTTGGTTGAAAAATATGCGACCGGTCGTAATCTGTCCCCATGGGTCTGCAAGAGCACTGAACTCATAAATCCATGTTTTTCGTCTACCATCTGTGTAAAAGGCTTCTCAATCGCAGGGAGGCCCAACGTTGGCGCCTGAGCCAGTTGTATTTTCATGTTTGCGAAAGCCTCCTGTGCTTCTGTGGGCCAATTAATCTTGTCACATGACCTCAGCCCTTTCCCTGTTGTCAGGGCTCTCAAGGGCTTTTCAAGAAATGCATAATTTGGAATAAACGTTCGACAATATGCACACATTCCCAAAAATGATAACAATTGTATCTTTGTTAAAGGTCTTGGTACATCTTTGATAGCTTTTACTCGTTTCTCAGAGATAGCTTTACTGTTTGGTGTTATAGTGTGACCCAAAAAAGTTATTTCCTGCTTCACAAACTGCAGCTTTGTCAGGCTGACCTTGTGACCCTCCCGCGCCAGGTGGTGCAAGAGAGTTACAGTGTCAGCCACGCACGTAACCTCATCTCGTGCACAAATCAATAAATAATCTACATACTGCAATAGCGCCGTTCCGCTCGACAGAATTAACGGTTCAAGGCTCCGTCTGAGCGCTTCATTGTAAATCGTCGGAGACTCGCAATAACCCTGACACAACCTGGTAAACGTGTACCCTTTGTTGTCAAAATCAAACGCAAACCAAAACTGACTTTTTTCTTCCACTGGGACGCTAAAAAAAGCGTTGGCCAAATCAACCACAGTGAAATACATTGCATTTTGCGGAATTTGTGACAAAATTGTGTACGGATTAGGTACGCGAGCAGCTCTCGCAATAACGGCTGAGTTTACAGCCTGCAGATCCTGAACGAATCGCCACGTGACCAGTTCGCTTGTGTTAGATGTTATTTTCTTCATGGGGAAAATAGGAGTTCGCACTGGAGAATCATGACACGGAATGATTACTCTCTCCTTCAGAAGAGACTCAAAAACCGGCTGTATCCCTCGCAATGCCTCCTTTTTTAGGGGATATTGCGATTGACATGGCCTGTAATCAGACTTTGGAGTGATTACAACTGGTTCACAACCCTTAATCAACCCAACATCATATTTGTGTTTTGCCCACAATTTTGAAGGTATTTCTGCCAGGACAGGATGAACGTCTATGGCAGAAATAGATCCGTGCTCATGTTTCTCCGTTGCCGTCTTGCCAACAGCAATCACAATTCTCTGTACGGCAACCTCAAACTCACACTTCGCCATAAAAGCCCCTACTTTTTCACTGTGTTTCTCCCCGTTTGGCTTTTCAGCCTAATCTGTGGCTTTCATGCATTTTCTCACAAACAGGCCTAAAGCGGCCCATGTCTGCTCGGTGGCCTTGGTTAGTGATAAGTGTGGCGCAGACTTCCCCGTTATCAAAAACAGCTGCATTTGTTTTTCTGACAGGCAAGCTGAAAGCGCACACTCATTTTCATTCCAGAAAATCTTATCAAACCTTATTTTCTCATTTTCTGCCCCGTTAAACCACTCTTCCTCATATTGTGGTTCACGCTCCATTACAACATGTGACGTGCAATGCAATCTGCCAGGCAACATACTTTCTGTGTTAGCTGATACTGTTCGATCTTTTGCCAATTTCAAAATCATTTGTGCCCAATCAGAATCTGTTATCTGCCACTCGTATGCCCACTGTGGCTCAAATTTTGCACAGCTCATCTGCTGGTCCTCTTCAATAACAATCCCAAACGGGCCAGCAGTGAGTTTCAGATTTAATTTACACATTAGATCTCTGGCCATTAATGGAACCGGACAGGTTTCAGAGCACAAAAACGCATGTTTCAATGCCCTGCCCCCCTCCGTCTCACATTTCAACGGCACAGTATAGTTTTCTGAAATTATATGCCCTGACGCTGACGTGCTTTCAAACACTAAATTCGTCATTCTTGGTTCACATGGCAAGTCACATGGCCTTATGGTGGATCGCGCCGCTCCAGAATCAACCATAAAGTCTATCATTGTCCCGTTAACTAACATGGGATATCTCGGTAGCCTTAAAAACCCTGAACTTTTGTACATTCTCAGACATTCATCAGTAACAGCATTATTCAAAACTTCAGCAGTCACACATAAAGGGTTGCAAGCATGTTCTTCATTGCAGACAGCATTATTCAAAACTTCAGCAGTCAAACATAAAGGGTTGCAAGCATGTTCTTCATTGCAGACAGCATTATTTGAATCAGTGTATGTGAGCGTGTTGTGTGTGTGTATCAATAAATTTTCACTTCCCTTTTTCGTAGCTGGCTGAATGCCTGTCACCCGCCCTCTCCTCTCCTGTTCTCCGTTCCTCTCGTTTCAATCCGCCTTACGCGCCTCTGGACAATCCTGTGCCCAGTGTCCGTCGTTCTTGCACAACTTGCACTTCGTGCAGCTAAAAAAGTCATGTTCATTACTCGCACACAGCCCACATTTCTTGCGCTGCCTCTCGTGCCACTTGTTCAGCGTCTCGCGCTGCTCGTGCTTGTTCATTCAGCGTCTCGCGCTGCTCGTGCTTGTTCATTCAGCGTCTCGCGCTGCTCGTGCTTGTGCGTCCTGCTGCGGTTGTCTTGGCGGAGAACAGTCGAGGTCGGGGTCGAATTTCAATGCACCCAGCTGAGCCATTGGGTAGATGTGTGTTTTATACTCTGGCGGTGCCGACCTCACCGCATTTTCATGTGGGAAAACACAAACATACTGTGAGTCAATCGGTTCTGGTGGTGCAGACACGCATACAGATAGACTTTCACACTTTTAATTTTTTGTTCCTGCTAACTCTTTCTGCACTTGCTTTCTTTCTCTTTTATCTACTTCCTTGAGCCAACAATCTACTGTTCGTTCACATTTTTTACATACATGTTTAACACATTTGCAACAACAACCTGGTTGTTTGTCGCTACTTTGTTCAACTGAGTCCCTCACCACTTTCAGTCTTGTGAGGCTCAATGTTCCCTCTTCGGGAAAATCATGATGCTTGATTAATTTTTCAATATCTGAGGGATTTTTCAACTGGGGGATTTTTCAATATCTTGCATACATTTCTGACCATAATGTTTTTTTAAATTTGGTAGTACACCGGTGTATCATATTTCACAAGCTTGCTCTGAGACTTCCCCATACTGGCTGTTTTCTGCTTTCTGTGGATTTATTCACGCGCGTTTCTTTAATCTGCTAGACGTCTCCAGCAGATCCGATTTTTCTCTTATCCCGCAATCGGTCAGGTTGCACTATCTGTGCCCTCTTAATTGTGATTTACCAAAATCTTTCGATTTTTAGCTAACCTCAATTAACCTCGGTACCTGTTTGAAACCTATCTTGATCTGTACAAATCTCAAGTTAATCTCAGGTTACCTATCTGAACGTTCGTGCCCAGAATCCTCAGTACCTGTTTGAAACCTATCTTGATCCGCACAGATCTCAAGTTAATCTCAGGTTACCTATCTGAACGTTCGTGCCCAGATTACTCTACCACAGAAACAGGTTTCAGTCAATATGGTTCAATTTCACTCTTTCCCCCCTAATTAAACCGAATTTAATTGACTCTTACCAGAGATGTCGTTTTGTGCCACCTGGGTTCTTTTTGATTCCAGTGGTCGATCCCTCCGGTCCCAACAGCGGAACGGTCCCTCGTCTCTGAATCTTTTTTGCGAGGTAGGGTTGGAACTTTCAGCTCCAAGGTGATCAGCCTCCGTCCGCTGTCAGGTCCAGAAGTCACGTCCAAGGAATCCCACTTTCTGACACCAAATTGTTGTGGCAATTTCTTTCAAACAAACATCATCACTGAGTAAGAGACAACTCTGAGTCCAAATTATAGTAATAAAGGTATTTATTCTCTTGCAAGAGAGATCTTCGTCACCAATACACATCAGCGAGTCAGTGAGGACAGATAAAGGGGGGGCCGTGCCAGGCCGTCTTATAGTCAAGGCCTTCAAGGCCTCCCCTCCCTCCCTCCTCTACAGGGAGAGAGATACCAGGTTGTTTATCTATTCATGTTTATACTAGAAAAGCCAGGCAAATGCCCCCTTGACCCCCAGGCTATAAGTTGCAAATGCCCCCATGATGACCCTTTAACCATCTGCTTTTCTTTTACCTCTCTCTCATCGTAAATCACACAAAGAATGCTTTTCTAACTACAAGTGAGAAAACATATGAGGAATACATCTTGAATCTATGTTTCACTAGAGATTAATACACCAAAGGAAAAATTCCTTTACAAATCCCATTATCTACACTGTAAAAAAAATGGACAATAATTCAACCGTAAAAATACGGTCATTTTCCGTAGTTAAAAAACAGAATTATTCTGGCAGCTGGGGCACCAGAAAAAAATTAAAACAACAATTATTAAAATAGGTTTGTTCCTGTAATTTTCATATCAAAACATCAAAAAGACTACAATGCTGTTCCATCACATTTATTATTTAACATTGAAATATTACATTCTCACATTTCTGTGCACATTTTTTGTTTTTACAGAATGAGCATTACATATTGCATCACGTCATCAATATAGCAGGATGCATATGGAGTAATTTCACATTTCCAAAAACAGTCTCAACATTTACTGTACTTTCATTAACATTATCACATAGATTAGACAATTTCACTTTTTCAAAAAAAATAGTACTACGTTTTATTTTAAATGTAAAATTTTTCAACAACAGAGTATGTGTCAAGGGCCTAAAAGTCCATTTCCTGGTTTAATTATACTCTATTCGGTTCAACTTGAATGCATGGAAATGCATAAGACACTGACTTTAAAAGCTCACCACACAGAAATCATAAAGCTTTGACAATCAAGGTATCTTGGTCACATCACTGAATACAAATTACACTAAATATCCAAGGCTAAATATTTACAGGAGGTTGTATCTTCAATAGCAACAAATTCCTACTGCAGCCAAATAAACAAATTAGTTCAAAGTCAAATGCACAAAAAAATTATCTGATTTGAGCTTAATTTTTTGATGACCATTTTGAAAGATATTCCGTAAAGGCACATTCACATCAAGGAAATAAATTTAATCAGAATCAGAAATAAAGAGGTCAGAAATCAGAAATAAAGAGGTCAAGCAATTAAACTGCAGCAAGTCAAGTCACCGTTATTTATATAGCACTTTTTACAATACAGATTGTCTCAAAGCAGCTTTACAGTATTAAACAGGAAAACAATGTGTTGAAGGAACCAAAACCCCACCGTTCTTCCCTGACAAGACGAAACCAGCAGTTTAAATCTAGGCTGCAGCAGAGTCAGATTGTGCAGAGGGCTCATCTGGTTCCCGAGGTTTTGTCCCAATGGCCATCTAAGTGACATGGTCTTAACTGGGGATCATCTAGTTGTCCTGATCTCCGCCGACGTTCAGGGCTGTAAAGGTCATCTCTAGGTGCTGATCCACCATCTGATCTGGATACGGACTGAATCTGAGTGGCTCCGGTGCCCTTGGAACAACAATGAAAGAGACTAATATTAGTGTAGATGCCATTTTTCTTACAATATAACAAGTACATCGGGTGTTATGGGAAACGGTCCCGGTTTCAGTTGGCCAAATTAATGCAGCATTACAATCCTTGTAATGCTAACAGATTTGAATAACAGAAATTTGTTAGTGTGTTATGTATATCCACTCAGAATAAACTGAACTTTATCATCCCTTTTGTGGATGCTAATATACAGGTACATCTCAATAAATTAGAATGTTGTGGAAAAGTTAATTTATTTCAGTAATTCAACTCAAATTGTGAAACTCGTGTATTAAATAAACTACTTCAGTCTGTGTGCATTGAATTTAAGTCTTTGGTTCTTTTAATTGTGATGATTTAGGCTCACATTTAACAAAAACCCACCAATTCACTATCTCAACAAATTAGAATACTTCATAAGACCAATAA
Organism: Oxygymnocypris stewartii; assembly: GCA_003573665.1. Classification (NCBI taxonomy): domain Eukaryota; kingdom Metazoa; phylum Chordata; class Actinopteri; order Cypriniformes; family Cyprinidae; genus Oxygymnocypris; species Oxygymnocypris stewartii. Next base: position 356,470 of record QVTF01003615.1, read on the forward strand.
AAAAAAACATTTTCAGTGAATTGTTGGCCTTGTTAATTTACTGTATATGTACAGGTGCTGGTCATATAATTAGAATATCATCAAAAAGTAGATTTATTTCACTAATTCCATTCAAAAAGTTAAACTTGTATAATGTATACATTCATTCCACACAGAGGGATATATTTCAAGTGTTTATTTCTTTTAATTTTGATGATTATAACTGACAACTAATAAAAACCCCAAATTCTGTATCTCAGAAAATTAGAATATTGTGAAAAGGTTCAATATTGAAGACACCTGGTGCCACACTCTAATCAGCTAATGAACTAAAAACACCTGCAAAGGCCTTTAAATGGTCTCTCAGTCTAGTTCTGTAGGCTACACAATCATGGGGAAGACTGCTGACTTGACAGTTGTCCAAAAGGCGACCATTGACACCTTGCACAAGGAGGGCAAGACACTGTAACGGAGATCGTCTTGTCCCAAAATATAACAAAAATTAAACGCACACACAAAAAAAAAACTAACTGAAACGGGGATCGAACCCCGGCCACACGCGTGATGACGTAGAGTCCTAACCGCAAGACCATGTATCGTTGACGACTAGGATGGCACTCAGTCTGTACATCGACTCAGACCGAAAATCTAAAAGAAAAAAACTGAAAAAATAACAATCAGTTATTATTGTTCGGGCGCCAGACAAGTATATTATACCTGCCACATTTTTATATTAATTTCATCCCGGATAGCAACGGACAACCAAACCATCCGCTACATACAAACAAGAGGAAAACACAACCAAATACAACCTACAGGAAGAATACGCAAGTTTCTTTGTTTTAATGAGGTAACGTTTTTAGATTCTAAAGAGGACTTTATCTCCAAGCACTACAATTCCATTCAAAAAGAAAAAGAAAAATAATCAAGCACAACCAACTAACACGAAACAACACTTTTCAAATATGCATAAATGAGTGCAATGTGTATGTGTGAATGTAGTGAGTGGAACACTGACCCAGCTGGCAGCACAGGTGACTAAGCGTGATTCGGGAGTATCCGCGGCGGCAGCCGATCTTGGCTCCTTTAATAAGCGTAAGGGTCGAATCTCCAGGTCAATCCCAGATGTTAAAAAGAGGCATTCACTGGCCAAGAGAAATGCCCTCCTAGCAACAGGCTAAACAGGTAGCATCACCCCTCTCCACAATCCGCACACTCCTAACACCACAGATTCACCGCAAGGACTGCCTCCAAAAAGGTACGTAGCTGGTCTGGTCAGACCACACCCTCCCGGTCTCTAAACCTCACATTATATAGACATTGACTCCTCCTCATAATTAGTGCTGCTTCCAATCTTGTAATCAAGATACAATATCATTTGGAAGGCGGTGATAGAACAAATGAAAATAAACACAGGGGCAGTATAGGAAATATCTGTAATGCCACAACACAAAAGGTAATTGCAAAAGAGGCTGGCTGTTCACAGAGCTCTGTGTCCAAGCACATTAATAGAACTATGCACGAGTCAGGTAAGCAGAATAAATTGCAATGTAAATAGACATTATTAAAACAAATGGTAAAGTCACTAGTCAAATTAGTTTAATCCCATAAAAGCAATTTTAAATGGCATTATCACACACTGAGATATTCAATAAAATATCCTTTACATATCAAAAGGCAGTACATATTATTCTGAATAATATTCACAAGGCTTAGGGAATAACTTTCTGAATTTGCACATGCTTTGATGTCTTTAGGTCACATGGGTTTGGAATTTATTTGATTTATAGTTTTGCATCCATTTACATGTCTAAAATTATTATAAAACACAAAATTGCATATTCTGCATATATATATATATATTGTTTAAATTAAGAATGCTATGCATTCACATATATCCGAGTTGGTTTGGAATCAAATCTCTATTGCTAACTTAACATCCGCCGCGGTTGGTTACACAACGCGGTGCTACAACATCTGGCCGGGTAAAACTGATCAAAAGTAGTTCACTTTTAAAAATGTTACAACAATCCCAACAATGTCGAATATACTATCATAAAACCATTTATACATACATATCATACATTTCCAAAATATCATGCTTACCTCTGAACCATCACGTTCAGCGTGACTGGCTCTTCTTCATCTATTGGCTTATTGGCAACTCACGTGCGTACATCGCTACCTATAGGGTTGCTCAATTATATTGAACAAAGAGGGACTCTCGAACTGGGAGAAAAATAAGTACGTTTAAAAAAAATTACGTGACTGTTATATTTTGACACCATTGCTTTGAATATAGTAGGAAAACACAAACACCACACTATTTGAAAACCCCATCTTTTTTTGACGTTTAATGCTAAGTTAATGCAATGTGTCATTATATAAATGTACATAAATAAAAAAATGAAAATAAACTTTTCTCTCAATACTTACATTCTTAGTCGCGTGCCAAGCCCGCGAAACCAGGCAGCGGGCCTATATAAACCGGGTCTGTGCCCACCGCGCGCACAACCTGACTCCCCTTCTAGCGACATCCCAGCAGTGCGTTTTTCTCAGGTGAATTACTTTTTACTTAACTTAAATTACTTTTTAAAAGTATGGGCCAACAACAAAAATAAATGACATTTAAACTTATGAAGAAAGAAAGTAATACAATTTTATATTTAGATAATGTTAATTTTAATAGCAGTCTGAGGGAACAGTTCGTTCTTCTGAGGGGAATAACAGCTAAAATAAAAAGCAGGCGTTTTCACTCATGAAACCCATTAAATTGATATAAAAATTTGACTGTCTTTTCCGGTAAATGTACCACATCTCACACAGACAACGATTTTCCGTCTTTTTATATAAAGTCCGTTCGAGACGCTCTTTCGTTTCAGAGTTATCTGTCATGTTAACGTTACTTAAAAAGAGATAAATTATTCTTAATATCTTCATTATTCATATTTGTATGGAAAGTAGTGCGTTGTCTCAGGTTTGACTGTGAGCGCGTGAGCACATTGGCGCCTAGAGAAAGAGAGGGAGAGACATAAGAGACTCATAAGCCTTTACACCTGTATGAAATCGGTCATCCCTCATTTTGTAACAACAACAATTATAATAGAAAATAATAATAATAATGTTATTCTCAAAAATTAAAAAGCATCTTACTGTGGCTTATTTGTTAGTGGGCTGTAAGGTCTCATCAAATACATTGCTCTGCATTCTTCTCATCTTGCATTATCCGATGATATTATCCATTCATCCGAGCCTTTATAAACTTTGGGAATTTATACCATGATAATTCTCTTCTCTCTTTTTTCAGTGTCAATTGCCGTCTGATTGTTGTAAGTGATAGTAGTCAACCAACATCTCTGATTTGTCACTTTCATCATAACATACTAATTCATCAATAATCACTGATGAAATTGAAAGCATTTTAATTTGTGCAGACATAATTTCACTCATATTCCGTCTTCTTTCTTTTTCTCTCTTTTGCTTGTGTCTACAGCAGCTACATCAAAGGCTCTTTTCAGAGCCACATCACAAGAGCGTCTTTGGCTTTGTAAGTATATATTTTGACTAACTGTCAGATACCACTCAGTATTTGGGTTTAGATCAATAAAGCAACATCATGCAGCATGTTAATAATGTCTGAATGAAGACATTAAAGGGATAATTCTTTAAAAAAATAATAATAATAATAAACAGAGCAATTCCAATAGGGTCCTCACACCATTGGTGCTCGGGCCCTAAATACATAAATAAACATAGATCCTGCATCTCTGATTTGCCAGTTTCATCATAACATGCTAATACATCAATAATCACTGATGAAACTGAATTTTTTTAATTTGCATAGACACACCTCACTCATATTCTATCTTACTTTTGCTTGTGTGAGAGAAAGAGAGAGAGAGACTCTTACCAGTAAAGATGAGAACTCTAATAATGAAATCGGCCTCATCATTTTAAAAACAACAATCATTTAGGCTATTTTATGTATCTGTTTGTTTAAGTACACCATTTAGAATTTAGAAAATATAGAAACTGATCAAGTTGGCTGTAATTAAATAAATGAGAATTAATGAAACTGCATTTCACTGTGACTTAATATTCTTCTTATTAGTGGGTCTCAACAAATGCCTTCCTCTCTGCATTCTTATCTATATTTTTCAGATTTTATTGTACATATTAATAAATCAGAACCTTAATTAAGTTAATTAACTAAAAATGTGTACTATGAAAATAATGTTATGTCCTAATATAAACAAAAATTCTCACTTTTTTCAGTGTTGATTGCCACTTGATTGTTGTAAGTGCTCAACTGATAAAGAATAATTATATTTCTATGTATAGAACATTTTAATCTGTAGAGACATAACTCCCTCGTATTCATTCTAATTTATTGATATGCACCTGTATGTGGACCTCAAGTTTAGAGCCATACTAAATCTTTACTGGTACATAAATGTCAAATTTGCATGCCAGATACAACACTATTATGCATAACTTAACAAGAATCAACAATGAAATTTTATTAGATTTTTAATTTAATGACTTTTGAAAATAATTTTGCACATCTTTACAGACATGCAATACTTGAATTTGAAATATTCAAAGACATTTCCTCTTGCCCCTTTTGTTAGTCTGCAGACAGATCATTGACAACCTTAGGTATAAGATGTTTTTCCCCTTCACCAATATTCTTAGTATTTAATTTTACATTTATCTTATATATTCATATTAGCATAATTTGCAACGTGCATGCAACATTTTAAGGAACATTACTGTAATGTGTATTGTAATGCCAGCAATTGTAACATATTATCATTCCTTTAATTTATTAGATTTTGCATCATCCTTGCCTGCCTCCACTATTTTTTTCCTGCCATCTTTTATTTCAAGGCAAGTAATATTCTTTAGCTTTTTCTTAAAGGTGTTCTCAGTCATGTTTAATTTTTTGTATTATTTATGTAGTTAAAAGCCTCTACGCTTAAAATAATACATGAAGTTAGCTATGTACAGTTCTAAAATAAAAATCTGTTAGCTAAAGTCATGCATTCCTTTAAGCTTCTGCAATAAGGACATCAGTTTGACAGTCACCTCTGACAGCTGATTACTCTTCATTGTAACTGATTCCTCAGTACTCACAACTTGATGTGTCATTAATAACTGATGTCAGATGCATTGAAGCTATTCTAGCTTAACGGAAAAATATGATTTCCTGAAATCAATGGATATCTGTGCTCTGATTGTCTCTGACAGGCAGACTACATCCCAGTATTTGGACCTTGAATTTCTCTGGGAACCTCTATTCCAGCCCCTGCAGTCTGATCAAAGTAAGTGACAAAGTTTAAGAATAGTGGCCTTCATTCATTTTTGATACAAAAACAGAACAGAAGCACATTCAGACATTACACTATAATATTTACAGACAAACAAAACAATGAGTGAGACAAAAAGAGAACGTTCAAGGCAATATCTAAGATCCTTGAGAGCAGCTAAACGTATTCTTCAAAAGGTATCTTCAAAAAACAACACTGACTTGGACAGTCTGGATGATCACTGCGAAACAGTCACAGAAGGTCAGTGGGATGCAGGTGATACCTTGGGTTCCATGGAGGACATAACATACCATCCATCTCCAGTGTCATCTGAAGCATCCTCAATGTCCTCTGAAGCATCCTGCCCTTCGGAAGAAAATGACTGGGAGGATAACTTGTTGGAAGTCATGGACCTGGGAGAAAATAAGGATGACACATCTGACCAGGAAGACAGCAAGGCTAGCTCATCCTTGGCAACAGACCTGGCATCCTGGGCTTCTCAGTTCCAAGTAAAAAGCAATGCCGTTGACCATATGTTGGAAATTCTTCAAAAACATGGACATACTCATCTTCCATCTTCAGCCCGTACTTTGCTCAAAACACCCAGGCAAGTAACCACAATGCATAAATGTGGCATGGAGTATTTGCATTACCCATTGCGTTAGCAATTGCTGGACAACCTGGAGAAGTACCCTGTTGAGGAGATTCTGAACAATGACACAATTTATCTGTCATTCAGCATTGATGGCCTGCCATTGTTCAAGAGCTCAGGGAATGTTGTATGTCCTGTCCTGTGTGCTGTTCACCTCAAGCCCATCATCATTTTTCCAACAACATTACCTTGTGGAAACAAGAAACCCACCGATCTGACCTTCCTAGACGATGTTATAGCAGACCTTAAAGATTTGCTGTCTAGTGGCCTTTAGTACAGGGAGAGAAATTTCACCATCAATGTTCTCTGTATTGTATTTGATGCTCCGGCAAAAGCCTTCACACGAGGCACAAAGCTGTGCTCCGGATACTATGGCTGTGATAAATGTGACCAGAAAGGTGAATGGTTTGGCAAAGTAACATATCAAGCCACAGAAAACCTCACCTTGCACACAGATGCTTCATTTAGGAGCCAAGTTCAGCCTGAGCATCACAATAGCAATACTCATCCAGCTTCCCATTGACATGATCAAAAGCTTCCCAATTGACTACATGCATCAGGCATGCTTGGAGGTGATGAAGAGGCTTCTTGTCAGTTGGACCAGTGGTGAAAGAAGAGTGAGGCTCTCCACCTTGCAAAAACAGCAAGTCAGCTCCAGGTTGCTTCAACTGCAAAATCAAATACCTTCCATCTTTTCTCGCACCCCTCGAGGCCTGGATGAACTTGAGAGATGGAAGGCAACAGAATTCCGTCAATTCATGCTTTATACAGGCAAGCTTGTGTTGAAAGGAATTCTTGAGCATGACATGTACCTTAATTTCTTGGCATTCAGTGTGGCAATGTGCTTTCTAGTTTCCCCAACACTGGTCAAAAAACACTCAGCATATGCTAGAAGCTTGCTGAGCTACTTTGTCAGCAGAGGACGAGAGCTCTATGGGAAAGAGTTTATAGTGTACAACATCCACTCAATGCTCCACATCACTGATGATGCTGAACAATTCAATGGTCTGGACAACTGCAGTGCATTTAAATTTGAAACGTACCTGCATTCAGTCAAGAAGATGGTACGAAGTGGAACACACCCTCTTAGCCAGATTGCCAACAGGATTGAGGAAAGACGTACATCCACAATTGAAAAAAAAGACAGACAAACAAAGAAGAGTAAGGATAGAGCATTCATCCTAGACAAGGTTCAAGGTTCTTTATTATTTGTCACATACACAATCATACAGGGTATAATAAGTAGTGAAATGTTAGTCAGGACAGGTCCGCTCAATGGAAAGTGCAAAAAAAAAAAAAATAAATAACATAAAAGCTATAAAACTATGAAACATAACACGAGAGAATATATATATAAATATGGTGAGAATGAAAATAGGAACAAATAATAAAATAAAATAAGGAGTAAGATGTGCAATGAGATAAAGTGTGCAGTGCAAGAGACGATGACAATGGCTGCGATATCACCAATGATGAGGAGAAAAATAGACATGTTCTTTGCAGGATATATCATAATCCTGCACCATTGTTCATGGAGCCCTGTCACTCATTTCTTCTGGGGGTGCATAACTACAACAAAAAACAGACAACAATGAGGTGGATCCCAAAAAAACTAATTGAAAAGAGAGCAATCAAGATTGAAAAAGAAGACACTGTGACATTTATGGCCATCTTACATCAGCAGTGTAAATCTTTTATAATGTAAGATAACTTTAACAAATGTGCATATTCTTTGAGATGCAATAAGCAATGGTTTTAGTAAATTACTGACCTTCCTCATCTCTTCCTTAGAATGTATTTCATCATTGAATTCACGGAGGAGTCAACAGTTGGCATTGTAGCCCAGTGCTGGACATACCAGAAAAATGGGGTTCAAAAACATTTTTCTAACCTTCCGCATCAACAATATAATCCTGATCAAAACATTAAAATCAAGAAATTTGTATTTTAAAAATGTCTCTTACTACACATGCTAGCAAAAATACAGCTACTGGCCACCTTCAAACCCAACTAAAAGAGCAAAAAAGGTAGAAATTCCAGATGAAGACAACTGGATTTCCAGGAAAATCCGTGTATTTGCAAATACTGGTAATGTTTAATTTATTAGAGGATACATTTAATGATCTGATTGTACATTATGATTATGTTTTTTGCTTTACCATTGGATTTATATTTTCAGACGATTTTGAGAAGGCCCTCAAGTGGAGCAAAGCAGCAGAATACCTTTCTGCTGTAGAGAGTGAGGCTGACCAATGTAAAAAGGTCAACAAAAACACCTGTCAGATATGATGACAGCAGCGATGGTATGCAGTGCATTACATTCAGCCTTATGAGTATTGAGCATTGTGTAGTCCATTAAGATCTTCTGAAAGTGAAACCAAAAAATTCAGATCATTATTAACTTTTAAAGAATACATTGCTAATTGCACATTGATAATGTGTGATCTATTTAGATGAGACACCACTGAGGGCACCCCCAATCAAAAGAAAGCATCAAGGTACCATTGTAAATTCCATTCAACAAAAGCCTAATTTTGCTGTTACAGCAATTTTGTAATTCAAGTCAAATGCAGCTGAAAGTAAATTAACCTTTTTCATGCTATTTAGATGGAACATTTCCTAAAAAAAGCAACAATTGGTGAGAAAAGGCCAAACAAAGGTTCTTATTAAAATAACTAAAATTCTTTAAAATTAATGTTTAAAGTAAAAATGTCCCTCACTAAAACAAAACTGTTATTTTACATTTCTTTGATACAGCACCAGAGGCAAAACTTCCAAACCCACCCAAACACAAACCAAGTACATTAGTAGAAACATTTCAAACATTATAGTACTGTGCCATGTCTTTCTTTTTGTCTTTGTATGCCATGTCTCTCTTTTTGTCTTTGTATGCTCAAATAGACAAAGTCAAAGATTCTTCCCAGAATCCCACCTGTGTCAATTCAGTTCCGACTACATCACATGACTTACCTAAAGGTAGAATTGAATTAATGATTTAATCAAACACTGAGGTGAATTCTCTAAGAATAAATGGGCCCATTGATAGTGACATCTTTGGTGTTCATAACCACAATTTAATGTTAAAGTTGACAACTGTGTTTTTATCATGCTTGCAGATGCTGATGAATCTCCCATATGCCATTCTGTCCCTGTGGCAGAGCATATAAACGATGGTAAAATTTCTAGTTTGCAATCAACATCTGTAAACTATATTTAGAATGACTTAAGGGTGATCACAAAACACAGTATAGACATCTTCATTGATTAGAACACAAGTTTCTAAAGAGATTAAATATGTGCTAGCCTGAAGTCAGTGACAGTACTCTTTGATAATGTAAATGTTCTTTGCTCTCTTTTTGTATATAATTTATTAGCTTTTTTAATATCTGTACAAATGAAAATGTTATAAATAGTAGCATACAATGTTTTTATTAAATTCTGATTGTTAAATAATAGATTACACTTACCTTGGAGTTGGTTCACCCTACACCTATGCTGAGATGTGTAAACTGGTGCTCTTTGATTGCAGTAACACTGCAGGTTCTGCTTCGAAAAGTAGACAGCCTGGCAGCCACCCAGAGAGAAATACTTCTCCTACTGAGGAAACGCCAGGGTCATCATAGAGAGGAAGACATCCTCGAGCTCAATATAGCTCAGACCAAAGATGAGTTTGAGGCACTTGACCACAGCCTTAAAGACTCTGATTTCAGAAAGAGAGTGGTGAGTATTAGGTTATTTCAGGGGGGCATGACACTTCCTTGATCTTTTTTTAATCTTTTTGATCTTTGTTTAAAATGGAGATTAACAAATCACACAACAAGAGTGTTGTTAGACGTGGGTCCTTAAAAGGTCTTCAATTTAGATTAGTTTATTAAATTTAATGTCATAAAAAAATTTGCCCTAGACTTTGGCACTATTTGTCAATGAAACCACTAATTAAACCTTAATACAGCCAGTCTTACAGTGCTCTACAGTGCAACCATTTCAATCGTATTTGTGCTCACTGCTCAAAAAAGAAAAAAAAAGTGAAAATCTGACCACGCCCCCGGCACTTATTATATGAAAAAATGTTTCCGGTTTTCGTTCCTTGAACCGGTTCAGAGCCCTGGTTTAAATAAACTAATTTTAAATGAATGCTACAATTCTGTACCATGTACTTTTTTAGTAAATATGTAAAATTTCTGTATTAATATGTACAATTATGTAAGTTTCTACTTTTACATATTCAACGACTAAATTGTGAAAATGAGAAATGAACAATGACAATGACTTTGTTGACTGTAATTACCTGCATGCCAAAACGTGGTGTTTCATAGATTCACCATCTCAGCCTTATTGGTGGGGCCAGTCCAGGGGATTGTGTCAGGAGAGTGATGCGGGCAGTGGCGACAAACATTGTGTGGAGCCACTTCAGTCTGAAGGGCAAAAGGGAGAAGTTGCCTCTGATTGACACAACTGTGTGCAAAGTCATCAAACGTGAGTCTGAAGAAAAATAAACACCATGCAGGAAATAATTTCACTGAACTTGTAAATGATAAATCTATATCAGCATTTTAATCCATCTTGTAGATGATCAGGTTGACCTGGGAACTAAATGTCTTTTCCAACTTGAAATATACAGTCACAAAGAATTGTTCGTTACACAGAATCTGTACCAATATCATGGACCATAAGCATCACTTGGCCACTGAGTGTAGTTTGGGCTCCTCCTCGGTGCATCCTATAAATGTTGTCATGTCTTTCACACATTCAGTCTGTTTTTCTTCATTAGTAAAATGCTATTTTATAGGAGGAGTTGAATCGTGTAGAAAACAGATTAAGTACAAATATTAATATGCAATTGCGCATAAATGTAGCAGAATGCTCCTCTTTATAGTTATTTTTCTAGCTGACTGAAAAGTTTATGGACACTGCGTGGTTATTCCGAGGTAACATTCTGTATTATTACAGTGCAATGTTTACAAGCTTTACACGTTTTCCGCAGTTTGACACTGAATGAGCTTTTACATGAGACATTTCAGTAAGTTGTACTGTAGGTTCTCTCATACAATAGCCTAGGGCTGTGCGATATGACGATATATATCAGATGGATCCGGACTTCGGTCTTAAAGCGGTCCAATATTCGTTCTGTCTGCCATTCCTATTAATCATAGCACATTGCTAGAAAATCTCTCACTGCTCTTGACTAAATCACTTTTGTAACTTTAATAAGAAGAAATAAAAAATAAAATAATAATGATATATTTATATATATATAGAATCTATACATAATACACATGTTAATTATATATATCATAGATAGATACAGCACTATATATCTATGATAAATATAATTAACGTGTATTATTTATATATTCTATACATGTATATAAATATTATTTAAAAAATAATAATGATATATTTATATATATATGTATAGAATCTATACATAATACACGTGTTAATTATATCTATCATAGATAGATATAATTAACACAGTGAAGACTAATTAATTTACATAATGTATGTAGCTTTTCTTATTTATTGTCCTATTGCTTGCAATTAGTTTCTTATTCTTATTTTATCACTGACTGTTTATTTATCTTCAGTGAGCTTGAGGTTTTTTTGTGTCTCTTTTTAGGTTTGTATTAGTTTGATATTGACATTGGTGACAAGGATTATGAAAATTATATAGTATCAAAGATTTTAATATCATAAAAACCTTTTTAAAAGAAAAAAAATACTATATCATTATATATATCGTTACCGTGATATAAAATTAGTCGTATCGTGATATAAGATTTTGGTCATATCGCCCACCCCTACAATAGCCTACCTTTTGATGTTAAATCAACTATTGTAGTAAATATAAAGATATAGGCCTAATGGTTTCACTTTTGCTTGGACTGAGTCGCCAAAGAGCTTGCGCCAAAACCGTATTGTTTGAATTTCGTTATGAATTTGGCATCATTTTAAAGCTGATACTTTGTTTATTAAAAAGTAACTAAATTAAAGTTTTAATTGATTTTAATTAATCTCAAGTATTAGTCAAGCTCATATCACAGACCTGTATTCCATATCGTTTTCTTAAGGACTGTACATGCAGATGAAATGTATTTTGTTATTGGTAAAGTCCTTCCTAAGCACTACAAAATGGCAAAAGCTACACCTTAAAATTTTATTTGGAGTTGGAGGAAGAACTGTTGCAGCTGTCTGGTGTCTAGTTCCACCTACTTACAAACACAGCTTTTTGCGATTACTGGACGGCAAGTGCGCTACAAATAATAAAAAGTTCACGCATTAATAAGATCTTGATAAGAAGCCATATTACTAATATTAGTAATGCTTATAAACGAGAATTGTTAATGATATTGCCAATATCCACACAGCTGACAGCTTTACCTGTTGTAGTTTGTTGAAGTTGTGCATGAAATAGACCCTGCTTTTCTGCACTTTCACTTGCACATCTCGGTCATTTCGATCTCTCTCGTGCTGCACTATATTTAACATTAAAATGGATTTTAAACATTTCCTTTGTGCAGTCTTTACTTGTTTGGATGAAAAGTTTGATAAGATAGCTTAAATGTTATATTTTTGACTAAACAGCCCACTCATTTTGTTTTATGCTTGAAAACATTTATGTTGTGTTTCAATAAATACTTAAAATTCTCCTGTTTTGTCATGATTTCTTTGTACCAGTGTTTTTGCTTTGTCTTAACATTATTGCTTTGAGTTTGATGAACTTAAACAATTGAAGACAATCCGTTTAACTAGCTATATAGTAGTTAAGATTTGTTACCGGAATAAAAAAATATATATACTGTTACGTTTAAAAATATCAGGATGTAAATTTAAACCATACCAGGACACAAAGGTACATTTCTATCACTAGGGGTGCATAAATGTTCTTTTAGAGGTACAAACAAGAAGGTACAAAAATGTACCAACGTTCTGAGGTACATTGCTGTACCCTACTAGAGTAGGAGCGACAAAGCATTTATACCTTTGTAGGTACATTCCTGTACTTTGATTTTTCTGTGTGCAAGGATGAGTAAATGATGACAAAAGTTTCACTTTTGGTTGAGCTATCCCTTTTAAGTTATTCTTACAACCCTGTCAGACATTCTGAAAAGCCAATTTACTTGATACAATTTGCTGTTTATTGCCTATTGCTTAAAAAATATAACAAAAACACAATGTTGTATCATATTGAATATCTACTGAAAACTACCCATTTCATAATTTGACTCTTTAATGTGACGAATGTGCTTGAATATTTCTAACATAAATGTTCTTCAGCATCAGGAATGAAGAAAAAACACCAACCTGTTTGTTCTTCAGTGTGTTTGATTCTGCAGGGTTCTGGATCTCTCATCTTCACTCGGTCCTCTTTAATAAACCCAGTCTTTGATCAGATTTCAGCTCTTCCTGATGCTCGTCTTCACTTAATTGAGGGGAATCTTCCGGCATTTATTGCTGAACTTCAGTGAGAGGAGCTTCACTGATGATGAATTCCAGAGTGGGAGGAGCTGATCTGCCAAAATAAAAATATATATCACTTACTGAGTTTGTTTTTAAAAGGTCAAAGACCAGATGTCCATTTTTAGTGTCTGCAACAAATGAAATGGACTAAAGTGATATACAGTATATTGGTAGAAAACCCATTAAATGCAAATTTGTGTATAGTTATTCTTTAGTCATAAGTTATATGTCTTAGTTATAGTTATAATGACCTATGAAAAATAATAGACCATACTTAATTTTATTAGGCTGTTTTAAATTATTTAAAAAATATTGCTGACAAATGGGTAAAAGCTAGTGTTTTAAAGGATAGTATTAAAGTATCGAGATTTAAATGGACAATTAATGAGTATTTTTGGGCTGCTCTGTGATCCTTAAACACAGTGTTTGAAAATGTCATCAAATGATTCTTGTTCTTTCCAGATCAAGAGATCTTTAACAGACACCTTGCAGACGTACGTGTGCTATCTGGGGTTAGAAACAGATTATTTGAGTTAGGATAGATGCTAAAAGCCTATAAAAGTGTTCTACTAAAAGATGATACTGTTTTATAAGTAATCCAATATGACAAACAACACTAATGTAACTCATCTTCATTACCTACTACAGCTAAATAACTACAGTAGCATGTCCATATAAATCTAGCCTAAATATAGTTTGCTTTTCTAAGTTCATTAACTGCAATAAAGAAATTATAACTTAAATGTTAGTTTTGTGAGAGATCCAAAGACGTCAGAAGAGTAGGAATAAATTGGTAGCTCGACACTGGAGATGAAGTCCAATCAATTCCCCTCACAGATCTCAAACTCTAGTCCTCACATCCTCGATACTGCAGCAAGTATACTTCACTTTATATGTTCTGCTGTGTCTCATGTGCGAGCCTTTCAAAGTATATCCCTTTGCTGTGAGCATGGAAAGCATCTTTAGTCTGGGGCGGTGGAAAATAAAGATTATTTTGTGCACTGCATCTTCACTTCCCTTTCTCTTTTCTTAATTTTCCCTTCATTTTCTCAATTCACTTGTGAATATTAGTAGTCAGCGTGGTCACAAAACCTGGGTGTAGCAGGACCGGACTGGGATGCAATTTCAGTCCGCCGGGAAATCTCACACTCATCCAAGGCCACACAGGAAAAAAAGGGGCCAAAATTTTACCTTTTGGGGTACAACAGCTTGTCACTGGAGCAGTACCCTTAGAATGACATCTTTGTACCCTTTTTTTTTACACTAATGGGTTGCTGTTGGGTTCCCATTTTACACTAATGGGACAAGCTGTTCTACCCCAAAAAGGTGCAATTTTGGCCCCTTATTTCCTGAATACATCCACAACAATTTCTGAAACCACGGACAATCCTATTATTTGTATGGCCATCATATAAAAGGCCTAAATCCTTAGTCTGGGGCGGTGGAAAATAATTAAAGATTATCTCGTGCACTGCACCTTCACTTTCCTTTCTCTTTTCTTAATTTTCCCTTTTTATCTTACCTGTCACCAGCAGGTCTACTGTTATGAACAGAACCATGTCCACCTTCAATTTGTTAGCACAGAATGTTATTTATCTTAAAATGACTTATGTTAAATGGTAGATTTAACAAACCTATATTTCATACAAATATACCAGTCAAGGTTTTGAACAGTAAGGGTTATTTATATATATATATATCTCTTCTGCTCATCTGGCTATCCAATTCCGTGCATTATTTAGTCCATAACACATGCATTTGTTGATAAACATCCACGCTGTTTAGTAGCATAATTTCAAATTAGCCGACGGAGCTATCCATTCTTCTACGTTTTCTGTAATGTAACTTGTCTTCACATGTAAACAAAGCTAAGTTCCATATATCAAAATGGCCGCTGAACTCTGCCCTTTTGACTGACACATTATTTGAGCCAATAAGTGCATCTTAGAGAGCTCTACAGAGAGAGATAGCCAACGACGTCCTGCATTGGAGATGGGGCCACCTCACTTTGACAGACACAACTGCATTAGAGTCTGCAAATGACTGTCGTATCTGATAGCAATGAGCTTCTGAACAGATGGGTTTGACGCATTAGGGGGTCGGCTCGAGCTAGCAAGCTCTAAAGTGTATGTGCACAGATCACAGTGAACCACGCGTCCTGTGCGTAAACATGCGCTCTGTGAGAGTTTACAGGTAAACGATCATTATAGACTAATTATGGCGAATTAAGAGAACGAGAACGTTGTTGAACACTAAGAAGTTGTTGAACAATGTGCTCGGCGTGACAGAGATGATATTTTTGACAAAGAAAGCGATGTTTCATCCATTGAAGCATATGGGGATGTGTGGATGGATGTTCCAGGCGACTGATACTTTCAAAAGTAAGTGTTTTATTACATTATACAATTATATTTATATATATTATACATATAAATATGTATCTTATACATATTTCACAGTATATGTTGAGGTATTTGTTTGTTTTGAGATCATTCCGCTTACTTCCGGTGTGAGTGTCTTTGTTCGCTGCACCCATTATGTTGTTTATGAGGACACAAATGTGTATAATAACATGGGTATGAAAGGTATTACAAGGAGAAGGTGGTTATAAGGACATATTCAGTGTCCCCATAATTCAAAACGCTTGTAAATCATACAGAGTGAGTTTTCTGTGGGGAAAATAGAAATAACACATACAGTTTGTACTAGGGATGAGCGAGTACAGCATTATCTGTATCTGTTAACCATATGAATTATCTGTATCCGTATCTGTACTCGGACTGGGCGGGGCCTAACCCGGAAGTGGGCGGGATTTAACCTGGAAGTGAGTCGGGTTGTCTTGAAATGGGCGGGACTTTAACCGGTATGTTATTTTAAGCATGCAATTGATATGGGTTGATCAGAAATTGTTATATTTATTGCTGATTAGAAAACTATTTACATGACAGCATCAGCATTGAGCTTCAGATCAATGGTTTTGATCACGATAACAAACGAACTATATACAGAACAAGTTTTGCAACAATGAATGCGGTTGCAATTATGAAGTAAAATGTAATGAACAAGAGTTTTCATCTCAACATAACTTTCTTTTTTTAACTTTTAATTTTTTTATGATCAGTGTGATTTTTTTATTTATTTTTTTGGTTCTTTTTTATTTGTTTATTTCCACACCAGGTATGTGTGTGTGTGTAGCTAATTAATTTGTAATATAGTTTTATACCACAATAAATATATTTTTATAAAATACAGCAAGAAAGTGTCAGACACTCAGTGCGTGAAGTAAAGAAAACTGGTTAGAGCCAGCTGACGGTTTAAAAAAGAAAAAAAAATCTCCGACAGGCAGAGACGCGAGTGGCATTCTACCAAGCACCACGTCTGAACAAACCCCACGTTTACCAAAACTCTACTGGTTAATAAGTAAGTACTACAAACCAAAGTAAAAAACAAACCTGAAGCTGAAGAAACCCTAAACGTTAACGGAAAAAACCCGCGAACCTGAGTGACTGAGGGAGAGACAGAGAGCGAGCGCGCGCTGTTCTCTTCTCAGTGTGAGTGAGCAGAGCGGGACACAGCAAAATGATGACAGCAAAAAATCGTCAAAAACACTACAAGCAGAGTCAGAAGAGCTTTATTACAAGTATGTTTACACACAAGGAATTTGTCCTGATGACAGGAACTTCCAGTGCAGAAGAAAGTACAGACATAATGCAGACATGCATGATAGTGCAGACATACATAGGAATAACACAGACGGAATTGATTATAACACAAATATAAGAAAAAAAACTGAAATTAAATAATATACTATGTACAGAAATATAGGAAAAAATGTAATTAGATTATAAATTATAAATAGATATGTAATTTTAAAAGTACACATTTTGGATTCCATGTATAAATGTCACTATAATGTGTTTATGCTTCAGTTACTATGTGTCAGCAATTATTGACAGTGAATCTGAATGTGGAATTGAATAGCTCTAAGTGTAACCTTTCATTAAAGCCCAAAATTCTGACTGTACATTAAAGCATTCAAGAATTACAGCATTATATGTGTCGTTGGTTACAAAGGGTCACTTGGAGTCTCCAAGTGTTTTTTTTTTTGGGAAACACCTAGACATAAACTTGTGTAAAACACACATTTTCTAATGTATTGTTTATCAAACGGTAAATTGGCTTGGTAATTTACTTTGGGTATGCCTTTTTTAGGCGTTTTAGGCAAATTTGACAGTAATCGAAAAGGGTTAAAAAATCTTGTTTATTTTAAGGAACATTTTTAAAGGATAATTGTAAACATATATATTTTTAGGTACAAAGTCAATCCCAAAAAAACACAAATAAAGCAACAAGGCATTCAAGTTATATATTCATAGTGAAGTGTCATCTAAGCACATATCAACATCTATACCAGTGGCGAGCGGTGACTTTTTTTGACCGGATATGCTGAGTTCTAAGATTGAGACACCCCCCCGTCCTCTTCCTCATTACGGAAGCCCGTTTCCACGAATAAATAAAAAAAGGTTATTGCGAATTGTGAGGTATAAAGTCAGGATTACGATTTATAAAGTCACAATTGCAAGATAAAAACTCACAATTGCGAATTATTTAATCAGAATTGCGTGATATACACACAATATTGACAGTTATAGTCCCGTTTTGAGGGGGGAAAAAGACTGATATGTTCTCAGAATTGAGAACAAAAATGGAACGTACTCGTACTAAATAAACTCGTAATTCTGAGAAAAAAGTCAGATTTGTTAGTTTATATCTCACAGTTCTGAGAAAAAAGGTCAGAATTGTGAGTTTATATCTCACAGTTCTGAGAAAAAAAGTCTGAACTGTTAATATATCTCACAGTTCTGAAAAAAAAGTCAGAATTGTGAGTTTACGTCTCGCAGTTCTGAGAAATGTACACATTCTTACCTTTATTAAATTAAATTAATCTCCAATCTAGGGCTGGGACGGTGGCAACTTTTTATTGTGGGGGGGGTTATACTGTATATATATATATATATATATATATATATACATATACAGTGTTGCAGAGCCGCAGCACATTGTAGCAGGAGTCACTGCACTGATCACGTAAAGAGAGCAGTGTTGCCAGATTGGGCGGGTTGCCGCCCAATTGGGATTCTTTTGATCGGCTTGGAGCGGAGAATAACGCATTGGGCGGGTAGACCACATTTGGGCTGCTTTTAAAAAACCAAAAACCGCCCAATCAGCTGCTTTTTTCTTCACTTTTATCTTAGTCACGTTATCTTAATATGCTTGAGCTCAAAGTATCACAGCAAAATAATGTTTAGTGCAGTCATCAACTCATTTTTCCTTAACGCAACCCTTTTTGGTTCATTTTAACAGAGACTTGTCAATCAATGTACCATCTTTTATGTTGGTGAGATGTGATGACTCGTGAGTGATTGGGTTTTGGCACTGTAAACAGCTAAATTTAAATGTGCAGCTATATATTTACTCTTTCATTTTAAGTTAAGTGATTCATGGCAAAGTGGCTAAATATAAGTTACACGATAAAGAATCTAAGAGTAACTCAAATCTCACAACGTGGATTAAATGAATAGAAGACTTCTAAATGTAATTGTAACTGAAATAAGTTAACAGTTGAATGATTTAATTAAAATCAAAACTGAACATGGGACTATACAATGCTGTCCTGCATCAGAACATCTTTTAAACCGTCCAAACTCTTGTATGCTTGGCATTGACAGCTGCTGGACTTGAACAGTTTTGACTGTGCTAAGTTCTGCATTATGTTCTAAAATGTTTACTTCATGAAATACGTGCTGTAGTTCTGTCTGAAGATAAAGCACAAGAGAAAGGTAAGCGCATTGTTGTTAATTGTTATTATTATTTTATTTTTGCTGTCAGATTATCATACATGAATAACACATGTTTGGCTGTTGTGGGTGTGAATTAACATTGCTTTCTAATCACTTTATTGTGCACTTTTTTTTGCACAAAAATGAGCTTTTTCTTACTGTGGACATTGAAAATGATGCATGTGTTCCCCCGGGGGTTATCAGTTAATTTCTTGATTGCCATTTTGAAAAGGTTCCTGGTCATTTTAAGCATATTTTCTGACTGTCTTTAACGCATTTGCCCTGTTTTGATCCATGTTCCTGTGAAATGTATTTATATTTATTACCTTTTTTTCATCATTATTTTATTTTGAGGAGATAAAAATGGTCCTTATTAATCTTGATTGACATGGTAATAAAATCATATCACATTAATTTGGCAGTTAAAATTTTGGGCTGGTTTATGTTGAAGTGGGTGGGTTTTGGTGAGCTTTTGGGCTGGAAATCGTCAACCCGATCGGCAACACTGAAAGAGAGGCGCTGTCAGTGCGAATGATTCGGGTGAAGAGCCTGGTTTATACTCACCGCGTCAGCACGAAAAATGATGCGAATATTGAGGAAATGATAGCGGATGGAGGATTTGATTTTCTCGCTAAAGTAAAAGTCAGTTTCTTAAAACCAAAGAAGGTGAACATGTTGATATTCTTGTAGAAAAAAATGCAAGCATGTTCACCGACAGCCAATTCAGTTTTGCTTTTCTTTTTTTTTTCATTTTAAAAAGCTTATCTTTGCTGTTTACCTCACGTTAAGGCTTCCTTTTATTTGTTTATTTTTATTCCTCAGTGTTTGCTAAACATTTGGTAATATTTTAGTCCGTATATAATACTGCATTTGGTGTATGCCATGCCTCATCTTATTCGTTTTTTTTTATAAATAATGTAAGCTAGTTTATCATTGTAGCCTGCTGTTTTATTGTTGTTGTGCTTTTTAATGTAAGCAAAACAGACAATTATAGCTTCTTGTAAAACGTGCTGATCGCGAATTAAAAAGCTAAAGTGAAAGCATCTGAAGTCTGGTTTATAATATAGCAAAAGAGGAATTCCCCTTCACAAAATTCTAATCACAAATAATACTAATGACGAAAAAGAACTTTCATTACCATATACTGTAACTATAAACTACAATAAAAATGCATCAGCATGCATTGGTTTATTCATGTTGTAGCAAAAAATAAATAAACAATAAAATGATGTGCTCGAGAGTCTAGAGCCCTAATTAGGCATTTCAAGTTAATGTAGGCCTGTTAATGTAGGCCTCATTTTTATTAGGCCTATTATTATTATTATGAAGTTACTTTTATGATTAAATTAAAGGTACAAGTAATTTGCCTCAAAATATTTGATTCTGAACAATTACTGCATAACTGAGCTCTACGAAGATAAGATTATATATTTACTCCTCAATTTAAATGTTTTTAAAAAGGGTATTTAAAACAGGTCTATTAGGCTATAGGCTACCTACAATTAATTATAGTCCTATAATTTAAATATTAACACTGCAGTCATAAATAAAAATAAATGAAAAAAAAGCTTTTATTTCAAGCACCGACTTTCAAAAACAACCTGTTTAACAAGAAATAGCCCACATTTCTTCTCTTTTTTTTCAGTATGTACTGGCCACAAGAGAAATATAAAGGAAATAAATTAAAACAGTTAGAGGCTATACTGTTGAAGCAGATTCGTCTCTCTTTGTCTCTAGGAGAATATGCGGCATCAGATGCCGAAAGCTCCATCATTACTCAGTCATTCCGTTTATACTTTCACTTTTTGCTTATAGTGAAATGACTGATTAAGATGTTCACCAGCATAAATCTTGCACTTAGTTTGCATTGTGCAAACCCTGGTGCAAACGCGTGCTTGTGTGATATCCATTGGCTTGCCTTCATGGTTTAAAACCGAAATATTTCCAACATTGCGACATAACCAAATTACGCCTCTGTGCCTAAGTAGCGACACCTAAGTCAATTTACATTTTAAGTAAAAATTAAGAAATTCTTTTTGAAGTTCCGTCAATGAAACAACACAATACCGCCTGTAAATAATATAATTAAATAACAGATTTTACTGCTTGTAACAATATAATAATTAAACATTAAATTTTTAAGAACTTCAAAAATAGTAACAGTAGGCCTGTGCCACATGCTATAATGTAGGCCTACAAAGGCTGCAGCCTTTAATAAATATTAAAGAACTTTACTAATCAGTAACAATATAAATAGTAACTAATAATAATAAGAAGAACTAATAATACTAGTAACAATATAAGTCAGATACTGGAAAAAAAACAGTGTAGGCTATTATAGCAGGTTTAAGTCCACCTTGGTTTTCTATTCAGATTTTAAATTATTTGCCAGAAAAACTAACACGTCGACTTTTTCCGGTTTAATTGAAGACCTAATTGGGGTTACAATTTTTCCAGTAGCACTGAATACGCGTTCAGACGGTGTGTGCTTGTAGCGCAAATGCACAGATACTTTTTCGCAACCGTGGCCAAGAGAAGGTATCTTGCCTCAGTGTTCCGCCACCAAGCAAGTGGTTCATCACTGGTATCTTCTTGCAAATAGTGGGGCAAAATGTGGGGCAGTCGTGGCCTAATGGATAGAGCGTTGGACTTGAAACCCGAGGTAACCCAAGGTTGTGGGTTCGAATCCTGGCTCTGGCAGGAAGTGTCCACGACTGAGGTGAGACCCTTGAGCAAGGCACCGAACCCCCAACTGCTCCCCGGGCGCTGCAATGTCGGCTGCCCACTGTTCCACTTGGATGGGTTAAATGCAGAGAACACATTTCACTCCTCATTATACTCTGTATAATTGTGTATGTGACAAATAAAGCTCATCTGAGCTTAATTTGTATTTTTGTAAATAGCACGCTAAATCCTCACTGGCATGCACTCTCTTTGGAAGAATTGTGGCCTTCGCTTTTCTTTTGCCGAGTAGCTGTGTGAGATTAATTTTCTTGACGACAGGTGCTGCGCTGGCTCCTTCCCCTGCATTCAGTGTATCCTCAGTTTGAGTGTTTTCTGGGTGATCTTGCTTGCTCCAATACTCTTTCAATATGTTTTTTGTTTGCTTCCCCATCGTGTGGGAAAATCCTGTTGGCATAGTGAAGGAACAAGAGAATACAAAATTATTATATACAGGTGCATCTCAAGAATGTCGTGGAAAAGTTCATTTCAGTAATTCAACTCAAATTGTGAAACTCGTGTATTAAACTACTTAAGTCTGTGTGCACTGAATTTATTTAAGTCTTTGGTTCTTTTAATTGTGATGATTTTGGCTTACAATTTACAAAAACCCACCAATTCACTATCTCAACAAATTATAATATGGTGACATGCCAATCAGCTAATCAACTCAAAACACCTGTAAAGGTTTCCTGAGCCTTCCAAATGGTCTCTCAGTTTGGTTCACGAGGCTGCACAATCATGGGGAAGATTGTTGATCTGACAGTTGTCCAGAAGACAATCATTGACACCCTTCACAAGGAGGGTAAGCCACAAACATTCATTGCCAAAGAAGCTGGTTGTTCACAGAGTGCTGTATCCAAGCATGTTAACAGACAGTAGAGTGGAAGGAAAAAGTGTGGAAGTAAAAGATGCACAACCAACCGAGAGAACAGCAGCCTTATGAGGATTGTCAAGCAAAATCGATTCAAGTATTTGGATGAACTTCACAAGGAATGGACTGAGGATGGGGTCAAGGCATCAAGAGCCACCACACACATACGTGTCAAGGAATTTGTATACAGTTGTTGTCAGAGGCGTCTTCCCTGGGCCAAGGAGAAGAAGAACTGGACCGTTGCCCAGTGGTCCAAAGTCCTCTTTTCAGATGAGAGCAAGTTTTCTATTTCATTTGGAAACCAAGGTCTGGAGAAAGGGTAGATAAGCTCATAGCCCAAGTTGCTTGAAGTCCAGTGTTACGTTTCCACAGTCTGTGATGATTTGGGGTGCAATGTCATCTGCTGGTGTTGGTCCATTGTGTTTTTTGAAAACCAAAGTCACTGCACCCGTTTACTAAGAAATGTTGGAGCACTTCATGCTTCCTTCTGCTGACCAGCTTTTTAAAGATGCTGATTCCATTTTCCAGCAGGATTTGGCACCTGCCCACAACTGACAAAATCAGAATGTTAAATTACATTAGATAAGTGTGAATGTGTCCTCTAAAAATACCACAATTGTTTTCTATATTTTTTCAGTGGTTTAATTTTACATTAATTATCATAAAAGGAATAAAATAAATAGGCCGAAAGGAAATGCATTTTACTTAGGCTAATAATTGACATTTTAACAAAAGCAAATAAAAACATTTGGAAGTCTTTGCTGAGCTTCGTTTCATTTTTGTGACCATACAAATTATGTCATTTAAATGTTTTCGTATCAACAATTTAAAATAAGGACAAAATCCTTGATGGCGTCCGAGGCTCTTGCACACATATCATGACATCATATCATGTATAGTTTTGATTCTCCCTAAATAAATTTGTTTGAGGTAGACGTTTATTTGTTGTTTTTTAATAACAAATGCCATTGTATTTATGTATATATATATATATATAAATTATAATTTTATGTAAAGTTTTACCTTAATTAATGGAACTCACCAGTATCAAACTGTTCGTTGGTAGGTTTAAGGCCTCTTGCTCTTGTAATAAATCTAGAAGCTATTATTTCAGCTTTGGGGAATCATTTATTAAAGATTCAATATTACTTTGATTAAAGTGATAATTATCTTTAACTTATGATTTATACTTTATTAACGACTCATCCAGCGACCATTAATATCAGTATATCTTTAACAATTTAATTTATCTTGCTTCGTGGCCAACGATAAAATAAACAAAATTAGTACTTTATCCAATTTGAGCTAGGTAACACAATCTATGGCAAAATAGTTTAAACTTGAAAATCACACAGCACAAGACATTATATTTACTAACTGCTATTCTACAATACATGGACTAAAATTAATAAAACACATAAACATACACACATTCAGAGTTTTGAGGTTAGAAGAAAGTTTAAGCTAGCACTCTTTTCTATCTTGTAACTTTTATGAGAGGAAGATCACAGTAGAGGACTTAGCTGTCTTTTCTGCGTACAGATCAATTCATCAGTTCAGTAAGAATAGAGATTAGTTTTGTCTAGTTGCTTTAAGTTGAGATGTCGCAGATCTTTCCGTTTCCACGTGTTTCCTGGAAATCTCTGGCGGCTGACGTCGTAGCATGATGTCACTGGGGAAACCCTCTTGTGATTGGCGGTTGCCTGGTTCCTTTGTGAGAGAGGCGATGACGCTATTGAGATGTTTAAAGTTCTACGGCTTCAGATGTTGAAGTTCTTCAGCGACGAACTGTTTGGTTCTTCTGGCGGTCAGCCTGATGGTAAAGGCGGGGACCGCTTCCCGGGGGATCACTGAAGAACCCGAGGTTTCTAAGAAGTTTGCGAGCAGCAAGTGAGTGAGACGAAGTCTGAAGCTAAAAGCTTTTGTTGTCCGTTTTAAGTGGCTCGATTTGGGTCCACCCACGGGTGGCTGTCCCAATCAGATTGTTCTTGTGGGACGGAGCCCCGCCCATGTCTTTTGGGGCATACCAATCTATTCTGTGATCTTCCATGTGAGAACTCTAAGAGTTTAATTCTTATGTAAAGTGTTATCACGTGTTTACCCATTTATAATATCACCAAATCTGTTGCACCACTGATTCTTATTTGACGCGACAGCTGTATGAATCTAAACACTAGTTATAACTTTACAGGGAACAGTAATACATTATAGGTTAAGGCAAATAGCATAGGTTCCACTACACAGGTTAAGGCACAGATTAAAACATCCTACATTCCAAATAATCACACCAAGCATATATGAACGACATCAAGCATGTCCTTCCTGGGTATCTTTGTTCTAATAGTGATGGAATAAATTAATGTCTTTTTGCATAAAGTCCACACAAATTTGGGTGTTCTTTGTCTAGAGCAGACACAGATAAGTTCTTTCCTTTGACCTGCAGGGGGGGGCGAAAGAGGAGCTGTCCGGGGTCATGAGAATGTCACGCTTTTATGTCTGTCTATTGAGGCTCAGTTCGAGTCTCATCATAAAGCCGTCTTCCTTATCGATAGCATCATTGAGTTGTACGTTAAATGATCCTCCGGGACCATATCCAGATAAAGAGTCCTTTTGTCCTGTTTTGGAAAACATCCAGATGTTTCCCTCAAATCTCTCCTAGTTTTTAGGGGTCTCCTGAGATAAGGAGACTTAGGGCAGGAAATCGGCCAGCCAGTTAAATGCAGATTGCTCATGTATTAACCTTTTACGACTCCCTTAGGAATGTGCTGTTTCTCAATCCTTTTGTGCGTGTTCTCACGCATACGAGGCACTACACTCTTCAAGAAGTTTCTTCTTTCTCGACCAGCTGTGGGCGAAAACAATCACCAAAATTTTGGCACAACCCCATGGCCCTGGATGTCTTCTCCTTCTCAGCTGACATTGAATTTGTGACTGCCAAGTAAGATTGTGGCTGAAGCAATTCAGCCATGGCCATTCTAATTTCCTAACAGTAGCCACGATTTTGGCCCCGTTATCTGTCGTGATGCATGCAAGATTTTTTTCATTTAATCCCCACTCTCTATATAACTAAATTATCCGCCATATGACTTTCTGGTGTGAACGCAGTCTGCAAGCACCTGCTTTTCTGATCCCAATTTTTGTTGATGAAATGTACAGTCAGACTCATGAACGCTGGACCACATATCAGTCGTGGCGGAAAATAAATCAAGATCGTGTAGTTCCGTGATGATTTTGTCCTTGGTTTCGTTGAATGACATTGTTTGAAATGTATTTTTTGCTCAGAAGTTCATACTGTTTATCAAATGACTGAAGCATTTATCGGAAAGCAGGTTTCTCTACAGTGCGGAGCGGCGTGTTCTCAACTACCAAAAATATTGCCACATTTCTCATTAATGTCTTTCATTTATCCCTTTCTCTTTTGTATTTGGTCATGTTGGCACGCTGGGGAGAAGAGAGACTGACACAGATCTGTGTGGAGTAAAAAGCCTATGTGTGGTGGGACAACTAAGTGTTGTGTCAGTGATGGTGAACCACTAGTGAAGTGTGGTGATGACTGTGTTGGTCTCAGGGGGTCTAGGTAGACTAGAGATGTGAAGACTTCGTCTCTCTAATGAGGAAGAGGGAAAAGAGGAAAAAAGGTGAAAAAACTAAGTCAATTAAAAGAAACAATTCTTTCTTTTTTTCAAATGAGGAAAATTATTATTTTTTCAATTAAATGTTGTTATCAAGGAGGCAAACAATATTATTAAATCTTTGTTTTAGACAAACGAATATAATAATAATTCTGAAATCTCTTTTCTTAGTCTTACTCTTTTCTTTTCTTACTCACCAGGGAGGCTGCGAAGGTGACAGTTGCTCAACACTTATCTCTATTAAAATTGATCTCAGCGTTGCATGAGGTGTTGAAATTTGAATTGCGTTTTCAAATGTGGGGAGGCTAGGAAGAACGACAGAGGGTTTGATTACAATCAAATTCGTAAAGATGTTTAGTCTTTTTCTTTTTTGACAAGATTGTGTATCTCATTCACTTAGAATTGATTGATGGTTCTTACAGCCAGGTCCCAACAAATGTGAAAAGTGAAGAGGAAAGAAAGCAGGAGAGAAGAGAAAGAGACAGTAAATTGAGTGGATCGGGTCCACTAGCGAGCAGTTATGTCCGACTACGAGTAGAGCATTGTTTTCAGTTGCTATACAACTATCAACAAAAATACATTTTGGGTGAAAGAGATTTCACCCGTAGTGAGGGATAACAATGCATCTTATGAAGGCTCAGGTTAAATTAACTAAAAGAGGAAATCAGTAAATAAAAATAGTAGTTATGTGTATAACCAAAACAGGAAGAATGAGGGGGTAAAACGCAATAAAGTAATGAGTGAGTATAAGTCTGAATAGAATCTATTTATATGGGTGTAAGCCTGGTGCCAGTATGTCTGCCCCCCCCCCCCCCCCCGAGAGGACAAAAGGCCCTCCTGAAATCAACAGGAACTACCTCTTGCATATGTAACAACAGCATCCAAGACGCAACACACCGGGTGGTCCACACCCTGTACTGACGGTCTCATCATCTCCCCCCCTCTCCTCATCACCTAGAATTCACTGAAAAACCCATGCAATGTAATATGTACAAAAAAGTAACCATACATGTTTGATATCATTTGAAATGTCTCAGTGCGCCTGGTAAAATGGTCTCATTCTCCCAATCATAATGAAAAGCTAAAAGAAGTTCTAAAGTATGAGAAGTCCTACAACTTAAAGGTGTGCCCTCCCCCTGATTCTTCTAGTCAAAACCACCTCCTGTATGTAAATAAGTATTCCCTGCCACAGGAGATCAAGAAGCCATTTGGTTGCAAATTCTAAAGTCTAATTATAATACCACCATTTGGTGGGCTTATTGAATTATCTGGGTTTATAAGGAAACGGGACACAGAGTTCTGGGAGTCTGTAGGATGACTGCCCACACAAATCGTTGTGTGTAATTATTCATTGCCAGGTAGTAAGAATTATTGTTATGTTATGGTTAACTGATGATTCTATTCTTGTAACATTGGAGTTTTGAATTATTGCTTCGATTACCTGGTCAATAAATTGTAACGTTTGATTCTATTCTAACTGCCTCTAAAGATTGCTTTCTCCCTATTAGATTAGCGGATTCGTATATTTCCGCAAGCCTGCGTCAGTTTTTAGCGACGGCTAATATCCGGCATCTTTTCAAGTGTACTTGGGTGCAGAGGTGGGTTAATTCCATTTAGGGACGGCGAACGCCATCTGATCAGACTAAACTCGGGTACGCCTATACCTCTGACTTTTGATTTAATGTTACTTTAAACAAGGATTTGACCAATCTAAAGCTATTACGAGTGTGGTACATTGATCTGCTAACATATCTGATAGTGGCCAAAAACCTTTACTGAAGTAAACGATTGAACTAAAGTTCTGAGGGGGCTCCAAGGGGGTTATTCGATGTCTCTGATTGTGTACGTGTGAATTAACGGCAAATCTTAGATACATAACCATAATTTACCTCTGATTGATGACCGGGCCTGACGAGATTGTGTCCGTGAGACCTGTGGAAAACAGGGCCTCTGAGCGATATAGTTTCCCTACATCTGGGCGGGTAAAGTATTAAAAAAGAGCTGATAAGAATAATCAATCATTCGTTCATATTTTAATGATGCACAGATATCATTAAAACCTTTTCATTTATGGAGTCAGATGAAATAACGAGACAAAATATATAAGAAAAAGTGTTCCATTTTAATGTTCTTGTTGTGTCGTGAAAAGGAAAGACTGTAATACGCAAAGCCCTTCACCCGCTGAACGACTGCCGTCATTGGGTCGATCGAGCCGGGCCTTACATGGGTAATAAATAAATTAGGTAGAATAAGTTTACTTAAACTTTCAAAGTTCAAGACTTGTTTGTACCTAAAATGATTAGGCCCAAAAGGGAATACTAGAAGTAAGGATCATATGAAATTATCTGAGGGGGGAAATTAGAATGATTCCAAATAAATCTAAAGTTTTAATTAAATTTGGCACAATTAATAATTGTGATCTATTATTTGACTTTCTAGCAGAACGTCTCAGTTTACGTATGTAACCATGTTTCCCCGAGGGGGAACGAGACACTGCGTCTCCTAGGGGTCGCTATTGGGGAATGCTGTCAGCGTGATCCGTGCTTGAAGCATACATATATAAAAACACCACTGGCGCGACCCCGATATAAGGGGCGCCAAGAGAATACGTCATTCACTTCTTCGTCTGAAGCTTGCGTCCGAAGCATGGCACACAGCCTAGGGGATGCAGTGTCTCGTTCCCCCTCGGGGAAACATGGTTACATATGTAACCTGAGACGTTCCCCTTCATGGGAACTTTGAACTGCATCCCCTAGAGGTCGCTATTGGGGAATGTTATACCCATGCCACCATGCTGAGGGGAGTGCAAGCCAATTTCGTGCAAAAGGTGAGCACTAAGCCAACTCTACCAGGCTAAGGGAGTTGCCCCTGGGACGATTGATGGCTGTTAGTGACATTATCCCCTTCGGCCAAAAACCCGAGCTGCATACCTCATAGCAGACTGTTGTCACTCAATGGCTGGATTGATAAACTTTATTTGTCCCCGAAGATAAATTTGTCTCGGGCAAAGTGCTACAGTGTTGCTCTAGACAAATTACATACAATAATAGACAAAATATTAAATTAAAAAAAAAACACAATTAAGAGCATACATTAAAATACAACAATGTGTAATATAAATACAAAACACAGTAAAGTGCTAATGTGCTATAGGTGCGTTGTTCTTGTTAGAATTCAACATTTTTATCGAGGCAGGAACAAATGATAGCTTCAGTCTATTAGTTTTACACATAAGCATTCTCAGTCTCTTTCCTGATGGCAGCGGCTGGTATTCGCTAAAAAGAGGATGATCGGGATCAGTGCTAATACTTATTGCCCTTCTCAACACTGCTTGTTCATATAAAGTCTGTATAGGCTCATATTGTTTTATTCCAATGATTTTCATGGCTGTTTTGTGGATATTAGCCAATTTGTTTTTCAATTGAACAGACAAGTTTCCAAACCAGACTGTGATTCCATAGCGAATGAGACTTTCAAGCATGGCTCGATAAAAAACAAGCAAGATATTGCTACCCACCCCATACAATCTCAGCCTTCTTAAAAAATATATCCTCTGTTGTAATCGTGTACACAGACTATCAATGTGTGTTTTCCAACAAAGAATACTGTCCATATAAAACCCCAGGTATCTGTAAGATGTCACTTGCTCTATCATTGTGTCTTTAATGATCACAGGCTTATGTTCAGATACCCTTCTTGGGTCAAGGACCATTTCCTGTGTCTTTTTTACATTTAAAACAAGACAGTTCTTGTCACACCACTGAATGAAAATATCTATTTCACTGTGGTAAGATGATAAGTCCATGTCTTTATGTAAGAGACTTAAAATGACAGTGTCATCAGCATATTTCATGATATAATTATTAATATGTGTGCTCCTGCAATCATTTGTGTACAAAGAAAAAAGCACAGGCGATGAAACAACCTTGTGGCACTCCTGTATTACTATATCTGACCTCAGAAAGTGTCCCATTGACCCTGACCTGCTGAGTTCTATTACTTAAAAAAAGAGAATGAAACCATTTGATTAAGAGAGAACTAACACCCATGCTATGCAACTTCTCTAAAAGCAAATGTGACTGCACTGTATTAAATGCAGAACTAAAATCAACAAATAAAATACGAGCATAGGCTTTAGTATTCTTAAGATGCTTAGACACAAGATGAACAATGCTAAGAGCAGCATTCTCAGTACCCATATTCTGCTTATAGGCAAACGGACAGGTGTCTAGCAGTGGCTGTACTTCTTTTTCCAGCAATGAAATTACAAATTTCTCAAAACACTTCATGACATTTGAAGTCAGAGCCACAGGACGAAGATCATTATTTTCTCTAGCACCAGGTTTTTTTAGGGATTGGTGTTATGTAGGACTTTTTCCACAGAGCCGGCACAGTGTGGGTATCAAGAGATCGCTGAAATAGGGGACACCATGCTATAGCAAGCTCTTCAGCACAGTTTTTTAGCAAAAAAGCTAATAACCCATCTGGCCCAGTAGCCTTGTTGGTGTGCAAGCACCTGAAAAGGTGCTGCACATCACGTGGGTCTACTTCCACCCAAGGAATGTCTGGATGTCTAAGTGGTGCCCGCAGAATAACAGGTTTTATAGACAACTGGACTAGTTTTTGGGGCAGACCTGACCTGTTGAAAAGAGATGGTCTTCATCCCTCCTGGGGTGGTGCCGCTCTTCTCTCTAGAAATATGGCACATAGTCTTAGAGTTCGTACATGACTAACTGGGGCCCAGGTCAGGAAGCAGACAGACTGGTTAAACCGACCGTCTGCTAGCCACCTCACATCACAGAAGTCAGTTAATTTTCAGCACATAGAGACCCTTTCACCTAGATATCACACTATAGAGGCTGTGTCTGTTCCCCGAACTAGAAAATACAAAAAACGTCCAAACCAGTTTATGAGTAACAACTTATGAGTAACAACTTTATTCAAAAAATTAAAAATTTACATAACACAGAGAAACTAATGTTAAAGCTTGGCTGATTGAATATCAGGTCCCTTTCTACGAAAGCGCTTTTTGTAAATGATATGATCACTGATCATAAACTAGATGTGCTGATTGACAAAAACCTGGCTAAAACTAGATTAATACATTACTTTAAACGAGTCTGCCCCCCAAGATTACTGTTACAAAAATGAGCCGCATCCAAAAGGCAAAGGGGGAGGTGTAGCTACAATTTATAGCAGTACTCTCAGTATTTCTCAGAAGACAGGCTTTAGGTATAACTCCTTTGAAGTAATGGTGCTTCATATAACATTATCTAGAGAAAAAAGTTTTAATGATAAATCCCCTATGATGTTGTACGGGCTACTGTATACAGGCCACCAGGGCACCATACAGACTTTATTAAAGAATTTGGTGATTTTATATCAGAGTTAGTGCTGACTGCAGATAAAGTCTTAATTGTTAGTGATTTTAATATCCATGTTGATAGTGAAAAAGATGCATTAGTATCGGCATTCTTAGACATTCTGAACTCTATCGGGGTTATACAACATGTGTCAGGACATTGTCGAAATCATACTTTAGATTTAATACTGTCACATGGAATTGATGTTAATGGGGTTGAAGTTCTGCAGCAAAGCGATGATATATCAGATCACTATCTAGTCTTGTGTAAACTCCATATAGCTAAAGCTGTAAATTCAACTCCTTCTTACAAATATGGTAGAACCATCACTTCTGCCACAAAAGACTGCTTTGTAAGTAGTCTTCCTGATTTATCTAAATTCCTCAGCATATCCAACAGCACAGAAAAACTTGATGATGTAACAGAAACAATGGATTCTCTCTTTTCTAGCACTTTAGATACGGTTGCTCCTTTACGCTTAAGGAAGATTAAGGAAAAGAGTCCAACACCGTGGTATAATGAGCACACTCGCACCTGAAGGATGTAATCCTATGATTTCTAAAGTAATGAATAAAATGTATGCATAATAGGGGAAATGATTATGGTAATATGTGTTTATGTATGGGTAGGGTTTTTTATATTAAGCTATCTAGAAGTGTGCTTTTCGTAGGGAAAGAGGACGTTTTGCCTGGGTAGGGTTATCTGTTTTGCAGAAAAAGGAGACAAAGAAGTGATAGCGGATTGGAGGATTCAAGGGTGGACCCCCCTCCCCCAGAGAAGAAGGAGGCACGTGGACACCTACTATAAAAGAGCTGTTGGAATGTTTTCGGGGGTTGGTTCTTTGTAAGACTCTTTGTCTGAGACAACCCAGATCTGTATTTTGGTGATTTCTGGTAGAATAAACTCCAATACTTTGACTTTTGAAGCCTCCTTCTATTTTTGAACACGCAGGACAATTTCTAGTCCAACAATTTGGTGACCCCGACGTGATAGAAGAAAAGGCTGTAGATTTAAGGGACAGTTTGGTGCCCAGAAATTCCGGGACGGAACGAATTTGAGTTCAACACACGGTACCGAACAAAATAAGGTAAGCAGAAACCTGTTACAACAAATCTCTGCTAATTGGACACGCTAAATTTATGTGTTGAGCTTGAATTGTATTCCTTACCATAATTAATAGTAAAACAAAGTATTGGTAATTGTTTATCAGAAAATAAGGGAAGACCGTGTGGTTCGAGTCCCACGGCCCGTGTGGTTCGAGTCCCACGGTTGAAAATATCAGAGGTTCGAGTCCTCTGATATAGTAAGACCAGGTGGTTTGAGTCCACTGGCATTTAGATTAGATATAGTAAGACCAGGTGGTTTGAGTCCACTGGCATTTAGAATAAAATAATACCACCAGGAGGTTCGAGTCCACTGGCATCCAGATTAGAGTAGGAAATTTTGTAAAGAAAAATGTGTTTTGACAAAGTGTGAGTTTGCTGTGTGTGTTGGTATAACAGTGTGAAAATTGTATATATTAAATTGCAAAACTATTGAGTAAATTGGTGTAAAATATACTGTATAAAGTCAGATTGTGTGTCTGTGAGGCAGAGAGAGTAAAAAAGGAGTTTTTTTTTTTTTTGAATGTATGAGTGAGTGCATTTATTCCTAATGTAATCATTTCCTTCTGTTGCTAATCTTTTCTTAATTATTTTCTGAAAAGACTGAAGGGTTTTGAAATCCTACAACAGTTGGTGAATCTAGAGTGTCAGATTATTAAAGTGCATTGTGTGTATTATTAAAAATGTCTGAATTTGAACGTGAGTGTGAGGAATACGGATGTTCCCCGATATTGGCACAATGGGGAAATGTGGTAGATATGTTAGTGGCTCAATCAGAGCCCAAGAATCACAAGAAAGAGAAGAAAATATGGGAAAATAAATGGAGTCAGATGTGTATTGAAAATGGGTGGGATGACCCTGATAAAATTTTAGAGCCATTAGCGCCAAAAGTCAGAAATATGGAGAAAAGAGCTCATATGAGATTTAAAAAGCATGTAGAAGGCAAGGGAAAAACAAATTGGCTAAACAGAAAGAAATATTCTGCACAGGAGGAAGAATATAGAAGTGAAGTTAGATTGTGGACAAGAATCGCCCTCACTGCAACAGCATTAAGTCCTCCAAAAGGCAGTAAGAGGGAACAGGGTAAATCAGAGAAGTCAGAGAAAGGAATGAGCAAGAAACCAGGAAGTACAAAGGGTAGTATGTCAGCACTAGCTCCGCCTCCAAGTCTATATCCGGACTTGAGAGAGGAGAGGCCCCCACCTTATGCCTCAAGCTCAAATTTACAGCAGGTTCAAGTGACAGTGAAAGAGACAGCAGTGGAAGTAGAGATGGCTGAATTAGACCTTATGAAGGATCAAATAAGAGTGTTAACAGAGCGATTAGATGGCAGGCAGCCAGGGGAAAATGAATTAGAGGATGGTAGGATATCACGTTGCTCAGTGCAAGATGGGTCAGAAGATAGAGAAGGGTCTCGTCAGGGAGACTTAGAAAATGAAGATAGTGGAAGTGAACAACAGGGCCTCAAGATAGCAATTACAGGCATTATGAATGTAAAGGGGGAAGTTCCTATTGCAAATCGAACAAGATCTAAACAGACAGCAGAAGGCCCACCCAGATCTTGGCCTACCCCAGAACAAGTAGAGGAAAGATCAGTGGCTGCAAAACATAGCCCTCAGATACAATTAAATTCAGGATCAGGCCCCGGTATGTACCCATTAATTATGGGGAACCAGGGACACAAATATCAACCCTGGAGTCATAGTGACATGACAGCAGTCTTAACAAAAATGCCTCCTATTACTGCAGGAGGAGGAAGATGGTTGACTAAGTTAATGGCCTTATGCCATGGAACCACTTTGGCGGTGGGAGATCTGAGGTGCCTGTTGGGGCAGATTTTTACAGCCTCTCAAATGAGGGATTTTGAAACAGATGCAGACATGACTGACTCACCAAACAGTGATCCATATACATCAGTATGTACCAACATAGGAAAGGCGTTGAGAAAACAATTCCCTACGCCCCCTACCACATACCAAAACATTAAATTTCGTATTAAACCAGGTGAGACAGGATCAGGTTATTATTTCAGGTGTGCTGCTGAATGGGAACAGATGGTTGAAGAAAATAGTTTGAATAATCCCGTGACACGTGACATTTTCAGATCAGCAGTGATGTCAGGGGCCCCCAATGGTGTAAAGCAAGCCATGGAAGGTAACCCAGATATACCAGTAGCCACTAATGAAGTATGGGAGAGACATTTAGTGTTTCACATAGATAGGACAGTAGACAAGCTTCATAAAGATGAGGAAGAATTAGAAAAGATCAAAAACCAGCTACTCAAATTACAGCTAGAGTTAGTCAAGACCAGTGGTCCAAAAAAGACTAAACAAATGGTGCAGCAGTCTGTGAACAACTCATTTGAGCCCTCACCAGCAACCACTGATTTTGGTTTTGAACACCAACAAGGGTATGACTGGGGAGGTAATAGACCACAAAGGGGGGGATACATGAATAACCGAGGGCGGGGTAGAGGTGATTTTGGAGGAAGTGGGGAGGGATGTTTCACATGTGGAAGGAATGACCATTGGGCAAGAGACTGCCCTCAAAGAAAAGGCACGCTCAGAAATACAGGGCCACCTGCGGGGGGATGGGGTCCCCGAAGAGGTGGACCTGGTGGTCGTGGCAGGGGACCATATTCCCCACAATACCCGGGGCAACGGCATCCGTCTCCAGCCAACCTACAGGCGCCTATGCACCCAACATGGGGCCCGGAGGGAGACGCGGGGGACTGTTGAAGGGGCCCACAGAGAACTACCATGAGGGGAATGGCTGAACCCCTCATGGAAATAGTGGTAAACGCTACACCACTAAAGGCTCTGGTTGACACTGGGGCCACATACTCCACTGTAACAAGAGGCATAATCACAAACGAAGATCTAAGTGATAAAACAGTGGGTGTTATGGGGTTCTCTGGTGGGTTAGAGCATTGGCCTATGACAAAACAGCTACCAGTCAAAATAATAAATCAAAGTTTGACACATTCCTTCCTATACTCTTCCAATGCACCTGTACCTCTGTTAGGAAGAGATTTACTCATCAAATTGGGGGCTAGTATTTTGTGTTCGCCCCAGGGCGTGATAGTCACTTTCCCAGATGGCACAAGGGTGGACTGTTCACAGACTGCTCCAACAGGATATAGACAAAATGTTTTGTTAGGAGGACCATTACAGGAAGCAGCTGACATTTATTGGGTAGAGCTAGATATTCCACCCTCTCCGATGAGTGCAGTGGACCTATACAATAGACACAGACCCTGGATAATGAGCATAGATGTATATCTACCTCCCATTGACCCACTGCACTGTACACTATTCTATGACAGAAATGACACAGTCATGTACCAAGAAATGTTTGACAGCATAGAGGGAGATAAATGGCGTCTCACAGGAGATGGGCTATTTATAGGGAAAGAGGGAGTAGTAGCCCCTATTGTGTTAAGTTCAGAACAGCTGAAATGGTATGAGATGACTGATACAGCTGCACCACACATTTCCATGGCACTGCACCCAGGCCATGAAGCTAGGGAATTAGGAGCTATGACCAAAAAACTCAGGACAGTTGTAGATTGGGAGACTACTGACACCGCAAGAGTGCTGTTTTCACCCAGTACACAATCCTACTGGATAATAGAGCATACAGAGGATACTGGGGTGCTAACACATGAACGAATTTCCAGATGTCATGGGAGGGAACAAACAGACGGGCCAGGAGCTGAACAGTTGATTGCAGTACAGCCATCTGACCTGTGGTCACAAGGACCAACTGATGTAGGTCTGTGTAACATTACACCTGTGACTTTCGAGTTATCATCAAATGAACCCATTTGGGTACCACAATACCGTAACAAGCAAGAGGCAGAGGAAGGAATTGCATCAACTGTTCAGGGGTTGTTAGAAAGGGGAGTTCTTACTCCATGGGACTCTCCATGGAATACTCCCATTTTTCCCGTGCAAAAACCAGGCACAAAGAAATACAGACTCGTACATGATCTCAGACGAATAAATGACATGGTAGTGACCCCAACACTAGCTGTTCCCAATCCGTATACCATCATCTCAAATTTAACACCGGCACACCAATGGTTCACATGTATCGATTTGGCAAATGCATTTTTCTGCATCCCACTGTCTGAGAAGTGCAAGTCATGCCTGGCATTCACATATAGGGGTAGACAATACTCCTATAACAGATTACCACAAGGGTTTGTTCTATCACCAGGAATATTCAATCAGGTGCTCAAAGAACAATTACAGAAATGTACACTTCCACCAGACTGTGTCCTAATAATGTATGTTGATGACCTGCTGTTGGCTGCCACCACTAATGAAAACTGTTTACAGGCAACTGATCTGATACTGCAACAACTGTATGTGTCAGGATTTAAGGTTAGTAAAGAGAAATTGCAGGTCAGCAGGCCATCAGTCACATTCATGGGAAGGCAAATCACAGCACAGGGCTCTACACTCTCTCATCGCCAACGTGATAGTATTTTATCACACCCCAAACCTTTAACAGTAAAAGATATGTTATCCTTTCTGGGACTGACAGGTTTCAGTAGAAATTACATTCCTATGTATGTCTCTCTAACCACGCCATTGAGGCAGATTGTAAAGGAAGAAGGAATGAAAAACCTGACAGCAGAACTAAATTGGACACCAGAAGCAGAACAAGCTTTCATTAAATTAAAAACAGAAATGGCTCACGCAGCCCATTTGAACTGTGCAGATTACTCATTGGGATTTTTTCTGGATGTTTCTGAGACAGGAAATAGTGCACACGGGGTACTCTTTCAGAAGCAGACAGGAAGCAGAAGAGTGTTGATGTATGTCAGTGTTTTGCTTGACAGCATTGAACAACGTCAACCAACATGTGCTAGGTTTGTAGCAGGTTTGGCCAAAATAATTGAGAAAACATCTCACATTGTTATGGGTCATCAGGTAACAGTACTCACCACACATTCAGTCATGTCATTTGTGAACTCAGCTGCATTTACCTTCTCACCATTGAGACAGCGAAGGCTGGCAAAATGCCTGGCAGCACCCAACATTCAATTTGTACATGAAGGAATTAACATGGCTGATCTAGTGACAGATGGGGTTCCACATGATTGTGCACCCATCACTGAGTTGGCATGTCGCATAAGACCTGATCTCACAGCCACACCTTTACCAGATGACCCTAACAATATGACACTGTTCACAGATGGATGTTGCTATAGGTCAGATGAGGGTACACTGACGTCAGCTTTTGCAGTAGTGCAGCAAACAAATCAGGGGTTCCAAACGGTTAAAGCAGAAAAATTGCAGGGGAAACAATCAGCACAGAGAGCAGAGTTGATTGCAATGATAGAAGCTTTGAAAATTGCAGGACAAAATAGGGTTAACATCTACAGTGATTCAGCATATGTGGTAACAGTAGTACATGTTGAACTCCCTGTATGGCAAAGAATGGGTTTTGTGACCAGTTCAGGTAAACCTTTGACTCATGCTTGTGAGATCAAATTGTTGTTAGAGGCCTTGATGGTCCCTGCTGCCGTGGCTGTGATCAAATGCCAAGGCCATTCAAAAGGGGATTCATGGGTAACAAAAGGTAATGATGCTGCAGATGCAGCAGCAAAACTAGCAGCAGGATACAAAATGCAAATGATGGTACTGACAAGTCACTTGGTGGACAACTTGTTACCCACATTTAACAGAGAATATCTGGTTACAGAACACAACAAGGGTACACCGGAAGAAAAATCGGTTTGGCAGGAACATGGGGCGGTAAGGGCTTCTGATGGCCTATGGCAGGCACCTGATGGTAGGCCTGCATTGCCCACGGCTCTGACAACCTCCATTTTGAAGCAAGCTCATGGACCTGCTCATGTTGGCCCTAAACAAATGATGAAAACACTGAAACCATGGTGGCACCCTTTCCTATCAGCAATGGTGTCACATTTCGTACTAACCTGTGACATCTGTCAAGCACATAATGTCAGGCCTACACTCAAACAGATACAGGGCACTTTCACACCAGTCTGTGGCCCTGGTGAGGAAATAGTAATTGACTTCACAGACATGATCACCAAAGTCCAGGGCAAACAGTACCTACTGGTCATTGTTGATTATTTTACAGGATGGCCTGAGGCCTATCCCACTGGGCGGGAGGACAGCACCTCTGTGATCAAGTGTCTGCTTAACCACTATATTCCCCACCATGGTTTTCCTAGGCGTATCCGTTCAGACAATGGCTCACATTTCAAAAATGAGCACCTGAAGCTGGTAGAGCAGTCTCTGGGGTTGACACATGCGTTTGGGGCGGTCTACCACCCACAATCCCAAGGAAAGGTTGAACGGATGAACCTGACGCTGAAACTCAAATTGGCTAAAATCTGTGCACAGACCAAATTGACATGGTTGTCAGCTGTACCATTGGCATTAATGTCTGTACGTTCCTCTGTTAACAGGATCTCTGGTTTCACACCATTTGAATTGCTTACAGGTCGATCATTTCCTGGCCCATCAACACCACTAAGACCTGATCACATCTCTCCTTTATCACACTGTGTTTATTTTGATAAACTAACTACTCTGATTAAACAATTTTCCCAGCAGGTTACTCCAGACACTGAACCAGAACCGATTCCCCAACCAACTGAGTGGGTCAGACTAAAAAAGTTCAGGAGAAAATGGAATGAAGCACGATGGTCAGAGCCATTAAAAGTCACCTCCAGGACCTCACATTGTGTTCGCCTCGCGGGAAAAGGTGACACATGGTATCATCTTTCTGCTTGTGCTGCATGTGATCCTCCCAGCAGGTCCCTAGCACAGACTGCCGTGGACCTGAGGACTCAGGTCCAAGAGAGGGAGGCTGAGGAGGCTGAGGAGATCCCATACCAAATACCAGAGGTGGTGCAAAGGAAAGGTGATCTTTTTTCAAGCCCACAACAGGAACCACTGGCCCACTGTGTAAGTGCAGATTGTGCATATGGTGCAGGGATTGCAGTGACATTTAAGGAAAAGTATGGGGTGGAAAAAGTGAGACAGCAAAACAAAAAACTTGGTGAATGTGCAGTAACACAGGAAGAAGACGGCAGAACAATTTTTCATTTAATCACAAAAAGAAAGTGTACTGATCTCCCCACATACGAAGATTTCACCAGCAGTTTAAAACACATGAGAGATTGGTGTGTAGAACATAGAGTGAAAAGTGTCTCCATACCCCGGCTGGGTTGTGGACTAGACAAACTAGATTTCCAGAAAGTCCAGGGTATTTTGAGTAAAGTTTTCACAGGAGTTGACATTGTCATAACCATATATTCACGGTGAAAGCATATAAGGATAAATAGGTAGTCGTAAACTACAAATGTGTATGTCATAGTTAGTAAAGGTAGTCATAAGTGGGATTTTCCCTAAAATTTTCATTTTTGTGTGATCTGATTTTGTGTGATTTTTTCCTGTGTATTTTTTCCGTAAAATTTTTCATTTTTCTGTTATTTTTCTGTGTATAACAATGTTGTGTTTGAAGAAAATGTTAAGGAATAGGCTGTGGGAAAGTTGGCCATGTATGGGTTTCCTCCTCATCATCTCCATCACTATAGTAGGCATACTATTTGGAGGTAAAAAATTGCAAGGAAAAAGTAATGTAATCAGACATAAAAGATCACTCATCACGGACGCGTGTCTGAAAAAATATGGGGGCATAGAACTAAATTATACCAAGGGGTCAACCACATCGTTCACATTTGATCTATGCAGTGTTATCAAATGTGGAGGACGGAATAGCTCATGGAGAGGGTATGATGTTTATCTGTGTCAACTGGGATACCCAGGAAAGCAGAGGTGGTGTCCTACATGGGACCATGTGCTACAGGCAACAAATAGGGATTTTCAAGGTTCCACAGATAAAGTGACCAGAGATGGAAAGGTAAAAATGGCAGGATATTTGAAAATACAAAGAGATTTTAGCTCGACACAAAATCCCATAACAATGTCTATATTGGGACTTAAACAGGATTTATATAAATCAAAGCCCACAGGGATACCGAACCAGTGTTGGGGCAATGAGCAGGGACAGTTTTATCTGTTATTAGGAGTAGATGTGACTGGGTCGGATCCACTAGGATTAGTTAAGATTAACTTGAGGGAACCACAGGTCACGAATGTTAATGTTACTAAATTAGCTGTCAGGGACCCCAAAGAAATGATAGTAGGTGAAGACTATACTAAATTAACCCCGGAAGACATAATAGAAAAGGCAACAGGATATGGAGAGACTAATTTGTGGTTAGAATGGTTGATTAACACTGCCAAAGAACAAAAAATAGATGACTGTGTAGCATGTGCTGGTGCCAGACCCAGACTGCACATTGAACCAGCTCCCCTGCATCCAAATGATACATGGGGATATAACTGTATGTTGTCACTAACGAGAGAGGTGGGGTCAACCAATTGCACCACATTGGCATCTATATTTCCCCCAATTTCAAATGATACCCGAACAGGCCCATTTGTACCCAGACAAAATAATTACACGTGTTTTAATTTTACACCATCTAGTACATCAATTAATTACGGACGCATTAATGAAGAATGGTGTACCGTCATAATAAAAGACAATGGTACAATAATAGGACCTTGGGCAAGAGCAGGCCTCTATTACTACTGTGGTGACAGACGCCTGTTTACTAGAGTGCCACCCAATACAAAAGGCTTGTGTGCTATGGTTCGATTAGGAGCACCTCTAACATTAATTGGTGGAAGAGTAGTTGAAATGAAGGAAGGAACCACAGGACAATTAACAAGTAGAAGAAGACGCCATGTGATTAGGAGACGAGCAGCTGGCATAGATTTATCATTAAATAGCCCCACATACATTGATATTATAGGAGTACCCAGGGGGGTGCCTGATGAATATAAATTAGCTGATCAGGTAGCTGCAGGATTTGAAAATATACCCATTATAGCTGCCCTATTTCCAATAACCCCTAATAAAAATGTAGATAGAATAAACTATGTACATTACAATGTGATGAGATTGGCTAATTTGTCCAGAGACGCAGTACAAGGACTATCTGAACAATTGGCACCAACTTCACTGATGGCAGTACAGAATAGGTTAGCATTAGACATGTTGTTGGCAGAAAAGGGAGGAGTGTGTCACATGTTTGGGGATTTGTGCTGCACCTTCATCCCCAACAACACAGCACCAGATGGATCAGTGACTAAGGCATTGGAAGGCCTGCGTGTGTTATCAATAGAAATGAAAGAACACTCTGGAGTAGATAATCCAATAGGAGAGTGGTTAGACAGAGCTTTAGGTAAATGGAAACCCATTATACTATCCATCCTGGTCTCAATAGCAGTCTTTATATCCGTATTGGTCACTTGTGGATGT
Organism: Oxygymnocypris stewartii; assembly: GCA_003573665.1. NCBI lineage: Eukaryota > Metazoa > Chordata > Actinopteri > Cypriniformes > Cyprinidae > Oxygymnocypris > Oxygymnocypris stewartii. Next base: position 398,785 of record QVTF01003615.1, read on the forward strand.
TGTTGTGTCCCGTGCATTAGATCCCTATGTAATCGCCTCATTGTGGCAGCCATAGAAAAAAAGGACACGACACCACCCCCATACTCAATGCCTTTACTATCAACATACCAGGACCCTGAAAGTGAGGATGATGATGACGAGGAACACCAGGTATAATCAAGGTTGAGTGATTTTTGACCTCTTTCAGAGGTCAAGAGAGGGATTGAAGGATGTAATCCTATGATTTCTAAAGTAATGAATAAAATGTATGCATAATAGGGGAAATGATTATGGTAATATGTGTTTATGTATGGGTAGGGTTTTTTATATTAAGCTATCTAGAAGTGTGCTTTTCGTAGGGAAAGAGGACGTTTTGCCTGGGTAGGGTTATCTGTTTTGCAGAAAAAGGAGACAAAGAAGTGATAGCGGATTGGAGGATTCAAGGGTGGACCCCCCTCCCCCAGAGAAGAAGGAGGCACGTGGACACCTACTATAAAAGAGCTGTTGGAATGTTTTCGGGGGTTGGTTCTTTGTAAGACTCTTTGTCTGAGACAACCCAGATCTGTATTTTGGTGATTTCTGGTAGAATAAACTCCAATACTTTGACTTTTGAAGCCTCCTTCTATTTTTGAACACGCAGGACAATTTCTAGTCCAACACACCCTAAAAAGAGCAGCCCAGAAAATGGAGCGCAGCTGGAGGAAAACAAAACTAGAGGTATTTCGTATTGCTTGGCGGGAAAGTACCCTATCCTATAGAAAATCATTAAAAAAGTTTTAAAAACTGCTAGATCTGATTACTTTTCGTCTCTTTTATAAGAAAACAAACAGAATCCCAGGTATTTACTGAATACAGTGGCAAAATTAACAAAAAATAAAACAACCGTTGTTGACATTTCCCAACAGCACAGCAGTAATGACTTTAAGAACTATTTTACTTCCAAAATCAATACTATTATAGATCAAACTCTAACCATGCAGCTGCCAGCTGCAGTATCACATCAAATTGTGCACTATAGATCCCCTGAGGAACAATTCCACTCATTCTCTACTATAGGAGAGGAAGAATTGAATAAACTTGTTAAATCAGCTAAACCAACAACATGTATGTTAGACCCTATTCCATCTAAACTACTAAAAGAGGTGCTACCAGAAGTCATAGATCCTCTTTTGGCTATTATTAATTCATCATTGTCATTAGGGTATGTCCCCAAAACCTTTAAATTGGCTGTTATTAAGCCTCTCATTAAAAAACCACAACTTGACCCCAAAGATCTAGTTAATTACAGACCAATCTCAAATCTCCCTTTTCTGTCAAAGATACTGGAAAAGGTAGCATTCTCACAATTATATTCCTTTCTTAGAGAACAATTATATCTGTGAGGATTTCCAGTCAGGATTTAGACCATCTCATAGTACTGAGGCTGCTCTCATTAGAGTGACAAATGACCTGCTCTTATCATCTGATTGTGGTTGTATCTCTTTATTAGTGCTCCTGGATCTTAGTGCTGCGTTCGACATTATCGATCTCAACATTTTTTTGAGTAGACTTGAAAACTCTGTTGGCATTAGTGGAAGTGCATTAGCATGGTTCAAATCATACTTATCTGACCGCCATCAATTCGTAGCAGAGAATGAAGAGGTATCATATCGATCACAAATGCAGTATGGAGTACCTCAAGACTCAGTACTAGTGCCGTTACTTTTTACGCTTTACATGTTACCCTTGGGAAATATCATCAGGAAACATGGGGTTAGCTTTCACAGTTATGCTGATGATACTCATCTCTATATTTATTCACGGCCCGGTGAAACACACTAAATTGAGAAACTTATGAAATGCATAGTCGATATAAAAAACTGGATGACGAATCATTTCTTACTACTAAATTCTAAAAAAACAGAGGTGTTAATTATAGGACCTAAAAACCACACAAGCAATAACCTAGAACACTGTATAACACTTGATGGCTGCTCTCTCGATTCTTCATCATCAGTCAGGAACCTAGGTGTGCTATTTGATAGCAATCTCTCCTTTAACAGCCACATTTCTAGCATTTGTAAAACTGCATTTTTTCATCTTAAAAATATATCTAAACTGAGACCTATGCTCTCAATGCCAAATGCAGAAATGTTAATTCATGCGTTTATGACCTCAAGGTTAGATTATTGTAATGCTTTATTCGGTGGTTGTTCTGCACGCTTAATAAACAAACTACAGATGGTCCAAAATGCAGCAGCTAGAGTTCTTACTAGAACCAGGAAGTATAACCACATTAGTCCGGTTATGTCAACACTGCACTGGCTCCCTATTAAACATTGAATAGATTTAAAAATCTTGTTATTTACTTATAAAGCCCTGAATGGCTTAGCTCCTCAGAACTTGAGCAAACTTTTATCGCATTATAGTATGCCACGTCCGCTACGATCTCAAAACTCTGGCCATTTGATAGTACCTAGAATATCAAAATCAACTGTTGGCGGCAGATCCTTTTTCTATTTAGCGCCCAAACCCTGGAACAATCTACCTAACACAGGTCGGGAGGCAGACACACTCTGTCAGTTTAAATCTAGATTAAAGACCCATCTCTTTAACCTGGAATACACAACACACTAATGTGCCTCTAATATTCAAATCCGTTAAAGGATTGTTAGGCTGCATTAATTAGGTCAACCGGAACCGGGAACACTTCCCAAAAAACATGATGTGCTTGTTAGATCGTAAGAAGAATGACATCTATGCTAATATTAGTCTTTTGCTTTCTTATTCCGAGGTCACCGTAGCCACCCGATCCGGTCCTTATCCAGCCCAGATGATCACTGCAGTGAACGGATCCAGTCCGTATCCAGTCCGTATCCATATCAGATGATGGATCAGCACCTAGAGACGACCTTTACAGCTCTGAATGTCAGTGGCGACCAGGGCACCTAGATGAGACCCAGAGACAGATCTCCACAAGGACCTCGTCATCTAGACAGCCATTGGGAAAAGACCACTGGAACCAGTGGAGACTTACACTCTGACTTTGCTGCAGTTGGAACAAACTACTAGTTCATCTGGCCAGAGGGGAACTGGCCCCCCGACTGAGTCTGGTTTCACCCAAGGTTTTTTTCTCCGTTCTGTCACCGATGGAGTTTTGGTTCCTTGCCGTTGTCGCCTCTGGCTTGCTTAGTTGGGGACACTTCATTTCCAGCGATATCACCGACTTGATTGCACAGATACTATTTAAACTGAACTGAGCTGGACAATGACATCACTGAATTCAATAATGAAATCCCTTTAACTCAAAAATGTTCCTATTTTGATATTGTGCAGTTGCTTTGACACAATTTGTATTGTTAAAACACTATATAAATAAAGGTGACTTGACTTCACAAGGAGGGTAAGCCACAAACATTCATTGCCAAAGAAGCTGGCTGTTCACAGAGTGCTGTATCCAAGCATGTTAACAGAAAGTTGAGTGGAAGGAAAAAGTGTGGAAGAAAAAGATACACAACTAACCGAGAGAACTGCAGCCTTATGAGAATTGTCAAGCAAAATCGATTCAAGAATTTGGGTGAACTTCACAAGGAATGGACTGAGGCTGGGTTCAAGGCATCAAGAGCCACCACACAAGGTTCAAGGTTTTTTTTATTCATCACATACTAAATTATACAGAATATAATCAGTAGTGAAATGTAAGTCAGGTCAGGTCCGCTCAATGGACAGTGAAAAATATGTAACACAACACAAGAGAATATATATAAATATAGGAACAAAATAAAATGTGCAATACAGTATACTGTGGACTTAATAAATAATAATATAAACAGGGATGTGCAAGAGGAATGTGCAAACAGGTTGTACCGGGTATATACACATAGCAGCAATACGGATGATGGAGAATAGTGAATGTTTTACAGTTTATTAAATTGAGTCTTGTAAATGTTATTAGACCGAGTTTGAGTTTAGGAGCCTGATGGCCTGAGGGAAGAAGCTCCTCCTAAGTCTCTCAGTTTTTGCCATCATGCTCCTGAAGCGTTTGCCAGATGGCAATAGAATGAAAAGATGGTTACCAGGGTAATTTGAGTCCTTGATGATTTTAGCAGCTCTGCTTTTGCAGAGGTAGATGTCCTGCAGAGAGGGGAGAGCAGACCCTGAGATGCACTCAGCTAAGCGGACAACTCTCTGCAGAGCTTTGCAGTCCTGATTTGAGGCGTTACCATACCACGCTGAGATACACTGAGTCAATGCACTTTCTATGGCCCCTGAATAGAAAGTTTTCAGGATTGCTGTTGAGACCCTGAATTTCCTCAGCTGTCGCAGATGATACAGTCTTTGCCTGGCTTTCTTGACCTGTGTTTGGATATGTGCAGTCCAAGTCAAGTCCTCTGAGATGTTTACACCGAGGTACTTGAAGCTGCTCACCCTCTCCACAGGGGTCCCTCTGATCATAAGAGGAGTGTAGGGTCGCTGCTGTCTCTTCCTGAAGTCCACGATCAGCTCTTTAGTTTTGCTCACGTTCAGAGAGAGACAGTTGTCCTGACACCATGATGTAAGTCTCTCTACCTCATCCAAGTATGCGGTCTCATCATTGTTGGAAATGAGGCCCAGAACCACAGTATCATCAGCAAATTTAACAATAGAAGTGGAGCTGTGAGAGGTCACGCAGTCGTGTGTGTAGAGAGAGTATAGCAGGAGAATCAGGACACAACCCTGTGGGTCTCCGATGTTCAGTGTGATGGAGTTGGAGGTGAATTGGCCCATTTTCACCACTTGAGGTCTGCCGGTGAGGGAATCTTGAATCCAGTCACAGAGTGAAGAGTTTAGGCCAAGGTCTGAGTTTAACAGCTAGCTAGATGGGGACTATTGTATTGAAAGCAGCGCTATAGTCAATGAAAAGCAGTCTGACATAGTTACCATTTTTGCTGTCAATGTGTGTAAGGGAAGAGTGCAGGACCTGAGAGATGTCATCGTCAGTAGACCTATTTGGGCGGTAGGCAAACTGAAGAGTGTCCAAAGTAGCAGGGATGGAGGAGCAAATGTGGTTCTTTAAAAGTCTCTCAAAAACCTCAAAAATCAGCCCAGGACCTTAGAACACGGGCAGTAATCCCATCAGGTCTGGCTGTTTTCCTGACATTCACTCTCCTTAGTTCCTTCCCAACCGCGTCCTCCGACACGGTGATAACATGATCATCGCTGCTCTGTCTGCTGCTTCCTGACATGCTAATCGGCAGAGTTGCGCTGCCGCCGTTGCATTCAAAGCGGCCGTAGAAGGTGTTCTTCGGCCAGCAACGGATTTGCTCTTACCTCTGCAGAGGATTTATTTCCAGAGGAACAGATGGTCTTCAGTCCCTGCCACATGCGTCGAGAGTCATTGAGCTGAAAATGTGACTCAATTCTCTCCCTGTATCGGAGTTTAGCAGCTCTAACTGCACGTCCTGCAAGTAATAGCACAATGCTTTGTACTCGCTCATGTTACCCGACAGAAGACCGGCGTTGTAAGCGGCAGTGTGATGGTTAACCACCCACGGTTTCTGATTGGAGAATGTCCTTATAGTTACAGTTTCAGTGGCTTGCTCGGTTAGCGTGTTGACAAAGCTTAATGCTACATCCGTGAATGTACATAATGTGCACATGTTCTTGTATGTACTGTATGTGCATTTATACAAACACCTACATAAATCTGCAGTCATACAGTGCATTGCGAATATATTCATACCCGTTTGATTCCTGTTATACAGTGACTTTTCTGTCTCTATGATTTACTTACTCATATTTTCTCTAAAGTAGTCACATATTTATAATAAATTGCTTAAATTATACATATTAGGTCTACTATATCACTTAAATAGAGATAATAGACAATAAAAATATATATATACTTTTTTTATTGATACATGCGTTCAGTTTTTATTTATGTCCTCAGTGCAAAGTAATCAAATTCCACTAGAAATATAGACCATGAAATGATAAAAACCTCAAAATAATTTAAATTATGTTATGGACTAGGCTAAACTTCATCTAATCATACATATAAAGCATGTGAAACTGTATTTTTTTTTTTTATTATTACAATTTTCTTAAATTTATGGTGTCCTTAAAGTCATCTTCCACCCTGTTAGTATGTACTCCCTCACCTTCCAAAATAGACTACAATTCCACTGAGATCATTTTCAGGAAGTTATATTGTTTAATTTTTTCAGCTAGAATTCAACTGTACAAATGGAGGTAAGTGTCAACTCTCACTCCTACGTTTTTTTAGTTTTTGAAATGTTCTCCTACTTGTCACACTATATTATGGAAAATGTTTGTCCGATAAAAAAAAAAACATCTGACACTTATAAAAGGTTTGTTTGTCTGAAGAAGGTTAGAGAGCTAAATATTGATCACTCAAAAAACTACAACTAATTTAGCTCAAAATGTTCCACCCTGTTAGATTCCCCCGTTTGGTCTATAAACCTTACAGGGTATAATGTGAAACTAACAGGGTGGAAATTCTTATAGAATAACTAGGATTTATTGTATACGGCAAATTAATCACCTCCATAAAAATTTTGAGTGGTAATGTACATTAATACAATTGTATATATGTGATCCTGGACCACAAATTCAATCTTAAGTAGCTGGGGTATATTTGTAGCAATAGCCAAAAATACATTGTATGGGTCAAAATTATATTTTTTTCTTTTATGCCAAAAATCATTAGGACATTAAGTAAAGATCACGTACTATGAAGATATTTTGTAAATTTCCTACTGTAAATATATCAAAACATAATTTTTGATTAGTAAAATGCTAAGTACAAATTTAAAGGCAATTTTCTCAATATTTTGATTTTTTTTGACCACTCAGATTCCAGATTTTCCAAATAGTTGCATCTCGGTCAACTATTGTCCTATGATAACAAACCATACACCAATGGAAATTTTATTCATTCAGCTTTCAGATCAATTAATTTTTTTAAATCAAAAATACAACAAAAACAGTAATATTGTGAAATATTTTTACAGTTTAAAATACCTTTCTATTTGAATACATTTTAAAATGGAATTTATTTCTGTGGTGGCAAACCTGAATTGTCAGCATCATTACTCCAGTCTTCAGTGTTAAATGATCCTACAGAAATAATTATAATATGCTGATTTGTTGATATCTATGTTGAAAACAGTTCAAATTGTGTACAATTTGTTTTCAAGATTATTTGATGAATAGAAAGTTAAAAAGTAAAGCATTTATCTGAAATAGAAAGCTTTTGCAACATTATAAATCTTTAATGCATCCTTGTTGAATAAACGTATTAATTTCTTTCCATAAATAAAAATAGAAAGAAAAATGTATACTGACCCCAAAACTTTCCAACAGTAGTGATAATGTTACAAAACCTTTCTATTTCAGATAAATGCTCATCTTTTGAACTTTATATTCATAAAATAATCCTGAAAAAAAATTGTATGAAACTGTTTTCAACATTGATAATAATATTAATAATAATAAATGTTTCTTGAGCAGCAAATCAGTATATTAGAATGATTTCTGTAAGATCATGTAACACTGAAGACTGTAGTAATGATGCTGAAAAATCAGATTTGCCAACAGAAATAAATTGAATTTATTTATTTATTTTATTTTATTGGAGAGATACAATTCACAACATCTATTTATGACATTTGTCACGTTTACAGCATATCCAACTTATATTCCCGATTCAGGGGAAGAAAAACTGCTCAAAAAGTTCTTCATGACAAAAACAGATCAATATATCTCTTTAAATTATATTCCAATTACAGCAAAAACTATTTACAAAAGAAAGGGGATGTAGGCACAATATTTATATATAAACATAAAACATATGTTCTATTAAAAAAAACATTTAGTTCAATTATAAACTCGATCCATTTGGACCAAAATTCAACAAACATCTTTTTGGTTATTCATAGAAAATGTAATTTTCTCCATAATAAAAATACATTTTACAATGCCAATCCAGTCTTGTATATGTGGCAGATTGGGTTTATACCAGCATCTAGTAATAGCTTTTTTTACTTGAAGCAAGAATTATTCTATACATATATTTGTTTTTCTTTTCCCAGGAAACTATTGGCACCTTGCCCATGTAAAGTACCTCAAAACTGAAATCAACTGAATTATCAAAAATATTTTCTAATACATTATGTATATATTTCCAAAACTTCTGATATTAGGACAATCCCAAAATATATGAAAATGATTAGCATCCTGTGAGCCGTAAAGTCTCCAACAATTTGAGTTGCCTAGGAATTTATTTTTCTGTTTTGGTGTAAGGAAAAAACTAATGGTATTTCTCCAGCAAAATTCTCTCCAATAAGAAGAACGAGAAGTTGCCCATTGTAGTTTACATATATTTTCCCAGTCCTCAGTTGAGATGGTAATACCACTTTCTTTCTCCCATCTCTCCTTAATGTACAGAGATGAATCTCCTTGCAAATCCATCAATGCTCTATATAGTTTAGTAATAGTCTTTAACATTGGTTCAGCCTTGTAAGCTGAAGAGAATATTTTAACTAGAGCACTCTTATTTGGATCTCCATCAGTCCCTTTTTTAATTTTCTGACAGAAATGTTATTGGAGCTCAAGATATCTGAAGAAATCCTTGGAATATAAATTGAATTTTTCTTTAAGAGATTTAAAATCTAATAATTGTCCTTTATCTATGATTGAACAATAAGCAGTGTTCAATACTTTACAGCCTTCTCTGCGCTCATTCATTCAAGGAGGCGCGCGCTGCTGACGTCACTCACACACCAGTCTCGATCTCAGATCTCATCCGTAAGAATATAAAAGATTAAATAACTTGGTTTATGCTCATAATTTAGATTAATCTGCCCGCATCCTCCACCAATATGTAATGATAACATATAATATATATATATTGTTATAAGGGAAACAGGTCAATTTAGCTCAAAGGAAATCATTAATGATTTTATAGGGAATTTGAACAGACTCACTGTTTCACGGCGATTCACTGAACCGTTTTGTATAACAAACTCTGCACTGGATATTAAAATCCCAAAATATAGTGAAAACACTATTAAATAGCACAGTAACAAAATCGACAGATTAAGACATTAACTTATGAGCACAAAACACAAGATATTTCTCTTTTCAATATAAATAAGACTTTATTTATATACCTCTAAGACATGTAAACTAATCTACACAAGCATTCACACATTCACGCGTTGCAGAAAGAGAGAAAGTGAGGAAAGGATTAGTTTAAGAGAATGAGAATTTGATATCCCACGTTTACAGCAATATGTGCAATTGCATAAACCTGAACAACCATCAATCACTTCTTTAACACTCGCATTGACTTTTCAATGAGGCTAAAATCTATATTAAAAATTACACCAGCTCAGCAAGGATCTGGGGTTTGTACTTAGGTAGCTTTTGTATTTAAAGATTCCCTTTTGTCCTCTGTTTTGCAGAAAAGGGTTTCTCCGAAGTCGCTGATTGGCTTGGAGAGTTCAGGAGTCGTTGAAGTGGGCGATGTTTCTTGGTCGGTTTTGCGGAGTTGTGAGCTGGTTGAAATTTAGACGGGCTCTCGAGGTCGGACTCGGAGTTGGTAAATTTAACTTAGCACACGAAACTCAACGGAAAGAAAATAAACTAAAGATAAACTAAAGTAAAAGAATAAAAGGATGTAAAGAGATTAGGTGGCTTTTCTTCTCATCATGGTCGCAGCTGGCTTGAAGGGGCCTGAGCACATGGCGCTCAAAGAGAGAGTTAGAGAGAGATTGTAGATGGCATTTTCCAAGAGAGAGAGCATTTTCAAGAGAGAGGGCGTTCAAGAGAGTGTCCTAGTATTTCAACTCAGCTTTCAGACACCTCCCCAATGGTTGTCTTGACCAATTAGATCCTATGCTGGGCTCTGGCTGCTGCTTTGTTGCTCCACCCAATCAATAAATCAACATGTCATGGTTAGTCACATTGATCGAATTTTACATACTCTTGCAAAGTATCCTTTTGGATGTGATTTCTATAACCAGAATATGATACATTTGACAGAAAATCACTTTGAAGAAATGTTTAAAGCTAGAATTATCAAACTCATACATACCAAACGTGACATTAACCCTTAAGGCTTAAGCTATTTAATACTAATTAAAAGCAAGACATACACAATGATTAAAACAAGGATAGTCAAATTTGTGGGTCACATACATAATATGCAGTTATGCATAGAAATTATTAGTTTCATTAACAATGAGAATGAAAGTCTTTTAAGATGATTTTACAGTCTTTGGGACCCAAGGCATTTCAGCTGGATCCTTTGTCTTGTTGGTGTGGTCGGGGGAAGTCAATCTAACAGTCTGTAGCTGTGATTTCTGTCACAGATTTACATGTAATGGTCACATGTTGCATCTCTTTGACCATTAATATTTATTACTCAAATGTATTACCAAATTTGATAGCCTCCTTCCTGCATTGGAATTATCATTAAGTGTTCCTTTGATTTTAATGTTGCAGGCTGTATTCAGACGGGCTGGAGCTAGGGGTCTGATTTATGACTTTCTGCTGTTGTCTTGTGGAATTCGGCTCCTCATGTTTCAACCATGCTTTGATCGAATCTTGATTTGTCTGATTCGGTCCTTGATATACTACAGCAGTGATCCCTTTTTAGCCCATAGCCTAAACTGCATGTCTAAAATATTTGGTTTAAAAGCCGAATCATATGAAGCCCATTTCAATACATTCACTCACATAATCTTTTTTAAAGTTACCTTAATCCATTGATTTCCTTTTTTATGTGTAATTAAATTTTCATCTGCAATGATCGCTTGAATAGGGATCTCGTCAAACCAACCAATCTCTATATCCTTCCATCTAGCTTGATATTCTGGGTTGCACCAAAAGACAATTATTCTCAACTGTGCTGCCCAGAAATATTTTTGTAAACATGGAAGGGCCACCCCTCCTCTTTCTTTACTCCGATGCAAGGTTTTAAATTTTACCCTTGGTTTCTTGCCTTGCCATGTGAATCTGGACAACAGTTTATCCCACTCTGAGAATTGCTTTTTAGGCAAGGAAACAGGTAAAGACTGCAACAGAAAGAGCAATCTCGGAAGTATGTTTTGCTTGACTGAATCTATCCTAGATCTCATGTTAAAAAAATGGTAGAAGATTCCATCTTGCAATGTCAAGTTTAATTTTTTTATTAATAGGGCCATAATTAAGCATTTCCAAATTGTTCATATCCTTGGGGATATTTATTCCTAAATATTTAATAAATTTAATAATCCTTTTTAATATCGTTTGGGGGGTTATAATTAAAGGTCAATACCTGTGTCAAAACTGGATTTTAACTCAAAATTGCGAGTTTATATCTCGCAAATCTAACTTTATAACTCGCAATTGTGAGTTTATATCACGCAATTCTGTGACAAAAGTCAGAATTATGAGATAAAAGTCACACTTACCATTTTTTTTTTTATTCAGTGTCGGAAACGGGCTTCCATACATTACAGAAGGCAAACCATGCAGGACAATGACAGAAAGTTAATTTGCTGTTAGAACCTGTTAACACTGGTGTTCTACCCTGTTAGACAAGTAATTTTAAAGAAAATTTGAAAGCAACATTAAATGTTTGGCATACTTTGTCTTATTTTGTGAGGTGAGGAGCACTTCCAGCCTTACCACTACCACTAAAAGCAAACGTTTTTGAACAAAATTTTAAGATTATTTAACATCCTGTTGGCAAAAACGGGCACAAAAAAGTACCTGTTCTTAATAATCAAGACATATTCTATTCATTAATAATTGTTCTGTTTTTGTTTCAAGAATAAAAAATATCATTATGGCATAACGGACATATACTATCTTAGTATTGCTCATTATTGTTTAAAATTTACATTATACAAATTTTGTGATAACTATGTATATGTCCCTAACAGGGTGGAATACATTCACAGCGAGTGTCTGAACAATTCACCCATAATTATTATTTTTTAATACACTGAGATTGACCAGTATGTGTTCAATATAGTTAAACATGTCACTATTTTGGTAGAATGCTAAAAACATGAAAAACATGTAACTTTTGTTTTTCAAAAATTATAAGGCCAAAATGTTACCGGATGACCTACCCCTTAATTTTTTTAAACATTATTTTTTGTTTTGTTGCTGCCTTATGTTAATCTGCTTTAAATTACTTTTTTATCAATCTACACTCATACACCATAATTGTAAAGTTTTTAAGTTTTTAGCATCTTTGCAGATTTATTACAATTAAAAAACTAAAATGATTCTATTGCATAAATATTCATACCCTTATCTGGGACAGTTTAAATTTAGCTCAGGAGCATTCATATTGCTTGTATATGTTATTACAATTCAAGTGAAGTTAACTCGTGGCAAATTCAATTGAATGGTTATGATTTGGAAGGGTACACTTAATAAAAGGTCTAACAGTTGATAATGCATATCAGAGCAAAAACCAAGCCCTGAGGTCAAACGAACTGCTTGTAGAGCTTATTGTGTTATTTTGCTTTATAGTATGTTATTCACTCAATATGGTGTTGTTTTAATTAAAAATGATATATGTGCAAGAAAGCAATCCATAAACTGATGTAATGCAATTTGCTATGAAGCTATTGTTTCAGCTCCGGGAATTATTTATTAAATATTCAATATTGCTTGGGTTAAAGTAATATTAATATTTACCTTACGATTTATACTTTAAGTGCTCGTCCAGCGATCACTACATCAGTATAGCTCTATTAAATCTCGTTTATCTTGCTTCGTGGCCATGATAACAGTAAAACGAGTTTATTAACTCTCTCAGTCAAGCTTAGGTAGCTTTGTCTTTTATGGCAAAAGGGATACAATCTTGAAAATCACATTCCAGAGACAATTCTTTATAAAATGAGACACAGTTTACATTTACATTTATTTTTACATTTAGCAGATGCTTTTATCCAAAGCGACTTACATTTGCATTCAGGTTATACATTTTTACTCAGTATGTGTGTTCCCTGGGAATCGAACCCACAACCTTTTGTGCTGCTGACGCAATGCTCTACCACTGAGCCACACAGGAACATGTGGCTCAGTTCTGCACAATTTTGCACGGTTTATTCGTAATATTGCTATTCTAACATAAATGGATTATCTAATAAAAGCACAAACATACACACACACACATGCATACGGGAATGTTGAGGTTAAGGTTTAAAGCATAACATTCTTTCCTATTTCGTAACTTAACCAACCAGCAAAGATCACGAACAAATACGTATGCTTTGTTACTGCATTCAGATCATATTTACCAGTTCAATCAGAAATAGAGATGATACTTGCTTTCGTTGTTTTAAGCAGGCTGTTGCTTTGGTTTCGTTTTCCCGCGTGAGTTCAACGTGCTCCATTGGTTCTTTGTTACGGTTTCCACGTGGTTTCCACGCGTTGCTCTGGGAAACTCTGCTGGCTGCGTTGCTGTTGCGTGACATCACGGGGAAAGCTGTGTTGGAGGCTGTTTGATGCTGGTTCTTCGATGTTACGGCTTTGGCACGGTCTTGGACTTCTTCAGATGGTTGGTTTCGAAGCGAGAGTCCAGCGGACCGGCCTCCAGGTCAGCCTTGGAGGGTTGGAGGGCGCAGTTGCGAGAGCAGGAAGCGAGTTCAGGAGCACAAGAGAGTTACAAGAGAGAGAGAGCTGCACGCAGGCGCGTGGTTTTAAACAGTCCGATTTTGGACATCGCCCACAGGCGGCTGGTCCAATCAGTGTCCGTATGGGGCGGAGCCCCACCCATGTCCATGGTTTCTACCCTCGTTCCACTTTTTTTTTATGTGACGAAAAATAAACTTTTACCCATGTATTAAAACGCTTACTAGGTTTACACCAGAGGTGGAAAGTAACGAATTACATTTACTCGCGTTACTGTAATTGAGTAGCTTTTTTGTGTACTTGTACTTTTTTAAGTAATTTTTTTAATCTGTAATTTTACTTTTACTTAAGTATATTTTGTGTGAAGTATTGTACTTCGCTACATTTTAAAACACATTCGTTACTGAGTAAAAAAAAAAAAAATCGCTCCGTGGAAACAACTGCAGTAAATAATGGGCAGAAGAAGAAACTGGCGCTAAAATCACAAGAAAGATGCAGACGAACAAGACAGTCGTTAATGGTTCAGACCCAGCTGAAAACCAAACCCCGTCGTACTCTGCTGAAGTTGAACTCGAAGGAAATGAAGTGAACCCCTGGCCATATATTTATGCTCTATTATGCAGTGTTAGCTGTGTTTGCCTCGGGAGACCGAACTAGCAGCTTATAACATCTCGACATCGCCCTTCGCAAGCATGTAGAGGTAACGTAAGGTAAATACTTACATCATTGCATTGGTGGTTAAAATGAAGCTTTGGCGGTTTGGCAAAAGGTTTTGCACAAATGAGTCAAAAAGACAGTGGTGCAGGGTGTGCAATATCATCTGAGATAATATAATAATTGCTGTTTTAACGATGTGCGATTTGACATTATCAGTATTTTGCTCAAAACCAAACAAATCACTCTAAACTGTGCCGTGAAATCTAGTGACCTTAGATTAGACTAATCTGCGTGCATCTGGAGTGCTTTTTCACTGCGTGATTCAGTCTGTTAAAATGCGTTTAGAATGATCACAACATTGAAGATATAGAAGCAGAAAATGTATATATTTATATAATTTAATATAGTAAGTCAGCATCACATGAAGAATGCCGTTTTTCTCAAAAAAAATCACCATGATTACATAGCCCTGTAGTTTTTATTTTTACAACAGTTCAAAAAACAAGAAGTTAATTAAGAGACTTGCGTTTTAGTCACCATATTGCCTGTTTTTGCTCTATTTCGACAACAAAAATAATACCAAACACAGCCATCATACACAGTTTTGCGTCTCTGACTCTGAGCAATGACGTGTTTTGTTCCTGAATGTATTAACCGTTTAAATGATTCTGTTCAATCGCAATGATTCACTTATCAGTGACTTGCTGACACCTACTGGTGGTTCTAATTTAACATTTAAAGTATCTTTTAATTTTTTTATTTCAAATGACTATTTAACATTTGTGACCCTGGCCTGGAGCACAAAACCAGTCTTAAGTCGCTGGGGTATATTTGTAGCAATAGCCAACAATACATTGTATGGGTCAAAATTATACATTTTTCTTTTATGCCAAAAATCATTAGCATATTAAGTAAAGATCATGTTCCATTAATATATTTTGTACATTTCCTACCGTAAATATATCAAAACTAAGAGCATAATTTGAACAACTTTAAAGGAGATTTTCTCAATATTTGGATTTTTTTTGCACCCTCAGATTCCAGATTTTAAAGTATTGTCCGATCATAACAAACCATACATCAATGGACATATTATTTATTCAGCTTTCAGATGTATAAATCGCAATTTAGGAAAATGGACCCTTATGGTTTTGTGGTTCTTATTTATCAAAACATTATTTCTGCATTTGTAACTGCAGGCTAAATGCATTCATGTCAGTGTGCCACTTCAGATGAAGCTTCTGCGTTTCCTCTGCATTGCAAAGATGCATTTTGTTTATACTGATTTAATTTCCCTGGTAAGAGCCTAAATGTGTTATTATTCTAAATAACTGATTACTTTAATTAAAAACACCTAGTTTGAGATTTATAGGCCCATATCCCAGGTGTGTCAAACTCTGGAGGGTGTTGCTGGAGGGCCGCAGCCCTAAAGAGTTTAGTTCCAACCCTGCTCCCACACACAAACCATGTAGTTTTCAAATAAGCCTAAATGATTAGTTTAGCTGTATCAGATGTGTTTAATTAGGGTAATATCTACACTGTGTAGGGCTGTGGCCCTCCAGGAACTGAGTTTGACACCTTTGGTCTATCCCATTTTTCCCTCCCATTGTTAAAATGTAACTAAGTAATTTTTACTCTGAGTAAATTTTAAATGAGCTACTTTTTACTTTTACTTGAGTATATTTTTAGACTGGTACTTTTACTTGTACTTAAGTAAAATTTCAGTAATGTAATGGTACTTTTACTTGAGTACAATATTTTTGTACTCTTTCCACCTCTGGTTTACACATTTATAATATCACCACATTCATTATCTTACTGATTCATACAATTTTGCAACCGTTCATACAAGTCTAAACACTGCAACCTACACATTACAGCTTAAGGCACGATTAAGAATCAGCCCACATTTCTGTCTGTCCACTATGTGTGTGTGTTGAGGCATTGAAGCAGTGTATGTTTGGTTTAATCACTATCTGTGCTGGCTGCTTTGCTCTGTGTTGGATGTGCATGGTATATGTTCTATGTTAAATGTTTTTTGGCTTAACTGGAATGAAAAAAACAATATCTATAAGGATAAATACATTGAATGGAGAATAAAGAGTTTATTAAGAACTATATAAGAGTTAAAAAAAACTAAAAATATACCAAGAAATTGGCTTTGTCGGCTATTTGGACATCATCCAAGTTGCCGACGTTGTGATCCAAATTGTGAAACTGAATTATTGATAAAGAAAAAGATAAAAACTGATTGATTTTTCATTCCCAAAAAGAGATCAAAACCTGTTGGTATTTTTTCTTTATTAGTCTGTGTGTGTATAAAAGGCAGAGAAAGTGAGCTCACTGTGATTGTGACCTTGACTGTGTGTGAGTGTATGTGTGTGTGTATAGGAATGTGAGGGAAATTAATGTGTGTAAGTAAACACTGCGGAAAGTGAAGGTCAAAAGGAGGAGAGAGAGAAAAAAAGGAGCAGAGATTATAAGTAATCATTTTTTCTGCCTCTCGTCCAAAGCAGAGTAAAAATGTACAAAGTTGAAAAATGTTATGATTATCCAAATTAATGGAGCAGTGAAGAAGAAAATCAGGCATTTGTGGAGGCTTTGGTACAGACACCAGGTCTCCACTACCACTTTTGGTTGGAATCAGAGTTTGTTGACTTGAATGGGCAGACAAAAACATTGACAGAGTATAGGAAAAATGGTCTCCTCAGAAAATTGACCAAAATTCTAAATTTGAGAGAAACAGCATTTGAATGGCCAGATATACCTTGGGAGGATGTGGTTTTCAGACATATAAAAATTAGACAATTGGCAGATAAATTGTTGAGGCTCTGCGCACCAGCATCTTCCCAACATGAAGCTGCATTGAATACAATTGACATCCCAGTCGACCCAATTGTAGCACCCTATCTTAAGCGCAACATATCAGGCCAGTGGACAAGGGATATGTTAGGGGCTACAATCCTCAACAACGTTCGTCTCAGAGTGTCAGCTACCACACGACAAGTGGCCTGGATGTCCAAAATTCTGTTCAATACAGATGAAATGGGAAATGCATTGCCAATGTTCAATACAGATGAAATGGGAAATCCATTGCCAATGTATATACCTGGAATAACTCTGAGATGTTTGTTGGTGACAATTGAACTGAAAAGTCAGCCACAATATACACAGTATCTGTGGGTGGAAATTCAAAGAGATCAAGAAAGAGCAGAAACACCTCAGGTGGATCTGATGAGATCACTGCTTAATTAATCAAAAAAAATAAAAAAAAATAAAAGAAAGAAACAAAATGGCAGGTGAATTAGATATACATAAGAAAAAAGGAAAAAGGGGCAAAAGAGGCAGACAAATTCTAAAAATACAAGAAAAGAGATTATTGATTGACTATATGGAGCCATTAGACTTAAAATATTGTACAATTGATGAATTGAACATTAGTGTGTTCAGAATAGAAGAGTTTTGCATAAAGTTAACATCATCTCTCACTTACTCAATTTGGGCAGGAGTGTCGGCTACAGGTCGCAAATTTCATTTGAGGAGGCTGTGAAGTTTTGAGGCATTCAGCTTGGGAGAAAACATAATTTGGACAAAAAGCAATCATCAGAAGAAAGAACCAGAAGGCCTTGTGTTACCCTTCAAATTATTAACTAGAAGACACATTGTTATTATTTTAAAATATTTGAGAAAGTCTAACCAAATTCTATAAAAAGTGATAAGTCCTCCGCCCAGCAAAAATCCAGGTGGAAATCAGGGGTGGGATACTTTTAGTGATCCTCGTCTGATAAACCTGGTGAACATTAACAAGTGATTAAAAAGACTGGGATTAAGAGAGGTAAATCACTGGAAAAATAATAAGTGATGTTTTATAAACAAGTTTCAGGAGGAGCACGCGCAGATAATTAACAGCCAATTCATCATCAGTAATCACATCACTTATCCAATAAACGCTAAAGAGGACCCCTATAAATAATCAAGCAGCCTTACCTCCATTATCTCTTGTCTTCCAGATTTCGGCTTGCTCCCTTACCATGATCACAGACCCCATTGTTTTTCTCCTTCCAAACAACGAGACATATACTCGAGATTTGCGGATCCTCCGCAGCGAATTGACCGGCCCCAGGATCTCTCCTTCTCCGCCAGTCAACGCCCCCGAGCCCCAAGCTCCATCGCGGCCGCCGCTCCGCTCAACCAGCCACAAGATTTCCCCGACATCGGGGCTTAACCTCGCTTCCACCGCCGAAACCTTCAACTTCCCCGGCATCCTCGTATCATTCGGCCGCGCCAACAATTCCTCTGATCGGAAAGTGGACCGTATTTAAGCCAGAGGCAAACGCTGATTAATTACGACGCTCCGTTCTCGCGGAGGATAAACAAACGGATCTGTACTATTCTTCAACGAGCATGGGCCGCGCCCCAGTTCTCACCGCAGCAAGCCCCACTCGATTCCCGCTTTGGCTCAGCCTTTCACCGCGGCTCTTCCGGCCGCAGAGCCATACGTAGCCGGGCCTAACTTCTGTTTCCAGAAGCTAACGCGAAGCTGCCCACGCTAGCGGGCGCAGGCCAGCAGTGTTGCCAAAGTTGCTAAATTCGTTGCTCAAATTGTTAAATGACACCGCAGCATCTTTGGATATCAATGTCATTACGTAACCAGGAAGCAAGCGCTTAGAACTCACAATAACTTTCCATGTTTTCCACCAGCATTTTACCTGTATTAATTCACTTCATATTTGGATAGATAAGGCGGATAATAATTTTTGTTTCGTGGTTAAGATCAACAGTGGAAGAGACATTTCACTATTAATCATGGTGGGCTAACAGTAATGATTAACAACCATAAGTATAAAACCGTGTGTGTGTATATATATATATATATATATATATAACAATTATTGCAAGTGCAACCTAATTAATATATGAAGTTCGTACTGCCGGAACCTCTCTCAAAGTATCTAATGTTACCAGCAGATGTGCCTCTTACCGGCTAGTGGTGTCAATACTATTTCCTTTCGCGTGGTTAAGAGAGAACTAATGCCTTTCATTATTTTATCTCTTAAAGGTTACTAAATAAAAAGGTTGCTAGTTGATCGAAATACAAGTCACCAGGTTAGTCTGAGAATCGCTATGTGTTAAATAAATATACAATATTTGCTAAATTGGCAACACTGCAGGCTACCCGGAGTCACAAACACTGCCCCCCCCCCCCTTTTTTCCTCAGCCTACAGAAGCAACTTAGCATGTGGCTACCTCCACTTGCAACGCAGGCCCCCACATCTCATATTTACGTTCTACTTCCTGTTCAGCGGACGCTAGCACGAGTCTGCCACTGCTAGCAGCGCAGGCTGATCAAGCTCTACAGCCTTTTTTTTTCCGAATATTACAAACCATGTGGCCTGCAGCCGAAGCAAGCGCGAAGCTGCCTCCGCCTGCAGTACAGGACCTCACACGTCGTTCACCCTTTTACTTCTAACCCCTTTTTCTTTTTCAGTTGCCTCCAGCTCCCAAGCAGATGCCAGCGTGAGGTCGCCTCAGCTAGCGGTACAGAATACACAGGATCTGCAGGACATCTCAACCCCAATTCCCATTCCATGACCTTCAGCAGCTGAAGCAAGCTTTAGGCTGCCTCTGCTCGCAACACAGGCCCTCACATGTCTTTCCCCCTGTTACTTCTAATCCTCTTTTCCTTCCAGTGACCTCCAGCTTCCATAGCAGACGCTAGTGTGAGGCTGCCTCCGCTAGTGGTGCAGACCCACCCACAGCTTTTTCCTTACCCCAATCCCTTCACCTACCCATGGCCCGCAGCCCCGACATTCAACTCTAGCGTGAGCATGTCTCCGTTAGCAGCGCAGAACCATCCACAGCCCTGGCCTCACACCACTCCTACCCCCATGCCCCACAGTCCCATCGTCCAACTCTAGTATAATCAGGCCTCCGTTAGCAGCGTAGGCCCCGGTACCACACCATTCCCCCTCTCCTTCCCTCCCTTCTTCTGCTCCCGGAACAGTCCCAAGCGTGAGCTTTACGCCCTTGTTAAGACGTTTGATTTGGATTTCAGCTTGCGACCAATTCATCATAACCGCAAGACACATTCCCGGGTCAAAAAGCTGACTCTCTCTCATTTTTCTTTTCAGAAATTCAGAACGTTGGCACCGGAGGCGGATCTACTCCCCACCCCAGTACCTCCCTTTTCAGAACTGATATTCCCATAAATCATCCTTTGAAACCTCTCCTCGAAGCTTCCCTCAATTCAATTCTCCAAGCGGTCTCCCCCAGGACCCTCCAGTCATACCTAACAGCACGGAAAAGCTTTAAAACTTTTCATTTAGCTTATAACCTGCCATTCCCCGCCTTTTCCCTACTGGCCATCACCTCATTCATCTCCCACCTCAACATGCTCCTATCAGGTACCCCAGCCGAAAACTTTTCCAGCCATTCATTCCGAATAGGCGCAGCAACCACAGCGGCCCATAAAGGCCTTTCCCAACAGCAGATCCAAGAACTCGGTCGCTGGTCGTCAGAAGCTTTCAAAAGCTATATTCGATCCGACCGCTCCCACATCAAGGAAGCCGCAGTAGTGTCTGCTCCCGCAGGAGCCTTTTCTGTATTTCCCCAACGCCGCAGGAGTCTCTGCTCCCGCAGGAGCCTTTTCTGTATTTCCTCACTGCTGCAGCAGTGACCGCCCCCCTCAGGAGCGCTATCTGTATTTCCCCACTGCCGCAGCAGTGTCTGCTCCCGCAGGAGCGCTATCTGTTTTTCCCCACTGCCGCAGCAGTGCTCGCTTCAGCAGGAGCTTTTCTCCCCCCGGCCCCTCCCCGTTACCCAACCCCCCCCCTCTCCCAACAGCCCCACGTCACCCAGGAATCCCCACCAGCTGTTTTCCTCACTGCCGCAGCAGTGCCTGCTCCAGCAGGAACCTTCTCTGTATTTCCCCACTGCCGCAGTAGTGTCTGCTCCCGCAGGGGCCTTTTCTGTATTTCCCCACCGCCGCAGGAGTCTCCGCTCCCGCAGGAGCCTCCGCTCCCGCAGGAGCCTTTTCTGTATTTCCCCACTGCCGCAGCAGTGTCTGCTCCCGCAGGAGCTCCATCAATATCTCCCCACTGCCGCAGCAGTATCCGCCCCCGCAGGAGTCCTTCCTATATTCCTCCACTGCCGCAGCAGTGCCCGCTCCCGCAGGAGCTCTATCAATATCTCCCCACTGCCGCAGCAGTGTCTACCTTCCCCTCGCCACGCTGCTGCAGCAGCACACTTCAGCAGAAGCCACTTTTCCTCCAAGATGCCACAGCATCATTACAAGCGGCGTCCAGCATCCCATCAGCCCTAAGCCATGCAATTTTTGGGGGGTCTCTTAGCCACAATTTGGCTGCTGTCCCACGATAAGCTTTTTTTGGGGAGCTTCTGGGTCCGGGCTAAATGCCGAGCTCGGACCCCTCTTCCCGGACGAGGGGAGTACCCCGGGCTCGGGAACGATTACCGAGCTCGGAGCCCTCTCCTCGGACAGCACGCCAAATACGCATACCGTTTATTCAGTTCATTATTATGCAAGTGTGAACTCGTGAAGTGATGTTTTATAAACAAGTTTCGGGAGGAGCACGCGCAGATAATTAACATAGCCAATTCATCATCAGTAATCACATCACTTATCCAATAAACGCTAAAGAGAACCCCTATAAATAATCAAGCAGCCTTACCTCCATTATCTCTCATCTTCCAGAAACCCTCCACCACCCCAACTCCTCACCTCCAGTCCGTTTCCACCCCAGCACGGGGTAGGGGGGAGCTTCTGGGTCCGGGTTAAATGGCGAGCTCGGACCACTCTCCCCGGACGAGGGGAGTACCCCGGGCTCGGGAACGATTACCGAGCTCGGAGCCCTCTCCTCGGACAGCACGCCAAATACGCATACCGTTTCTTCAGTTCATTATTATGCAAGTGTGAACTCGTGAATAATAATAAGAGATAATAATTCATTGTATTGAACAGGTTAATAAATCTGACTTTCAAAAATGTCAAACCCAGTGGAGGTCTTGGCAGCTGTAAATCCAGCCTGTAACGAAACAATAAGGGAACTCTCAGGAAAGTGGGCAGAGAGAACAAGGAAATTGGCCACTAAGTGGCCGGCAATGGGAACATTTAATGTGGTAGTATGTAAAGAAATGGAAGTTTTGACTAAAAATTACAAAACCAATGACACCTCCAAAAAGAGAAATGAAAAAAGAGAACGAGAATCAGGGGTATTAACCCTGTTCAAACAATATTGAATTAAATAAATAAAATTGGAAAGACAAGAAAGAGAGAATAAAAACAATGAAACAAAAGAAGAAAGGCCACCTCCATATGCTCCTTCCTGTGATCAAGCCGTTAACCAAATGCCTGTAATACAGGGAAAAATAGATTTAAAAGGGTCAATAGAATTTGAGGGATACCTACATGATGAAAATACAGATGTTGACAAAGAGCAGAGCTGCACGAGAGAAGTAAGAGGAGCAGTAGGCGGTAGGGAAAAAACACACTCACACAGCCATGAGGGAGGGGCTGGAGCAACCGAGAGAGAGGCTGAGAACATCAACACCACTGACGCAGCCAAAACAGAGAGAGAGAGGGAGAGAGAGAACAGCCCACAAGGAGGAGCCAAGGATGGAAAGAGAGAGGGCTGAGGACTGCAGAGGGGAGGAGAAAACAGGTGAGCCACCCACATATCATTCTCTTTCAGAAATGCTGGATGACCTGGCATGCTGCCACAGACATATGACATCAGGTTGTGAAAGCGTGGAAAACTATCAAGCTGAAGAGCCTGAGGAAACACCTGCAAGAAGTATATCACCTGCTGACATTGGTCATGCAAGATATAGAACCTCCAGAAGATCAGTTACAAGTTCATAGAACATGGAGACAAGGAGGGAGGGAGGAACACAGATCAACCAGGGCATCAAGAGAAGCTGAAGCCCCAAGATTTGAATGCCCAATCCTCATCAAGCAAGGATATGCCCAATATATACCTTGGGCCGGCCAAGATCTGGACACTTTGGCTTCCCACCTTCCAGACATACATGAAGGAGCCGGGAAATGGATCAGCACATTCGAAGAAGAAACAGTTGGAAAACTTCTGGCCCTGGGTGATATCAAAGCCCTGCTGGCAAAGTGCCTGGGAGCCTCCAAGATGAATGACATCCTCAAGCAATCTAGCCTCCTTCAAGCAGTGGATAGGCCTCAGGCAGATGGACTCTCCTTTGACAAACATCGACATGACATCTGGTTGACACTGAGGGCTAAATACCCAATGCAAACAGACCCAGGGTTCCTGAAGGGGGAACCAATGGAGGAAACTGAGAATCCCATCACCTACATCCAGAAACAACTAAGACATTGGAAAGAGGAACTGGAAAGGGATCCAGAAAAAGACAAAGTACTGACAGCACTCTTCAGAACTGCCATTGTGGAAGCCATGCCTTCAACAGTGAAAGTAAAACTGGAAGATGTAGTAGGACTGAATTCCAAGTCACATAAAGAGTTCAGAGACCATGTGGTCCATGCTGTGGAACAATACAGAAGACAACAGTTAAAGGTAAAAGATCAAGAAAAAGAGCTACAAAGAAAACTGAACCAGATGCAGCTCGAAGAGCTGCTAAATAAGAAGAAAAAGGTCCAAGCAGTGCAGAAGGAAGACCAGTCCGCAGTAATGGCACCTGTCAATACTTCAGTGCTTGTCAATCCACCAGCACCAATGAATGTGCATCCACCAGCATTTCAGACTGCAACAGCACAAATGACACCTGCTGGAACAGTCAATGCACCACACGGACCAGCACCAGTTGTCATCTATCTTAAGCCAGAGCAGTCAAATAACAGGAACTGGAATAGACAACAACAAGGAGGACGCGGCAGAGGAAGATTTAACAACAATCAACAGAGAGTTGGTGGCTCACCAAGAGTGTGCTGGGGATGCAATCAGCTGGGACACAACAGAAGAGATTGCCCCATCAACCCTTGGCAGAACAGTCAACAAATGGCTCCAGAAGTCAACTATGGACAACAACAAGTGCAAGCCCAAGCTCTAGGCCCTGTTAACCCATGGCGTGGGCCTGACCAAGGATACTAGGGCTGCCCAGAGAATCCTACGGGGAGGAATCAGCTTCCAATGATATCATGTGTTGCTGATCAAGAACCAATGCTGCAAGTTAATATCGAAGGAAAACCCATTACTCTGATGCTCCACACAGGGGCCAGCTTTTCGAGTTTAAATCCAAGATATGCCTCGCACCTCCCCATGTGTGGGAAATATATAAAGACAGTAGGATTCTCGGGGGTAACTCAGCTACTTCCTATGACGGCCCCTGTGAGCATAAGTCTGAAAGACACTGAAATAAGAATACCAATTTTAGTTTCAGAACATACACCTGTCAATTTGTTGGGCAGAGATGCCATATGTAAACTAAAAATGCAAATATGGTGTACCCCTGATGGAATTTATGTGGATGATAAAGCAATTAGAAAAATGAATGTCTCAACATTGCAACAAACACAAGAACCATGTGCTAACATATATTGGTTAGGAGAGCTAAAAGAAGATGTGGAAAAGACAATTAGCAAATGGGGAAGATACATAAGAGAACAGCTTTGTGAGCCAAGCCTACCAAAAACTGAATTTCATTGTACAATGAAGTATGATGAAAACAAAGACTCTGAACTTGAAAAAAGATGGTTAGCAAACACAAAAGGGCAGAAAATCACTATGATGTCACAATACATAGTAGTAGGACCAGAAGGAGCAGCTCTGCAAGTAGATAGGGAAAAATTCATTGATGAGTGGTTTCAAATACCAAACTCAGTTCCACATGTTACCTTATACGTAAGCAAAAACTTTACTTCTAAAAACTTGGGCCCCATGGTGCAAAAAGCAGAAAAATGCAAGTGGGAAGCCACAGAAAATCCTCTAATCTTCCAATCAGCAGATAAAGGGTATCTCAAAATGTTGTGTGCTACCCCAATGTTGGGGGTTCC
Source organism: Oxygymnocypris stewartii (assembly GCA_003573665.1). NCBI lineage: Eukaryota > Metazoa > Chordata > Actinopteri > Cypriniformes > Cyprinidae > Oxygymnocypris > Oxygymnocypris stewartii. The sequence goes on from QVTF01003615.1 coordinate 424,037, forward strand.
CAGAATGGTTATAAATACAAAAATTGATCCAAAAGTCAATGAACATCAGACAAAGCAAGCTGAATTGTTAAAAGAAATGGAAAAACAAGTACCAATGGAATTATGGTCTCAACATGACAAATGTGGGGTTGGTAAAATCAGCCAATACAGTTAGAATAGCACTCAAATCAGGAGCTAAAATACCAAAGAAGATGCAATACCCTTTGAAGCCAGAAGCGGAAAAGGGAATCAAGAAAACAATTGAGGGATTAGTGAAAGCAGGAGTACTTATTGAAAGTACTAGTTATTGTAACACCCCAATATTGCCAGTAGCTAAGGCAGACAAATCAAAATGGCGCTTGGTGCATGATTTGAGAGCAGTGAATGAGGTTGTGGAAGATTGGCCTGCTGAAGTACCAAACCCGCATACGTTGCTAACCAATGTTCCATCTACTGCTAATTATTTTACTGTGATTGATCTCTGCTCAGCTTTTTTCAGTGTTCCCCTAGCTGAGGAGAGCCAACAATTGTTTGCATTCACCTACCAAGGTAAAAAACTCACATACACGAGAATGCCTCAGGGCTTCAAACATTCACCACATGTGTTTAATCAAGTTCTAAAAGAAGACTTAAGTGATCTTAGGCTGGACAGCACATTGATGCAATATGTAGATGATTTATTCAATGACTTTGGAACAATGTCATCAAGATTCAATTAAAGTACTCAATAAATTAGCTGAGGGGGGACATAAGGCCTCAAAAGAGAAACTGGCAAAGCATCTACCCAATTCAACTTCGTATCAGCGCAAATTTTGTTCAATTTTGCTTTGAGAGTCCCGTTAACCCGTTCGACGAGGCCTTGCGACTGGGGGTGGTAGACACAGCCTAGCCTTTGTTTTATCCTCAATTGTTGTATTACTGTCTTTACTGTTCTTTGAATGAAAGCTGATCCATTGTCTGAGCTGATTTGGGATGGGATACCAAATCTGGGAATTACTTCTCTTGTTAGAAATTTAATTACTGTCTGGGCTCCTTGATCTGCTGATGGAACTGCTTCCATCCATCTACTGAACCTGCCAATTATTACCAACAAGTATCTTTTCCCTCTAACAGTTCTTATCATGTCTGCATAGTCCATGACTAGATGTTTGAATGGTCCTTCTGGGACTGGTATATGACCAATTGGAGCAGATATTCCTTTTCTGACATTATTTTGGGCACAAACTTCACATTCAGATAAATACTCGTCCACCATTGCCTGTAAATAAGGCGACCAATAACCTTGACGCTTTATTTTTCTAATCACTTCTCCCCTCGCGCAATGGTCAAAACCATGCGCGTCAGAGATCAGGATTGTAAGCAATGGTGTTGGAACAATCATGTGGCCTTCGTGAGAACGCCAAAGTCCATTTGCATCTCGTGTTGCTCCTCTATGCTGCCACACACTCATTTCATATGGTGTGGCTTGTTGTTGTATTCGCGGAACGTCTGCCAATTGAGGCTGAGGTTGAATCAGAACTGAGGGAGCCATGATTGCTATTGTACAGCCAGAGGCTTGTTTAGCATATTGATCAGCTGCATTATTGCCCTTGATCACAAAATCCTTGCCTTTTTTGTGTGCTTGACATTTGATAATGGCCAACTTTTTGGGATGCATCATGGCTGATATTAACTCAATTATCTGGTCACCATGCTGGATAGGCGTGCCATCACTTTTCTTAAACCCTCTTTGCTTCCAGACTGCTCCAAAGAGGTGGCATACACCATGTGCATATGCAGAATCAGTGTAAATATTTACAGTTTGGTCTTTAGCCAGTTTACAGGCTTCAGTGAGAGCCTTCAATTCCGCCAATTGTGCTGAGCATGGTTGCTCACAATGCTGCACCACTACTGGAACAAAATCATCATCAGCACGTTTTACAATTGCAAATCCAGCATGATTACCCAAATGGTCTCTAAAACATGAACCGTCCACAAAATATTCATCATGTACATCAGGAATTGGTGTTGATTCTAGATCTGGTCTCAATCTGGTAAAGGCTAAGGAATCAGCTATGCATTCATGTGGTGTACCTTCATCCTGCAACGGTATGAAATTGGCTGGATTAACTGTTGTGCATTTTTTGATTGTAATGTCTGAAAAGGTTAGCAAGGTTGAGTATGCTATACATCTAGAGGGAGTCAGAACAAACTTCCCTTGTTCCAATAGCTCTGTTACTTTGTGATGAGTATAGCTTGTAACTTGGGCAGTCGTGGCCTAATGGATTGAGCGTTGGACTTGAAACCCGAGGTAACCCAAGGTTGTGGGTTCGAATCCCGGCTCCGGCAGGAAGTCCACGACTGCTCCCCGGGCGCTGCACACTGCTCCAAGTGTGTGCACTTGGATGGGTTAAATGCAGAGAACACATTTTACTCCTCATTATACTCTGTATAATTGTGTATGTGATAAAGATAAAGCTCATCTGAGCTTAATTTGTAATTGTAATTGTAAAATGGTGGGTCTCCCTCAGCTACATTATCCGGTTTTGTGCTATAATAAGCAATTGGTTGTTTTTTCCTTCCACTACAAGTTTCCTGCATCAGCACTGCAGATGCATGGCCATCTTTTCTGTTTGCAACATACAAATTAAATGTTTTGTCATAAGTGGGAGTGGCCAAAGCAGGAGCACTCTGTAACTCTTTTTTCAATGATTCAAATGATATTAATGCCTCAGCAGTCCATGTCAATGATGCCCTAAGATTTTGATGGCCCACTTGTTTCATTAGTGCCCTTAGTGGAGCTGTTTTGATCGCATAATCTTCAATCCATTCTGCACTAAAACCTGTCATCCCCAAAAAAGTCATAATTTGTCCCACTGTTTGTGGTTGGGACGCTTTGCTGATGCCCTCCAATTGACTGGGCGATACAGCTTTCATCCCATGTGAAATTGTGCGTCCTAATGAGCTACCGTATGCAAACCAATAGAATAACAAATTTGACACCACATGAAATGTTGACAGGCAGACCAATGCCAGTCCCATATTTGAGGGGCCCATATGAAGGACCGCCTCTTGAACAGTTGCAGATGGAATTGAGAGCATACATGAAACAGTTAACAGCTATTCATGAAGCCATTAATGCCCAAGAGCAAAGCAGAGGTCCCAGGGAGGAAGTGGAAACACCTGGCGCTATTCAACCTGGAGATCAAGTATACTTGAGGGTATTTAGGCGAAGGTGGAATGAGCCAAGAAGAGAAGGCCCATATACCGTTGTAAGAGCAACCCCTACAGCAGTACAGGTAGAGGGAAGTACAACTTGGTACCACTTAAATCATTGCACCAGGGTACCCAGGTTACGACCCAGAGGGCGAGAAGAGCAACCAGAAATCGATGAAGAAGGAGATGAACAGATAGACCCCCCAGAAAGGGAACAGAGCCCTGAAATCCATGAGTCTGAGGAAAGTAACATTGCTGCACCTCATTTTAGGGAAACGGAACACGCTGAAGCAAGAGAACCATCTGAAGATGAAATACTGCCTGCAGAAACAGAACAGGACGATCAGGGAGAGACTGATCCTGGTCCTAGTGCAGATATACCTGATGCAGCGATTGCCCAAGGTTCGGGGCGACCCACAGGGTCCCCTGAACCAAGACCATCAACTAGTGCCCAGTCCAGATATCGACCTGATGAATTCCTCACACTCGACCCAGCCACCATTGCTGATCTATTCCATTAATGTGACTGATCAAACACCAGGTATTTATGCAAACATACATGTCAGAAAGAGGTCAGCAGGCTGGACATATAATGATGAGAATGATACCCTAATCTATGACATGGAATCCTACTTACAAAAAGAAGGGCTGTTAGATGCAGCACATCACAATGACTGGTTTAAATGGGCAGAATATACTGCAAAAGAAGCTGGAATGTTTAGCTGTGTGCTTTGTTCGCCATCCCCTCTTAAGAAACTTGTAGTTGTGCCAAACCCATATGATTACATGCACTGTGGTAGATTTTACTCACAATATTGTGAGAATATGACTGGAAAGGTATACCCCTATTGTCCAGCAGAATGTTTAACTATGCTTGGGAACAAGAATTTCCACCGATTCTACAGACAGCAAGGGTGGGGGGATGAATGTAAGCGAAGAGATAACGTTGATTGAAGGAGACCTAGATGAAGTTAAACAGCCTCAGCCAAAGAGACGTAGAGCCAAAAGAGCATATGAAAAAGATCCAAATGTATCCTTAGATATCATAGGCCAACCAAGAGGAATCCCAGAGAAATATAAAGCAAGAAGTGAGATAAAGTCTGGATTTGAGTCTATATGGATATGGATAACCCCAAATAAAAACTTAGAATGGATCAATTATATCTACTATAATCAGCAGAGATTCATAAATTATACTGATGATGCTTTAGATGCTCTGGGAAAGCAGTTGGGTTCCACTAGCAAAATGGCATGGCAGAACAGACAAGCTCTAAATTGGCTCCTGGCTGAAAAAGGAGGAGTGTGTGTAATGTTTGGTTCTGACTGTTGTACTTATATTCCAAACAATACAGCCCCAGATGGATCATTCACCAAAGCAATGGGGAAACTGAAAAACCTGAGAGAGGAGGTGACCAAGAATGCTGGAGCAGACATGCATACCTGGGATTGGTTTAATTCACTTTTTGGGTCTTGGGGACAATGGTTAACCAAAGTGAGCATTATAATTGGCATTGTTGTTGTTGTGTTTCTTTTGTTGTTCTGTTGTATTGTGCCTTTCATCAGATCAATGCTAGCCAGTGCTGCAGCCAAACAGATGATTAATGTGTCGGTGAGACCAACTGGAATATCTTAATTGTATTTTCTTTTCATATTATGTAGTAGCATTAGAATATTTGGATAGAGTAGGAAGGAAGTTAGAATATTTTTATGTATTTTATTTTGGCATATACCCCTTCCTGAAGTCATTTGTTTTGAAATCTTTATCTTTGAATCATTTATTCTGAAATCATATATTTCTAAAAAGCATTTTAATCTCTTACATATATCAAATGTGAAATATGATTATTTTTGGAAAGAAAAGGAACGCTGAAGGTTTTAAGCAGGTCAGTGTCTGTGTTACAAGACAATGCAACCAGAAAAGGGGACGATAAAGAAAGATTGTATGTTTACTACTTATTAGCAAGTATTCATCAGTTAACCTTCATTATCAGTATGTAGTTTGTTTCTTCTTACACTGGAAAATATGAAAAGAAAGAAGGATCGACGAGCACCTCAGAGCTTAGCAGCATGAGTAGATTCAACTGGAGGTTTAAAACCCCACCATCTACTCCAACACCAGATATAGCTGAAGGGCATTGGATCTGCCTAAGAGCTCCTCTGGCAACAAAGGACAACATCACCAGATAGAGCTCCAGGCTACCGGAAATGTTTGGAGTTCCTCTGGCAGCGTGGGATCAACCAGTGCATAATATGTTACTTTTCTAATTTTGATATTTGATAAGTGTAATCATTTGACTAATCATTCATATACTCTACATAACCATGACAACCATGGGCAAGGCTATAAGACATGCACATGCTTTAAAACACATTGCTGATTTGTTTTGAGTGATTGTGGACCCCCAAGAATGTATAGGTAGGGAAGTAGATTATTTTACTCTTCTCTAGTCAATGGTGAGAGGAGATGTTTGGATCTGACTTCCACTGGAGTGCAGAAACATAAAAAAGCCATTTGTTAAGTGAAAAGATAATGGAGAACCTTTATTGGTTCATAGAAGGCTGGGTGGACTTGTGGTGTTGCACTCTGGGCAAGGGATATTAGTGGTGAGACTTCGTAAAGTCTCAGAGGGAGGAATATATTGTGTTATTTTGCTTTATAGTATGTTATTCACTCAATATGGTGTTGTTTTACTTAAAAAAGGATGTATGTGCAAGAAAGCAATCCATAAACTGATCAATATATTGAAAATACTAAAAAACAATTAGTGAACTTAAATAACCATATGAACTTTGGCATTTGGTCGGTATTAAAACATTTATAATAATAAGAATATATATATATATATTAAATAATAATTTAAATAATAAAAAAACTAAATGATGCAGGAAAAACACGGGAGAGATGTATTATTTTATGGACTGGCCATTATTTAGTGCTATGTACAAAGGTAATGTGGTCATTCATACTAGAAGCCTGAGGGCGCCCTCGTGCAGAAAATTCACATAATATGCATACACAAGCAATAGAACTGATGCTGCCCCAGAAATCCTATTATTATGGACAAAAGCATCTAGCTATCGCTGTAACTGAATAAAATGAAGATAGAATCGATTTGCCTTTGAATTATGAAATATTAAGCGAATAAACACTCGAATGTGACAATGTATAGTTTGTCTGTGTTCTTAAAACCACCTCAGGTATTTTCATAAAAATAAGTATATTTATAATCCATCGCTAATCGACATGACATTTATTACAGTAGAGGATATATTTCTGCCTCTGTTATAAGAAGTCACAAAAGATCATCAAAGTAAGTTATTTCTAACATTCGACTGATGCCGTCTAGTATATTATAATGTTCTCTTTTGTTGGGACAGCAGGTTTAGAATCGTGTCTCGTTAGGGAAGATGTTTCGTGTGTGCTGCTTTTTCAAATCCATCTTATAAGCTGGGGGAGCGCGTAGACCAGGGTTCCTCAAATTTTTCCCTGGACGGCCAATCTGCTGCAGAGTTTAGCTCCAACCCTGATCAAACTCGCCTACTTGTGATTTTCTAATTATCTTGAAAATGCTAATTAGCATGCTCAGGTGTGTTTGATTAGGGTTAGAGCTAAACTTTGCAGGAGTGGGCCAGATCTGAGGATGGCTGACGTAGACTCACAGACACAAAGTTAGTTTGGAGAGAAATAAAATGCACGGAAATGATTTAAATGCAAAACCGAAAAAAAAATGTTCCGATTGGTAGTGGAGGGCAGAGCGAGGCTTCGTGAAACACTGAAGCAGTCGAAGCAAATGTGTCGAGGCTTCGAAACATTTCAAAACCCGTCTCTATGGTGACACTTAGTGGTCATTTTCAAGTATTGCTCTGAAATAGTGTCGACAAAGAAACAGTTAAGCGAATTGACAAATTATAAGGTATGTTGTGTTAGTCGATCCTCCAAGTGATTTGGGGGAGTGGTTAGTGTGCTCGACTGGAATGCTGTCTCCTTGGGTTTGAATCCTGGGTGAAGTAGTCATCTTCACAAAATTATAATAAACAATTAAAATGTGTGTTTTTATTGTTATGTTCTTGTAAAGTATTTGAAACATTGGTCTGACATCAGTATAAACTCTTTGTGAATAAATAAGTGGTATTTTGGTAATGAAAAATAGACAATACATCCAAATACAAAATACATCAAGCCAGAATGTCTTTTTTTTCATATAAAGATTTTTATTAAAAAATATAAATTGTTCTGCTGTTGATGGACTTAGCCTACTTTTTTACATAGAATTTATCCAACCTTTGAAAAAATCCTCTAAAAAAAAACACGAATTGAAGATGCGTTAACTCCACTTCAATACTTTGTGGGAGTTAGGTTGAGACAGATGTGCAACTGTGTGATTTGTTCCAGACCCTGTCAATCAAACCCAGAATCGGCAGGTATGCCACATCTCGAAACACTTGTGACATGGCCCGATGCTTCGAATCGCCTTAGTCACATGACATGGGTGTCTCAAATCATGCTTCAGAGCAGTGTTTTCGAAACATCTGCGCTTCGGGATCACAACACCCGTGTCGAAATGTCAGTTTCGCGTCAGCCATCCCTACTGATTGGTCGAACTCCTCTTCTTTTTCTGTTGCTTGATTTGAGTACTACGTGTGGACAGAGGAGTAACCAGGGTTTTGCATAGTTCAGAGTGACAAATCATACCAGCGTACTTTGAGGTCAAAATGCGTATCCGTTACGCAAAATGCTGAAGATGTATGATGCTGAAGAAAAAAATGCTGAAAATGCCGAAGAAGCTTGTATCAAAAAAAGGAAACATCTCACATTGAAGCACTGTATCGGAGCTTGATTCGTTTTGCCAAAAGCACATGATCTATGACGTCCGAAGCTTCATTCGCCTGAAAACCACGTGACTGCTTCATATCTGGTTCAAACAAAGCGAACCACAGTGCAGTTTCCTTTACATTATATTACTTTATAATGCGTTAGTCCTAATTTGTATATTATGGTCAAATGAACTCTGCCCATGAAATAACAGTCTAAGGACTGATGCAGAGTTAACATTGACAGATCACAGATTTAATTCATAAGCTTATGTTTGATTTATTTGAATTATTTTTGTGGCAGTACACTGACACAAATTAATGACTTTGACAATGGCCATTATTTTTATACAATAAATTAAAACAAGGATTCAGTTGTAGAACCAGATGTGAAACCAGCAGCTGTAATGAATCACATCACTTTGGAAGGTTTTGTTAATTTTTATGACCACAAGATGGCCACAGCATGAACCGTTTTATAAAGCTTCGAGTAATGAACCTTTTCCCGATACAATTGGGTTTAAAGCTTCACTGGTTCAGAACGCTTCACTTCGCCATCACTAATACAGGTGCTGGTCATATAATTAGAATATCATCAAAAAGTTGATTTATTTCACTAATTCCATTTAAAAAGTGAAACTTGTATAATGTATACATTCATTCCACACAGACTGATATATTTCAAGTGTTTATTTCTTTTAATTTTGATGATTATAACTGACAACTAATGAAAACCCATTAAAACTGAAACCCACTGAAAACCCATTCAGTATCTCAGAAAATTAGAATATTGTGAAAAGGTTCAATATTGAAGACACCTGGTGCCACACTCTAATCAGCTAATTAACTCAAAACACCTGCAAAGGCCTTTAAATGGTCTCTCAGTCTAGTTCTGTAGGCTACACAATTATGGGGAAGATTGCTGAATTGACAGTTGTCCAAAAGAAGACCATTGACACATTGCACAAGGAGGGCAAGACACAAAAGGTCATTGCAAAAGAGGCTGGCTGTTCACAGAGCTCTGTGTCCAAGCACATTTATAGAGAGGCGAAGGGAAGGAAAAGATGTGGTAGAAAAAAGTGTACAAGCAATAGGGATAACCGCACCCTGGAGAGGATTGTGAAACAAAACCCATTCAAAAATGTGGGGGAGATTCACAAAGAGTGGACTGCAGCTGGAGTCAGTGCTTCAAGAACCACTACGCACAGACGTATGCAAAACATGGGTTTCAGCTGTCGCATTCCTTGTGTCAAGCCACTCTTGAACAACAGACAGCGTCAGAAGCGTCTCGCCTGGGCTAAAGACAAAAAGGACTGGACTGCTGCTGAGTGGTCCAAAATTATGTTCTCTGATGAAAGTAAATTTTGCATTTCCTTTGGAAATCAGGGTCCCAGAGTCTGGAGGAAGAGAGGAGAGGCACAGAATCCCAGTTGCTTGAGGTCCAGTGTAAAGTTTCCACAGTCAGTGATGGTTTGGGGTGCCATGTCATCTGCTGGTGTTGGTCCATTGTGTATTCTGAGGTCCAAGGTCAACACAGCCGTATACCAGGAAGTTTTAGAGCACTTCATGCTTCCTGCTGCTGACCAACTTTATGGAGATGCAGATTTCATTTTCCAACAGGACTTGGCACCTGCACACAGTGCCAAAGCTACCAGTACCTGGTTTAAGGACCATGGTATCCCTGTTCTTAATTGGCCAGCAAACTCACCTGACCATAACCCCATAGAAAATCTATGGGGTATTGTGAAGAGGAAGATGCGATATGCCAGACCCAACAATGCAGAAGAGCTGAAGGCCACTATCAGAGCAACCTGGGCTCTCATAACACCTGAGCAGTGCCACAGACTGATCGACTCCATGCCACGCCGCATTGCTGCAGTAATTCAGGCAAAAGGAGCCCCAACTAAGTATTGAGTGCTGTACATGCTCATACTTTTCATGTTCATACTTTTCAGTTGGCCAAGATTTCTAAAAATCCTTTCTTTGTATTGGTCTTAAGTAATATTCTAATTTTCTGAGATACTGAATTTGGGGTTTTCATTAGTTGTCAGTTATAATCATCAAAATTAAAAGAAATAAACACTTGAAATATATCAGTCTGTGTGGAATGAATGTATACATTATACAAGTTTCACTTTTTGAATGGAATTAGTGAAATACATCAACTTTTTGATGATATTCTAATTATATGACCAGCACCTGTATATCCTATATGTACATATGATATATTAAATATATCAAATTCATTTTATACCAGTTACCACACACTGCGGTGTTGTTGTGCAGCTGGAGGTTGATGTTGATGGTGCTGGCGGTCGTGGTGGAGACGCTGCTAGCACCGGTTGGGAAGAGGAGTTGTTGTTGCATGGAGAAAGTGCAAGTGAATCGATCGTGGACAACGAGTCTGAAACGCAAAGTTTGTCTAATTAGTTGAGAATGCACAAATTACTGCAACACACACACAAAAAGCCAACAACAACAACTCCTGAACATCATGAACAATAGCACTACCGCTAATAACTATTAGCAACTTGGACTTTGTGCTGTATTACGCCATGATTTTACAGTGAAATAAAATAGGAATTGACGGTCAATAAAATCATTCAAGTTAAGATTAAGCATTATATTTAGGTAACATAACACAACGTACCATCCTCGATCGTGTTCTCCAACAATGGCATGGCAGAGTCCAGGGCACCCTCCCTCCCAATACTCGTTGGTCTACCTCCTTAGATTACGTCCATTTGGTCAAACCACTCCGGCTGTTGTGGTCCTTTATGCTTCTGTAGTCGCTCTTCAGTTTTTGTAACTTGTCCCTACACTGTTTGTAAGTACGGAGGTAGCCGTGTGCGGCCAAGAGCTTAGCGACCTCCTGAAAAACTTTTTCATTCCGCGTCGTCCCATCAAGCTCTCGCTGGATCCACTCCTCGGCTATCAACGAGAGGAATGTCTGTACTTCCTCAACAGACCACGAAACAGCCATTTTTTGGTTGATTCAAAAAGGTGCGTTTGTTCAAACAAAAGTTGCGTCCGATCCTTCGCTGGCTGTGCTGGTTTAAATCTAGCGGGTCTTGTTGGGTCTCGTGTTGTAAGCTCAGTGACGCAGTAATGACGATTTTCTCAGGCCAATCAGTGATCAGCAGAGTTTACACATCAAGTTTTGGTAACGGTACGATTGCTTGGAACCTCGGCTGAGGTGGTACTAAAAAAGTACTGGGTACCAGGTACTGTACCCAGTGGAAAACCCCCCAAAATTGAACCGTACTGAACCGTACCGTGCTGTACCATGCCGTGAAAAAGCACCATTATACAGCTCCTTACCTGTATAAAAGACACCTGGGAGCCAGAAATCTTGCTGATTGATATGGGATCAAATACTTATTTCACTCATTAAAATGAAAATCAATTTATTACTTTTTTAAATGCATTTTTCTGTATTTTTGGTTGTTATTCCGTCTCTCACTGTTCAAATAAACCTACCATTAAAATTATAGACTGATCATTTCTTTGTCAGTGAGCAAACGTACAAAATCAGCAGGGGATCAAATTTTTTTTTTCCCACTGTACATAACGTTATAATGAGAGCACTATTGTAAAAAAAAAATTAGGGTTAGGGTTTCGCTGACGTATAATATGAACTAACTTGAAATCAAAACATAAAACATAATTTACCCCATTTGTGTTTTGCAAGGCACCCTTTCAATTTTTTTTCCTGTGTGTTAACGTCAGTAATTATGACTGTTGAATGTCTGACTTGACTCTTGGTAATGTCTTTTGCACCCCCCTCCCCCCCCAAACATACGATTCGACTATCAGTCAACTATCGTCAAGATTCGAAAATTCCGATTTGATCCTATGCAAATCCTTAGCTGGGGACACCGTTAGTCCTTTTACATTATTGACACACTATTTTCCTATTTGATACTGTAAAGCTGCTTTGACACAATCTGTAGTGTTAAAAGCACTATAAATAAAGGTGACTTGGCCTGACAAGAAAAGAAGTGGCCAGTTGCAAAACTACAAGTATATCTTGCATTTTCATGGAAGAGCAGAAGATTTTCTGATGAAAAACAATGAAGAACTGGCCAAAAAAAGAATATAAATGATCTCTTAAAAAGATGAAAGTTTTTTTTTTTTCTGATATTCTTGAAGTAAATGACTTCCTTATATTACAAATGAGTCTTCTCCTTTGTGCGAACCTTCAGGTGTTTCTTCAGGACTGATTCACAACGGAAATTTTTACCACAATGATCACAGTTAAATGGTCTTTCTTCAGTATGAGTGAGCAGATGGGTTTTCAGAGTAGAAGCCTGAGTGAAACTCTTCCTGCATTGATCACAGGTGTAAGGTCTCTCTCTCTCCGGTGTGGATCCTCATGTGATTCTGGAGGTTTCGGAGGACTTGGAAAACTATTCCCACACTAATCACAGGTGAAGGGTCTTTTTACAGTGTGGACCCTCATGTGTCTCTTAAAGTTTCCTTCATCTGAGAAACTCTTCCTGAATTAATCACAGGTGTGTGGTTTATCCCCAGTGTGCATCCTCATGTGATTCTGAAGGGTTGATTTAATTCAATTTTTTTTTACATTGAGGGCAGGCAACAGATTTTTGGGCTTCAGTTTTGAGTTCAATATTGAGTTCAAGAATCATTTTAATCCCATCATATCTGGTCGACAAACGTTATAGAAAGAAAAAAAAATCGATTGACTTGGTTTTTGTGATTTGTAATGTTTTTATTCTTTACCTGAAACAACGTAAATGTAGTGAGCATCAGCATGTTCTTCAGCATGAGGATTGACGAATAAACACCAACCTCTTTGCTTTCTGGTAGTTCTGCCAAAAAATATGTTTTATTTCTGAAGGACATGACACAAGATCAACCAATAAAATGTCCTGTCGCTCATTATGGCTGTTAGGAAACTAACACAGAAGAGACTTTACTGCTCAGCACATAAAGATTAAATATTTATCGTGATTTCAGGTCGTGATTGTTTTTCGTATGAATGAATAAAGAAAATAACTGAGAGAAACTCTCCCTGCATGGATAGCAGTGATATGATTCACTGCATGGGTCCTCATGTGTAGCTTAAGGTAGCTTTTAAAAGTTAAGCTTTTTCAGCACTGATCACACGAGTGCGGTTTCTCTCTAGAGTAGATCCTCTCATGTCTTTTCAGACATGATGACAGACTGAATCTCTTGTTACAGTGTGAACACTTGTGAGGTTTTTTCTAGTGTGAATTACCTGATGGCGCTTTACCGCACTCTGAACACATGTGAACAGTTTCTCTTCAGCAGGGGGCGGTTTCTCCGTTTGGGCGATTGGGCGACGCACCACCAAAGCATGAAAGGAAGGGATTTTTTTATTTCACATTTAATCACAGTGTTTACGCTTGCTTTCACTCTTCTTTATTGTTTGTTCTGCCTCTATAGTCCAATCAGCGTCAAGTCACGTTCTGTGTAGTACTGCCCCTTTTGGGCAATTTCTGTCAGATTGAGAATCGCCCCGAATGTTCCCATAGACTTCCATACAAATTTATTTTTTTCAAACTGCAGGCACTGCAATGCAATCTCTATGGGTTCCAGGAGGGTTAGTACTAACATGCTTTTTGTTGTCATGCGTAACCTTAACTTTTACAGCGATTGGTCGGAACCAACATACCCTAATAAGAAGAAATATGAAGTCAGGACTAGTCTGTATGGGCTGAATAAAGCAAACCAGTATCTTGCCAGTGAAGTTTTGATGGATGGCGATTGTAATAGAGGTAAAGACAATTACAGTCAGTGACATACATGAATCGTAACTTACATTATTAGACGCACGCGAGTGCAGTATGCAAATAAACAAACCGTATATGTGCACTCTCTGATGGCTTTATGAGCTCATTTCAGTATGATTGCATGTCTGGCAAGTGTTTTATAATGGACACTCATTGAAAAAGCGTGTTTTATAGAAGTTTGCTATGTACAGTGGTGTTTTGGCATCAATATGTTGTCAGTTATGTTGAGCTGCCTTCAGATCACTACACTCAACAAATGCATAGTTTTTATTTACTTTTTTAATCTGTGTTTTGTTCGGTGTAATAATTCTGAATACAGATCCGTGTATATTTACATAAGTTTAAGGCGACTGGGATAGTGGTCTGTTGACATCTCCGTGTGGTCCTGCTTGGTACTGCAGCTTGTCTTGTAGTTATGAATATATATAGAAAATGGTCTAAACAAATGTAACATTTATTTTTCCCACAGATTATTGTTAAAATTTTTCTTGAAAAAAGCTTGCAAAAAATATAGTGTAGTGAGAATCATCCTCAATCTTGAATTTGGTAAAACAATTTTCTTTATTTAAAATGTTTCATATCTTAATCCTTATTTTGTTATATAAGGATAAATCATATCGGGATGTATGCTAACATGGGGTGCATGTGGCGCCCCACCTAGAAAATTTGCCACCAGCCGCCACTGCTCTCAGTATGAACTCTCATGTGAATCTCAAGACTTTGTTTTCCTCTGGAGCTCTTCCCGCACGGATCACAACCTTCTCTCCTGTGTGGATTATCATGTGTCTCTTAATGTGTGATGATAGCATGTAACTCTTCCCACACTGATCAAATGTGAACGGTCTTTCCCCTTCATGGGAACTTCGAACTGCGTCCCCTAGGGGTCGCTATGGGGAACGCCGTCAGCGTGACCTGTGTCTGAAGCATACATATAAGAACACCACCTGTTGGCCGGCGACAGCCTATGATGTCACTACCGGCGCGACCACAGTATAAGGGGCTGCTACTTATAGCGCAGTGATTTCTCCCCTTCATAGCTATCTGAGGATATCTATATGTTAGCCCAGGGACTGCTCCCCTTCTCAAGGATTTTTAAGTAGCAGTCTCCCTGAGCCATTGCCTAACACCTACAAACGTGCCGCTCCCCCTAACAAGCTGAGCATCTGATAGAGCTAGCATTGCTCCCCTCGCCCTAGAGGGTCACCTATGAGCATGCCGCTCCCTTCTGAGCATCCCGCTCTCCAGAGCTGTCATTCAGCAGCCTCAGGTTGTTAGGCCTCTTCAAGCTCTGCTTAGATCGCTAACCTTGTTGGTCGAGCTAGCATTGCTCCCCTCACCTTAAAGGGTCACCTATGAGCATGCCGCTCCCTTCTGAGTATCTGAGTTCCCTCTCATTCTGAGGAATGAGTTCTCTGCTCCCCAGAGCTCTGTGATAAGTCACTCTCCTTGCTGGTCGAGCTAGCACTATTCCACTCACCATAGAGGGTCACCTATGAGCATGCCGCTCCCTTCTGAGCGTCCCTCTCATTCTGAGGAATCCACACGGTGGTAAGATCGCACATCAAGTGTTCTGCATTCTTTCTAAAAATTCATGTTATGGTAAGTGCACACACTAAGGCTCTGTGCACTTTCTAAAATCCAACCAGTGGTAAGATCGCACATCAAGTGTTCTGTGTTCTTTCTAAAAACCTGTACGGTAGGGTTACGCGCTGTAGCTTCGTGCCCTTTATTTGAGTTGGTCAGGCCCCGGTTTGTGCCTTGGGCCCCACTCAACCTTTTTGTCCCAATATTTTGGGTTTGAACAGTGTGTCGCTACCAAAGGGTCTGTTGAGACAGTTCCCTCAGCGAGCTTGTGCAGAGCAAGCAGTAGCCCCTGGGTGACCGGTCAGGACTTAGTTACTACCACTAGGTGCTTGGCCATATCCCCTTAAAGGAATCTTTCTCTGATTCCAAGTCTTTGAGCTCTACCCTGGGCAGGGTATGCAGCTCGGGTCTTTGGCCGAAGGGGATAACATCACTGACAGCCGTCAACCGTCCCAGGGACAACTCCCTTAGCCTGGTAGAGTTGGCTTAGTGCTCGCCTTTTGCATGAAATTGGCTTGCGCTCCCCTCAGCATGGTGGCGTGGGTATATCGTTCCCCATAGCGACCCCTAGGGGATGCAGTTCAAAGTTCCCATGAAGGGGAACGTCTCAGGTTACATATGTAACCATGGTTCCCCGAGTGGGGAACGAGACACTGCATCCCCTAGGCTGTGTGCCATGCTTCGGACGCAAGCTTCAGACGAAGAAGTGGATGATGTATTCTCCCGGCGCTCCTTATACTGTGGTCACGCTGGTAGTGACGTCATAGGCTGTCGCCGGCCAACAGGTGGTGTTCTTATATGTATGCTTCAGACACGGGTCACGCTGACGGCGTTCCCCATAGCGACCCCTAGGGGACGCAGTGTCTCGTTCCCCACTCGGGGAACCATGGTTACATACATAACCTGAGACGTTCTCCAGTATGAACTCTCAAGTGAATCTCAAGATGTTTTTGGTATGGGAAACTCTTTCCACACTGAGTGCAGGTGAATGACTTCTTGGCTCTTGTTTTCTTTAAAAGTGTCTTTTTAGTCTTTGAGTGACTCAAAGGTCTTTCTCCAGGTTTGTCATGATGTTTCTCCTCCACGTCACTCAGTTCTTCACTCTCCTCGTTATCTTCCATCAGGTCTGAAAAACGTTGAATTTCACTTTGAGTACATCAAAATAATCCAAATAGAGAAATATGAAGTGAAATCAAATGAAATAACAGTGATAAAACACAACTTCTATGATAATTTTGATGCATTTCTAAAAATTAATTATATGTCCCTGAAGCGTTCCATGAATGATGTACATTATTACTATCTAACGTAATACAATTAAAATGTGCTGTAAAAGTGCCATAATTTTGATAACAACTTTTTAAATTGAGAATATAGTTTTCTAAAAACATTTTAGTTATAAAGTCACACTAGACTTTTGTTCTGTGGGATTACAAATGTAAGAATCAGTTGAAGATGCGCTGATCCTGACCTGACATCACATCACATGAAAAATTAGGGTGAAGTCCATTGTGCTAACGAAAGTGAAGACGAAAGATGATGTTCCTGTCCTTTTCATTGTAAATGAAATGAGCCAGAGTACAGAGACTCTCTTCTATTGTCTTTAATGGCTCGTGGAGCCACCGTCCTATTCTTTGAATAGTTATACAGATTGGATCAGGACTTGTGAAACTCTGGAGTCTGGAGCAGGTAACGATACCTGAATATCTAATTTACATGCTTTATCTAAGTTTGTCACCCAGGTATTTTTCTCCATCTCTAAACACTGACCCCATAACATGTAAACTACAAATGAAAGACGTCTTTAGTTGAACTTTGATTACTTTTGAATTAACTTTGAATGAATGATGAACTTTTTGCTTAAGTTACACTTGCAATCCTGTCAGCCATTCTGGAAAGTTCATGTAAAGTCTTTATGGTTTATTGATAAAAACACCACTAGTCCCAATTTCTGTTAATCTAAATCTGATTAAGTGCTTGAATCTTTATAACATGAATGTTCTTCAGCATCATGAATGAATGAGAAATAAGAAATAAACACCAACTTGTTCTTTCTTTAGTATCTTCAGTGTGTTTGATTCTGCAGGGTTCTGGATCTCTCATCTTTTCTCTGTCCTCTTTAATAAACTCAGTCTTTGCAGTTTTCATCTTTTCCTGATAGTTTGATGCTCGTCTTCACTTGAAAACTGATGGGAATATTCCAGCATTTACTGGTGAATGGCTGAGGGAGGAGTTTCAGTGATCAAGCGACTGTTGTGGGAGGAGCTTCACCGATTATGTGATTAATGTGTGGGAGGAGCTGATCTGCCAAAATCTAAAATATATTTTGGATGAATAAATGAGGCATTTATATAGCGCTTTGTGTATTGCTTTACAGCCAAAGTGCTTTACAATCATACAAGGGGATCTCTCCTCACCCACCACCAGAACCTTAATAGGCATGGATGTACTTAAAGCACTAACATGTACTATATACCAGGGGCCACATTTATAAAGGGTGCGTACGCTCAGATTTGATCTTAGCGTGTCCGTACGCTTAGATTTGATCTTAGCGTGTACTCAACTTAACTCAATCTTGATGCACACAAGAGGTCTTCAACCCCCTTAGCACCATCCCTTATATATATATATATATACACATTTACATTTAACAGACGCTTTTATCCAAAGCGGCTTACGTAATCAGGGACACACGTATTCAGGCTATACAATTTTTTTTTATCAGTATGTGTGTTCCCTGGGAATTGAACCCATGACCTTTTGCACTGCTAACGCAATGCTCTACCACTGAGCCACAGGAACCATGACTGGACTCTTAATGTTTCTGCTCCAGTCCATTACCGCGGTAAGTAGGGTTGCCGAGAGAGCTGCAGCACCCCCTAGCGTGTAGCCCAAGAAAAATAGGGGGGCTGTGGTTCCGGTATTAAAAATAAATAAATGAAAATTTTGTACTACAAAATCAATAAAACTCATTGTATACATTTGTATATTTATTACAATTAATAGAAAAAAGAAGCCTAAGCCTACAATGACAATAAGCATCAGTTAAACATGAATTAAGTTGAATCAAATTGATTGTGAAAGTCGTTTCAACTTGACCTAAACTTTCAACTTAAACTGACTTAGGAAGTAATTTTTGCCCTGACTTTTTGATCATATTATTACCTGTAACATGTCTGTGCCATACTCACATCAAGAATTAAAGGCCATTTCTACATTCGTTGGAAAGATTCAGCAGAGAAAGATAGAGAGTCTGTTTACCTAAGCAGCAAACAATCTCGCATTTTTGCATCTGCAGCGCTTATTTTAATCTTTAACTTTAGATCTTTCCTATTCTTGGAAAAAAATTATGCTTAAGGTTGTTTCAGTATTACTCTTAATGAAAAGAAGAAAAAAATCCCACACACAACATCAGCAATACTACAATGACAAATACTTGAAACATTTAATAACAGAGCGAATAAGACATACCTGTGTTGTAACAAATAAATAAAATGTTTTTGGATTTCCCCTTACTTCAAACGAATGCTTTGTTTGGCTCATTATTATTAGGGGTAGAGTGAGGAAAACGCCCCCTTTAAGGACTGTGTAATTTTTTTTCTGTAAAACAAAGGTTAAATGTGTTCAGAAAATCATAGTTGTAGTGACACTGACATAAACTATAAACCAAGAATGGAAAATGTCCAAGAGTTTTTATGTTATTATATTAAAAATAATAATTTGTACCTAAATGTTTTACCCCACCTATGTGAGCGATCAGACATTTAAAAAAATAAAATTATTTATATATATATATATATATATATGATTTATGAACACAAATGCTCGCCTATCCTGCGATCGCATCCCAGAATTCACGTACTACGTAATAACGTTGAAAAGGTTACGCTTGACATAGGCTCATCATCTCACCTTCTCCAAGTTTAAAATCGTCCGACAGTTGTTTTATCTTGTAAACTCGTTGAGTTGTAACTACCTTTTTTCTAAACGCCGTTTGGCTTAGTATTTGCACGTTCAACTTGTAAACACCGACTCTGTACTTCTGCCTACGTCAAGCGTGACCTTTTCAATGTTATTACGTAAAGTCTGGAACGTACATCGCAGAATAGGTGAGCATTTGTTTTTTATAAAGCATATACATTTTTTTTTTTTTTTAAATGACTAGATTCATCGTCTGGTATCCTTTATAGCCCTTTGAAGCTGCACTGAAACTGTAATTCTGACCTTCAACCTTTTGGAGTCCTTTGAAGTATACTATATGGAGATAATTCGTGGAATGTTTTTATCAAAAACCTTAATTTATTTTCGACTGAAGAAATAAATACATAAACATCTTGGATGACATGGGGGTGAGTAAACTATAAGGAAATTTTAATTTGAAAGTTAACTAATCCTTTAACAGATCTATCGCAGCATGTGAGTACCACACTGAGATCGATAAACGATCGAGAATGATAAACTTTCTTGAGGAAGCAGCACTGGCCTGATCGTTCAGATAGCTGAGTATAGTTTTAGGGGGGCTGAGACAACAAATAGGGGGGCTGAAGCCCACCAAAAAGGGTCTAGAACGGTCCCTGATGACGATACAACCCTGTCATCATTCTTTTTAATCCATAATGAGTTATCAATGCAAGATAGACTGATAATGTGAGGTGAGCACCATTTCAAAAAACCTGCTTCTCTCTGTTCAACTCATGAAATCCACCAAGGACTGGTCGGGACAAAACCACCTGCGTGAATGAAATATTTCATAAAATAGTTCATCAAAAGACAGCATGAATTGGTAGGATAAAGTTAAATATATGTTCAATGAAAATGCATATGTAAATGTCTGCTTTACTGTGACCTAAATGTGTATCTTGTCACAGGATTGTCATGTTCTTTCTATTGTCAAGTTCAGACTACACAATATTTTTGTTGATTACGATAGTCATTATATCAGATTATGTGATTGTGACTCAAAATCTTGGTGTGTTGTGGACAAATCAAAACTAGTCAGTCTACACGCTTCTACCCGTCCTTTCATCGCTTCCCATCTTTAACAATGTGTGTGCTTCCTTCAAGAAGGCAGGACTATCAACTGAGAGAAGGTACTGTGAGCATAAACAAACGTCTTGTCAATCCTCCAAAGAGAACTTGAGGTAAAACATATATTTTTTTATTTAACCTTTGTTACATTAGTCCATTAGAGTAACATCATAAATACTGGAGTAGTTGTCATAGCTCTACTAACATTTCCTCCATTGCAGGTGCTGTACACCCCTATATCCTGTCGCTAATGTCGCCGGAAATCCCTGTCTCTCCGTTGAAATGAATGGGATTGCCTTGATACTACTAAACATTACCCTGATATGTTTGATTCATTGTTTCAGCATATTTTTGCACAATTCAATTAGAATAGGATTAAAATTGCCAGCAAATAAAAGATTCTCAGCAGATGGTGTGTTGTTTTATGGGACAAAATGGGCCCTAGGTGCAATCAATTTTGGCCCCACATTGGTGTGTTCATCAGTTAATTGCAATGGTACATAAAAGTTGGTAAGGGAAAAGTCTGTAGTACACAGAGAAAGAATATGCACATTTGAATTTATACAGTACATTTATTTGTGTATCAGTGTGTTACATGTAAACAGAACAACAAACGAAATGTTCAGATAGCTTGAACATATTACATAATTGTATAGCTTTGAGAGAAAAAGTTCACATCCTAAGAATTGAGCCAAGTAACAAAAACAACTGATAAAAATATCAAAT
This sequence comes from Oxygymnocypris stewartii, assembly GCA_003573665.1. Lineage (NCBI taxonomy): Eukaryota > Metazoa > Chordata > Actinopteri > Cypriniformes > Cyprinidae > Oxygymnocypris > Oxygymnocypris stewartii. The sequence goes on from QVTF01003615.1 coordinate 445,138, forward strand.
AGATCAGCAGTAACAGTAATGCCTTTAAAACCTTAACAATATCTATCCCTACACAGCACACAATTTTCCACGCTTTTAAAATCCATAGAAATATCCTGCCACAAACAGGACAGATGAGAGTCTTTTAATTTGTGTGAATTTTCTGGTGAGGCGGCTCTTTAGTGTGAATTATCATGTGATGATCAAATTCTCGTTTACAGGTGAAACAACATCCGACAGAGCATGCTGCACAACTTCTCATCCAGGTCCTTGTCATTTCTAGGCTGGACTACTGCAATATTCTTCTGGCTGGACTTACATCAAGCACAATCAAACCTCTACAAATGATTCAGAATGCAGCGGCACGACTGGTCTTCAAGGAGCCCATGTTACACCTCTCTTTATCTCCTTGCACTGGCTACCAGTTGCGGCTCGCATCCAGTTCAAGACACTGATGCTTGCATATAGAACAACCACAGGCTCAGCACACACCTACTTCCACTCACTATTACTAATCTACATCCCCTCCAGAAGTCTGAGATCTGCGAGTGAGCAACGGCTCGTGGTACCGTCACAGAGAGAATCAAAATCACTTTCCAGAACATTTTCGTTCACTGTTCCTGGCTGCTGGAATCTTCCCACCCACTATCCGGAATGCTTATTTCCTAACGATTTTCAAGCGAGGGCTGAAAACTAATCTTTTTTGTCACTATTTGAACAAAGAAAAACACTTTTCCTATTTTCTTTAATCTTTCCCGGTCTAGCTTGTACTTATTTGAACAATGAAATTTGGTTTTACAAGCACTTTTTGTGTATGTTTACCTCTTTGAGATGAACTGCTTGATGTATTCCCCAATTGTAAGTCACTTTGGATGTCTGCTAAATCAATAAATGTGAATGTAACTCAATCCACACTGAAAGCAGCTGAAAGATTTTATCCTAGAATTAATTAATATGTGATTCTTAGGGTTTTCATTACACGTGAAAGTGTTTCCTCACTGAAAACAGCTATAAGGCTTTCCCCCGCTATGAGATCTCATGTGTTTCATAAGGATTCCTTTCTGTATAAAACTCTTTCCACACTCAGAGCAGCTGAAAGGCTTTATTCCAGTATGAATTAACATGTGCTTCTTAAGGTCTGCTTTACGTGTGAAAGTTTTTCCACACTGAGAGCAGCTGAAAGGCTTTCCTGAAGTGTGAGTTACCAAATGATCCTTAAGGTGTCCTTTCTGTATAAAACTTTTTCCACACTGAGAGCAGCTGAAAGACTTTATCCCAGTATGAATTAACATGTGAGGTTTAAGGTTTGTTTTACGTGTGAAAGTTTTTCCGCACAGAGAGCAGCTGAAAGGCTTTTCTGAAGAGTGAATATGCAAATGATCCTTAAGTTGACTTTTCCTGGTAAACTTCTTTCCACACTGAGAGCAGCTGAAAGGCTTTATTCCAGCATGAATTAACCTGTGATTCTTAAGGTTTTTGTTACACGTGAAAGTTTTTCCGCACAGAGAGCAGCTGAAAGGCTTTTGGACAGCTGTTATTTGAATGCTGCAACTCGCTGATATTTCTCCATTGACATCTTGCTCTTTCTGATGCTGATGTTTCTCCTCCACCTCATTCAGATCTTGTCTTTCTTCCTTCACTTTCATCAGGCCTAAAATTAATAAATGAGAATCAATTGGGACATTTGGAAAAATAAAAACATTTGTGTACTAGGGCTGCAACAATTGATTAATCTAATGATTATTAGTGATTAATCAACAAATCATTGATTATTTCACTAATTAATCAGTAGACATTGACTGATTATTTAGCCTTTGCGATTAGAGCAACAATTATCACATAATAAATAACAGTGTCATACACTTTCATGGGACCCGGTGGTTGGGGACCTCTGAGTTAAAATGTTCAGTTATACATATATATATATATATATATATATATAATATATATATATATATATATATATATAAATGGCAATCACTTCAGATTTAAAAATCATATGTAATTACAATTATATTTCAATAAATTCATACAAATATACATTTAGCACACAGAATAAATGACAGACAGAGAAACACTCATTGAATTAGCTAGGCTATATGCAAAATTAACTAAATGACACATTCTGCCTAACATGTCCTTTTGTAAGTCATATGGATAAGATACAAAATAAAGGTAAGTGATAAGTAGGGATACAACGATGCCATTTTTTCAGAACCGATCCAACCCGATACTGAAAATTCTGAGTATCTGCTGATACCGACCTGTAATAGTAATAATAAATAGTAACAATAATCTATGACAAAAATGCTATTATTAATAAGGTTAGTGGATAATTCACCAGCAAAATATACTCTAGAAAAATCATGGGTATATACACACACACACACATACATATATATATATATATATATATATATATATATATATATATATACACACACACAATTATTTTTCAGGTGAAACAACATTATTTATATGGGAACAAATACAAGTTAATAAATCCAGGCCTAAATCTGGTAAAATTCCACATTGTTCTTTGTATTGTTGCAAAATACATTTAGGAAAAACAAGTAAATATATTTATATATAAAATATATACTATAAATTATAGCACAGTAATGAAGGCAGCAACATATGATATCCAGTGGGGCAAATAAGTATTTGATACACTGTCGATTTTTCAAGTTTTCCCACTTACAAAGAATGGAGAGATCTCTAATTTTCATCGTAGGTACACCTCAACTGTGAGAGACAGAATCTAAAAAAAATCCAGATAATCACATTGTATGATTTTTTCATAATTAACTTCCATTATATTGCATGAAATAAGTATTTGATCACCTAACAACCAGAATTGTCTCTCACAAGACCTGTTAGTTTGTCTTTAAAAAGCCCTCATATCCTCCACTCATTACCTGTATTAATTGCACCTGTTTGAACTCGTTACCTGTATAAAAGACACCTGTTCACACACTCAATCAATCAGACTCCAATATCTCCACTACGGGCAAGACCAAAGAGCTGTCGAAGGACACTAGGGACAAAATTCTAGACCTGCACAAGGCTACAGGACAATAGGCAAACATCTTGGTGAGAAGGCAACAACTGTTGGCGCAATTATTAGAAAATTGAAGAAATTTAAGATGACTGTCAATTTCCCTCGGACTGGGGCTCCATGCAAGATCTTGCCTCGTGGATAGGGCTGTGCAATATGGACAAAAAAAAACTATCACGATTTTTTTTCCCGATTTCGATTTTAATCACGATTTTGACACAAACAGACATGCTTTACAGTTATAAATGCATTCTGTGTGAATTTGAAACATATTTCCAAAGGAAACCAATTAGACCTTTCCCAAAAAGTTATAACATGTCTCTAGAACAGACATATGGTAAAATACATATACATATATATATATATATATATATATATTATATGTGAGTAATCAAATCCAACAAAACAACATGCAACCAGAGCATGTGAGCGAATCGGAGTGGTTCAATATTCCGCTGTGTGTGTGCACAGCTCAGTCGTTCACGGCCAAAGCAAACGTTCCGTTAATGTTCCGCTCACACTCACCGGTAAACCGAATCCCGCTCAAATCACGCGCTCACATTAAATGTCTCCAGTAATGTTAGGCCTATTTATTTTTCCTCTTTATAGTGAAATTATTGAATAAATGTCTCAATTAAAGCAGTAGTCCGATAAGAAATGGTTATGTTTCAGAGTGAAATTGGTAATTTAAATTAGGGATGTTCATTAACCGCTAACCGACCGATAATAATTTTGACCCATTAATACAATCAGTTAAACGGTTTAAAGTAACTTATTTATTTATTTTTAGTAATTTATCAAAATATTTTAAAAGGTTTGCTGCATGGTTAAAATAAGCTATACACGTATAAAAAAACACATTTTTTAGAGAGAGCGAGAGAGAGAAAAAAACAAGTAGCCTAGCCTATAAGTCGCATTTTATTATTTCATTCAGAAATAGGCTGATGCAAATAACAAACATTATAGTAAACACTGTAAACATAGCTAGGCAATTTGAGTTCCCCTCACTCCACAACAAATCCTTACAATTAACAGTAGGCTAGAAAATAACAAGAATTAAAAATAAGAAGCTATAACGACAAACCAAAACTAATTTAGGCTAAAACAAAACTGAAACCAATGTTGGGTCTCTCCTTCAACACAAAATCAAATGTTCCCGTATTCGAGGTATTTAAATGCCAAAATATTATTTATCTTTTATTTACGCCTATTTCCCTCCCTTACAATATCCACATAAAACAAAATGTTTTGCATAACTTCACGGCGGTACGGTGATAACGCTAAATAGCACAGATTTTACAACATATTTAAACAGAGCAGTGTGTTTTTCCATATGTTTTTTATAATGATAATGAACAGGCTGCATTTGGTAGAATGCTTAAATGAGCGCATGCGGCGCTGGAGCAATCACTGGATTTATTCCCCTTCTAACAGTGGAAGCAACCTCTTGGTCATGAAGATAATCGGAATTGTAAAAGGTCTGCTTTTATTTGTGTACATAAACAATAAAAAAAGAATCTTTGCTTTTTTTGTAAAATAAGACAAAAAAATAGAATGCAGCTTTCTGCCATCTGCTTTAATTTTGCACAGCACAATAATGAACAAACTCTGCATACTCTAAAAAACACTGGGTTAAAAACAAACCAATTTGGGCTGGGTAAAAGAGTACATTTGGGGTTAATTTTACCCAGTAAATTTGATTTGTTTATTTAACCCATCATAAATGGATGATTTAACTCAGCTAATCTTTTTTTACTTTATCTTAAATCCTCTAAACTTCTGTAAAATACTCCAGACGTGATAACTTCCTTTATTTCTCATTTGCTTGTTTTTATAAGCTATAGGCCTACACATTGCCTATTTAATCTCATTTAACAAACATTAGAAGTAAAGATTAAACATTAAACCGATGTAATTCACGAGTAAATCGACCACTCTGTAATTGTGCTTCCATCGTAACGGCGCCGGCTCTCACGCCGAGCTGGAGTCGTGTTCGGCGGGAATTGATCACGGATAAGACCGCCGCCCTGCGCTTCACTCATGGACGACATGTAGCCTACTGCGATTGCCTTCATAACCTGACCAAAAACAAACAGTAAACAGCTCTGAGGACATGTTTTAACATCCAAAGAATTTGTGTTCTGTATCTTTATAAATATAATCGTTTATTTTATGCAAAGCATCAGACTCTTCATCATGCAATAAGACAGATGCGAGCGACGTTCGTTTAGTGATTTACACCGCGAATGTTGCTCTGCATAAATTTGAACGATACACTGCACAGAAACAATTATATAAATAAAATAAAATGTACACAAACTACCCAAACACTGAACAAATAACCCAAAAAAATGACCCAAAAGGCTCAAAGGTAATTTAGGTGAATTAAGTTTTTCTCTGCTTGCAGAAGTGCTGCAGGTGTGTGATGTAATATCATATCAGGTGAATCCTCATGTTCTGTTGTTTGCTGCTTTTTGCACACGTGAAATTAATCCCCGAAAAACAGATGTTAGTATTGTTTACAGCTCACAGACACTTATTCTTTTTAATTTAATTCAGTTCTAATTTTAAATATTTGTCGGTTAACGGTTAGGAAAAATAACCGAAATGAACATCCTTAATTTAAATGTATAAAATTTTAAATCTTAATTTAAAAACATGTCTTGTTTTGAAGCCACTTGGAACATTTTCGTAAAAAATTAAACAACTGAAAAGGTATACTTTTCCATTAAAACAACGCTTCATATTCAAAACACGCACACAAGATGAAATGCAGATAGCCTATATAATTTCACAAAATACTTATCGGGCCAATGAAAGCACACACAAGATGAAATGCACTTGACAAATAATTATTTCGTGGCGTAAATAAAAGAAACACTTTCTAAAATTAAAATAGACCAAAACTGTGGGGAAATGCGGTCTATTAAAACATCTGTCAATCTTCACAGGATTTTAGAATTTGCTTTTAGAAACATTAGCTTAGACAAACTATTGCTTAGCCTATTCCACATATTCTGGAATTAACAAATTATCAAAGGGGCATTTTGTGCTGAGCGAGCGGCGCTGAGCGTATTGAGCAAGCGGAGCGGGATCTTCAGAAAGACGCTCTCCGCTCTGAAGGAAATATGATCGCTAAGCTCCCCGCTCCACGTGCTCTGCATGCAACATGCCTTTTTTGCTTATCCTGTTCTGAACTCATCTTCCCTGTTTCTTTAGCATACTATCTGTCTGTATGCCTGGTCTGTTCTGTTCTGCTGCATTCTGATTGGTTCGGATAGCATACTGCGGGAGGTTGGGGCGGTGGCGCAGAACAAATCGTGCAATAAAACGATTTAGAAATCGCGCAAGCTCAAATCGCGATTTTTATTTCGATTTCGATTAATCGCACAGCCCTACTCGTGGAGTATCAATTATCCTGAGAAAGGTGAGGGATCGGCCTCGAACTTTACGGGAGGACCTGGTCAATGACCTGAAGAGAGCTGGGACCACAGTCTCAACGGTTACCATTAGTAACACACTACAATGTCATGATTAAAATCCTGCAGTGCGCGCAAGGTCCCCCTGCTCAAGCCAGCACATGTCCAGGCCCGTCTGAAGTTTGCCAAAGACCATCTGGATAATCCAGAGGAGGCACGGGAGAAGGTCATGTGGTCAGATGAGACCAAAATATAACTTTTTGGTATAATCTCCACTCGCCGTGTTTGGAGGAATAAGAAGGATGAGTATATTCCCAAGAACACCATCCCAACCGTGATGCATGGGGTGGAAACATCATGCTTTGGGGGTGCTTTTCTGCAAAGGGGACAGGACGACTGCACCGTATTGAGGGGAGGATGGATGGGGCCATGATTTGCAAGATTTTGGCCAACAACCGCCTTCCCTCAGTAAGAGCATTGAAGATGGGTCTTGGCTGGGTCTTCCAGCATGACAATGACCCCAAACACACAGCAAGGGCAACTAAGGAGTGGCTCTGTAAGAAGCATTTCAAGGTCCTGGAGTGGCCTAGCCAGTCTCCAGACCTGAACCCAATAGAAAATCTATGGAGGGAGCTGAAACTCCCTGTTGCCCCAAAGCCTGAAAGATCTGGAGAAGACCTGTATGGAGGACTGGGCCAAAATCCCTGCTGCAGTGTGTGCAAACCTGGTCAAGAACTACAGGAAACGTCTGACCTCTGTAATTGTAAACAAAGGTTTCTGTACCAAATATTAAGTTCTCTTTTTTATTATTATATCAAATACTTATTTCAGGCAATACAATGGAAACTAATTATTGAAAAATCATAAAATGTGATTTTCTGGATTTTGAAAATCTGGAATTCTGTCTCTCACGGTTGAGTTGTACCTACGATAAAAATTACAGATCTATCCATTCTTTGTAAGTGGGAAAACTTGAAAAATCAGCAGTGTATCAAATACTTATTTGCCCCACTGTATAGGACAGAGCAGTGCACGAAAACTTTATAGTGCTTTATAATATTTTTGTGCCTTTTGTGGGGCTTAACAATAACACAATAGTATACGGGCAATATCGGATTTAGATCGGTCTCGTCTGACCGATACCCGATCTGGCAGTAAATGCCAGTATTGGAGTGGATACCAATACTGCGTATCGGATTGATGCATCTCTGGTGATAAGACATTTTATTTTTGGATAAACAATTTTTTTCACAACAATCTCTTTTATAAATACATTATATGGGTTTGTTAATAAAAACAGTCCTAAGCTATTACTTTAATTCATTTTTATATATTTTTTTATCATTAGCTATCTCCACATTGGAGAGCTGCTTTATAACAGAAAATCAGGTTCTAACTGAAAGCCACACTGATTCTGGTTTTTCATGTTTAATACTGTAAAGCTGCTTGATTTAAGGCTATGTATTGCATAGTGTGCTATATAAATAAATATGACATGATTGGACTTTACTGGAGTACAGAATTGCAGAGCAAACATCCTCATCGCTGTAATCAGATGTGTTCTGAACTGCTGCTTTCTCACCACTGCCAGTTTTTGTTATTTATTTCGTTATTGAGAGGAAAGTGCGCAGCATGTATTTACATATTCATCCAAAAGCAACTCAGCAGCTTCAGGTTTGGCTGTGTTTGCTCTGAAGCCATGTCTTCTCTTGAATTGCATGCAGGAGGGCTAAATTACAGTTTTGCACTACAGCACCACACTGGTCAAACCACATTATTGCAGGCTCTCATATGACATTAGGTAATTTGAGATTAAACAAATACTTAACTTGACAAAAAATATATGTCCAAAAATGTTGTAATATTGACGTTGTTGATAATGTAGACTAATCATTTCAGCCCTATTGTGTACAGATGTTGTCAAAACTGTCCCTGTCCACACAGATCCATGAAAATGACTAAAAACACAGTATAATGCTGACAGGCCAGTCTGATGGCGATGTCATTTGTAAAGAAACACTACAGATCTAAAGGCTGAACATGTAATACACATGTGTGCATGATCTTACTGCTGTCTACAGGGAATCTGCAGGTATCAGCACTTCAAATTTAATAATTTTAAAGGGGTCATGACCTGCATTCATTATTATTATTATTTTATAATGTTCTTACATTGAAATAAATTATGATTTTAGTCTCTGATTTGAACGCTGTGTTTGAAGGGGCGTGTCTGCTGTGACTGGCTAACATTTTGGATAGGCAGTATTACATGTGGAGTAGTCTCAAATATTTTTACAATCACATGAAAGGATGCAGTGATGAGCACTATGCAGATGACAGTCTGTTTGATCTAATAATCACATCTCATTTTCTGCACTCTCACAATATGTTTTCATCATAACTAACAGCAAACGTGATGTAAATATTGTAAAAGGTTTAGCCTATTGTGTTGTGTAAGAGACCCATTTATTTTAATATATAAGAATTTTAAGTGTACAGATAAACTCGCGCTGTGTGATTGACAGCTCCAGCAAACAGGATTTGTTATTTCATCAGTTTTGTAATTTAAGAATTTAAATAACAGACTACATTCTTGTTTTTAGGAGAAACAATGATAAGCTTGGTCCCTGGATTGATTTGCTGACCCACACACACACGCAAATTTAAGAATTTGAAGACAAATAAAATCTGACTGAACTTAAATAATTGTCAGAACAGAAATCACTAATCACAGATCAGGCATTACAATAAACAAGGTTACTTCCATGTTGTGACAGTGCTGTCAGGATTATATCTGAAAGTAAAAGTCTGTTTGCAAAGCCTGCTGCAAATCTTACACTGATTTACAGTGAAATGTACCGAACAAGCAAACAATGCTCTACTGCGACATTCACATGCTTGAAAATAACCACAGTCCTACAGTGACTTTACTTAAAGGGATAGTTCACCCAAACATGAAAATTCTGTCATTAATTTCTCACCTTCATGTCGTTCCAAACCCGTAAGACCTTTTGTTCATCTTCGGAACACAAATTAAGATGTTTTGAATTTAATCTGAGAGCTTTCTGATCCCACAGACAACAAGGGTCCTTACACGATCAAGGCCCAGAAAGGACAATTTTTTTGGATGCGTGTTCATGAGAGCACCATGAAGCATACATGCTGACGTAACCCGGCGCAGTCTTCCTACAACAGTAAACAAAGTGTGGCACACCAGGGGTCCGTTCTTCGTACGTCGCTAACTCAGTTAGCTAGATGTGATTGTTGACGATTTCACTTGATCTTGGATTGTTTGGTTCTTCGAAGCTCATCCCGGAGTTGCTGTCATAGCAACGGGTCCGTAAGCTTAAACCTTCTCGGGAGCAGGCTTATTTCATGTAAACAGGATTAGATCGCATCCTTTTAAGCAGACTTGATACTTAAAATATGTCCCAGCCACTGCTACTTTATTACAAGTGTACCCTACTGATCCAGGGACAATAATTTAAAATAATAATCATTTAAAAATATTATAATAATGTTGTGTCGTCTATAATACTATAGACACAGCCAGTTTTACTCCCTGAAAGATGTATTCGTCATAAAATAATTACTAAATAATTGTATTAGAGTTTTACAGACATGCTATACAGTTAATGCACGACTCTACATTAACTGTATAGCATGTCTGTAAGACATGCTATACAGTTAATTAATGTGAGGGGTGACAGATATTATGGGAGTGGCTTAATGGAGCGCAGGAGATGCGGGTAACTTGATTTTGACCCTTAAGAAACTTTAATTAATGCTGTCAAGTAACAAATCCATTTCAAAGATAAAATTAAATGAATTGTTAATTACTACATTGAAATAAAAATGTAAAGCCTGTACAAATACTAGAAATCATGAATATAAATAATTGGGAATCATGTAAAACAATTAAAATAAATTAAAAACAGTGCATATTTCTTTTATCTATTATAACATTTATGTAGTTTGTTCGTTTGGCTGTTTCCTTATAAAAGTAACAATCTTGTCGTCAAGTTTTTCGTCAGGTGACTTTTTTAATGATATGATGTCATTACGTTGCTGTCTTGCCACCAGCCAATCGCTACATTGCTGATCGTGGTTTCGAGTATCGATGCATAGCCCCTTTTAAACCAGCAGATAACTCAATCCAGCCATACTAATCATCAACAGCAGGTGCGTTCGAAGAACCGAATTAGCCAGATCCTGATTAGCGTGATGATATCATCTTGGATCTGTCATTTGATCTCGGATGTAATGAGCGACGTACGAAGAACGGACTCCAGGTTACGTCAGCAGCGCCATACTCATGAACGCGCATCCAAAACAGAGGCAGAAGAGAAGAACATAGTTAATGAATAAAGTCGTTAACATCAAATTAGAGGTCTTACGGTTTGGAACGACATGAAGGTGACTAATTAATGACAGAATTTTCCTTTTTGGGTGAACTAACCCTTTAAAATATGGCTTATACTACAGTGCAAACAAATTCAGTCTCATATGCTCTCAACACAGTTTTACGATTTCAAAAACCATAAATAAAGTCTAATAATTAAATCTTCTCTGTGTCAGTTCTGTCATATTTCCATAAGAACTTTAAAACTTGAAATTGTACATTCTAGGCGTTGCATTAAGGATTGGTGGATATATCACAAACAGTAATTAAAGATGAATGAAAAATAAAAACCAACCTCCTTGTTCCTCGTGTTTTATTCTCCAGGTTTCTGGTTCCTCGTGTTTTATTCTCCAGGTTTCTGGTTCCTCGTGTTTTATTCTCCAGGTTTCTAGTTCCTCGTGTTTTATTCTCCAGGTTTCTGGTTCCTCGTGTTTTATTCTCCAGGGTTCTGGTTCCTCTTGTTTTATTCTCCAGGTTTCTGGTTCCTCGTGTTTTATTCTCCAGGTTTCTGGTTCCTCGTGTTTTACTCTCCAGGTTACTGGTTCCTCGTGTTTTACTCTCCAGGTTTCTGGTTCTTCATGTTTTATTCTCCAGGTTTCTGGTTCCTCCTGTTTTATTCTCCAGGTTTCTGGTTCTTCCTGTTTTATTCTCCAGGTTTCTGGTTCTTCCTGTTTTATTCTCCAGGTTTCTGGTTCCTCCTGTTTTATTCTCCAGGTTTCTGGTTCTTCCTGTTTTATTCTCCAGGTTTCTGGTTCCTCATGTTTTATTCTCCAGGGTTCTGGTTCACTCGTTTTCTCCTCACTCTCCTCTTTAACAAACACCATCTTCACAGCAGCAGTTCTCAGTTCAGATGATACTCCTCCAGATATTCCTGCTTGCTTCAAAACTTAGTCACGAATATGAGAATATTACTTAGATATTTACTGAGCTGATTCAAAAACTGTATTTTAATATTTACAGAATTTCTAACAGTTTATATTAAGCCAGAATCACAACAAAACAACAGAGAGCACGATTAAACTGAACTTCTTCCTCTGAGGTTTAATGTTGTTTGGCAAACAAACGCATGTGTTTTAACGCCATCCGCTGGACTGGAGCGTGAAGTGGCGAAAGGAGGGAAATAATGGGGGAGAAATTGCTTGTGCTTCTATAAGGTGATCTGTTTTTTGTTTATTTTTTTCTTTACTAAAAGCCAATCTGCACAAATAAATGAAAAGTGATTAAAATTAGCCTTACATGGTATTTGATCAGCATCAACAGTCTTCATGAGTGAGGATTAGAGGAGAGAAACGAGCTAATTATAGTTAAATATTTCATAAAAAATCACACGGTGCAGTATGTAAATATGGAAACTAAGATAAATTAAAACATGTAACCTAATTAAAAATAATAATAGATAAATAATAATAATAAGATAAAAAAATATATATAATCCAAAAATTTTGAACAGATTTAACATGAAAAACAACATCCTTGGGTTGTGTCTGTCTAAATATCTGGGACTTAAAACATAACCGACTGAGTTTACAAGGATATTTTGATATAGGACATTATTCTGCTTTTCTCCTTTCATATTCAAAAAGACATTCACATAGCAACTGTTTTCTGCCAGTTAAGAACTTATAACTGGCCCTGAGTGGGCCAGACCAGGGCCCGTATTTATCAAGCCTCTAAGAATTACTCTCAAGAACACGGCTAAGAATTGACTTAAGCGAAAAAATTATATTGGCTCAAAGTTGGCTTAAAAGTTAGTTATCGAGCATCTCAGTCATAATTTAAGCAAAGATTAGGACTACATTTTAAGTGTCAGTCTTAGAGATGATTCATGATACAAACGGGATTTTGGATGACTACATACACATGGACCAATCACTGAATAGATTTCCTTAATTAAGAATATTCTCAGATAAATTCAAATTGAATGGTTAAATTACTAATAGTTTACATTCAACACACATTTGACAATAAATGATTTTCAAGAGAACACATTATGGCAAGGAAACGAAGCATCATCACAACTCAATTTAGGGTGCCAATAGACGATATTATAGTGTATCGACTAGTCAAAGATATCGCCTTTTGCTGATGCCTATGACAACAGCGAGAAGATTATTATTATTATCCGTCAAAAATAGACTAGGTGCCTATCTTTAGTGATGCAGCGCAGAGAGCCGCTTCAAAAACTTGCCATGGGAGCTGATCAGCTCTGGTGGCCGTGGATCTGTAACGCGCCACAGACGCATGCAGTGTAAATAAGGGATTAAGAGATTTATTCATCATAGAGTGTAGATTGCATAATACTCACGCCAGACTGAAGTCAGTTATGAGGTTCTTTAGTAATGTAAATGCTATTTGCTCATTTTGATTAACTGAGGAAATGTAACCATTTGATTAAGTGCTCGTCGCCAAACATTTCAAGAAGATTCTTCCTCTGGAATGTCTCTGTCTCCACAGCACCATCACAAGCCCCTGCTGGCAACTCCTAACCCCTTGAGAGACCTCTCCAGCTGTTTTAAATTACTGGGAGAGTAAGAGGGATTCTTAGCTTTAAGAAATTTGATAACTTGCTTTTATACTTAAGAAAGTAAGAGTACATTTCATGAATTCCCAGCACTTAAGACTAAATGCATTTTGAGAAGCTTGAAAAATATTCTTTAGTAATGTTTGGGGATGGCAAGATTTTTTAATGTTGTCAAAAAAACATTTTATGTTGCAAAAATGCATTTACTAGATTAAAAATTTACATTTACATTTAGTCATTTAGCAGACGCTTTTATCCAAAGCGACTTACAATTGGGGAGTACATAAAGCGATTAATCTTGAAGAGGCAAACATACAGAGGAAGTGCCAATAACACCAAGTCTCAGGCATTGTTCAAATAAGTACAAGCTAGCAAGGGAAGGAGAGAAAGATGAAGATTTAGAAAAAGTGAAAGAGTTTTTTTTTTTTTTTTTATATAGTCAAGTAGAGTTGAAAGAGATGAGTTTTCAGTTGTTGCTTGAAAATTGACAGGGATCCAGCATTCCGGATGGGGGTGGGAAGATCATTCCACCGGCCAGGAGCGGTGAAAGAGAATGTTCTGGAGAGTGATTTTGAGCCTCTCTGTGATGGTACCACGAGGCGTCGCTCACTAGCAGATCTCAGGCTTCTGGAGGGGATGTAAGTTCGTAATAGTGAGTGGAAGTAGGTGGGTGCTGAGCCTGTGATTGTTCTATACGCAAGCATCAGTGTCTTGAACTGGATGCGAGCTGCAACTGGTAGCCAGTGCAAGGAGACAAAGAGAGGTGTAACATGGGCTCTCTTGGGCTCGTTGAAGACCAGTCGTGCCGCTGCATTCTGAATCATTTGTAAAGGTTTGATTGTGTTTGATGGAAGTCCAGCTAGAAGAGCATTGCAGTAGTCCAGTCTAGAAATGACAAGGGCCTGGACAAGAAGTTGTGCAGAATGCTCTGTCAGAAAGGGCCTGATCTTTCTGATGTTGTGTAGTGCAAACCTGCAAGATCGAGCAGTCTTTGCAATATGCTCTTTGAAGGTCAGCTGGTCATCGAAGATTACACCAAGATTTCTGACCGAAGCTGATGGGGTAATTATTGACGAACCTAACTGAATCGTGAAATCATGCTGTAGAGTTGGAGTTGCAGGGAAGACAAGAAGCTCAGTCTTTGCCAGGTTGAGCTGTAGATGGTTTTCTTTCATCCATGCCGAGATGTCCGCCAGGCAGCTTGATATCCGTGCAGCTACCGTTGGATCATCTGGTCGAAATGAGAGATAGAGCTGTGTGTCATCAGCATAGAAGTGGTAGGAGAAGCCATGTGCCTGTATGATGGGAGCCAGTGATGTAGTGTATGTGGAGAAGAGGAGGGGTCCAAGAACCGATCCCTGGGGAACCCCAGTGACCAATTTATGTGCTTTGGATACCTCCCCTCCCCAGGCCACCCTGAAAGACCGACCAGTGAGATAGGATTCAAACCAGCGAAGTGGAATCCCAGTGATATCCAGTGATGAGAGGGTGGACAGGAGGATCTGATGATTGACAGTGTCAAAAGCGGCAGAGAGATCCAGCAGAATGAGGACTGATGATTTGGAATTGGCTTTTGCAATTCGCAGGGCTTCAGTGACCGATAGTAGCGCAGTCTCAGTTGAATGGCCACTCCTGAAACCTGACTGTTTAGTGTCCAGTTTGTTGTTCTGTGAAAGAAACAATGAGACCTGGTTAAAGACAACTCGTTCGAGTGTTTTGGCAATGAATGGAAGGAGAGAGATAGGTCTGTAGTTTTCTAAAAGAGAAGTGTTTAATGTAGGTTTTTTGAGCAGTGGGGCTACCCGAGCCTGCTTGAATGCAGTGGGGAAGATGCCTGTGAGGAGAGATGTGTTGATAATGTGTGTGAGTGCTGGTAGGAGTGCGGGAGAGATTGCTTGGAGAAGGTGTGAGGGGATTGGGTCTAGAGGACATGTTGTAGGATGGCTGGAGAGGAGAAGTTTGGATACTTCCGCCTCAGTGAGGGGACAGAAGGAGAAGATGGGAGTTTGAGCAGTGGATCTAGTTGGTTGGGGGTCCTGTGTGAGTGGAGGTGAGAACTGACTGCTGATTGTTTTAGTTTTGTTTGTAAAAAAAGTTGCAAAGTCATCAGCTGTGATAGAAGTGGTGGGAGGTGGTGGAGGGGGACAGAGGAGAGAATTAAATGTTCTGAAGAGATCACGCATATCTGGAGCATTGTTGATCTTGTTATGGAAATGTGACGATTTGGCAGTGTGGACTTCAGCAGAAAAAGATGAAAGAAACGATTGATACATACTCAGGTCCGACGGCTCGTTTGATTTTCGCCATTTTCTCTCTGCCGCTCGGAGTCTGGTCCGATGTTCACGAAGAACATCAGACAACCAGGGGTTAGAAGGGGCAGTCCGTGCTGGCCTGGAGGAGAGAGGACAGATGTCATCTAGACAAGTGGTTAAAGTAGAGCATAAAGTAGAGCATAAAATACAGTGAAGACTTAAATATTAAGAAATATGACTATAATTTGAAATTGGTGTTTCTGTAAATACTCCACTCTTCAGTGTCACAGTCTCTCAGAAATCAATACAACATGCTGATTTGATGCATAACTGTGCGTTCACACCGCCGCCGGTGAGAGCGTCAAAATTCGTCCCTAGCCGCCCTGCCAGCAACGCTGTAGAAAATTTGTGGACGCTCTGACGTAGATCGTATGCTTGTCTTGTATTTAAAGGGGCCGCAAAGCAAACAAGCTTGTTGAACTTGTGCAGACTGACCACAAGTAGGGTATAAATTAACCTCATGAAATATTTTAAATGTGAAAGTGAGAAATTGATCGATGAAAAGAAAATAATCCAATTAAAAACCATTTGTGTGGTGTGGATTTGTGTTCATGGTTAAGTGCTAGTCTAATTTCAACATAGGAGACATTTACTAGCCTCTGTATTGTTTTGAGCAAATTAATTGCATTACCGCTGAAAAACATACGTTCTAGCAGGAAAATGTCCCCTATAAGTAGTAGTAGTAGTAGTAGTAGCCCTTTATTGTCCCTTAGTCACAAGTACCAGTGAAATAAGCCATCAACCTGCCCATACATAACATACATATATGACAAGGGGGTAGACAGGACAGGAAATTGAAGAAAATTACAGCATAACACGAGGAAAGTGAGGAGAAAAAAAAATAACCCCCAGACTATGCTCCTTGGGGAGTACAGTGTGAGAACAGGAAAAAAACACCTCAGCAAAAGCACATAAACCATAGACACACTTTGCAACAGGGGAAGTGATCCAGCTCCAGCAGGCAGCCGTCCGGACCCGCGGCCATTCTCGGCGCTGGCCACAGACCCGCCTGTCAGAGCGGAGGCGAGGGATGGGGGAGGGGAAGTGAGTGCATATGTTTGTGTGTGTGTGTAGTAGTTTATAATCAATGTCTGTAGAATGGGGGAGGGAGCAAGAGCGTCTCACTGCAGTGTTCTTTCCCAGGGATAAATTTCCAACGACCTTGCCGAGCAGTGCTGGTACGGGGGAGCCAAAAAGATAAGATTGCGATTTGTTTAGGCGAGTAGCCACATTCCAAACACAGCTAATCTCTCTGTCCATTCTGATCTCGATCATCAATTTTCTTTTGCAGAGCCGTGAGCTTCTCCATGATAGAATCCATATTGCGGTTAATAGTCTCAATGCTGACCGCTCTTCCCACTGCTTCAGTCATGGTGGGCAGCCTTGTGAGGCTTTGGACAGCTGTACCCGTTTTCTGAATTTTCCGAGAACCCAGGGCAAAGCCTAATCCAATCAGCAGAAGACCTGTTATCATGGTTCCGAATAGGTAGATATCTTCAATGTCCTTCGCGGAAGAGCCGCAAGACATACGATTTGCCACCTCTCCCACGCGTCCATCGTATACCCAGCTGCGAACGTTCCGTCGGGGCAGACAGGTTCCCTGGATCCCAATTTTCTAGTCGAAAAGATGGTGTCAATAGCGTTGAGAGACCAGTTGATCAAATCCATAATTTCTCAGTTTGAAGAGCAGTGCAGAGAGAGTCTCTCAATAGATCAGACAATACTGGAGAGCAAGCAGGGAAAATAGGGGAGGACGGGGAGTGAAAAATGCGACCGCCTCCGTTGAGAGCCAAAGAAGATAAATAGTGTTGCGCGCCTTCTTATCAAATTCACATCACGATGGATGATCAAGTTGTTGCGTTTGGTGTGGCATTGCTCTACCTGCGTAGAAGACGTCGGAGATCGGTGTGGGTGCATGACATTCTCCAAGCCCGTCAGCAGCTTGGGGAATATCACCGGCTGGTGCAGGAGCTGCGGCTGGATGACGGCAGGTTCCAGCGATACTTCAGGCTGGATAGGGAACAGTTTGACAACCTGCTGTCAAAAGTGGGGCTGCGAATTGCGAGGCAGGACACCAACTATCGGCGTGCTATTAATGCGGCTGAACGCCTCGCAATTTGTCTTCCGTGAGTTCATATTTTTTTTTTTTATGTTTGAATTGGAGTTTCAATTTAATTTGGTAATTTTATTAGGTTGGAAATTGGTTTCATTGGTTGTTACATAGCTATTTACCAGCTGGTAATATAGTATTTTTTGCAGTTGTGGATGAAGAATTAAGATCTTTTACTTAATAAAGTAAAAATCACTAATACCACACTGTAAAAATACTCTGATACAAGTAAAAGTCCTGCATTGAAAATGTTACATAATGTAAGTATAATCAGGAAAATTAAATTAATGGATTGAAAGTGAACTGTGATATTATATTATTATATATATGATATTATTATAACGCATTCATTAATGCAAAAGTAGGGTTTTACTGTTGGAGTTGGTTGAGGAAATTTGTTGAGGTGGAAAAAGTAAAAGTACTATATTTCCCTCTGAAAATGCAGTTGAGTAGAAGTAGAATAGAGAAGTGTCATGAAAAAAGACTCAAGTAAAGTACAAGTACCTCAAATTTGTACAAAGTAGGCTAAACTACAGTAAATGCACTTCTGTTCACCACAGCTTTTATGTGTGTTAATTTTGCCTAAGTAATTATTAGTTGTTGTTTTTGCAGATTATTGGCCACTGGAGACTCCTACTGCACCATAGCTTTCAGCTATCGTGTGGAAGTGAGCCTCGTGGCAGGGATTGTTAGAGAGGTCGCCAGGGTAATATGGGATGCCTTGGTACAGGAAGTCATGCCAGTCCCCACCACTGAAGACTGGCAAAGCATCGCCACTGACTTCCTCCATCAGTGGAACTACCCCAACTGCCTTGGGTCCATCGATGGCAAACATGTTGTGATCAGGGCCCCTGACAACTCGGGTTCCCTGTTCTTCAACTACAAGGGGACTCACTCAGTTTTGCTCCTGGCAGTGGTAGATGCCCAGTACTGCTTCCGGTTAGTGGATGTGGGCAGCTACGGGAGGACGAGCGATGGTGGTGTGCTGGCTAACTCCACCTTCGGCCAGGCACTATGAGATGGGACACTTGGCCTGCCACAGGATGCTCTGCTGCCAGGTGCAGACCACAGCCACACGTGTTTGTGGCTGATGAGGCTTTTCCACTCCGCCGAGACCTCATGCGGCCTTTCCCAGGACACAATCTCTCCGGCAGGCAAAGGGTTTTCAATTACAGGCTGTCACGGGCAAAGCTGATTGTTGAGAATACCTTTGGTATTTCACCTCTCAGTGGCGTATGTACAGGTGTTCCTGTGTGGCTCAGTGGTAGAGCATTGCGTCAGCTGCGCAAAAGGTTGTGGGTTCGATTCCCAGAGTACACATGTACTAATGAAAATGTATAACCTGAAAAGTATGCACTGTAAGTCGCTTTGGATAAAAGCGTCTGCTAAATGCATAAATGTAAATGTACATCTGCTATCACTGGACACCATAAAAGCACACCCACGACATTGCATATGTATAATCTGTTGCACCTTTGCACAACTATCTGTTGCACCTTCACATATTACTATGCATAGATGTGGACATAATGCAGATGTGTAAATACGGTGTATAATGTGTATTGGTGCATTGGTAACGAAGTATGTCTTTATAGTACACTGTGTGTACTGAGTATATGTATGTGTATTTTGCACATTGTCTTCTGTACAGTCTGTAAATATGTACTGTCCATATGTAAATTGTTGTTTTGTTTTTTTGCACTGTCTGGAGCACGCTCGTAAGAATTTCACTCACCAAGGCACTTGTGCTGTGGTGATGTGACAATAAAAGTAATTTGATTTGATTTAAATGTACAGAGGAGTCATTGAGATCAGCCCTGCCAACGTGGATGCCTGTGTGAAGGCTACCTGTGTCCTGCACAACTTCCTGAGGAGGTCCACAAACATGACCAGGACACCCATACCATCGGATGGAGATGCAGAAGCTGCTGGCTTACAGGAGGTCACCCGAGTGGGCAGCAACAACGCCATATGGGAGGCCAACCGTGTCCAGGAGAAATGTATGACCTATTTCTCCACAGAGGGCGCTGTCCCCTGGCAACCTGTGGCCATATATATATACTATGAAGTATATAAATGTGCTAAAGATGTATTTAAAAAAAATATTTAGTACAAAGATGGGTTTGTTGTGAACTCTGTTCTTCTAAAGTGTAGAAAACTCAGAAGAGAAGACCAGGAGACTTCGGATTGGATCGTCAGCAGAATTTATTTATTCTATGACATGTCTTGTTATCTGTAGTCATCGAAAATCTCATCTTAAGTAATTTTTACAGGGTATCTTATAGACAGAATTGGAGGAGGGACTTTTGGAGGTTGAGACAAAACATCAAAGAAAGCAAACATCTGAGGGAGGCGTTAGTTGGTTACGGGAAACTTCCCATGGTCCAATAAACCTAACGAATCCACGTCTGGCCAGGACAAAACCTATTTGCAGAACAAAGGTTGAATCTCTCAGTAGTCTGACTCATTGATCTTACCATTATCATAGAAACAAAAAGTACAGCTGTCCCAAGCCCAAATGGTCAGGAAACGATCTCAAGCACCTTGCCCGACACCTCTTAGTCAGGAAGTGAATTCAAATCAAACATAGAATAAAATTTGTAATCTCACAATTCCCCCTTTGAGAGTTCTAATAACTCTCACAAAATACAAATTTAGACACTTAAAAGTAAATTCTTGTAACTTGTAATCATTACAGGCACATAGTACATGTTCTGTGTTGCTTATATGTAATTGCATGCTGACACAGAAACAAAACATGCAATTAGGGTCCGTGAAGTTCTTACGGGTAATAATCTTTTCTGGTTGGAACTGTCATTTCCTCGTGAGAGGCGGGAGTCATTTGCTAACAAGTTTCCGAAACATGAAGAATTATCTTCAGTCATATGGTGTAATTTTGCTGAAAGATCAAGAGTACGGAAATCTTGATCATGTTGATGGATGACTGAAATTCCCGTATGTGAGTCTCTGCGTTGTGTATTTTTATTTATTTATTTTTCTTCTTCTTCTTTCTTTTCTCTTTCTTGTGTGATAGTTGGCTCGGCAATGGGTCTAGTTGTTTTCTAGAGGTTGTGGCTTCATCCGCAGGTGAGAAGGGCGGTGCATATGGATCTCAGGACAGCCATCAGGTGGTATCTGCACAGAGGAAGAAAGAAACACAAACAAGAGAGACCAACGGCACAGAGCAGTATTTGTTGTGTCTGCAAACATTAGGGTTGTATCCTCTGTTCAAAATATAGTCTGCTATTGTTGTTCCTTCTTTCCCTATTTCTCAATTCCTGCGACACCTAAAGAACAGTGAGGAAAGGATGGACTAATGGAGGGGAAAGGCCTATGAGGAAATCTTCACCGCAGGGTTGGCCCCCGAAGCCTGTTGCTTTCGGTTCTTCCCTGGGCTCCTCACTGGTTCTTGTGTCTGCCCTATCCTATCCCTGCAGGGGGAGGAACAACCTTACAGTGTGACACATGAGTCCAAGTTTTCCTTCCCTGACACAATACTGCAGCTGCTGTAATCAACATCACTTGATGTGGTCCGTACCACTTAGGCTCTAATGGCTTGTTTTTGAACGCCTTTATCATGACCCATTGACCTAGGACGATTGTGTGTCCACCTTCTGGTGGAGTCTGCCAACACGACTCAACTCTCTCTTTGGCACTCTGCACTGCCTTTGTAAGGTTTTCACAGTAAGCGATCAGGGCATCTGAAGCAATGTGCACATCAGCATTTCTAAGATCAATCACACCTGGCATCTGCATTGGGCGTCCAGTAATAATCTCATGAGGGCTCAGTCCTACTGATCTGTTAGGTGATGCTCTCATACTACACAGTACTGCGGGCAGTGCTTCAACCCATGGTACTCCTTCCTGATGCATTTTGCTTAGCCTGGTTTTGATTGTTCTGTTTGATCGTTCAACCTGTCCTGATGCTTGTGGCCTATAGGGACAGTGAAAGTTCCACTTAATCTTCAACATTCTAGACACTTCCTTGACTACCTGTCCTGTGAAGTGGGTACCTTGATCTGAGTCAATGCAATCTGGTAATCCCCATCTGGGAATGAAATCAGTGACAAGACATTTAGCAGTATGTGCAGCTGTAGCACGCCCTGTTGGATAAGCTTCTACCCATCTTGAGAACTTGTCTATTACTACCAAAACGTCAGTCTTTCCTTTACAAGGGGGCAACGATATGTAATCAACTTGCAGGTGACGAAATGGCCCTGGTGGAGCTGGGGTATGTGCTGCTGGTGTAGTGGCTGCTGGTACATCATTATTTTTCTGACATGTAACACATCTCTTGACTGTTTCAGTGGCTGCGTTTCTGAATTTTGGATTCCACCATTGATTTGAGAACCTGTGATTCATCGTTGCTGGACCACTATGACCCAAACTGTGTATTTGTTGAGCCAAATATGGCAACAGTGATTCGGGAGCAACATACTTTCCCCCTTTGGTCCAGCAGCCGGATGAATCCACAGTGGCTCCTTTGTCTAACCATGTCCATGCTTCATATAGAGGAACGTCTTTATACAGATCAATGATTGATTCAGGAGGTAGAATTATCTTCTGTGCTGTACTACCTGAACACACTTGTACAGTTGCATAGAAACAAGCCTGTTTAGCCGCTACATCAGCAAGAGCATTACCTTTAGCTTCCGTAGTATTAGTTGTGAGATGTGCTTTCACTTTGATCACCGCTAATTTCTGTGGGAGTTTCATGGCAAACATTACATCTTTCACTAATCCAGCATGCTTAATGGGGGATCCAGCAGAAGTTAGAAATTTTCTGGTTTGCCAAATGACACCAAAATCATGAATTACCCCAAAAGCATACCTGGAATCTGTGTAGATATTTGCAACCGATCCTGAAGCTAGCGTGCATGCTCTAGTTAAGGCTACTAGTTCTGCAGCTTGAGCTGAAAAATGATCTGGAAGACGACCTGAAGCAACTACTTCAGTGGTGGAAGTTACTGCATATCCTGCTCGTCTGTTACCTTCAATAACTTGAGCTGAACCATCAACAAACAACTCCAATTCTGCGTTCTCTATGGGAGTTTCTGCTATTTCACTTGTCGCTGCATATGTAAGCGTAACACAATCATGAGTCATTTCGCCTTCATCCTCTAACACAAATTCAGTCATTGCAGACATCATACATGAGGATGGGTTCGTGACTGGTGCACGCTGTATAACAATATTCGGGGCTGTGAGAGTTGCTAACTTCTCTTTTATGCTACCTTTCACAAAAATTCTTTGGTCATTGTGTTGGATTACAGGGGAAAGGTAGCTACTCACAGCCCCAATAATTAGTTTTTTTCCTGGTCTTGTTGTGCTCTTAGAAGAGCCTGAACTATCTGTACCACAGTTTCAGTGGTCACTGGCGGAACTACTTCAGGGTTGTGTGCAGGCTGAGAAGGAGCAGAATTATGCATAGCATTTCTTTTACTATCTTGTAACTTCTTCATACACTCTTTCTCCCAATGTCCTAATTTTTCACAGTATTTGCATTTGCTTTCTCTTTTAGACCATCTATTGTCTTGTTTCGTTGTGTTAAACGTAGCTGCTGCTATTCTTATTTTTGCCTTGACATCAACATCTCTTTCACATGTAGCTAACCTGTCTAGGTTACTTCTGAGAGTTCTGTTAGACCAAGTTAGATCTAAGAATGGTAAAGCTTTTCTGTATTCGGCTACAAGACCATCTGACCAGATACGAACCAGGGGTCCCTTGTCATCTAGTACACTTTCAGGGTCATCAACAATTCCACTGTAAATTACAGCTGACTGACAAAATCTCTCAGTATATTCATTCACAGTTTCTTCTTTCCTTTGCACACAGGTAGTAATTCTAGACCAATCTATTTTGGGTCCTAAGATATTATTTAGGATTTTCAAAATACTTTCTCTTAAATCACCCTTACTGACATTTCGCAGTTCAGAAGTGACAGCAGATTCAAAACTGTTGAATTCAGATTCAGTTAGTATTTGTGACATCAGCTGCGTGACTTCTGCCAACGACATGTCATAAAGACGCATTTTACTGATCAATGTTCTTCTAAATTCAGAAAAATGTGTGCGTGCTGACGGTAAACTCTGAGATAGTCTCTCTATATCTTTAGGACATAAAGCTTTGGCAGCAGTTTGTATTTGCACAACAGAAGAATTGAGAGGAACTCTATCAGTGTCCTCAATCCCCTGAGATCTTCTTCTAGCCCCACACACATGGACCAAATTTACAGGCACATCAGTTACTGATTGGAGAGCTACATCTGTTTCAAAGAACGCTTGTAAATCAGGGTAAATGTTATCAGGCTGACTTACTTCCACATCAGTTTTTGCTGCAACTTTCTTGAGGTTCAATTTCTTAGTCAAAGTGGATACTCTCGCACGGAGTTCATTGTTCTGTTTCTCTAGCTCTGAGTTACGCTGAGACTGTTGTGTCGCTAGCGTTACACTGAATTCCCTGTGACAACAGATAATGCCTTTCACATTGTTCTTACGAATACTTGCTCCTAGTACCTTTTTACACTCATCTACTGACCAAGTCTTGTCTGGATGAATCTCATATGTCTGCGTTAGTTCTAGTCTAACTTTTTCAGTGACTATTAGGTCCATTTGTTCCCCTAATAGCGTTTTGAATTCACTATCTGACCACAAAGGAGTCGCAAGACCACTCTTTTCTGTGGTTGGAATCAGTCTAGCATTCCTTCTAACCATTTTGTAAGTTTCTTCTGTACCACACAAACAAAAAAAAATAATAATAATAAAAAAAAAAAACTTCTCTGATCAACAGAGGGTACACTTGTTAAATAAAAAAAAAGCTTAACTATTGTTAACTTTCCAAATTACCAACACTTCACACTTAACTTCCCTGCCTACAAGAACAGAGGATACTTTCATCTCTAAAATAAAAAAACTTTAGAGGATAAACTCTTCCCTGCCTGAAACAGAGGATAAACTTCCCTGCCTACAAGAACAGAGGATAAACTCTTCCCTGCCTGAAACAGAGGATACATTTAGTTAAACAAACCCTACAGATGTATGTTAACTCTTCTCTGATGGCACAGAGGATACACTGGTCTTAGGTTCTTTTGGATTAGAGACAGCCACTCACCACAACCCTTGGTTGAGAGAAAAATTCAGTCTGGGAATCTGTGTTCAGCTTGAAGTTTCGCTGGATTCCAAAAGATGCAGTCTGGATGCAGATCTTTGTTTGAGCTTGAAGTTTTTTTTCAGGTGAGGAAGCTGGAACTCTATCCGGGTTCACGGCACCATCTGTTGTGAACTCTGTTCTTCTAAAATGTAGAAAACTCAGAAGAGAAGACCAGGAGACTTCGGATTGGATCGTCAGCAGAATTTCTTTATTCTATGACATGTCTTGTTATCTGTAGTCATCGAAAATCTCTTCTTAAGTAATTTTTACAGGGTATCTTATAGACAGAATTGGAGGAGGGACTTTTGGAGGTTGAGACAAAACATCAAAGAAAGCAAACATCTGAGGGAGGCGTTAGTTGGTTACGGGAAACTTCCCGTGGTCCAATAAACCTAACGAATCCACGTCTGGCCAGGACAAAACCTATTTGCAGAACAAAGGTTGAATCTCTCAGTAGTCTGACTCAATGATCTTACCATTATCATAGAGACAAAAAGCACAGCTGTCCCAAGCCCAAATGGTCAGGAAACGATCTTAAGCACCTTGCCCGACACCTCTTAGTCAGGAAGTGAATTCAAATCAAACATAGAATAAAATTTGTAATCTCACAGGTTCAAGTTTACTACAAGTGGTAATTAAATAAAAATTTTAATACAAAGATAGTATGTTAAAAGCACATTTTAGTTGACAGTAAAAAAAAAAATTACACCTGGGTCCCCTACACATTTTCAATATGATATGGTAGAATACGATCGATTTGTAATTTTATAAAACACATATAACCAGAAATGTTGACAATATTTTACTGTTGCAACAAATACTTTCATACAGAATGGTTTTGAACACTCTTGCAACAAATAATTTCATAAAAGGCTTCTTGTGTGTGAGGGAGAAAGTTAGTTAGTTAAGCTTACTAATACCCCTCACAGACTCTCTCCTCAGTGTTCAGTGTGTCCAGCCTCCAGACATTTTGCTTCATACACTAGTTTGTGCATTTGGAACTTTAAATCCTGCCTGGTCCTCAATGACAGTGTCCTGAAGGCCTCCAGGAGGCTTTTAAAAAATAAACTGTCACTGTCCCCCTGAGGAGTGCTGGCTCTCCTACTCACAGCCTCCAAAGCTGTTAGCATCCTCTCTTCAAACTGTGTGCTGGTGTGTGCTCTCTTTCTCCTGTGTGAGTGCCCTGTCTGTCCCTGAATGCTGGACTGGCTCGGGCTTGATGGTCCTGCCTGAACCTGAACACTGGATTGGCTCAGGCTCTCACTCACCTGATTCTCCTCACACTGTTGACTGTGTGTGTGTGTGTGTTTGTTGTCTGTGCTGCCTGACTGTGACCGGCCTCTTCGCTTTCCTCTGGGGTCAGGGCTTCCCCAACCCCTCCTACCATATTACTGGCAGTTATTCTACTAGGAAAGGGTTGAGGAAGCCCATGACCCCACTGTAGCGGCATGGCCGGACAATGCTCGCCCCTGCTCCACTCCTCTTCCTCTCTGCCTCCTTCTTCCTCTCTTTTCTGTAGGTGTCTCTAAGAGACTTCCACCTTCTTCTGCACTCATCCACTAGTGAAAATACAATAGAAAACACAACACTTCATTACCCACATTTCAGAATAGCTTGTTTGCAATGCTATGTCTGAAATGGCATAGCTGTATGTGCCACTGTATATATGTAAGCCTAATGACATATCATTATTTTCTCCAACTAAGCAATTTGTTGACACCACCACAGGTGAGATCAGGTGTAGTGCACTTTTGATTTTCCTTGTAGAAAAAAAAATTGGCAGAACTGACCGCTTTCATTTTTAAATATGTGACATAAAACTCGCCGCAGCTCTCTACAACACCTATTTTTCGTTTAACCCAATATGTGACGATATGTTAGAAATATCTTGCAGCAGCAACACTGTTTTGCATGCTCTGGCGCTAAAGTTAGTATGCAATTTGAGCTTATTTTCAGAAAGCATATATAAAGGTAATGCAAATCAGCAACTCACCAGGAACACCAACAATGTCAGACACCTTAGTCCACGCATAATTATTATTTTTTTATGTCCCTATACACAAACAGGGACATGTCATATATGACCGGGAAACCCGCCACAACAATAATTAACTTCTCCTCTATTTTGCTTGGGAACTAATGTGGTCAGAACCAAAGTTTACGGGCTGCGTTCTCTGGAATCCTCTCAAGCGGAGGACTTCTACATTCCGATTGGTTGCCGCTGAACCGCGTCATAGCTCATTACCATAAAGTTGACCTGATTTCAACTCTCCTCGACACTCTCACCGTCCAAGAGGCGCCGCGCCGCTACTCGCCGCCGGCTCACATTGAAAATTAATGATTTCCGGCCACTTTCTCGCCGGCGGAAGTGTGAATATTTCTTGTTGAACATGTTTAAAAAAAAAACTATTTCATTGTTTGAAATTGTAATAATAATTTGAAATTGTATCAATGTAGAAGTAAGTAAAAGTAGTAGTATGAAATCAGAACTCCGATATAGAGCAAAGTAAATAAACTGCTGTGATTTGAATTATGAAAATATTAATAACTATTAATCATTTCATTTCAGCAGGTCGAACACCAGTGGACCTTCTGTTTTTAACAAGTTAAGTATAATACATTTTTGATGATGATTCAAAATGCTTATAATGGAATAGTTTGAATCCACTTATATTTTTCATCGAGGATAAGCTGTTAACAGATGATGACCATCATGCTTCATCTTCAACTTCAAGGTGGTGAAAAAATATATATTTTCAGTGTTTTTTATCTACAGTCTGAGCTAACGGTCGCTATCTTATCATCAGTTATCAGGGGCGTTGCTTAATAAAATATTACTCAAAGTTGTTCTTGAAGAAGGAGATGCTGCCTACATGCCCCTGTCACTGGTTTGCACCAGGTTCAGGGATATAATTGGAGAAGAAAGCTTCAGGAGTCAGGCTCACTTCTTGTGGCTGGAAAGTAAGTATTTATGATGGTGAAGCAAATCTACACCTCTGGATGTGCCAGTTAAGAGAAGAAACTTTATCAAAATAAATAAAAAAGTTATAACTGCACATGTTACTGTCACATGTTGGTTTCTGTTTGCCCTTATTTGGTTTGTTTCCTGTCATTAGTTAATTATAGTTCAGTCTGTTCACCTGATTTTTATTAATCATCTCGTTTGCTCCTTTGTTCCATGTCTTTATAAGCAATCATTTTCTGTCTTTTGTTTGTCTTGGATTAATGAATGAATAAATGAATGATTGATTGATGGATGCATTTATATAGCGCTTTATTGTGTATTGTTATACACCCAAAGCGCTTTACAATCAGTGTTCCTGTGGCTCTGCGGTAGAGCATTGCGTTAGCAGCGCAAAGGTCGTGAGTTCAATTCCCAGGGAACACACACACTGACAAAATATCTATAACCAATACATTTAAGTAGCTTTGGATAAAAGCATCTGCTAAATGCGTAAATGTGGGTGGTCTCTCCTCAACCACCACCAGTGTACAACATCCACTTGGATTATGCGACGGCTGCCACAGGATAACGGCGCCAGTGCGCTCACCACACACCAGCTACAGGTGGAGAGGAGAGAGAGTCATAGAGCCAATCAAGTGTATGCGCTCACCACACACCAGCTACAGGTGGAGAGGAGAGAGAGACATAGAGCCAATCAAGTGTATGCGCTCACCACACACCAGCCACAGGTGGAGAGGAGAGCGAGTCATAGAGCCAATCAAGTGGATGGGGATTATTTGGAGGCCATGATTGACGAGGGCCAGTGGTGGGAATTTAGCCAGGAGACCGGGGTGGAGAGGAGAGAGAGTCATAGAGCCAATCAAGTGTATGTGCTCACCACACACCAGCTACAGGTGGAGAGGAGAGAGAGTCATAGAGCCAATTAAGTGTATGCGCTCACCACACACCAGCTACAGGTGGAGAGGAGAGAGAGACATAGAGCCAATCAAGTGTATGCGCTCACCACACACCAGCCACAGGTGGAGAGGAGAGAGAGAGCCAATCAAGTGTATGCGCTCACCACACAACAGCCACAGGTGGAGAGGAGAGCGAGTCATAGAGCCAATCAAGTGGATGGGGATTATTTGGAGGCCATGATTGATGAGGGCCAGTGGTGGGAATTTAGCCAGGAGACCGGGGTTACACCCCTACTCTTTACGAGAAGTTAAATGGGATTTTAAATGACCACAGAGACTCAGGACCTCGGTTTAATGTCTCATCCGAAAGACGGTGCTTATTGACAGTATAGTGTCCCCATCACTAGACTGGGGCGTTAGGACCCACACAGACAACAGGGTGAGCACCCGCCGCTGGCCTCACTAACACCTCTTTCAGCAGCAACCTAGTTTTCCCAGGAGGTCTCTCATCCAGGTACTGACCAGCTCAACCCTGCTCAGCTTCAGTGGGAAACCAGTGGGCTGGAGGGTGATATGGCTGCCGGCAACATTAACTTAAAGTTGTTATCTATGGTTAGTGTGTTAATACTTATTAAAGTATCCTTTGTTTACTCCTGTATTGGACATTTCCTTATTACAAGCACAGAACCGTGACAGTAACGGAGTGTAAAAAAAGTTTCAATTAATGCATAAATGGGGACAGCGCCATCTGTGCGTGATGGCATTTAACCACTGTTGCAAACTCTGGTGAGACAAATAAGCAACCGCAACTTGCAAAACAAGGCCAATATTTTTTGATGATTTATTATGATCAATATTATCTATTACCAATAAATGAGTCTACAACATATTAAACTGAAACCACTCTTTTATCTGAAAAGCACAAACAGAAGCTATTTTACCAAAATTAGCAAACTGCAACAAAAGTGGGAACAAAACTCATCTCCAATCACCTGTGAGCAGAATAGGATTAGAGATAGAAAAGGAGAAAAGCACAAGAGCTTCAAAGGGGAGCGGTTACATAGCCACACATTTATAGCCTAAAATATATATATACTGTATATAGGGGTCATTCTATGGAAATGTCAATGTTTTTGTCCCTAGCCTTTACAGAAATATTACACTTGAAAAACACTTGGTTAAATATTTTTTTAAATGAAACGTGTTATTTCAACAATTACACCTTCTTGAGCCATCAATGTGGCAATATTTACATTTACATTTACATTTATGCACTTAGCAGACGCTTTTATCCAAAGCGACTTACATTGCATTCAAGTTACAGTTTCTACATTTTATCAGCTCTTGCTTTCCCTGGGAATCGAACCCATGATCTTGGCGTTGCTAACGCCATGCTCTACCAGTTGAGCTACAGGAAACAAACAATATTTGTTTTATTGTTTTCTACAGGAAACAAACAATTTATTTGTTTTAATTATGAAGAATTACAAGCACCAGAAAACTTCTCGTCCCCACAGCCATGTACAGAGGGAACGTGATTTATTTTGAGGTCAAAAACAGGTTTTTCTTCCATTTAAAATAAAATAATGTATACACCACTGGCGTTCCGTCCATATAAGCTGCGAATGCGCCGTATACCCAGGCCGTCTGAGAGAATAAGTTCACGGGCTAATTAATATAAACATGATTATAAGTTAATAACTTAGCATTTTAGATGTGACTTAAAGCTTAATAAAGTGGGAATAAGTATGTAAAATGATTTATTTGAAAATTTTCTGTAAATCTACATCAGTGATGGAAGCTTCCAGGCGGAGCGTGTGCGGGTTCTCCGCAGCTTTGGCACCTGCGCTCTGTTGCTATGACTCGTCAGGATTGTAGCGCATTCTCAGTGATTTGCTGGTATGCACGTGATTTCATGCTTGAGGTGAATTGCCCAAGTGGAAAAATGTGCTGTTGCTGTAAGATCTCGATTGCCGAAAATGACATTGTGTTTGATGCAAAACTAACTCGACAAAATCTTATGAAAAACATCTTAACTGTATATTTTCATGCTTTCTCAAGCAAAGCAAATTTTGAAAGTCAACAAAACACATACTGATCATAGACAATGTTGAAGACGTTATTGTCAACATGCCTACGTAAATAATACAAAAAAAGTTTATACAATTTGAAAGAATTAAAAACATCAGAAAAAAAATAGGAAACAATACCTTTGTTTTCCTTATAGTTGTCACTTACAGTTAAAGTCATTCTGATGAGACATTAACCGAGGTCCTGACTCTCTGTGGTCATTAAAAATCCCAGGATGTCATTTGAAAAAGAGTAAGGGTGTAACCCCAGCATCCTGGACAAATTTGCTCATTGGCTTCTGACCATCATGGCCTCCTAATCATCCCCATTCACTGATTTGGCTTCATCAATCTGTCTCCTCTCCACCAGTAAGCTGGTGTGTGGTGGGCGTTCTGGCGCAATATGGCTGCTGTCGCATAATCCAGGTGGATGCTGCACATTGGTGGTGGTTGAGGAGTTTCCCCCGTTCTATGTAAAGCGCTTTGAGTAGGTTTGGGAATCGAAAATCGATTCCGATTCCAGAATCGGATACCTAAGGTCAGGAATCGGATTCTTGTTGTCAAATAAAAATTTCGATTTCTGCCTATCGATTCCTATGTGGGTTTTTTTTTTCTTCTGTGAGCACCGGTGTGACCTAGCGATCTGCCAGGACCTTGCTCGCTAATCTAAGCGCTCCAAAGTTTGGCTGTATTTGCGATCAGAAGCCAAAAAAGCTAAGTATAATATCTGTGGTAGCTTAACATGTTGCAAGAGAGGTGTCACCACCAACATGACATTAATTTAATAGATCGTTAAAGATCGCGAAGATGGTTCAAACACCAACGTGATTATATTCCTAAATTAAAATGATTTGTCTGTTTCATTCCTCAACCTTTGAGGTGTGCGATCACAATGTTGTGATCACTTGGCTCATCCGTGCAGCAGTGGCGGAGCCAGGGGGTGGCCGTGGCCACCCTGCTCAAAACTGCAGTTTTTGTCCTTTTTCTTGACAAGAAAAGCCTTTATTAAGACGTGGAACCGTTGTATTTTTTTGCATCCAAATCAAACGGGAGACTTTTCAGACGCGCACTGCAGCATTGCCTCAGCGCCAGGCGCGAGGCAAATGAGCGCGGAAAAGGTACACTAGCCAAATGAGCTTCGGCAGAACAATGAGATGCTGTTAGGCTATATGTCAGTAAAACAATCTTTCCTGTCCTGTCAGCCATCACAGTGATCACGGCGCACGCTCTGATAGCGTCATCATAAATAAGCACACAAGAAACTGTATACGAGTCTATCATCAGTTAAGTCATGAAATTACCAAAAAATGCGATTAAAGCTGCAAACTGCTAACATTCTTATCACTAACTGCATGTCTCATCCATGAGTATGTAATGTTAGAGAACAAGTTTTTGGGGGTTTTGAGAGCCAGAACCAAACAGATAGAGCAATTAAGGCATAGTGAGCCCCTTTATTAAAACACATGAAGGTGAGGAATAATACAAAAATGTTCATATTCACTCAGTATTACTTGATATAATAATTTACAAATATATAAATTACAATTTAGTATAAATTAATTGTATTCAGCTGTGTTTTAGGCACTAAAATAGTCTAGGATTTTAAAGTCAACCACATTTTTATATAGAAATAATGTAGATTTCAGTGCCACCCCAGGCTGGTTGCTGGCCCCTCCCTGGCCACCCGAAACATCCTGGCTCCGCCACTGACATGCAGCAAACGATCACATCAGTCAGTGTGATTTAAACATTTAAACCTGCATTCTTGCTACCGCTGACCTAAAGAAAGCAGCTGTCATGTATATGAATGAAACAGCTTCACAGTCTTTTTAACCACACAGCATCATTAAATTTAAGAAGCACTGTTATACATGTTTATAGTTCAGATATAAACTCTGATCTGTATGGTAGCGACTAAAATAGAGTAAATCTCCTTTTGAAAGTAATTTGATACATCAAATGAAGATTTATCGATTGCATTGCTACGCCAGTGGGTGGGGAAAAGTGTCTGTTAAAATGTATTTGCCTTTGAATCATACAAGAGATTCGTTCAAGGATGCTGATTCATCCAGTAATGAAACAAGTACATCTTGAGTGAGTAATTCATAAATTACATGTGATTTTGTTTAGTTGTCTAATATTTTTTTCTTCAGAATCATGAGAGAACCACAAAAAAATAAAAAAATTAAATTTATCCAGAATCATGTAGCTCTATTTTGCACACAAACAGCTCTTAAAGAGTCCAGTTTTATGTAGACTGTTCATGGTATTCAGCTCCAATAAATGGTTTGCTAAAAAGAGACACAGGATAAATGTTTGATATCATTATTTAATCACATTGGAATCGAAAAGAATCGGAATCGATAAGCAGAATCGAAAACGATATCGATAAAATTCAAATGATACCCAACCCTAGCTTTGAGTACCCATAAAAGCGCTATATAAATGTAACAAATTATTATTATTATTATTAAAGTCCTTCTGTGATTGTATTGTTGTTTGCAACATTACTTATATTTGAAATATAATATTATACTTAATATTTTAAAGATATTATTATTATTATGACTATTTATTTTTGGGTATTTTGCATGGTCTATGATTTGTCATCTGGTTGGGAATTTTAACTCCTATTCACTGGGGGATTTTTTTGTAATAATCATTCAGTTGATGCAGAGACGTATAGACCGTGGGAATCCCCCATCTCCCCACGATCTGAATATTACGTAGCCTATCATAACGTAACTACGTATAAACCTTATTTGGCGGGTTTTACTTAGAAAATCAGCTGTTTTCTAGCATTCTAATAACTATGGATAAACCTGAAATGATAGAAGAAGAATTGGAGATGAATTTCATTTACAAAGGTAGGAATGTGCATACTTTTCAGCACCTGCCACAGTGTGAGTGTGTCTTAAAAGCGATGAGGTATGGAAGCCACTCTGTCATGGTTTCCGCCACTGAATAAAACATTAATAGCCACTTTTTATCTCACATTTCTGACTTTTTTTTCTCAGAATTACGAGTTTATATCTTGCACTAACTTTTTTTTTATAAAATCTGAGAACATATCTGTTTTTCCCCCTCAAAACTGGAATTTATTTATTTTATTTTATTTATTTTACCTTTATTTTACCAGGAAATAATCCCATTGAGATTCAAAATCTCTTTTTCAAGGGAGTCCTGGCCAAGACAGCAGAATAAAATTCCATATGCAACCATATACAACAAAAACATATACAGTAACAAGAACAACACAATAACATTTAACAAAAAAAAAGACAGTTGGCAATTCAACATCATCTCAACATAATTACCAGCAACGCTCAGTAATAGCACATGTGCATTTAGTACTCAGATCGTCTCGGTTACTTGCGTAACCCCCGTTCCCTGAAGGAGGGAACGGAGACGTAACGTCAGAGTGACTGACTAATGGGATCTCGCCGGAGAGCCCAATCACCTTCGAGTGTTAACAAAACAAGCCAATGACAGTTGGCTTGCGTGTTTCGCCACGCGCACCCCGGCCCTGCGGTGCGGGTATAAAAGGAGAGCGCGTGCAAATGCACAACAGTTTTTCGCTGAGGAGCCGAGACTGTGTGCCCCGGCCGTACAGCGGTGGTACAGCAACTATGGCGACGGGACGTTACGTCTCCGTTCCCTCCTTCAGAGAACGGGGGTTACGCAAGTAACCGAGACGTTCCCTATCAGTCAGTCACGTTCGACGTAACGTCAGAGTGACTGACAATGGGATCCCTTGGAAAACGCCACTATTGTTGACCCCCTCCAGTGCCCTGCAGAAGCCGGCAAGTCCCCCCACACCAGTTGGGATGGAAGATAGGACAGTGCTTAGGCAGAGATGACCGCCACTGCTGTTCCGTTCAGTGGGTAGAATAACACTGGGAAAGCGTACCCCAAGTAGGGGGAACGCTACGGAGCCACATCCCGCATAAGGAGGTATCGTGTGGAGATTACACATATGGACTGGCCAAGGGCAGTACTACATACGGGAGTCTCTGAGGTAGACTCAGCCCGCCTGGGGTGAGATAGCTACACAGCAGAGAGGGCAGAAGGTTCTGCCAGGGAAGACACGGGCTCAACGTGGGGGGGGAGCCGTACCGTGGAAGAATACACATGTGGGATCACCCAAGGGGAATCACTACACACGGGCACCTAGCCCAGCACAAGGGTTGACCTTGGGCAACGTATGAGTACTGGACCTGGCGTCTGGTGCTCCACCACACCTGACTGCCGAGGGTGCGGGAGGAACTTCAACAGGGTTCGCCGTGGGGAACTGAACTGAGAAGCAACAAGGCGCACGTATCCGGTCCATAGAGGGGAATGGCGCAGCAAGCGTGATTGACACCGAGCGGGTTCCAGTGTTACTGGCCATCTGAGACAAGTACACGGGAGGACACTGGCTCTATACGGAGATTGTAAAACCTCGCAAATGTATTAGGTGTCGCCCAGCCGGCAGCTTTACAAATGCCAAGGCCCAAGAGGAAGCAACGCCTCTCGTAGAGTGTGCTCTCACCCCAAGGGGGCACGGTAAGCGCCGGGCCTGATAGGCCAAGACTATAGCCTCCACTATCCAGTGGGCAAGTCTTTGTTTGGAGACAGCTCTTCCCTTCTGCTGTCCTCCGAAGCAGACAAAGAGCTGGTCTGAGGTCCTGAAGCTCTGCATGCGGTCCACATGGATGCGCAAGGCACGGACGGGACAGAGCAGAGCAATGGCTGGGTCTGCCTCCTCCTGGGGCAGCGCTTGCAAGTT
Source organism: Oxygymnocypris stewartii (assembly GCA_003573665.1). Lineage (NCBI taxonomy): Eukaryota > Metazoa > Chordata > Actinopteri > Cypriniformes > Cyprinidae > Oxygymnocypris > Oxygymnocypris stewartii. The sequence goes on from QVTF01003615.1 coordinate 480,786, forward strand.
CACCACCTGATCCCTGAAGGGCGTGGTGGGAACTTTGGGCACATATCCAGGCCGGGGTCTCAGGACAACGTGAGAGTTACCCGGCCCGAATTCCAGGCACGAATCGTCGACCGAAAATGCTTGCAGGTCCCCTACCCTCTTGACTGTGGCCAATGCCGCGAGGAGCACTGTCTTCAGTGTCAGAAACTTAAGCTCTACTGACTGCAGAGGCTCAAAGGGGGCCCCCCTCAAGGCCAACAGGACCGAGGGGAGATCCCAAGAGGGTACCAGATGAGGGCGCGGAGGATTTAGCCTCCTTGCCCCTCTGAGGAACCTGATGACCAGGTCGTGCTTCCCCAGAGACTTACCGTCTACTGTATCGTGATGTGCGGCAATAGCGGCGACATACACTTTGAGGGTGGAGGGAGACAGCCTTTGCTCCAACCCATCCTGCAGGAAAGAAAGCACGACTGCGATCGGGCATCTACGGGGGTCCTCCCGGCGGGGAGAACACCAATCGACGAACAGGTTCCACTTCAGCCTGTAAGCTTGTCTTGTAGACAGGGCCCTGGCAGAAGTGATAGTGTTTACTACCGCTGGAGGTAGTCCACTTAGAACCTCCGCGTCCCGTCCAGGGACCATACGTGGAGATTCCACAAGTCTGGACGCGGGTGCCAGAGGGTGCCCCCTCTCTGAGAAAGGAGATCCCTCCTCAGAGGAATTCGCCAAGGAGGGGCTGTCGCGAGGAGCATCAGTTCTGGGAACTACGTCTGATTGGGCCAGTAAGGCGCCACCAAGAGGACTTGCTCCTCGTCCTCCCTGACCTTGCACAGGGTCTGTGCGAGAAGGCTCACTGGGGGAAACGCATATTTGCGTAGGCCCCGAGGCCAGCTGCATGCCAGTGCATCTGTACCGAGGGTCCCCTCGGACAGGGAGAAAAACAGCTGGCAGTGAGCTTCTCGTGTAGCAGCGTTCTGAAGCGGCGCAGAGCAAGCCATACTGCCAGCAACTCGAGGCAATTGATATGCCACTGCAGCTGGGGCCCTGTCCAGAGCCCCGCGGCTGCATCCCCGTTGCACATGGCCCCCCGGCCCGTGGTAGAGGCGTCTGTTGACACAACAACATGCCTGGATACTTGCTCTAGGGGGACTCCTGCCCGAAGAAAAGCAAGGTCCGACCATGGGCTGAAGGTGCGGCGGCAGGACGGGGTGAGTGAGACCCGGTACGTGCCGTGGCGCCATGCCCATCTCGGGACTCGGTCGTGAAGCCAACGCTGAATCGGTCTCATATGAAGCAATCCGAGCGGCGTGATAGCGGCTGAGGATGCCATATGCCCAAGGAGCCTTGGAGAAAAAATGTTTCAGTGGAACCGCCCTCTTGCACTGGAGAGACTCCAGGCATCTCAGCATTGACCGAGCACGCTCCTCTGAGAGACGTGCTGTGAGGTTGACCGAGTCCAACTCCATGCCGAGAAAAGAGATCCTCTGCGTAGGGGAGAGTTTGCTCTTTTCCCGGTTGACCTGAAGCCCCAACCGGCTGAGGTGACTGAGCACCATATCCCTGTGTTCGCACAACAGTGCTCGAGACTGGGCCAGGATGAGCCAGTCGTTGAGGTAGTTGAGGATACGAATGCCTGCTTCCCTTAACGGCTTTTTTTACAAGGGCTGCTTCTACGACCTTGGTGAAGACACGAGGCGACAGGGATAGCCCGAAGGGGAGGGCCTTGTACTGGTATGCTCGCCCCTCGAACGTAAAGAGGAGAAACGGTCTGTGTCGAGGGAGGATCGAGACATGGAAGTAGGCGTCCTTCAGGTCGATCGCTGCAAACCAATCGAAGGGATGGACGCATTGAAAGATGCGTCTCTGCGTCAACATCCTGAACGGGAGCTTGTGAAGGGCCCGGTTCAGAACGCGCAGGTCCAAGATTGGTCGTAACCCACCGCCTTTCTTGGGTACGATGAGGTAGGGGCTGTAGAACCCTGACTTCATCTTGGCTGGAGGGACTGGCTCTATCGCGTCCTTCGCCAGTAGGACCGCGACTTCTGCACGCAAGACAGGGGCATCCTTGCTCAACACTGAGGTGAACCGAATGCCCCTGAACTTGGGAGGACGCCGGGCGAACTGAATTGCGTAGCCGAGTCTGATGGTCCTCAGGAGCCAGTGAGACGGCCTGGGGAGCTCTAGCCAGGCCCCCAGGGACCGTACAAGCGGGACCAGGGGAGTTACTGACGTACCCGCGGTGGGGCAGCGAAGTGGAGCACAGGGGCCTGACTCGAAAGGCAGTGCGTCTCGAAGTGGGGTCTGAGTGAGTGGTGTGATGCTCACCTGGCTCCACGGTTGGGCAGGGGGCGCGGGAGAAGGCATCGCGTCCTCGGACTGGACCCTGCTGCCCACTGGCGAAGAGAGAGGGGGATGGGAGTGTGGAGACGAGGTCTCGTACACTGCCATCCTCGCCCTCTTGGGACCCAGAGGAAAAGGAAACTGCTCTTTTATTTCCCGGGGGTCAGTGGCGGAACAGAACAAAAAGGAAACAAAAGACACTCCACCCGGCCCTCCTCCGAGGGAAGGAGTGGTGCGGTCACCATCTCCTGAAGAGCAGGATCCAGAGGCTCCGGGTCGCCCGTCTCAGGGACGCCGCCTGCCCTGGCGCTTCACGGGCTTGGCAGGGGCGGAGGCGGGCTGCGCCGGTCTCCTGCGGCCAGCTCCACGCTGCAGCCATAGTGAAGGCTGCTGTTGTTGCCGAGCTGGAGCGGAGGTGGAGGCAGCAGGAGGGCGCCCTCGGCGACGAGCAGACGGAGGGACTGCAGCCGGCGGTGGGGTGGAGACAGCAGCAGACCGCCGGGGCAGGATGTGACGAAACGCCTCCGTCTGCTTCTGTGCGGCGGAGAACTGTTGGGCAAAGTCCTCCACCAGGAAGCGGTGCTTGTCGGACTCCCTCATATCCGCCAAGTTCAGCCACAGGTGGCGCTCCTGGACCACTAGCGTGGACATCGTCTGACCCAGGGCCCGCGCCGTGACTTTCGTCGCCCTTAGTGCGAGGTCCGTCGCTGTGCGCAGTTCCTGCAACACACCTGGGTCAGGATCACCCTCGTGCAACTGCTTCAACGCCTTGGCCTGGTGGACCTGCAGGAGGGCCATGGCGTGCAGGGCGGAAGCGGCCTGTCCAGCAGCACCGTAAGCCTTGGCCGTTAGAGCGGACGAGAACTTACAGGCCCTGGACGGAAGGCGTGGATTACCCCTCCAGGCGGCAGCGCCCTGCGGGCAGAGCTGCATGGCAATGGCGCGCTCGACTGGGGGGATCTTAATGATGCATGATATATTGAATCCAGCATTTTCAACGAAGATTGATTTGCATGTATAAAATATCACCGTAATCCAGCATTGACAGAAATGTTGCTTGTATAAGTGTTTTTCTCACACTAAAAGAGAAACAGCCTTTGTTTCTATAATAAAAGCCCAACTTTACTCTAAGTTTTTTTGTTAAACACTCTATATGCTGCTTAAAAGACAAACTTTCTTCTAAAAGGAAACCAAGATATGTATAGACTGATACTCGTTCAATTACTTTCTCATCTAGTGTAACAATTTGACAAGCATCGTCTGTTTTCCTTGATTTAGAAAAACACATCATTTTAGTTTTATCTGAGTTTAAAACAAGTCTCATTTTATGAAGATTCTTCTGAATAAAGTTAAAAGCAGATTGCAGATCTTCTAAGGCACCTATTAAGGATGAGGCAGAACAATATAAAACGGTGTCATCTGCATAAAAATGACACTTTGCTTTTGTTACATTCTGACACAAATCATTTATATAGTTGTTAAATAAAATGGGACCCAAAATGGACCCCTGGGGGACACCATTTTGTATAAGTAATGAGTTTGAGGACACACCATCAACCTGAACACTTTGTGTTCGGCCACTCAAATAGTTGCTAAACCATTTGACAGCTTTTGGAGACATTCCAATATACACCAATCTCTGAGCCAGGACATACTGGTCAACTGTGTCAAACGCCTTTGAAAGATCTAAAAACAACGCAACACAATATTCCTTAGAATCAATAACACTTGAAATCATTTAACACTTTCATAGTGGCTGTGACAGTGCTATGTTTTTTACGAAAACCCGACTGCAAATCATTTAAAATGTTTTTTGTTTCTAAATAGTCTTTCAACTGGTCACTTATAAGCCCTTCCAAGACCTTGGCTAAAGCAGATAGCTTAGATATTGGCCTATAATTATTTGGATTTGATCGGTCCCCACCCTTTAATAAAAGGGTGACATATGCTGACTTCAATACACTAGGTATTAATCCAGTTTCAATAGTCAAGTTGAAAATGTGTGTCAAAGGTTCTGCAATATGTTCAGCAGCAATATTTAAAAAGTATAGATCCAACCCATCAGGTCCAGAGGATTTCTTGGTATTTAACCTTCTAAGAGCATCGTATACCTCCTGCATTGCAATAGGAACAAAATCAAAATCGATAGGTACATTTTCCCTAGATAGAGAGTAGTCCTCTTGTCTCCTCTGTTGTTGTGTTGTATGCTCAAACAACAACCCAGAAGATATAAAGTGCTGGTTTAGGGAATCTAGCATACTTTTCCTGTCTGTAATAATTTTATCATTCGACTTCAATATATTTGGCATGACAGTATCCCTAGAGTCAGAAGACAATGATTTTATAACTTTCCAAAATTTAGAGGGATTAACTGAACTATCACATATTTCATTTACATAAAAATCAGATTTTGCTTTGCGTATTTGAGTGACACATTTATTTCTCAGGTACCTAAAATGCTGCCAATCTGAGCTATTTTTGACCAAGCAAGATCACGGTCATGAATTAGATCAGACAATTTCTGTGAAAACCATGGATTATCACGCCCTTTTATCTTATAATTTCTAAAAGGAGCATGCTTGTTTATAATGTCCAAGAATAGGGATTTAAAATATTGCAACGCTATTGTTGGACTTCAAACGTCCTGCGTGATCAAAAATCAAAGGAAGGCTTCAAATATCAAAGTGTTGAAATTTATTGATCAGAACAGCGCGCTGGGTTGTCTCTCAGACCAACGTCTCACAAAGAACCAACAACCAGGAAAACATTTCACAGAGTATTTATAGATATGTATCGACGTGTGTCATCTTCTCATTGGCCGCCAGAACCGTCCAACGCTCCTCCAACCAGCATTCTCCTCCTTCTGTTCCCTTGGGTCCTGCAAAACAACACTTAAACACGCATACCCCCAGTTTGTGCCAAGCACCAAGTTTTTCTAAGTGATCTAATCTAGTTATGTGTGTGTGTCCACATTCCAACAGCTTTCTTCTTGATGGACTCATAGCTGCCCACACCCTTGTACTCACATCCACAGTCTAACAGAAAACACTCCAGTATTGGCTCTGAAGCTCTGTACACCAGCAAGCAACATATCTAGAAACATTTATAATAAATCCCACAATACAATTGATTACATATTGATATATTGATTATACTCATATCTCAGTACATGGTTAACATAATTTTAAGAGGATTAACATCCTTCACTATCTCGGGCTCCGGGATCAAATTTACCCTGGTCCAGTCAATTTTCAAATTGGGTCAACTTTAACTTGCAATTGCGAGTGTATGTCACACAATTCTGATTATATAACTTGCAATTGTGAGATTATCTCACAATTCTGAGAAAAGTCCGAATTGCAAGTTTTTATCTCGCAATTGTGACTTTATAAATTGTAATTCTGACTTTATAACTCGCAATTCTGAGTTTATATCACGAAACTGTGATAAAAAGTTGTAATAACCTTTTACTTTTTATTCTTAGAAACAGGCTTCCATAATGAGGGGGGGGGGGGGGGGGGTGTTCGGTTAAAAAGGCAATACTCGCCACTGGTATACACAAATAAATGACATGCCAAAAAAATAGTATAGAAAAATATTACATTCATTTACAATATATATTATAAAAAAATATTTAATGTAATTTGTGTATTCATGAAGTCAAAAGGTAATAATAATAATATGGTCTAAGTTTAAATGTTAAAAAGAAATGCATTTTGAGACATCTTGCAATACTAGGCTATTCAAATCAAATGTATTTACTCTTAGTATTAGGATATGACTACTTATATGACTACTTGTTTTTTATTGCAGCCCGTTATAATTGATACATAATCGCTTGGATTACAGCATCACGCACCTTCTTTTTGAATGTGATTTGTCTCCAATGAGGGGCAGATCATTTGGCTAGGGCACTTATATTATTGCGCTGGTTGGCTATTAACTGTGAGCCGAAAGTGTCAATCAATGCATTGGAGAATACAGCAAGCATAAATAAAGAAACAAAGTTGCTTGTCAGATTGCCCTAACAAGCAACCATATTTTTTTTAAATAAACCCAAACAAATTTGGACCAGGGATTTTTTCACGCAACTTAAAAAAAAAAAAAAGCCCAAAGTCTGATTATAATTATGAATATAATTGATTCTTCACAAGACTGAAATGAGCTTCATGAGAGTTTCATGAGAATTATTATTTTTATTATTTCAAGCTGGGAAAGAAGCTGTCAGAATATTTTAAAACAAACATTTTAATGAAAGTATTCTTAAAAACACAAATCTATTATTTTATTATTGAATATGTAAAAATGTGTTACGATATGTACAAACTTTGCTGAATTGTTTTGAACAAGTATTACCTATGATATATAGCAAATATTACTTTAGTTTAAATATTTGTATCAATATTAAGGTCCTTTTTATTACTTTAAATTATTTAAATTAAAACCAGCTAAAAAAAATATTTTGAAGTAAATCTATTGAACAAGTTTAAAACAATTATTTTGAAGTATATCGGCTATTGTATTGTAAAAGTATTTAATAATATTAATAATAATAAGAGCAACCAAACTATAAATCTTATTCAATGATTATAACAAAATAAACAAAGATGTCACAGTATCACTGTCACGATTATGTTTGGTTTAGTTCCTGTCATGTCTGTTATTAGCTCTAATTAGTTACCATGGTTTCTGATTAGTTAATCCTTGACCAGCTATTCCTGTTTAGTTCCATCATTTACCATGTGTGTATTTATACTCCTTATTTGAGTCTCTCCAGGGTCTGTGATTAGCGTATGTTATGTGTTGTACCGATTCAGTATTCTCATTAAAGACTGTTTGATAGTATGCTTCTTCGTCTGCTGTCCTCATTCCTTGACAGCCCATAACAGAATCACAGACCATAAAAGAAAACAAACAGAAAGGATGGACTCACCTGCGTTATGTCTCCTCCTCAGACCAGAAAGCCGAGGGTGGCTGGAGTATTTGGGCTGGATGCTCCAGAGCGGCGGCCTCTCACTCAAAGTCAGCGAGCCCGAGACATCAACAGGGCTCGTCCAGGAACCAGGGCCGGAGACCACCAAAGCCCCAGAGGCTAAGCGCGCTGATCAGTCCATCCTAGAGCCAGGAGCGAACATGAACCTCATAGATGTGTGGTCAGCGGATCCAGTTCCCACCCAAGTACCCACCCTCAATCCTTTGTCTTCTTCGCCAGTCCCGTCCAGTCTGTTAGATGCTCCGGTCCCATCCGGAGATCTTCCTCCGATGTCCCTGTCAGATTTCCTGGTCCCATCTCCGCTGCTGGTTTCAGCCAGCGCCCTGGATTCGTCGTCTCCACTGGTGTTGTCCAGCTCATCGGCTCTGCCTCCGCCGCAATCTCCGTGCGGCTCATCAGCCTCGCCTCAGGCTTCCCCTCTACCAGCTTGGTATTGTGCCGAGTCCCTGGCTGCACTTCTGCCCTCCAGACCCATGTCTCCACCTCAGCCTGTCAGCCAACCGACTCCGCTCCGGCTCTACATTCCCTCATCTCCACCGAAGCCCATCTGCCCTAGGACTCCGCTGGGCTCCCTCGTACATCCGGACAAACCTCGGTCGCTCATCCCTCAGCCTCCGCCACGGACTTCCAGGTCTCCGGCTGTGCCTCGACCCTCCACCCCTTCGGCTTCACCGGGCTCCTCCCTCCCTCTGGTTTCCCTATCGTGCTTGCTCGCTCCATCGTCGCCCCGGTCAGCTGTATCCCCGGCTCCGCCTCAGTCACGCGAGCCTAGCATGGTCCGTCGACCTCTCCTCTCCGCTGGATCCTCCACTCACCATGGCTCCACCTCCATTGATCGATTTCTGGGTGTCGCCTAGTCCTTCGTCCAAAGCTCCACCCTGGTTCCTCCCACCGTCCCCCACTGGTGTTGGTCTCCGACTTCTCTATGTCCTTCACCAGCATCACGCCCTTCATCAAAACCTCCACCCTCCGTCCTCTTTTCTATTGCCTACGGGTTGTGGCGTGAGGTCACACCTTCTGAGGGGGGAGCTAATGTCACGATTATGTTTGGTTTAGTTCCTATCATGTCTGTTATTAGCTCTAATTAATTACCATGGTTTCTGATTAGTTAATCCTTGACAAGCTGTTCCTGTTTAGTTCCATCATTTACCATGTGTGTATATATACTCTTTATTTGAGTCTCTCCAGGGTCTGTGATTAGCGTATGTTATGTGTTGTACCGATTCAGTATTATCAGTAAAGACTGTTTGATAGTATGCTTCTTCGTCTGCTGTCCTCATTCCTTGACAGCCCGTAACAATCACTCAGTTTTGGGCTTTGTTTCAGTTTGTACTTTTCCCCTGTTGAATTTGTTGCCATGGTTTTTGATTTGATTCCATCATTCAGTTCAGATGTGTGTCTTTAATTATCCTTGTTTGCACATAAACTTAAGTTGCACTGTTTCTGTTCATTGTGGTCAGGTCTCATCAGTGTTGTAGCTGGTCTCTTTATGTGGATTAGTACCTGTAGATTTATTAAAGACTGCTTTTTGCCGTCTTCATTGTGTCTGTGTATGTTCTACAAAACAAGTTTGTGATATTGCTGAAAAAGAGAAGGGTGACAGAGTACATAGGGCCCAGAGGTCTGGGGGGCCCGCCCCGCGATCGCCTGACCATCGGGTTACACCGAGACATTCCATTCGAGTAGTGGGCCGATCGCCAAAACGAGGGAGAGCTACCCGATATTAGGCACTGTTTTTAAATTACAGTGCATGCGAAACCGAATAAAGGAAATACTTCAAAAGCGTGAAGCAGCGCTTCGCGATGCATCCGCCAGCCACGCGTTAAAGCAGAGCGGGATCAGTCACCGGCACAGTGCCGCACTTCTGCCACGATTTATAAGAGATAAACAGCGCAAGATGCTTGATCCATTCAGATTTGACACAGAATTGTTTTACAGTCATGTGATATGAGAAAGGTTAGTGATGCTGGCAAAAAACAGCCACGACAATGAGGTATCTTGGAAAACGCTCATGGCTTGTCAATTCAGCACCATAGTATTTAACTTTAAGTTATTAACACAAATGCAGAATGTATTTATTATAAATTTTACTGTTATTACATTTTGGGGAATATTTTTATTTTATAGAAGGTATTTTGTAGTTTCTTCATGTTTAGTTTAGTTTTTTACTAAAAAATATATAGTTTATTATTAGGCAACTTATTATGACTCAAAGTTGTAGTAGTATGTTCTTCTCAATATAGATTATTAAAGGGTCCCATGTTTTGTAAAATGCTTTGGTTGATCCTCTGAGAAAATATGTGATTTTTTCAGTTTTTAGAAAAAAACATTACATCACTAAGCCATAGTGACAGTTTAGGTGGTATTGGTGATTTCCACTCTAAAAGAATTCTTCTTCTAGCTATTAATGTTGCAAATGCTACGGCATTTTCTTTATCTTTAGTTATGTGAATGTCGTCACCTGTAACGCCAAACAAAGCCATTATTGGGTTAGGCTGAATTCCTAAATTAAATGCGGAGTTCAAAATTTCAAATATTGAAAACCAAAATTGTTTCAGTTTAGTACATGACCAGAACATATGTGTTCGATCTGCCTTGGATGTATTACAACGATCACATGTTTCATCTATATTTGGGTATAGTTTAGCCAGTTTGGTTTTACTATAGTGAACACGGTAGAGAACTTTCATCTGAATCAGGTTGAGTCGTGCACAAGATGAAGTCCTATTTATTCTTTCAACAGCTTTATCCCAAGTGTCTTCGGAAATGTCAATTCCCAACTCTCCTATCCATTTTGTTTTGATCTTCTCTAGTGATATATTTTGGAATGACATAATGAAGTTATATATTTTGGAAATTAGGCCCTTGAGGTGTGTAGGGGTCTTAAGAAGTAAGTCCAATCCTGATTCAGAGGGCATTTGAGGAAACACAGAACAGTGGGTCTGAATAAAGTGTCGAACCTGGAGGTAACGAAACAAATCTGATTTTTGAAGATTAAATTTTTGAATCAAATCGTTGTAATTAGCAAAAATATTATCAATGAATAAATCACTACATTTTACTATGCCCAAGTCCTGCCATTGCTTGAAAGTAGCATCTAGCTTGGCAGCTAGGAAAAGATGATTATTACATATGGGTGTTTCCAAAGAAATGTCTGTAAGTTGAAATGCCTGTCTAAACTGATTATATATTTTGAGAGTCGAAATTACAACTGGACTTGAGGAAAACTGTGATGGTGAGAATGGTGACTTCATTGTAATCAGCACCACCAGTGATGTCGATTTACAAGATTTAGCCTCCGCTTCACACCATTTTATATGAGGGGACTGAAACCAATAAATAACTTTTTGTAAATTTGCTGCCCAATAATAATTTAACAAATTTGGGAGAGCCAGTCCTCCATCCCTCTTAGGTTTTTCAAGAAACTCTCTGCGTATTCTTGGCTTTTTGCCCCCCCATATAAAGGAAGACAGCAACCTATTGGTTGACCGAAAAAAGGACTTTGGTAAGAAAATTGGAAGACTCTGAAACAAATACAGTAGTCTGGGTATCACATTCATTTTAACACAATTAATTTTACCAGCTAAAGACAAATATATAACACTCCACCTTTGAAAATCTGATTCAAGTTTTTTAAGTATGGGATTATAATTTGCTTTAAACAGATCAGTGTATGAACGGGTAATATTTATTCCTAAGTATTTAAATCCTGATTTTGATGTACAAAAGGGCAAGTCTGTATCTGTGATCTGATCTGCCAAATGGTTGATAGGGAAGCATATACTTTTAGAGAAGTTTAGTTTATAACCTGAAAAGTACCCATACTCTTTTAATATTTTCACAACTTCAGAGATGCATGATAGTGGGTCAGTTATATATAATAACAGATCGTCAGCATATAGAGAGACTTTATACTCTACACCCCTTCTTTTAATACCACTAATAGACTGTGATGATCTGAGTACTGATGATAATGGTTCTATAGCCAAAATAAATAGCAAAGGGCTAAGGGGGCCTCCTTGCCGTGTGCCTCTAGACAAGGAAAAATATTGTGATACCATCTTATTTGTGACTACGGCTGCCTTTGGTTGATGATAAAGCAGGTGAATCCAGGAGATGAATTTTGAGCCGAATCCAAATTTTTCTAATATAGCAAATAAATAATTCCATTCGATTCTATCAAATGCCTTCTCTGCGTCAAGAGAGATAACCACTTCAGGATATCTCTCCGACGCAGGAGAATGCACAACATTGAGAAGTGACCTAATATTAATGAAGGAATGGCGCCCCTTTATGAAGCCTGTCTGGTCCTGTGAAATAATATCTGGTATTATATACTCTATTCTAGAGGCCAGTATTTTAGATAAAATTTTAAAGTCTACATTTAGTAAGGAAATAGGTCTGTAAGAATTACAGTCAAGGGCATCTTTATCTGGCTTCAGAAGAACTGTGATATGGGCCTGTGTAAGACTTGATGGCAGTTTTGATTGGTCAAATGAGTGATTGAACATATCAAGATTATTCTTTTGGTCTATTTTGACTGTGGGCAGGTTAACATTAGTCAAAAATGTTGACATGAATGAGTCATCCTGTGGGAATTCTGAACTGTACAGATATGAATAATACTTATGAAAAATAGAATTAATTTCCTGGGGATCTACTGTAATTTCTTGCGATGTTTTCCTAATCTTTGGAATAAGCCGAGCTGCTGATTTACTTTTTAACTGTTGAGCAAGAAGACGGCCTGCCTTTTCACCATGTTCGTAAAACTTGGCACGGGCAAAAACCAAATCACGCTCAGTTTTTTCCGTTGATAATAAATCATATTTTGTCTTAAGACTAAGTTTTTCTCTATATAGTTCAGTTGTTGGGGACTTAGCATACTGGCGGTCAGTTTTCTGTATAGATTCGATGAGTTTTTCCTGTTTTTTTTCCCTCTCTTTATTACGTAAGGCAGAGTACGATATTATTTCTCCCCTTATTACAACCTTAAATGTCTCCCATAATAATGATGGTGATATAGAGTCTGTTTTATTAGTTAATAGAAAATTGTCAATCGCACAAGATATGGATTGGCAAAAATTTTCATCTGAAAGTAAAGTTGTGTTTAGCCGCCATGCTGACCGCGCTGGGTAGTTATAAGTAAAACAAATATCAAGAATTACGGGGGCGTGGTCTGATTCGACAATAGCAGAGTATTCTATGTTTTTTATTGCGGGGATAAGCCTTTTATCAGTAAAGAAATAATCTATCCTTGAGTATGTCTGATAAACATGCGAAAAGCAAGAGAATTCTTTTTTATCAGGATATGAAAACCTCCATGGATCCACACAGCCAATTTGAGTCATATATCCAGCAAAAATCTGAGACATTTTTAAAAGAGGTACAGTTTTAGGGTTGGAGCGATCCATAGTTGTATCCATCACACAATTCAAGTCCCCACCAAATATAAGATGGTAAGTGTTTAAATCTGGTAACAAGGAAAATATTTTTTTCACAAAATTAACATCATCCCAGTTGGGTGCGTAGACACTCACCAGGACTACTGGTGTGCTAAAGAGATGACCTGATACAATAATGTACCTCCTTTGGGGATCTGAAATTGTTCCAGATGCAGTAAATTGTACTCTTTTATGAATTATAATGGCCACACCTCTAGCTCTATGGTTAAAGCTAGAGTGGTAAAGCTGGCCAACCCATGTTTTTCTAAGTCCATTATGATCTTCAATACGTAGGTGTGTTTCCTGTAGGAAGGCTATTTCTGTTTTTAGTCTCTTAATATGCGTAAATATGCGAGTTCTGTTAACTGGTCCATTTAATCCTCTAACATTCCAGCTAACAAAGCCTACTGCTGACCCACTGGGATTTTTCACTTCATTGTCCATATCAGCCATTATTTATCAATAACTGTCTGTATGCCCTGATATCCACAATAAGATGTGTCCTCTGTCTGTGAGTGGGGGGGGGGGATAAAAACAAAAAAAAAAACACGATAAATAAAATAAAAAATAAAAAGATAAACCTTGATAAACAAGCCAAAACTATAATACATTCTAGATTTGTCCATTGAACGAAGACAAACCGCAGCTCACAACAATCTCTCAGCTCCCGATACTTCAAGTCCATTTACGTTTCATTTTTCCCCCAGAGCTCCCGATGTGATCAAAGTTAAGCATAGAAAGAAAAATCAAGCATAGAAATGTGTATAGGCAAACATAAAGCACTGTTAATAAATACAGTACTACATAATAACAAATAAGTGCACAAGCAGGTCTAAAGCACTATTGCAGTACCGCATGACAAAACTATAGATGTAAGACATCATTTTTTAGCCAATCTGCAGTGAAGTTGCTCATCATGAATATGGTTGAATAGTCTGTAAATTAGCTCCGCTATTGTATAATATGACAGACCAATCACTTAAAGTGTTTCAAACCTTATCAAATATAAAGTTAATGAAAAATTAAATGAGTGAAAATAAGGCATCCTAATTGACCATGCGAAGAGTCATATAAATCACCCTAAACAGAGGGTGCACACCTATTACTTGAAGTTAGACCTAATATTCAGAATCTAAGATCAATAATATAACCAGTGAGTTGTAAAATGAAAATAAGGCATTGCAATTGTCAATAGGGAAAAGCATATAAACCACTCTAAAACAGAAAGTGCACTTAGAAATAGGGCCTTGGAAAGGTTTTTCCGGTTACCACAGTGTTTTAGGCCTACCTAAAAGTCTCTTCTTCACAATATCGTTGCCATGATATCCGAAATTATTCACTCATAGCAATCCGCTGATCATAAAACCGTTGAGCTTCCTCAGGCATATTGAAAAGGAAAGTCTCGTCTTCATGACGAACTCGTAACCGTGCTGGATGAAGCAACTGGAATCGCACATTCTTCTGATATAGCAGCTGTTTGACGTTTTTAAATGCGGCGCGCTTTCTGGCGAGATCAGCGGAGATGTCTGGGTAGATCCTCAAAGTCGAGTCCTTGTATTTTGCCTCATTCTGTCTGGCCCATCTTAGCGCTTTTTCCTTCTCCTGGAATCTATGAAAACATATAACCAGTGGCCTGGGAGGTCGACCTTCCTGTGGTTTTGGACCCAGCGATCGGTGTGCTCGTTCTAGCTCGGGAGGCTTTTCAAAGACTTCCTGACCCATGACTTCCATTAACATCTCGGACACGAACTTGACAGTAGACTGGCCTTTCTCGCTATTCTCTGGAACGTTCAAAATCCTGAGATTTGCTCTCCGTGACCGGTTTTCCAAGTCATCAACTCGATCCATAAGTGTCGCGTTTTGCTCTTTCAGAGTTTTGATCGTTTTTTCGGCCGCAGATAATGCTGAGAAATTATCGCTCGCGAGTGTCTCTGTGGCGCACAGGCGGGACTGAAAACTTGCCAGCGTCTCTGTTAAAGCATTCACCGATGTCTGAAGCGGCACCATAGATTCTTGAATCAAAACTGAGATGTCTTCCTTTATCGAAGCTCGTTGCTTTGTTAACTCCGTTACCAGCTGGTTCATAGAGACACCGTCGTTATCTGCAGGGGTTTCTTCAGATTTCCCTGCGCTAGCCATGGTAGCTAATTTGCTAGCTATGCTGGTTCTCGTTGTTGGCGGGGCATTTACTACTGATTTGTTTTTACTCATCTTGCTGTATCAACCCGATTGCACTAAGCACTGTTTAGCACTTATAAAAATGTTTTAGATCACTGAAATGGCACTATTAAAGCATATATTATCAGAAAGTGTCGGGAGCTCTGCAAACACGCGTCTTCACCTCATTTTGCCAAACCGGAAGCCCCCTGTGAAACATAATTTGATAAATTCAAGAAATGTTGGTCCATATAAATCAAGGGTAATCAAAATGGTTTGGTAACATTCTACAAAATCTTCTTGTGTGTTCAAAAGAAGGTAGTCGTTTGGAATGAAATGATGACAGAATTTATTAGCATCTTAACTTTCTAGCAGTCTAGGTCAAAATCAATGCTTTACTGTCAAGTGTTTTTCTATGTGACATTTTTTTTTCTCGAGAATTCAGTAATTTCTATGAGTATTCATTTCTGTCTTGTTTTATTTACTCATTTATTTACTCAGATTTAAGCCCTATGACCCATCAAAACATTCAAGGGGGAATTATTTGGGCTGGATGGGCTCGATTTGTCCAGGGCCACATTTTAACCCCAGTGTCCAGCCCTGAACTTTATTTTACCTTTTACAATTGTAACCCCCCCCCCCCAAAAAAACTACGCATTTGAGGGGGCCCCATAGCAAATTCTATGCACAGGGCCCTGACAACAGCACAATGTCCAAACAAAAATCAGGCTAAATAAAAGAAAAAAGGAGAGAGAGAGGAGAGTGAATTAATAAAGTGCAAGTCTAAAAGGGGCAAGTTATTTTTGTTTAAACCCCTGCGGTGGAAGCCTGCAACGGTGCGGTCTGTCTTGTATTTTCTTGATGACCGCGAAAAGAACTAAAACTACTAAAAAATAAGGTATAGTTTCAAACTGCAAAGGGTCTGCTTTTATTTGTGTATAGTCAATATAACAAAACAATGTGATTTTGTAAAATACAGAAAATAAACCGGGTGCGTTCTCTGCCGTCTCTGACACCTATCTTCACAGATACGTCCATAAAACAACATGAATCTCCGCAAATACTCGCCTCAAAGACATGATAAATATATGTATAGAAAGCTGGAAATGTCTTATAAATGAAGTCAAATCCAAAACAAATATTCTCTGTCATAGTAATCCGTATGAAAACAACGTAATGTCCAAAGACCATCTGGATGATCCAGAGGAGGCACGGGAGAAGGTCATGTGGTCATATGAGACCAAAATATAACTTTTTGGTATAAACTCCACTCGCCGTGTTTGGAGGAAGAAGAAGGATAAGTACATTCCCAAGAACACCATTCCAACCGTGATGCATGGGGGTGAAAACATCATGCTTTGGGGGTGCTTTTCTGCAAAGGGGACAGGACGCCTGCACCGTATTGAGGGGAGGATGGATGGGGCCACGATTTGCAAGATTTTGGACAACAACCTCCTTCCCTCAGTAAGAGCATTGAAGATGGGTCGTGGCTGGGTTTTCCAGCATGACAATGACCCCAAACACATAGCAAGAGCAACTAAGGAGTGGCTCCGTAAGAAGCATTTCAAGGTCCTGGAGTGGCCTAGCCAGTCTCCAGTCCTGAACCCAATAGAAAATCTATGGAGGGAGCTGAAACTCCCTGTTGCCCAGTGACAGCCCCAAAACCTGAAAGATCTGGAGAAGACCTGTATGTAAATTGTTTTAGCACTTATGTAAAAACATTCCAATTATCTGATAAATGTAGATATTATCTTTAGTCTTATTACTATTTACTGTAATTACCCAATAATGTTGGAGGTCTACAGTTTGTTCCTTACAAATGTTTATGATTGCAGTTGGCTAGTGTCACTGAATCTGACAAGTACAATTTCATATAGGCCAGCTACCAAGATGTTGCCACTGTTTATTTCCTAATAACTGGCTAAAGTTGTTTAATAAAGCGATTTATTGATGTGTGACCTTCTCTTCTTTTTATCTTACATAAATAAAGCATATGATCAGATATTGATTTTTATAGACACAGTAGGGTCTGACAGGTTAAATTTAAGGCAGCGGCTATTTGAACTAAGTGCTTATAGCATATTTTTTAGCGATGGATGCAATTTACTCTTAAGTGCAAATAGCAGCATTTTTTATATGCTATTAACACTAAGTGCAAATAGCTACAGATTAAAATTACACTGTTAAAACAGCAGGATTTTTCTGCTATTCATACTAATTATTGCAAATAGTGGCAGTTATCTGCACCTCTAGTACATTATAAAAAAGTATACAATAACTTATTGAGGATAAATTTTAATTCAAATTATTAAATGGATGCCACCTTATTGGGACAATAAAGCCCTCCTTACACCTACCCATACCCTACCCCAGCGGTTCTCAATTCCAGTCCTCGCGCCCCCCCCGCTCTGCACATTTCGTATGTTACTCTTATCGCTTCAGATGTTTGTTCTATTCGAACGCAAGTGCCCTGCGAAGTGGACATCACAGGATATTCCGCCATGATTCCAGTTCGAAGCGAACGTATTCCATTCATAGTGCATATAAGTGTGCAAGACGTGAATTTAAATTGTATATATTTACAGAGGTATATGATGTCACACTCATCCGTGCGTGAAGATGTTGCACAGCGCAAATCCATTAATGAATGTTCTGAAGTTAAGTAAACTTCAGCGGATTTCCCTGCTCAGGGAGTAAGGAGCAATGGACCCTGTGTTGGGAGCATGTCAATCGGAACACAGTTCATGCACGGAGCGCACTTCTAACGAGCTGATCATCTGAATCAGGTGTGTTAACAAAGAGAGACATGCAAAATATGCAGAGCGGGGGGGCGCGAGGACTGGAATTGAGAACCTCTGCCCTACCCAATACTTTATTTTCAACTTGTTGATTATTTCCTTACTTTTATTGAAAATAAATGCCTTTCCGATGCGATTTGAAAAGGGAGAAAAAAATTGGCCAAAATGCGGATTTGAACCCAGGTTGATCGCATCAAAAAGAGTATGACAAATGCTTAACCATCTGTGCCATTGGAGTTGACAACAATGCGCAGTCTTTTGTTACTTAAACTAGCCCAATCACATGTTGGTGGGCGGAGTTAGTGTAAATTAGTCTCTGCCATCAAGGTGGACTATTTGTACTTAGTGTGTGTAACCCGTTACACACGATACCAATTTTGTGTCAACTCTGACAATGGACCAGTGAACTCAAAAGATTTGGTTCGTCCGAGGAGAGAGATGATGCAGCAGCAGTGAATAGACTGAGACAATGTTTGAGGTAAGGACAAGATTTGATTTGTATTGTAACATTGACAAAGAAATCAAATACAAATACTCAGAAATGTTAATACTCAGTGTTTATACTTTAAACTCCTTTTTCTTCCTTATAGGGTTTATTGCTGTTTCACCTTGTTGGTAAGTTGATATTTATCCTTCCTTTTATCTTTTAGCTGATAATTCAAGCTAATGTGGAAATTGCTTAAAGTATTTGGTACTGAAACATCTAATTTACTTTTTTTCTAAAGTGACCTGTTCTTAGGTTATTTTTTAATGAGATCCTATTTTAGTCAACCTTTAAACCTTTAACACATAGAGAAAAAAATCTAATAAAACAAAAATAAATTTTCTCTGAATTAAATACCTAAATTTCCCAAAGTCCTCAATGAACTGACAAGAAATAACCCTGAGGAATCAAAAATCAGTTAATAAATTCAGTCCCAAAGATCAATTAATTGATGTTAATCTCAGTCTTTAGGCTTCACTCCAGATCAGGACGAACTGAACGGTACAATTTCACTCTTACCCATTAAAGATGAGAAAATTCAGTTTCTGTGTCTGTCCAACAGGAATGATTCACACAAGGATTTCAAAGGAGTCGTTTACAGGTGGCTCGCCAGTCCAACTCCACCACCGCAGATATAAGAAGAGTTGAGACAGCTCTGGAATAATTCACACATCAGTCGATTCATCCGGGGCAAATCCAGCATGGGAACGAACTCACATGGAACAAGATCAGAAAACAAAACCTGGCCAAGGAACTCATATAGGCGCGCTGACAGGAATAACCCAGAATTTACCAACACGATATGTTGTGCAGCTTGGTCCAGTGGAGGATATCACTCTGATGAGTAGCCTAAGATTATTTGCTTTTGTTGTTATTGTGACACAAATTGTACACATTTTACTAGTTAGACTTTTCCCAAACTATAATTCCTGACTACATGTATGAAATCAAGTGAAACATTTAGAAATATGTGTCATTTCATTGTCTAAATGTCTCACAACGCCAGGATGTGTTTAATGTTTGATAACATATACAACCAAAGATATAAAAGTAGTTTGAGTGGTAACACTATGAATGAATGTTTGGCACAAAGGTGAGTTACTGTTCAAGTCTTAGTGTTCAGATCAGTATGTTCAATCATGTGTACTTGACTTTCACTGTGTATATTTTTATTTACAGTGTTGTAAATAAAATATAAATAACAATCAAAAACCCACATTATTTTACTCTCCTCACACTCTTTCTTACCTGCCTCAGTCACATTCATATTGATGGTACATTATGTCTCTCAGGTGTGAATCACTAAATATTCACAGGCCATTGTCACTGCCTCGCATAAGGGCATTCTTTCAGAAATCAATTTATTGTTTTCTGTGAAGGAGTGAACATGATAATGTTCACATCCTTTTGTAGGGAAAAATTAAAATTCAAAAGTCTTGTGAAAAAAATATTCTGTATGGGTTTTATGGCCTTATTTCAGTAACTTAAAAATTTAGTTTTTCACTAAACACTAGAGTTGAGCCGGATACTCGGCTGAAACGAGTATCCGGTACGGATAAAGCACTTTTGCCGAGTACGAGTATCATACGAGTAATACGAGTCAATATCTGTGCTCAGATTGAATAAAAATTCTCATTGGGTAGCTGACTGTGTCTGCGTTCTGTGATGGGCTAGTCACAGCGCCCCTCCCCTACACACACAAATGTATTGTGTTGCTGTGTCCCGCTCTGCTCACTCACACACAGAACACTGAGAAGAGAACAGCGCGCGCTCGCTCTCTGTCTCTCCCTCAGTCGCTCAGGTTCGCGGGTTTTTTCCGTTAACGTTTAGGGTTTCTTCAGCTTCAGGTTTGTTTTTTACTTTGGTTTGTAGTACTTACTTATTAACCAGTAGAGTTTTGGTAAATGTGGGGTTTGTTCAGACGTGGTACTTGGTAGAATGCGACTCGCGTCTATGCCTGTCTGAGATTTTTTTATTTTTTTTTAAACCGTCAGCTGGCTCTAACCAGTTTTTTTTTTACTTCACGCACTGTCTGATACTTTCTTGCTGTATTTTATAAAAAAAATAAAGGTAGTTGTGGTATAAAACTATATTACAAATTAATTAGCTACACACACACAACACACATACCTGGTGTGGAAATAAAAAATAACCAAAAAATACAAAAATCACACTGATCATAAAAAATTAAAAGTTAAAAAAAGAAAGTTATGTTGAGATAACTCTTGTTCATTACATTTTACTTCATAATTGCAACCGCATTCATTGTTGCAAAACTTGTTCTGTATATAGTTTGTTTGTTATCGTGATCAAAACCATTGATCTGAAGCTCAATCCTGATGCTGTCATGTAAATATTTTTCTAATCAGCAATAAATATAACAATTTCTGATCAACCCATATCAATTGCATGCTTAAAATAACATACCGGTTAAAGCCCCGCCCATTTCAAGACAACTCGACCCACTTCCAGGTTAAATCCCGCCCACTTCTGGGTTAGGCCCCGCCCCGTCCAAGTACAGATACGGATAATTCATATGGTTAACAGATACAGATAATGCTGTACTCGCTCATCCCTACTAAACACTCATAAACATTTTCTCAAAAACACAAACATGTACTTTCATGCTGCTCATATATTATTGTAGCCCAGTTTGTGCTGAATACAGTGTTCTCAGACTTTAGCCACTAATATTTTTTTAAGTTACTGAAAAAAACCCACAAATGTCAGGGCATGTCAAAAATTCTCCAGGGTCCTAAAACACCCTCTGACCCAGAGGGCTAAAGATCAGAATTAGCATAGAGAGTGGTAGAGTTAGAGGGTCAAATAAAGATGAAACATATGTGTTCTTAGCCGATTCTTGAAGATGGC
This sequence comes from Oxygymnocypris stewartii, assembly GCA_003573665.1. Taxonomy (NCBI): domain Eukaryota; kingdom Metazoa; phylum Chordata; class Actinopteri; order Cypriniformes; family Cyprinidae; genus Oxygymnocypris; species Oxygymnocypris stewartii. Next base: position 501,849 of record QVTF01003615.1, read on the forward strand.
TTTTGAACGGAAAATTTAAACATAGCAGTGTTTGCTGGTATCTAGTGGAATCAAATAAAACGTACACTAGCTGAGTCACACAGGGGCTGATTTATACACTTTCAAATACAGGATTCAAAGAAAAAGAAAACAAAAGCACCTATTTTTGTTTTTATTTTGATATTTTGAACATGTACAACAGTATTTATTACATTTTTATAAAAAAATTTTTAAAGGGTCTTCTTTAAAATGACACCAATATTATGCATCTATTTTACTGTATGTGGGTAAGAGTAGCCATCAGGTTTAAATGTATTTTCCAAGCATAAATCCACAAACAGCCCAGAGTAAAAGGGGTTAAAGGTGGTGTTAGAGCTGGGCGGTATACCGGTTCGTACCGAATACCGGTGTTTATTTTTCTTACGATATGAATTTTTAAAATACCGCAATACCGGTGTCATTTAAATAACGTTCGGAACGCGACACTGTTAGAGAGGGATCTCTTTTCACTGTTGCATTTCGGCGAGGATACAGCTGTATGTGTTACTAAGTGTGAACGTTCAGAAACTGAAGCACTTGTAGAATGTGATGAGAGAGAAGTCATCCACAACAAATATCCACCATCCGCTGCATCAGCTCCCGCGTCTCTCACAAACTAAAGTTCTCCGTCGATACGACGGATTCCCGTCAATTGCAGGGTTCCCGCCTTCTTAAATTCACTTTTCATAATTTTAAGACAGTAAATACGCTTACATTTCTCAAATAGTGTAATAAATGTCTTGATTTTAGCTTGAATAGGTCTTAAATGAAGGAAAGACGAGGTGCATTCAGTCTGATGAGGGGGATGTGATCAAAGCCTGGAGTGGATTAAAGCATGTTCCTCTCTCCACTCTAAGTGTTCTGTAATCACTCCGCTCTGGATCCACTCCGGGTTTTACATTCCCGCTCACGGAGAAACTGCTCCCTGTTGTTCTGCGGAACACCAAAAATCATCCCCGCCTCGGCAAACAACAGTAACGCCACTCGCATCATTCACAGTCGGGTTCTTAGCAGAGAACACCGAGCAGAACTTGAATTTCGGCGCGGGATTGCGGCTATTAATAATTATACTCATTCCCACAGGTTCCGACAGAATGCATCACATTTGCACGTGCTTTTGATTCTTGAGCTCACTCATGCGCTCTTAATTTCTGTGCGTCCACAGATCGCGATCAGGAGACAGCTTTTAACAATTATAAGGGGAGTTTGCAAATGTGATATATTGATTTAATACAAAAGATCAATAAACAAGTACTGCATGATTTTGTTCTATTTCATCAACGAAAATAGTTCAAAATAAAGTAACAGCTGAGCATCTCTAAAAGCAAATGTATATGTAAAACATTAATGTCCACATGAATCTATAAATGTAATTGCACTCATGCCACCTCTGAGCCTCATTAAACGTCTGAAAATGTACCTACAAGACACTTTTGTGTTCTTCTGTGCCAAATTATACAAATTATTTTTTTATTAATACTAATTTCATGATTGGTAACTTATTTGTCGTATTGTACTTATTATATTTTTTTAAATATACATTTTAAAAAGCTTATAAACATACATTTTTGAATTTGAAGTAGATGTAAATGATGCTATAGCAAAGGTAAAAATAAAATACCCCAGTAAGTCACTTTAAGGAGTCAAACGTCACCTCGTATTCGGAAGGCTAATTTTTTTTTATTGATCAGAAGGGTACTCTGATTTTTTTTTAATTAGGAGGACAAGCGCTCATAATTACAAGAAGAAAAACACGGCTCTTAAACTGTGTGTGTGACTGTAGCCGTATGGCTGTGGAATGGGGTTTGGCCGAGGAAATATTTTCAGTCAAAATATATTTTTTTGCTTTAACCCCTGTATTTAGTGTGGACTTTTTCTACAATATTCACTCATCATGACACTAAAATATGGCATTCTAAGTCAATCTACTGCAGTTTTTCCTTAGTCAGTAGAAAATGTGGTTAACACCCGGTCATGCATGAAAAAAAAAAATACCGTCATATACCGTGAAACCGGTATAATTGAGAAAAATACCGTGATATACATTTTTGGTCATACCGCCCAGCTCTAGGTGGTGTCCAGTAGACACAGTGTTCCCAATCAAAAGGGAACATCTCTGGGTTCTGAATGTATCCATGCTTCAGTGAGAAGCGGAACGAGACACTGCATCTTATTGCCATGCTCCAGGCCTGCCTGCAAATGTCTCCTTCAGACAAAGAAGTAGTGATGTGTTCTGCAGGCACCCTCTAAAAATCACAGGCCTACCAGTATTGTCATCAGGGACTGTTGATGTCCAATAAGATTGCTGTGAAAAAAAAAACATGCTACAGACGGAGAAGTTCTCCATAGCATCAGCAGATGCAGTGTCTCATTACCTTTCTCAAGGAACCATGTTAACATTTGTAACCCAAGACAAATTTGGACTCGCTGTTCAGTTTTAGCTGTTGTGAAATGTTTTATTTTTCTTCCCATTTACTTTTCTCTGCCAGTGTTTTTTCAGCAGATTTTTTGTAGTTTTTCAGAGTGTTTTGCCTTTTTTTTTTGTAAATACTGTACATATCACTTTATCACAGAAGCTATAGCGGTTGGGTGCCACCTAGTCAAGTAGTTAGCTCAGTCCCTGTATTTTTTTGTTCGTTTTTTTTCACTTGAAGAAAGCTTTTTTCAGGAAAACGTCTCAGGTTACGTATGTAACCATGGTTCCCCGAGTGGGGAACTCGAACTGCGTCCCCTAGGGGTCGCTACGGGGAACACCCTCAGCGTGACTCGGTCTGAAGATACATATGTAAAAACACCACCTGTTGGCCGGCGACAGCCCTTGACGTCACTACCGGCGTGTCACAATATAAGTGCCGCCGGGAGCATACATCATCAGCTTCTTCGTCTGAAGCTTGCGTCCGAAGCATGGCCCAAAGCCTTGGGGACGCAGTGTCTCGTTCCCCACTCGGGGAACCATGGTTACATACGTAACCTGAGACGTTCCCCTTCATGGGAACTCGAACTGCGTCCCCTAGGGGTCGCTACGGGGAACGCTATACCCACGCCGCCATGCTGAGGGGAGTGCAAGCCAATTTCGCAAAAAAGGCGAGCACTAAGCCAACTCTACCAGGCTAAGGGAGTTGCCCCCGGGACGGTTGATGGCTGTCAGTGACATTATCCCCTACGGCCAGAAGCCTGAGCTACATACCCTAAAATCCTTACCTGCTGGGTGCCGGAACTACCGGACCCAGGGTAGAACTCAAAGGTCTGGAATCAGAACGATTCCTTTAAGGGAATATGGCCAAGCACCTAGTGGTAATAACTAGGTCCTGGCCGGTCACTCAGAAGCTACCGCTTGCTCTGCACAAGCTTGCTGAGGGACTGTCTCAACAGACCCTTTGGTAGCGACACCCTTTTTTTTTTTTTTTTTTGGAACCCAACCCATATGGGACAAAAGGAGCGGGGCCCAAGGCACAAGCCGGGGCTTTAACCAGCTCAGAAGAGGGCACGAAGCTGTGCGCGTAACCCTACCCTTACGGGATTTTTAGAAAGAACGCAGAATCTTTGACGTGCGAACTTACCACTTGAGTGGATTTTAAAAAAGTGCCCAAAGTCTAGCGTGCGCACTTACCATAACATGGATTTTTTGAAAGAACACTTGATGTGCGATCTTAGTGGATTTTTCAGAAGTGCCCAAAGATCTTAGCGTGTGCACTTATCTAGATGGGTAACGTTCTATGGCTCCGGGGCGGAGAACTATTCACCCTTCAGAGTGAGGGGGAACTCAGACGCTCAGAAAGGAGCGGCATGCTCATAAACGACCCTCTATGGTGAGGGGAGCAATGCTAGCTCGACCAACAAAGAGAGACCTATCACAGAGCTCTGGGGAGCGGAGAAACTCATTCTACAGAATGAGAGAGGACTCAGACGCTCAGACGGGAGCGGCATGCTCATAGGCGACCCTCAGGTGAGGGGAGAAATGCTAGCTCTACCGACAGCGAGCTCTGGAGAGCGGAGAAAACACCCCTCGAAATGAGAGGGAACTCAGACGCTCAGACAGGAGCGGCACGCTCATAGGTGACCCTCGTTGGTGAGGGGAGCCGTGCTAGCTCTACCAATGAGGAGCTCTAAGAGCGGAGGACTCATCCCTTAAAGTAAGGGGACTCAGACGCCCAGAAGGGAGCGGCATGCTCATAAGTGACCCTCTATGGTGAGGGGAGCCATGCTAGCTCGACCAACACGGAGAGCGACCTATCACAGAGCTCTGGAGAGCGGAGAACTCATTCGTCAGAATGAGAGGGGAACTCAGACGCTCAGAAGGGAGCGGCCTGCTCATAGATGACCCTCTAAATGAGGGGAGCAGAGCTAGCTCGACCAGCACGAGCTCTGGAGGGCGGAGAACTCATTCCTCAGAATGAGAGGAAACTCAGACGCTCAGACGGGAGCGGTATGCTCATAGGTGACCCTCTAGGTGAGGGGAGCAAAGTTAGCTCTACCGACAGCAAGCTCTGGAGGGCGGAACACTCATTCCCCAAAATGAGAGGGAACTCAGACGCCCATAAGGGAGCGGTATGCTCATAAGTGACCCTCTGTGTGAGGGGAGCAGTGCTAGCTCTACCCATAAGGAGCTCTGGAGAGCGGAGAAACCATTCCTCACGCCTAGAAGGGAGCGGCATGCTCTAAAAATGACCCTCAGTAGTGAGGGGAGCAATGCTAGCTCGACCAACAAGGAGAGCGACCTATCACAGAGCTCTAGGGAGCGGAGAAACTCAGAATGAGAGGAAACTCAGACGCTCAGAAGGGAGCAGTATGCTCATAAATGACCCTCTAGGTGAGGGGAGCAATGCTAGCTCTTACCAACCGCGAGCTCTGGAGAGCGGAGGACTCATTCCTCAGATGAGAGGAAACTCAGACGCTCAGAAGGGAGCGGCATGCTCATAGGTGACCCCCTAAGGCGAGGGGAGCAATGCTGGCTCAACCCACAGTCGCATGAAGAGGTCCTGATAAGGACCTATTGGATTTCCCAAGGATCTGCAGACCAGAATAACCCGGAGACCAAGGAGGTCCCAAGAAACCTCCGAGGAGACCTCGGGTCCGGACCATCAGTAAGGCAGTTTTGATGAACCTGTTCTACCAAAAGTCATCATAGGTCCGGTCTGACTGCGGTCTAGGTTCCCACCTAACCTCGGTCAGGTGGCGGAGATGGTGGTTGCAGGGGAATTGGAGAGGGGGAAGCCGATGACAAGGCCCCCCCCCCCTGAGGGAGGGGAGTAGGTGTTAATTTTTACTCCAGTCCGGACGAGAGCGTTGTTGAGAACGCTTCGTCTGGATCACCACCCTCAGGTCTCGCCTACCTCTCCTTGACCTGTACCTCCCTCTAGCCCTACCCGCAGGTGGGGGAGGGGCACGAGTCGCGACACTAGCCTTCTGTGCCCGTCTCCGATCCTCAGACCAGGCCGGGCCAGGACCCCTGCTTTGTTCGGGCTCAGACCTGGGCCTTCTTGGGATGAAGGTTTCAAAGGCTGCTGAGCGCGCCCTCGCCTCCCTGAACTTCTCGACCACCGTCTCGACGGAGGTACCGAAAAGCTCGGAAGGCGAGATTGGTGCATCGAGAAGAAAGCCCTTCTCTCTCTTCTCGAGGTCAGCCAAGTCCACCCACAGATGTCTCTCCGTTACCACCATAGCTGCCATGGACCTGCCCATAGCAGTGGCAGCCTGCTTGGTGGCACGGAGGGCCAAGTCCGTGGTGCGGCGCAGCTCAGCTACCCCGTCAGGTGACAAGCCCTGACCATCATCCAGGTCTTTCAGCAGATCCGCCTGGTACGCCTGGAGCACCGCCATGGTGTGCAGCGAAGCGACCGCTTGACCTGCTGCTGCGTACGCCCTGCCATTTAAGCGTGATGTATCCTGAAGGGACTTAAACGGCAAGGAGGGAACCTTTAGAGAGGCTGTGTCACCCATAGAGAGATAGCTAGCTAGCGTCTCTTCTACAGGTGGCATCCTCTCATAGCCGTTTTCACACATCCCGGCAATGTTAGCATAACTAGTATGCTGAAACCTGTGGATGCGGGAGGAAAACGGCTTTTTCCATTCCCTCTCAACCTCTGTATGAAGATCAGGAAGGAATGGAAGGCTCACCTGAGCTGGGGGTTTATGGCCGGAGAGGTATCGCTCATCGAGGCGTCCCGGCGGCGCCGCCATCTTGGTTCGCTCCCACGGCAAGTGAAGCCTCGCCGTGGCGCGTTCCATAACCTCCAACAGCTCTTCGTACGCAGGGCAAGAGATTTGAGAGGGTTCAGTCTCAGCTTCCTCACCCTCAGACATCTCCTGCTCTTTCTGGGCATAACCCAGCAGAGCACTAGCCGCCGGATCAGATGACGTCAGAGAGATCGCGTCACCATAATCCAGCGGCTCGCCCTCGTTCCCGGCCGACTCGTGCGAGAGGGAAAGCTCCCTCTCTAACTCATCGGCCAGATCCGCCTGCGAGCCCCACGATTTCATTCTCCTCCGTGCCTCGGCCGCGGTGGGTCCCGAATCGCGGGAAGCAGACGGCTGACCCTCTTTCCTCGAAAAGAGGGACAGACGAGAACGGAGCTTTTTCATATTGAACAGCTCACAATGCATGCAGATTGCCCCCTCAAAGACATCGCGTGCGTGCTTTTCGCCCAAACAAAAGACGCAACAATCGTGTGTCAACGGGTGTCAAATAACGAGGACACGGATCCACACACTTCTTGAACGCCTTGCTAGTGCTCGCCATGATAATAAAGGAAAACTGTATCCTACCAGAATGCACGTTTTCTTCAAACAGACAGTCAGTTGAAGACGAAGAAAAGCTGATGATGTATGCTCCCGGCGGCACTTATATTGTGACACGCCGGTAGTGACGTCATGGGCTGTCGCCGGCCAACAGGTGGTGTTTTTACATATGTATCTTCAGACCGAGTCACGCTGAGGGCGTTCCCCGTAGCGACCCCTAGGGGACGCAGTTCGAGTTCCCATGAAGGGGAAAGTTAGATTCCCTTTTTTGTATATTATTTTGGCCTTGGCCAAACCTTGAAGCCCATTCGCTTCCCATTTGTGTGCTGATTATTGCCATTGATCTTGACTAGTAAAAATAATAATACAGAAAGAGAGAACCCAAGCAGTTCAATGAAAAGACATTTATTTGTTATTCTCAGATCCTAGACCTGAGACTTAACACCGTGTAGTCAGTTTAAATTGAACATGAACAAAGTGTAGGTCCCCCAAAATAATATTTCAGTACATTGATCAAGTAAAATTGCTTATGTGATTTTCACCCCGGGATAAAAATGCTTTCAACAAGAGATGAAAGGAGATGTCAATCGGCATGAAACTACCAGTAGTGAATAACATTTTGGGGTGGCACCTAGGGGGTCCTTCTGGCTCTGCCAGTGGATGTGATTTGGTCTTCCAGAGGTAACATTTTAGCCAGTTTAACTGATGCTCATGTTAAGTTGTATCTTCTATACAGGAAGTGAAAGGCTGCGGCCACTATTTTGAATAAATCTTTGTATTACACAATGTTGGTATTATTGTAAAGATGAAGCTAAGGGATACCACTAACAAAATAAATGTTTAACAAAAAAGGTCTATAAAGTACTTAGTTACAGTGATCAACCGGTATCAAAACTAGCTAATTCAAGGGGCTTACATCTGCATGTTTTCATGTGTATCTTTAAATTTGATGATTTTGAAATAATTAGACGTCCTCCTCCACAGTGAATAATATGTAGGTTATTTTTTAATCCTCTGTATCTTGTTACTCTTACTACACTGAGGGACTCTGGAATTCCTTTCGAGAATGGGTTTGCAAATGCTCTTTTAGGTAGCTTCGATAGCTGAAGCTCTCCTCACACCAAAGACATTTGTAAGGTCTCTCTCCAGTGTGAAGTCTCATGTGGATTTTAAGGCTGCATTTCGTAGCAAGTTTTTTTCCACAGTGAGAGCAGGGGAAAGGTTTTTCTCCGGTGTGAACTCTCATGTGGTCTTTAAGGGCTTCCTTACCTGTATAACTCTTTCCACACTGAGTGCAAGTGAAAGGCTTCTCTCCAGTGTGAGTTCTCATGTGGATTTTAATGTATGGTTTTTGAGTAAATCTCTTTCCACACTGTGGGCAGGCGAAAGGCTTAATTCCGATGTGAATTCTCAAGTGTAACTTGAGGTCTTCTTTTTTTAAGCAACTCTTTCCACAGAGATTGCACATTAAATGCTTTCCCCCCAGGTGTATTTTGACATGATCCTTAAGCTGTTGCCCATCTGTGAAACTCTGTTTGCACTGTTGACATATGTTCTTTTTTGAGTGAATTCTCATATGCTGAAAAATCTTAACTTTAGTTCCGAAACTCTTTCCACACTGACCACATATGTAAGGACATGGTTGAGCTCTGTTTCCTGAGGAAGTTGTTTCAGTCTTGGATTGTTCTGCAGTCACGAAACCAAGTTTCTTACATCGATCTTTCTCTGCTTCATTCAATTCTTGACTCTCCTCTTTCAGTGTGATCACATCTAGAGTGAAAAATACAAATACAAATTAACACCAGCTTAATGGTACAAAGCATCAGATATCAAAACTAATCTGAACGCATCAAATCATTAGAGCCAGCAAGATTTTTTGCTAGATCCTATACCAACTAAAGTGCTGAAATAGCAATTACCTACTATTTTAGAATCTCAGTTTCAATAATGAATACAATTGATAGCTTTCTCTAGGAAAGATAAAAAAAACCCCTCAATTTCATAAAAGCTGGCAGAAATTAAACCCATTATTACTTGACCCAGATGGGGTCATGTCTAAAATAGTAAAAAAAGAAAAAAGACAAAGGAGTCAGAGTCAACTATGCTCTGATAAATAGTACTTAAGTCAGATTTTTAGCCCCTTCTTAGCACAGGAACCATAGTAGTGTAAATTCCTTTCGATGTGTGCACATCATGGACACATATAGACAAAACAAGGACTTAGTCACACTGGTACAACAGCAGGAACATAAACATACTAGTGTTGTCAAAAGGCCCGGTAAAAAAAAGAGTAAATGTTATGGTACCAGGTTTAAGTACCGGCGATATGGAGTACACAGTTCTTGATGCATTCTCGCCCACCGTACAACAGTCCCAAACACAAATTAAAATTCAGTTACACAGTTAGAGGCTATTTTTGGCTTAATGTAAAATAGACATGATCTATCTAAAACAAAAATAATTATGGTATAGGCGATTTTCTATTTTGAGGAACTGAAAATAGACTGAGCCATAGACCCACTCAAACCTAGTCTAAAGTCAATGGCGCAATATTTTTTTGTTATTAAGCAGTGTGTTTCAACTGCAGAATACACACATTTCTGCATTAATAAACAAACAATTCAAGTTTATCTGTGCCATTGATCCTGTTGACCATGAACTCGACTATGAATTAACTTAGTCTTTGTGTCCGCAAAGCAAGAGAATGTCTAGTCATTAATTTCACTTTATAATAATAAAGGCATCATGCCCCTTAAAAAAAATAAGTTTCTGCCTAAATGTAAGCATAACAATTACCGTGTATAACATTAAATCAATGTTTTAGAACTGCAGAATAAACACATTCTAAATAAAAAAATGTAAACTTTTTTTAAAATCCAGATTAGCTCTGGATTTGAATCCGTGTTGCTTAACCACCTTGACACTGTTGACCAATACTGCACCACTCAAATACGAATTCACTTTCCGTGAACGACTAAGAAGTACAGAACCCTTTTCCAACTGCTCGTCCGCACATGTGAGAGAGAAACACTAGTTATCACATTATTTATAATAAAACCTAATTTAATTTTCGTTTTAAAGGTGACAATGTCTTTATAAAGTCGTTCTAAAATAGGAACCAAAGCGTGTTCATAAACACGATGAGACAAACTACTTGCATTTTACAATATAATTTTTTTGAAAAATTAAGATAAATGTGTGATAAATATATAATCATTTGTGTTAAAAGTGGAAGCTGAACACTGTTCCCTCTAAGCTGCGCGAGAAATAATGTGCCGCGCACATGCAAAGATGAGTTGGAAAAGCCATTTGATTTTATTCTAGTAAGAATTTAAAGAAATAAAATATTGTGAACTCTTTGGCTGTTGCAATTTCTAATATTGGTTTTCTATTTTAAAATGCATTCCTGTAACGCAAAGATGAATTTTCAGCATCATTACTCCAGGCTTCAGTGTCACATGATCCTTCAGAAATCATTATAATATTATGATTTATTATCAGTGTTGAAACTGTTGTGCTGCTTAATATTTTTTGGAACTTTTTTCTTTGATTCCTTGATTAGACTAAACAAAAGTTAAAAAGAACAGCATTAATTAAAAATATAAATATTTTCTAACAATATAAGTCACTTTTTATCAATTTAACACATCATTGCTGAATAAAAGTATTAATAATATAAATAAAAATAAATAAGAAAAAAATTACTGACCCCAAGCTTTTGAATAGTTGTATATTGTAACACAAAATGTATATTTTAAATAAACACTGTTCTTTCTAACTTTTTATTTCTCAAAGAATCCTGAAAATATCACAGGTCCCAAAAAATACTAAGCAGCACACATTTTTCCAACATTGATGATAAATTAGCATATTAAGAGTGATTTCTGAAGGATCATGTGACACTGAAAATTCAGCTTTGCTTCACAGGAATAAATTATATTAAAATATAATTTTTTTATTTTAAATTGCAATAATATTTCACAATATTATTTTGTGAAATAATATTCATAATTTTTTATCAAATAGATACAGCCTTGATGAGCCTACAAAACTTTTCCCAAAAGAGGCCAACCTTTTGAACGGCAGTGTATTGTACTGTAAAAAATGTTTTCTCAGGTAATCTAAAATGTGCATAATTTAGTTACTTCAAGGGTCAAATCAAATATACATAGCACATTAAAGTTAAGTTATACACTCTTTTGCGCGTGCTGTACAGGTCTGGTATGAAGAATGTTTTTGCTCAGGTGGCTGAAATGTTCGTCTAAATAGAGAAAAGTTTTGCTCAGAAAGAAAAAAAATTAGAGGGAACATTGAAGCTGAAGCGCACTTGGAGGCGCCAGCTCGATCAATTGCATTTTTTTCTTAAAAAATAAAATGCGCCATCATTTTTTCTCATAAAATGTAAGAGTATAAATTATTCGGAACTGCAAAGTGTCTACTTTTATTGGTGTGCACAATATCAACAAAACGTTGTGCTTTTGGTTTACATTTCCATATAAGACAAAACATTTTTCTAGTTTCTTAATTTTTTTTTATTAAATCGCAGGAACAAATAAATACTGTGCAACATTTTATCTAATAATATATATATTTTTAAGTAATTCTACAGTTTCTTTAAATCATGGACATTATATTTTTCGCTGTGTCATGAGCAAGGCCATTTACACCAGGAATATGTGTCATAAAAATATAATTTAAAGGGGACCTATTATGCAAATATCTCTTTTATAAGGTGTTTGAACAGTTGTGTGGCCGCAGTGTGTGAAAACAACCAGCCTATGATTGTAAAAAATCCACCGACTCATTTAATTATAATAAAAAAATTATAATTAACAGTCCCTCAGAACAAGCTGATTCAGATTCTCCCTCTGTTTACGTCATTGAGGGGGAAAAGTCCCGCGCATTTGTGACGCTGCCCTATAAGCATAGACACAGCGTGCAGAGAGCTGCGGTCCACCTCCGCCATTACTGATAACTTACTGCAGCTGGAGATATACAATTTCAACACCAAAGAGGCATTTCAAGTGTTGTGTTTTTGGATGCACTAAGCAACATAGCAGTCTCCATAGACTCCCTCCATCTGAGCTGCTGAGGACACTGTGGTTAAGTTTCATTGTCTAAGGAAATGCCCCGGGAAAAAATCCCCAATACGTATAGGGATCAATACCAATGCTTCGTGCGCAAACGTCAGCTCCAGACAAAGTAAAGTAAAAAAAAATTTTTTTAAACAATGCTAATATGATGAGCATTAAATTGAAGTTGCTTTATTAACTATTAAATGCTCCTATAACTTTTATTAGGCTAAAAACAAAACAGGAGAACATAATGGTATTTAGTATTTTTTACACACCAGTCTTTTAAATGAATTGTGAATCTAAAATATGAATATGTTAGAGAATGTACAAATGGTTAACAGTAATTATGTCATATCAGTCCATCCATTTGGATTAAATGAAAGTAGTCTAATTTTATCTCCTGTATAGACTTTACTATAAGATACCATTCATTAACATGACTTCGTTTTATTATCAAACATCAACTTACAGTGAGTGAACAATATATTTTTCAACATTGTTTTTGAATGTTATTTAATATAACACTTGATCATTCATGTTTGATCATTGTGCATAAAAACAAATTCAGACTGAACTTTTGATTTTATGTATTAGTCAATTTAAAATGAACCCTAAGAAGAATAATTACTATATAACTATTGTGTATTGTTTACCCTTTATATGGCACTCATTGGAATACTTGGAAATTCTAAATTTCAACCCTGGAGTGTTATTAAAATACTTTTAAACTTTTGTGACTTAAAAAAAACATTTTTATGTTGAAATTCAAGGTCAATGAAGTTACCATATATGGTTCCTCGCCAGTCTATGGTCATTTTTTTTCCAAAAAGCATATACATTTAAAATATAAGAAACATAAAATATAAATAAAAACATGAAACCTATATAGATTTCATATAATTTTTATTTAGGAACGTTTTTTTTCATGTGTCATAACTCTAGTCCAGTCACTTAGGCAACGGCTTCATGGTACTTGATGAAGCAGTTGCGTTCAGCATTGAGGCACAGGTGGACTGTACAGACCCTGCAGACCACATTTGACCTCAAAATGTTCCCCTTCCTGCTGCAGTACTTGCAGGTCTGGCGCTGGGTGTAGACAGGGGCATGGAACAGGGACATGTCAAACCGCAAAGAAGCATCTGGGGTGTGGCTGCGGTGTCCCCGGATATGCATGGGGACTTCAACAGAGGTGCTGGGTGCACATGGAAATGATGAGCTCCTTTGGGGGCAAGACATAACTGGCCTCTGGCTGCTGCAACTCCTAAACACCTGGATCCGGAAGTTCTTCAACGACAGGCCATCCACAGCAAGAGCCTTGATGTCCCGTGAGGCTGACATTTGTGAGGCTGACATCTATTGCATATGCAACCATCCACATGTACCACCTCTTGGATTTCAGGAGGGTGGACCAGCATGTCACTCTTGTCAATGCCCCCCATGTTGGGATTGTAGCTCTTGATGACAGCAGGACAGCTTACCGGTTCCTTCCTCTTGGTGTCACTGCAGTACCGATAGACTGAGGATATGGGCTCCACCCCCATGTCTGTTGACAGCATAGTGACAACCGTGTTGTCCTTCCACCTGAGGGCCAGGATCCCATCATCACTGGTGACGTAGTCATGCACACCACGAGGGACAGCCTTTTTTTCCATATCCTTAATGGACTTCAATGGAGGGTTGCCTATTCTGGTGTCCCTGGCTGTCCCCGTGTACCTGCAGTTCTTGTCTTTGAGGTACCGCACTATCTCATGGGTTAATGAAGAAGTTGTCCGCAAAGATGGCTGTGGTGGTGGAGGAGGACATGGTGCTGGCCAGGACGGAGACTATCTGGCTGGTGACACCCATGGCTTGTTGTTCAGACATCATGGGGATACCGTGGGCCTTCAGCGTAGTTTTGCCCTGGTATAGCACCAGGTCAAGAATAAAGCCATCCTCGGAAGCCCTGGCAAACAACTTAAATCCCCATTTGTCCGGCTTGCTCTTGATGTATTGCCTCAGATTGCCAGCTGTCTTGCCTTTGTAGGCAACCATAACTTCATCCACAGACTGCTTGGGGGTCTGTGGCTCACTCCTGAAGACAGGAACCAGGATGAACAGTGGCCGGACTTTGAAGAATCTGTCGATGGTGCCAGGGATCTGGGTGTTGTCATTAAAGTGGACAAGCCTTCTCATCAGCCTGAACCTATTAGATGACATGATGTTTGCAACTTGAGGGACTCTGGTCTCTGTTGCCCAGTAGTCATCCATGGAGGGCAGCTCAGAAATCCCCATGTAGAACAGGATGGCCACAAATGACACTTTTCCACTGCATGGTATGGAACAGTATGGCTCAGTTCGGGTCGGTTTGCGTTCCCACTGCAGTTTAGTACCGCTATAGAGTGGGCGGGATTATTCACGTGTAATTATAGCTGCGCCGCCTCTACTGCCGTGACATCATCGTAAACGCACCACAAACAAACTCACAACAAAGAAAGGAGACGGAATAGTGTTCTTCATTCTCGGCATGTGGATGTTTTTAACAGCAATGGAGAGGTCTATGAGAATGCTTGGGATTTACCCCCAGCAGCAGAGACTGTGGTGGCAGTGCCACGGGCTGTAGAGGAGGAGGGCAGGTGTGCTGCGTTACTTGATTAGTTAACTATTCATGTAGCGTGTTCTGTGATTTATCAAAAAACTTTAGAATTTTTCAAAATGTACAATGTATCCCTTTTTTATTTATGTGATGGTTTTTATAATCGTGGCATTAATCATTTGTCTTTTTCAAGAGGTTCATTACATGCTCATACAATAATACTTTTTTAATATAGTCTGGAGGTACACTTATTCGATCAGATTGTTTTTAATTGAAGCAAAACACAGATACAAAGGTAAAAATATAAACAGAAGACATACTCTGAAAATATAGCAAGTTCAAAAGTATATACATAAGGCTTTTTCCTTCGGCGTCGCGCCATCAAGCTCTCACTGGATCCGCTCCTCGGCTATCAATGAGAGGAACGTCTGTACTTCCTCAACAGACAACGATACGGCTTATTTTTTTGTTGATACTAAAAGGTGCGCTTGTTCAAACAAGAGTTGCGTCCGATCCTTCGCTGGCTGTGCTGATTTAAATCTAGCGGGTATATGTTGGGTCTCATGTCGCAAGTTCAGTGACGCAGTAATGACTATTTCTCCGGCCAATCAGTGATCAGCAGAGTTCACACGTCATGTTTTGGTAACGGTACGGATCGCTTGGAACCTCGGCCGAGGTGGTACTAAAAAAGTACCAGGTACCAGGTACAATACCCAGTGTAAAACCCCCCAAAAGTGAACCGTACCATGCAGTGGAAAAGCGCCAAAAGTGCCTCACCTCATCTTGGTTGCATACAAGTTGGTTTGGTATGCTATATGCTTGATGACACGAGGGCTGAAGTACTTGCTAAAGTAAGTTTATGGAGTCTCAATGAAGTCAGGGGGAACGTGCTGGTACTCAGGCAGGGCTTGGTTGTCCAGGTCAACCTTCTTCCAGGTGGTTAGCCTGGATGTTGGCTTCCCCTTCTTTGTGGGGCCCTTGGCTTGTGGTGCTGGTTGGTCTTCATCTTCATTATCGTCGTCTTCGTCCTCAAGCTCCTCCACTGCAGTCTGCACACACTTCCTCTTGGCAGAGGGGCCCATGTCACTCAGGCACTCGTGGGTAAGTGGGATGAAGTCGGGGTCTGCCATGTTGTCGTCTTCCTCATCAGAGCAGTCACCCTCTTTCCATAAAAGAGCCGAGTAGACAGCTGCAAGAATCAATATCACGCCCACTTTCAGTTATTTGTGAAGGAAAACAATAACAGCGAAGTGCAGATCTACTGAAAACAAAGAATATTGATATGTAAATATATAATAAGAAATTAAAAATAGCACTAAGTACTGATGGCACCACTTATTTTAGCAGTAATAAGGCTCACAGTAGAAATAAACACCAATATAAGGCATTTAAGTATAATAAAAACTGTTATAAGGTCATAAAACTGAACAAAATTATACATTTCCCTTTTTATGGTATGATCATTTCAATAAATGGTTTATGTTTTGCATTGGATCACTGCATAATGTTATACAAACCTGTGGCAACATTCAGTGCACTGTTAAATACTATTGTCCTACATTATAATGCATTATAAAAACATAAGTATGGCTTACTAGACGCATCGGGCGTATGTCTATAAATGGACACACAGGTAGTTTTACCTGATCAAATATGATCACACTATTTTTCATGTCCAACGTTCACTAATTTCTAGACATCCTACACAAACAACATCGATCTCAGCATTTAACACAACTATTCAACCACATAATATATACGTTTAATTAACTTACCATTGTTCATTTCGCTGGTATTAATGTTTGTGTCTGAGTAGGTTGGAGCGTAGATCCATCTTTCTGAAATACTGGAATGACACTGAAGTTTGTAATGGCGCGGGCAACTCCTGATTGGTCAGATCCCATGGCGTTACTATCGGTGACGCAGACTGACATCCGCTGATTGGCTGGGAAAAATCCATGCGCTTTTACGAGCTCACGGAGAGATGTGTAAACGCCATTATGAATGGTTGATTAAGTTACCAAATATGGTTCTTCGCCCAATAAACAAAAGATTATATTGCTCTGTTTTATAAAATCTTCTAGAATGTCAGTAATTATCCATATGTATCGCTGATAATTTTTTTTAGCTACATCGCCCAGCCTTATGCTATTATATTGTACATATGAAATCAACAGCATAAAATGGTCTAAAAATTATAATATATTGTTTATTATTTTTGGGACACTATATGGCACACCAAAAAGCTTACTATCTACATGAGGGGACTCTCTCCATGTCATAAAACCATTCTTCAAAAATAACATTCATTTCTGTTTCTGACATTTTAATAAGAATCAAGTGAGTAAGTTCAGATTTGAGAATGAAAACCAACCAGTTTGTTCCTCAGTATCTTCATGTTTGACTCTGAATGATTTTTCAATATTCATGTCTTCACTCTCCTCTTTAATAAAAGCCATCTTTATAACAGTATCACGTGGATCTCAGCTGCTTCAGCATAAGTGTTTCCTGTGTGTTTGGACACTTTCCTGTTTAAGATGAGAACAGAAAGAAAAACAAATTGAAACTAAATCTCTGGCTGTGTCTCAATCAGTAGTCAGCACACTAATAAGGGACTCAGTCAGAGAGTTAATGGACTTAAACCACCTGATTTAGAATATATAAATATACAGGTTAATATTTGTTTGTATGTTAACATCTAGCAGACACTATTATCCAAAGCGACTTACAAATGAAGACAATGGAATCAAAGTCAACAAAAGAGCAAATTATATTCAAGTAGGGCTGGGCGATAATTCGATAACGATAATTATCGCGATATAATTTTCCTCTAAAACGATATTAAAAGTACGAAAAAAAATTCGATATGTTTATGCGCCAAAAGCGGAACCACGTGCCTCATTTGAATCGCGCCACACGGACCGTTTATCCGCTCGGATCACAGTTCAAACTGCCGCGCGGCACGAGCTCACTAGAGCAGATGCGTTTACTCGGTCACGTGATCACTAAGCAGTGCTGTGAGATCCAGTCAGTAGACGCGTTCGACTTAAAGCGGCGCTGCACAGAATGGTCAGTGTAAGACATCAAAGTACCGCGAGAGCCATTCGAAAGCATAGGTTTCATCTGCTCTTATCGCTCTCGCGGTACTTTGATGTCATACACTGACCATTCTGTGCAGCGCTGCTTTAAGTCGAACGCGCCTAATGTGAGAACACAAGCCGAACATGAGAAACACTGTGCAACGAGACAGTCAGAAGGCTTTTCAATATGCACATCGCCATTATTTACCATGGATTTACTGTAGTAGCCTAACACTCACTGCACTATGGTATTGTGGCAGAAATGTGGGATATTCACATTTAATTTTATTACAGGAGTAATGGTATATAATTATAGTAAGTATGTGTGGTTAAGGCAGTTATAGCATGTGTACATTTATACTGAATGGTTTTAGACTACTGTCTTTCATACAAATAGACTACTTAAAAACCATTTAGTTATATTTGACCATGTTATTGAGGTGCTATATGTGTGGTTTTAACTGTTTATCATTATTTAAATGTATGCTACTATAGGAGACCAGTGCTTAATAAAAATAAAACTTGGTCAGAATACATTATACCATATAAAACTGAGGTTGCTACAGATGTTACTGATGTAAAGATGTTACTGATTTTGATAATGAACAAAAATGTTACTGCATCCTAACTCAAGCTACGATCAAATGTGTATTTCTAAGAGACAAAAAAAGTGATATTATTATCATTCATATTATGAGGCAACCCAAACCGGTTTCTTGATTTTGAAACAATATCAACTCATTAGAACATGCAGAAACTAAGAAATACATATCTATTTAGATAATTATTGTGTTATGGAAAATTAATGGTCTGGTTTCTAAAACTTTCACTTTGGAGCAAAAATCTGGCTTTAAACTTGAAAAAAATAAAGATTTGACATTTATCGAGATAATTATCGATATCGACTGATTTGAAAATAATTATCGTGATAATATTTTGGGCCATATCGCCCAGCCCTATATTCAAGTGCTATAACATGTCTCAGTTAGGCTAACGCAGTACATGTAGCAATTTTAAATTATATAATAGATAAAAAGAAAACAGATAGAATAGAAAAAGAATAGAGCAAGCTAGTGTAGAGGCATTTTGTTTTGGCTTTTTTGTTAAAAAAATCAAACAAATCAATAATACACAAACATAATAGAGAGGCTAATGTTATTTATTGTTTATTTACTTTTTTTAAGAAAACAAGCAGCTAGTAAATGAATAAGAATGCAAGTCTAAAAGGGGCACGTTTCTTTTTTAAGAATAGAATTAGAATAGAGATTGCTAGAGTTAGAGGCTCAAATACAGATGGAAGAGATGTGTTTTTAGCTGATTCTTGAAGATGCTGCTCGGATTGAGTCATTCAAGGAAACAAATTTATATTTGTAGATTCTATTTAATTTGATTGCACTTCCATGAAAACATTTGCAGTTGGTTTGTAAAAGTTATCATGACACAGGTTTGTGTGTTGTTCTCGTTTCATTTATAGGTGATTGTATTCAGAACATTGTTTTGTTATTCTGGTTGAAAGGCTCTTCACATCATGATTGTAATAATTAAGTTATGTGGCCCAAACGAATGTATTAGCATACCTATGTCTATGGGGTGGGACGTTCGCTTTCAGTGCTAGCAGGCTAAAGTTAGCATTTTCCGAGATTTTCTACAGCAGCTTTAACGCTAACTTACACTGTATTTGAGCAACAGCGTCTCATCGCCGAGCGGCGATTCAAAACAGTAAATCATTTTATTCAGCTGACCCTAAGTTTTTAACAGATCTGTTTCTTCATCACTGAAAGAACCCGTTTTCTGGATAACATGATTCACTGATGTCATATAGAGCGTGAAATGAGATGTGTGGACGCGCTTTACTCAAACAACAACGTGCATTATTGTCACACAAACTATTGCACTGGTACATTCAATAACAATCAACTAACTTTACAACGCTTGTATAAACTTTAAAGTAGACTGACCGTGTTGTATCGATGAAAACACAAGCGCAAACTTTTCTTCAGCTGAAACACAGACGTGGGAGCGCGGCGCAGCTCTGTGACGTCAAATCACCAGACCAAAATAAAAGTCCTGAGGCACCAGAATTGTAGATTAACAAATTCAGAGTTATAGGATACGTTTTGAGTTTACACAACCAAACCACTCCTATCTGGCTTTGTTGGTACCATGAAGCTGATCAACTTTCTGTCATCTCAGGCTTGATCCTGAGTTAATGGAGCGCGTGCACGTGAATGTGTGACATTAGTGGCACAACACAGATATTCACTTCTCGCGAGAGAGCCAGCGAGATTTAAAACTTTAGTTAAAGGTTAAGAGATGAAAGAATATGAGGAATTTAAACACATTTCCACTGAAGTACTTGTCCATGAAAGAGGACAATTAAAGGAAATTATCTTGCTCTATCAGTGCAGTCAGAAGTGAAACTTGTGAAGTTAGTTTATACTAGGGATGAGCGAGTACAGCATTATCTGTATCTGTTAACCATATGAATTATCTGTATCCGTATCTGTACTCGGACTGGGCGGACTTCCTAACCCGGAAGTGGGCGGGATTTAACCTGGAAGTGGCTCGGTTGTCTTGAAATGGGCGGGGCTTTAACCGGTATGTTATTTTAAGCATGCGATTGATATGGGTTGATCAGAAATTGTTATATTTATTGCTGATTAGAAAACTATTTACATGACATCATCAGCATTGAGCTTCAGGTCAATGGTTTTGATCACGATAACAAACGAACTATATACAGAACAAGTTTTGCAACAATGAATGCGGTTACAATTATGAAGTAAAATGTAATGAACAAGAGTTTTCATCTCAACATAACTTTCTTTTTATAACTTTACATTTTTTATGATCAGTGTGAATTTTTTTTTTTTGGTTATTTTTTTATTTCCACACCAGGTATGTGTGTGTGTGTGTGTGTGTGTGTGTGTAGCTAAATAATTTGTAATATAGTTTTATACCACAACTACCTTTATTTTTTAAATACAGCAAGAAAGTGTCAGACACTCAGTGCATGAAGTAAAAAAAACTGGTTAGAGCCAGCTGACGGTTTAAAAAAGAAAAAAAAATCTCAGACAGGCAGAGACGCGAGTCGCATTCTACCAAGCACCACGTTTGAACAAACCCCACATTTACCAAAACTCTACTGGTTAATAAGTAAGTACTACAAACCAAAGTAAAAAACAAACCTGAAGCTGAAGAAACCCTAAACGTTAACAGAAAAAACCCGCAAACCTGAGTGACTGAGGGAGAGACAGAGAGCGAGCGCGCGCTGTTCTCTTCTCTTCTCAGTGTTCTGTGTGAGTGAGCAGAGCGGGACACAGCAACACAATACATCTGTGTGTGTAGGGGAGGGGCGCTGTGACTAGCCTATCACAGAACGCAGACACAGTCAGCTACCCAATGAGAATTTTTATTCAATCCGAGCACAGATATTGACTCGTATTACTCGTATGATACTCGTACTCGGCAAAAGTGCTTTATCCGTACCGGATACTCGTTTCAGCCGAGTATCCGGCTCAACTCTAATATTGATGCTATGTATTAAAATTGACAAAAAATCCACCGAGTAATTTCCACTTGAGATTTGGATATTTTGTGACTTTACTTTTGAATGGGTATTCCCTTTAGAGCCCTGCAAGCCCGATGGGACCCAACGGGGATCGACACGCTGAGTCCATTCGGGCCGGGTTCGGGACGTTTTTTTTTTTCAGATCGGGCTCGGATCAGACTCGGGCTCATTTAGCTTCTCGCCATTTATTGTGCCCAAATACGTGCACACCACACATGTACTGTATGAAATATTGTTATAATAATTATATTATAAATATTATACATCGCCTATGCAATAGGCAAGTACGCAACGCATATATGCACTCATTAGCATACAGGTGACAGTTGACCATACAGAGCATCAGGGAGAAGTTGGAGTGGGGGGAGTTACTAAAAGTTCCCAATGCTTCGGGAAAAGCTGCATTTTGGCAGAGTTTTGTCTGTATTGATTTTTGTGGGCATGATTGTCGGTGGTGGTATTTATGTGTCGCAAGGATGAAGTTGCAGATCCCGACTTGCCCTCTCCTCATTAGACCCGCCTTTAATAAATGCATCTACGGTAGTGATGCGCGGATGAGCTAAAACGTCTCCCGAATCCGCAGCTTCAAATATATTATCCACCGCCAACCGCCCGATCGTCACATTCAGGTTTCATACGGACATGAAAAACCTGGAAAAGTCATGGAATTTTAAAACAGCAATTTCCAAGCCTGTATCGATTTGAAAAATGAATAAACCCAGAAAGTTTAGGAAAAGTCATGGAAATCTATTTCACAATCCTCTGTATAATAGAATTATGTTTAATTATGTCCTGAATTTCAGTGCGGTATTGTGCATATATCGCATTACTCATTCCTGCAGCTTTCAACTTTAAAATGAGAGAAATTACTGCAAAACATTTATTCAATATAGCGTATATATAGGTTAGATGAGTAAATAAATTCACACAACCCATCAAATCAAATCAGTCATTTGAAAACAGTGTGAGTGATTCAGCACCGAGTCCTCTCTCTTTGACCTTCTCTTCACATCGGCGCATCTAGAGCTGCTGCACGCTGCGTTACAAGACTTTAGCTCACGTTTCGGTGCAGTTGACAGAATTGTCATTTTCCTAATTGGTCATTGTTGCATCGTCACAAGAATGTATTATTTTCATGTCTTTAAGCCATTCGGTACTCGTGCTCTCCTTTTCTGTGCGCTCAGTCACATCCAAGGCGCACTCTGCGAGTACCAAATTAAACAAGCAAAATCCCTCACTGCTCTTGACTAAATAGCCAAATATTTTGTTGAATAACTTTAATATGTTAGTTTACACTTTATTTGATTTCTGTAGCCTATTAATAAAATGTAGTTAATATTTGCATCATTAATTATTTATCTTATCCACCCGACCGCCGGATATAACCACCATCCGCGCATCACTAATCTACGGATTATGATTATAATGAAAGTGTTTTTGTTTTCTATATGTTTTGTTTCGTTAAGTAGGCTACTAATTTAAAGCTTTCTATAGATATATTTATCATGTCTAAATTGATCAAACAGGCTATGATCAGCTGGCCGCTGGTCGTTAGCTACTTTAAAAAACTAAAACGTACATTTAACGAATTAAAAAATGATCCAAATTTTTCTAAATTACCTTAATAAAATAACAAAACGAAATACAACCACTTTGCCATTTCATACAAATCTGAAGTATTCTAATTGCTGAAACATTATAGTATAAGCTGTTTTGGAAGAAATAAAAAATAAAATACGGGCTCGGGTCGGACTCGGGCTGGTAACTCTCATAAGCTGTCATACACGGGCCGGGCTTGGGCCTATATTTTAGGCCCGTGCAGGGCTCTAAATCAGAAGACTACTTAGAAAACTCGGGACGAATGCTCTATGGGCCCAATATAGCCTTAAAGGCCGCAAGGGAAAGAAGAATTTCCAGGAACTGGAAATATGTAATGTCATAATCCGTGAGTTGTTTCTTACTCCAAACATTTTATAGTAAGTCACCGAAGACAAACTCTTTTTTCTGAGCAAGCTAGGCCAAAGTCTGCATATGAGGTATTAAGGAAATCAGCAGTGTGTTATATTTTATTATACATAATGTATGCATTTAATACAGAGTCGTAGATCACTGACAAGCTACGCAATATCACGTTCAAAATTAAATGCGATTCATTTGCGATTTTGAACACGATATTAAATAACTTGTCAGCGATCTACGGCTCTGTGTATTAAATGCTGCTACATCTAAAGCAGGTGATGGAGATTTACTGCTAATCACAGAACTGGCTTTACTGACGAGATGTGCATGAATATCACATGCGATTTATCGTGCAGCCCTATAATATATTGAAAGTAACAGTAATATTTTTCTGTATCTTAACTGGATTTTAAGATGCCTGTCGTTGAACACACACTTAGGTGCTGGAAACAGTAATTGAGGATTTCATATCAGAAACACCACACAGAGTTTAAACAAGTTTGCACCACACAGAGATAAGGTAAAGGTTTTGTAGTTTGTAAAAAAAATTATAAAGAAAACAATGCTAATTTAATACAGAATATACAGTACTGTACTAATACTATGTTTTGTTTCTATAGATGTTGCAATCTAAGGTGTCACTTCAGGCCGAAGCAGAGACTTGTGGAAAAGAAGACAAGTCTTTTAATGTCATTAATAGAAAACACTTAATTAGTTGTTTTACACACAGAATGTATTTTATGTAAGATTTGGAATGTTTCAGTTTGTGGAATGTTTGAGTATATAAAATGTGAAAGTAAAGTAAGATAACAGTTATGCTATTGTTTTCGTTTAGCTGTACTGTATGTTACAGTGCACTTATCCTTGGCAAATGGTATAAAATATGAATGCAAATGATCAAATATATTAAAACATGAAAAATGTTAGTGTCTTACAGTGTGTGGTGTTAAAAAATTATAATTACTAATGTTTTACCAAATAGTATTGTTTGAATTGATATTTGTTTATAAAAAAAGTTTCCAGGGCAATGATTCGCAGGATATTTGCATATTTTATTTAATGTTTAAACATACAGAAACAAGTTTTTCTTAACAAGATGAAAAATCTTGACATTTTTATTTTTTACATTTAAAGAACATTCACTAATAACATTTCCCTAACGTGTTCAAGATGATAGAATGAAACGCTCCTGTAACATTCACATACACCAAGAAAAAACATTCTTAATACATTTCTTTAAAAAAATGACGTTTCAACATGTACAAAACATTACGAAATATCGTTTTCATAACTTTATGGGAATGTTAGCAAAACGTTCTGACAAATAATTTTGTTAGCTGGGAAGAAAATAAATATAATAAGAATTTATTGTGTGCATATATAGTGTTTATTTTACTTGTTTGTTGCACTATTTTTTTTTATAAACCTTGATCTCTGTAATAATAAAACTACCTTTCATATGACTCTTTCCAAAAAATGCAGCAAACTATTTTTTTTCAGGGGTATTTTTTTTACCCCTGATTCCCAACCCCTGGTATAAATTGTGTCTACACTCAAGCATAGTCTCGCAGAACCTGATTTTACCAAGTGCAGCATGTTCCTGGGTCAACATCTTTGTTGACCCAGGAACAACATTGTTATTAACCAATCAGATTTGAAGAACAAATTTATAATTTTGGTGAAGTTTAGGCTTATAATCTGTTTTTTTGCTTGTACATCAGTGTCATTTATCTATCATTTTCTCTGATTTTAGAGATTACACATGGTTAAGGTTAGGTTCAAATTTTTGGATTAAAATGTTGTTCCAGGGTCAACAATATATGTTGACACAGGAACACATCTAACCTCGCAAAATCAGGACATGGATAGTCTCAGCCTCAGACGTCACGCCCACGGACCGTTGGCTAAACTGCAGCCGTCAGTCTGAAGGTCTGGCTTCGCGAGACTACTCTCAAACATGACTGTTTTGCCTCGAGGTAGTATCTCCCATCTATATGCTGCACACTCCTTCATTGGTAGTCATTTGTGGCACATCATTGATCAAACATGTATTTAATAATTTCATCACAAATAAAATTAGAAGATCTCTGACATGTGATGTGTATGCCTGACTGACATTATCGTTTACCTTAAATTTCTATGCGCTATACATTTCGGTGTACTGTAGGACTTTTATTTTGTCTGTATATATGATGTCATAAGGCTGCGCCGCGCTCCTGCATCTGTTGTCATTCGGCTGTAGAAAGGTTTGTGATTTTAAGCATTTAAAGAGTTTAAATTAAATAGACCAGGCACTTTTTGTTTGTTTTTACAAGCGATGTAAAATTATTTAACATGTATTGGATGCAACATTGTAATATTTTGCGTGGGTAAAGCAAATCTACTAACAGAAAAGGTGCGTCTCATTTAGCTTGAAATAATTTTATTGTAAACAGTTGAAGGCTACAATAATAATAAAAAATATATTCGTTTATTTTATACACCTTCTCACAGATTTAATTGTCAAATTATGTATGGTGTGTCAAAACCTGTTCTTGCAGGGCCAGCCCCTGCAAAGTTTATAATAATATGTACTCAGATTATTATTATTATTTTTAATTATGTTCTAAACTTAAACATTACAATGTATCCAAACAGACAGAAAAAAACTACAGGTGAAGCAGCTGAGATCTACAATGATGGCGTTTATTAAAGAGGAGAGTGAAGATATGAAAATTGAAGAATCATTTAGAGTCAAACATGAAGATACTGAGGAACAAACAGGTTAGATTTCATTCTCAAATCTGAAATCAACATTTTGATCCCTATTATGTTTTCTTTCACAGTAATTAATGATATTTTGAAGTGTGCCATATGAGTGGATTAATTAGAGTGGCTTTAGACTTGATATAGAGCAGGTTGTATTGTGATTGCGATCACATGACCAAACAAATACTAATGCTGCCTTTAAGTGTACCCGAGAAGCATTAGTTATTTTAATATGCCATGTAATAAATTAGGAGTAATAATGGAAGTAGTTTAAAACAGTTGTTTTGTGTGAAAATAAACCCAATATCAACTTCTGAACTGAACAGAACACAATGCAAACCATTCATTTCTGTTACATAAAGGGGTCATATGATGTCTTTGGAGTGTTGCTAGCTGTTTGTGCTTATATAAGATCCGTAAAGTTGCAAAGACTTAAGTCTCAAACCCAAAGAGATATTCTTTATAAAAGTTAAGACTCATCCACGCCTTCCTAAGACACGCCCATATATTTATGTCAAGGTGTTGAAAGATTTGCTTTAAAAAAAAAATTTTTTTTTGCATAAAACCGCCCAAATGTTTATGCAAAGAAAGGCGTAAATTGGATTCTCACAGTAGTATTGTTGCTGCCGCCATCATGTCATGGAGACGCTGTGTTTCCAAATACGGTAAGTGGTTTAATATTTCTGTCACACGCTTGAGGTATTTGGCCAATTACAACGCACTGGAAAGCTGGCCAATCAGAGCACACCATGCTTTTCAGATTGATGAGCTTTGTAAAAAAACTATACATTTCTGAAAGGCGGGCAGAGAGGAGCAGCAAAAATGCACAGTATGTGGAAAATAATGTTGTTTTTTACCTTGAACTGCATAAACACATTGCATTACACTAAATACACAAATTAATGCTATTTTTAGCATTGTCATGTGACCCCTTTAAATATGAAACCGTATCTAACAAAATAATTTATTTTGCACAAATCAGACGGGCCGATTGGGAATGCAAATTTTGGAGCAGCAGAAACATAACTGTTACTCCCAGGTAACTGCTGTAATCAAAAAGCAGCTCTGCACTAGAGACTGACATTTTTTCGGGAATCCCACGGCTCACGGGAATCCCGCGGGATGGGAAACAAAATCGCTACGAATCACGTGATTGGGACGGGAGAGGAAAAAATGTAATCGGGAGTGGGCGGGACCGGGAATAGTAATGATACCCAACTTTACACACAAATATATATTTTATATAAATAAACTATAAACTGTATATTTTAATTCAATTCTAGTTGCCCTGTCTCTTTATGCTCTCCTCCTGTTTGCTTTGGTGTGGCTGGTTAAGTGAATGACACAGTCCGTGATGGACAGATTGTTAACGGCTGGTCTATGTGGTAATGCACTCTGGCAGGACATCCAAACGCTCACCTATCATTCATCAACCTAAAATATGGCTTTTCCTCTGAAAGATGTATAGCAACTAGGGATGGGTCACGATTTTCGAATATTCGATTTAATTATAGAATATCGATTAGGTTGTGCGATTATTTTCTAAAGGTGTACCAGGGTTTGACAATAAAGACTGTCCGATGGCGTGAAGGACGCTCGGATTTGTCACTTACCAGATCGGGCCACTGCAGGTGGTCACTAAATTGTATCATTTGCATGAATTTTTAAGCCTTGTTTGTTTAAAAATGTAAGCTTTTAAAAAGCATTTGGGCGCGAAAGACAACTCCTTTCAGTACATGCTGTGGGATTACAAATTGTATTTAAATGTTTAATTTAGATTCTTATCCACTTTCTGACTCAATGTATAACTGTGCTTTGTCTCAATCAAGTCATGTTGATTGGCAGAGATTCAAAGAACCCCTGGCCCAGACGTTGATTCGTTAGGTTGATTGGATTAGTGTCTATCTCTCGGAGCCCCCTGGCCCAGACGTGGATTCGTTAGGTTGATTGAATTAGTGTCTATGCATTTGATTATGTTGATGAGATTAGAACCACGGGAAGTTTAGCAACAAACTAACGCCTCCCTCATGTGCTTGCTTTGTTTGAATTTGTCTCCGACTCCAAGAATCCCTCCTCCAAAATGCCTATAAAATAACCTTGTAAAGTTACTTAAGATTGAGATTTCGATGACTACAGAAGCCAACAGCTTGGGTTCTCAATAAAAGAATCCTGCTGACGATCCAATCCGAAGTCTCCTGGTCTTCTCTTCTGAGTTTCCTACACTTTAGAAGAACCAAGTTCACAACAGATGGTGCCGTGAGCCGGATAGAGTTCCAGCTTCCTCACCTGAAAAACTTCAAGCTCAAACAAAGATCTGCATCCAGACTGCATCTTTTGGAATCCAGCGAAACTTCCAGCTGAACAAAGATTCCCAGACTGAATTTTTCTCTCAACCAAGGGTTGTGGTGAGTGCTGTCTCTAATCCAAAAGAACCTAAGACCAGTACGAATTTTGTATCCTCTGTGCCGTCAGAGAAGAGTTAACATACATCTGTAGGGTTTGTTTAACTAAGTTTATCCTCTAAAGTTTTTATTTTAGAGATGAAAGTTATCCTCTGTTTCAGGCAGGGAAGGTTAGCATTTCGTGCTAATAATTTTGGTTATCCTCTGTTCTTTCAGGCAGGGAAGATTTGGCATTACGTGCTAAAAATAGGTTATCCTCTGTTTCAGGCAGGGAAGGTTAGCATTTCGTGCTAATAATTTTGGTTATCCTCTGTTCTTTCAGGCAGGGAAGATTTGGCATTACGTGCTAAAAATAGGTTATCCTCTGTTTCAGGCAGGGAAGGTTAGCATTTCGTGCTAATAATTTTGGTTATCCTCTGTTCTTTCAGGCAGGGAAGATTTGGCATTACGTGCAAAAAATAGGTTATCCTCTGTTTCAGGCAGGGAAGGTTAGCATTTCGTGCTAATAATTTTGGTTTATCCTCTGTTCTTGTAGGCAGGGAAGTTAAGTGTGAAGTGTTGGTAATTTGGAAAGTTAACAATAGTTAAGCTTTTTTTAACAAGTGTAGCAGAATAGAGAACGCAGAATTGGAGTTGTTTGTTGATGGTTCAGCTCAAGTTATTGAAGGTAACAGACGAGCAGGATATGCAGTAACTTCCACCACTGAAGTAGTTGCTTCAGGTCGTCTTCCAGATCATTTTTCAGCTGCTGCAGTATTGTGTCAGGGAAGGAAAACTTGGACTCATGTGTCACACTGTAAAGTTGTTCCTCCCCCTGCAGGGATAGGATAGGACAGACACAAGAACCAGTGAGGAGCCCAGGGAAGAACCGAAAGCAACAGGCTTCGGGGGCCAACCCTGCGGTGAAGATTTCCTCATAGGCCTTTCCCATCCAATAGTCCATCCTTTCCTCACTGTTTCTTTAGGTGTCGCAGGAATTGAGAAATAGGGAAAGAAGGAACAACAATAGCAGACTATATTTGAACAGAGGATACAACCCTAATGTTTGCAGACTCTACAACAAATACTGCTCTGTGCCGTTGGTCTCTCTTGTTTGTGTTTCTTTCTTCCTCTGTGCAGATACCACTTGATGGCTGTCCTGAGATCCATATGCACCACCCTTCTCACCTGCGGATGAAGCCACAACCTCTAGAAAACAACTAGACCCATTGCCGAGCCAACTATCACACAACAAAGAGAAAAGAAAGAAGGAAAAAAAATTAAAATACACAACGCAGAGACTCACATACGGGAACTTCAGTCATCCATCAACATGATCAATATTTTCGAACAAAATCCAACAAGACATTCTTGGTCTTTCAGCAAAATTACACCAGATGACTGAAGATAATTCTTCATGGTTCGGAAACTTGTTAGGTAAACCCTGGCTGTGGATCAAGGAAATAGCAATTCTGCTGTTGTTTCTCCTACTTGTGTACAATATATGCACCCACAGTATCAAGTGTTTCTTTCAGCAAATGACTCCCGCCTCTCATGAGGAAATGACAGTTCCAACCAGAAAAGATTATTACCCGTAAGAACTTCACGGACCCTAATTGCATGTTTTGTTTCTGTGTCAGCATGCAATTACATATAAGCAACACAGAACATGTACAATGTGCCTGTAACGATAACAAGTTACAAGAATTAACTTTTAAGTGTCTAAATTTGTATTTTGTGAGAGTTATTAGAACTCTCAAAGGGGGAATTGTGGGATTACAAATTGTATTTAAATGTTTAATTTAGATTCTTATTATCCACTTCCTGACTCAATGTATAACTGTGCTTTGTCTCAATCAAGTCATGTTGATTGGCAGAGATTCAAAGAACCCCTGGCCCAGACGTTGATTCAAAGAACCCCTGGCCCAGACGTTGATTCGTTAGGTTGATTGGATTAGTGTCTATCTTTCGGAGCCCCCTGGCCCAGACGTGGATTCGTTAGGTTGATTGAATTAGTGTCTATGCATTTGATTATGTTGATGAGATTAGAACCACGGGAAGTTTAGCAACAAACTAACGCCTCCCTCATGTGCTTGCTTTGTTTGAATTTGTCTCCACCTCCAAGAATCCCTCCTCCAAAAATGCCTATAAAATAACCTTGTAAAGTTATTTAAGATTGAGATTTCGATGACTACAGAAGCCAACAGCTTGGGTTCTCAATAAAAGAATCCTGCTGACGATCCAATCCGAAGTCTCCTGGTCTTCTCTTCTGAGTTTCCTACACTTTAGAAGAACCAAGTTCACAACAATGCGCGCTGTGTTCTGTTCTGTGTGAACCGCGCGAGCACAGACAGCCGCGAGCCGCCTGAACGGGCAAATACATGAAGTATGTCAAACTACCCCTCTTGGCAAGTAACTTTAGCAATAATTAATCTATATTGAATTTATATACTGGAGTACAGATGCACAGATCAACAGGATATTTGTTTGTTTTATTTTAGAGCATCTTCTGTTCTGTGCTTGCACACAAGCTGAACTGTCGGCACTTGGGCGCGGCACACATGTGAGCACTAACCACGCCGGAGAACGGAACTTCTGATACGTGCAGGCTGATTGCATGAACAATAGACCTGTTGAGCAATATATTGTGAGAGGGCCGTTTGCTACAGCATCCCAAACAACTCAAAATAATAAACCACAAAGTTAACAAAACGATGGACTCAACTGTGCTGAGCGAGAGTGCTTCTCTGCCACCTTCACTTCCTGTTTCCCCCTTATGAAGCCGTGACGAGATCCCTGCATTCAAATTATTATTTTTTTGTTGAAAGAATAATTTAATATTCCACTGGTTGACAACCATAAATATTTATATGCTAAATATTTGTGTTGTTTTTCGTGTTAAATGTGAAGAATGACAGGTTGGATGCCACACTTATTATTTTATTTTTTTGGCAGAGTATACAGGTGTAATTTTAACTTTAGCTTCAGGCAATGTAACATGATTTTATGATCGTAATTTTAACTTAATTCCTAAAATATTATGACGTTAATCTTATTTATTAAGTTATTAATTTGAGAAGGATAAACTGATCAAACTGGCACTGGCCGCTTGGTATTTAAAAATAAAACAAAAAAACTTGAATTTAACAAATTAAATATTCCAGTCATATTTCTAAATTAAATTAATAAAGAAAGGAAACAAAATAATGACCAATTTGCTATTAAAAACCAAAACCGAACAATTTAAATGGCAGCAACAGCAGCATTGTAATGTAATGGGGAGGAGAGAGAAAGAGAGAGAGACGGGCTCAGACTCAGACGGAGAATTCTGAGAAGCTGCAGGGATCTATATTCCTTTCCTTGTTTCAATTCAAAGTTCACTGAACTAATTGTGAACAACACTCCCGTCTTCTTCCCATGTTAATTTAATATATATATATATGAAATAGGTTATTTTTATGAAGACAGACCTTAAAATTAATGTTCACATAATAAGTGCCGTCATTCAGGCGGTTCACAAATTATGTTTTAGCGCGCAATATGTTTTACGCCTAATATTCATTAATGCATTAATCAAATTTAAGATTTTCTTTTTAATAATATGAATGTTCATGTTCATTTTTAAAATAGAAATGTATAGCCTTATGAGCAGTTGATAATCGACGGACTGTTATGTTAATAAATGCCGTCATTCGGTTATGTTATATTAATATGTTTCGGCACTCATACTTTACAACCATTCATTTTCTTGGGTTAAGATAGACTATTCTCTAATTAATTAAACAGTTTGTTATCATACAGATTGAAAGCCTGGGTGGTCTCTCTCTCCCCTCTCTCTCTGTTTGTGTGTGTGTGTGTGTGTGTGTGCGCGCGGGCGCTTGCTCGAGAGGGGTGCGATTTTTGAATAGTAATCGAATAATACACAGCGATTATCGAATATTACTTTTGCTTAAAATGCCCATCCCTAGTTGCAACTTTACATGGCCGCTCAATATGATGTTAACCTAGAGAAATGTGCGCTATTGAAATGTTTGTGTGGAGAGTGGAAGCGCGTTTGCTGCAGGACAGGCTCCGGTGCGCTCACTTGCTCTTAAAATCTCCGTAATATTTGGTCATACAGATAAAAGTAGCCTAATACATCTTTCGAATCTGTAAAGACTCTACGTTTATTTGTGTGCACTCAGAATAACAACGAAACGTTGCGCTTTTAAGCAAACAGGATGTGCTTTAGGTCTCATGTGAACTTGAGCGAGAAACTTCGAAACTCCGTCTTTGAAAAATATATCTATAGAGAGTGAAATGTCAAAAAAAAACATAGAAGACGTGTGTGCTAGCATGGATGATTTACATGAAATGTAATCTGTGCAACACTGTGCATAAGATGGCTTTCAGTTCAATATAATAACAAAAAACTACATTTTGGGTTTTTATTCAACTAATAAGGTGGGCACGCTGTGATCTGTACTATATTTTTACTGTAATTGACAGATTTCGGCAAAAAAACAAAAACACGGGAGTGGGAGGGAATGGGAGTCATTCTTCCGGGAGTGGAACGGGACGGGATTTTCCCCCAGTTTTTTTGTGGGATTGGGACCGGAAGAGATTAATTTTTGTGGGAGTGGGACGGGAGAGGTTTGAGAATTCACTCCCGTGTCACCCTCTAGTCTTCGCCCTTCATCGTGTCATAGTCTCCTCGCCCCGGACATCGGCCATCTCCTGTAAGACAAGCCATATCATCACTACCACATCAAGAAACCTAAAGTGTCATCGTCCTAGTTATTCACCTGATTCCTCATGCTCATTCTGCTGTGTGTGCTAAATGAATATATCTTCTACTATCATCTCTGAGTGCTGGGATACTTCCGTAACAGATTTCAAGGTGGAAGACATAGACAGTTCAGTTGGAGTGATACTGACGATGATTTCAATCTTGACAAAGCAGATATATTCTTCACAGAAAAGGTTTCTGCACACCTTACTTTTTTTTATTTCTCGTGAAGCATGGGAAAAACTAAGATAAAAAAGGATCACTTCAAGGGATTGCAGTGGACTAACATTATCTCTTCAGGCATTCACACAATCCATCCACATTGTAGTTTTTCTTTTACAGAACACAGGGTTAAAAAACAAGTATCAACCAGAAACCCACCTGTTTTTAAATGCTCTGGCTATTGCTTGTTCACTGACTGCCCAATAGAAGTTTAAGTTGTTGTTCACAGTGAGAACTTGCTTAAAGCACAGGTGTCCTTCAGAGGTGACATAGTAGTGCACAGTAAAACGGAGCTGCAAAGGCGACCTGTAAGAGTTGATGGCCAAAAGGAAATAAGTCAGCAATTGCAAACCGCACTACCAAGGGCACTCTACTTACAAAAATGGGAAACCTGAAAGAATCTGTGTTTGAGTCTGGCTGTCGAGATGAGGCACCATCAGCAGGTGTTCTGAAATACATTTTCCGGAGACAAAGAATTAAGGACAAGAAACATAAGATTGAAACTCTCAGTCTCCAAATGATCTTAGAAGAAAAAAAGATGAACCAAATGAGGTTATCCAGAAAGTGGTCCTTCATCCAAAGGGCGTGATGCTTGGTCAAAGAAAAGCATTGACATATTCCACCAAAGATGTAAAGACGACATAATATATCTTGATGCAACAGGAAGCATTGTGAAGAAAAGTAAATACAGCATAGGTACATTTTATATATACGAACTGGTGGTCAGGAACCCAAATAAGGGTTCTTCCCCTTTTCCAGCAGCTACGTATGTGACCTGTGACCACACTACCTCATCTATTCTGTATTTTCTCATTGCTTTCCAGACAGACCATGCCAAGCAATATAGACACAAAAATATCACCCCATTCATGATTATATGTGATGGATCGATGGTCCTCATACATGCCATCTCACTCGTCCTCTGCCAAAACAACCTCAATGCCTTGCTCCAAAGTTATTATCAAATACTGACAGGGAAAAGCACTGATGAAGACTTAAGTCTACCTATTTTCCACCATTGTTTAAGCCATACAATGAAAAACGTCTCAGGTTACGTATGTAACCATGGTTCCCCGAGTGGGGAACGAGACACTGCGTCCCCTAGGGGTCGCTATGGGGGAATGTCGTCAGCGTGACCCGTGCCTGAAGCATACAATATAAAAACACCACTTGTTGGCCGGCGACAGCCCATGACGTCACTACCGGCGCGACCGCAATATAAGGGACGCCGGGAAAACATCATTCGCTTCTTCATCTGAAGCTTGCGTCCGAAGCATGGCCCAAAGCCTAGGGGACGCAGTGTTTTGTTCCCCACTCGGGGAACCATGGTTACATACGTAACCTGAGACGTTCCCCTTCATGGGAACTTCGAACTGCGTCCCCTAGGGGTCGCTATGGGGAATGTTATACCCACGCCACCATGCTGAGGGGAGTGCAAGCCAAATTCACGCAGGAGGCGTGCACTAGTCAACTCTACCATTTGGCTAAGGGAGTTGCCCCTGTGGACGGTTGATGCCGTCAGTGACATTATCCACTTTGGCCAAAAACCCGAGCTGCATACCTGAAGTACTTACCTGCTAGGTGCCGGGATTACCGGACCCAGGGTAGAGCTCACAGGTTTGGAATCAGTCTTTATAGAAAGATTCCTTTAAGGGGATAGGGCCAAGTACCTAGTGGTATCCACTTGGTCCTGGCCGGACACCAGGGGCTACCGCTTGCTCTGCACGAGCTTGCTTGAGGGAGCTGTCTTAACAGACCCCTTGGTAGCATTACCCTTTTTAAACCAAAATATTGGGTTACAGGGAGTGGGGCCCAAGGCACAAACCGGGGCCTGACCAACTCAAATAAGGGCATGAAGCTGCGCGCGTAACCCTACCCTACGAGATTTTTAGAAAGAAAGCAGAACATTCGATGTGCTAACTTAGTGAGAGGAAACCCAAACGCTCCGAAGGGAGCGGCATGCTCATAGATGACCCTCTTTGGTGAGGGGAGCAAATGCTAGCTCAACCAGCAAGGTGAGTGTCACAGAGCTCTGCGGAGCGGAGAGTGGAGAACTCATACCTCAGGACGAGAGGGAGTTCAGATGCTTCAGAAGGGAGCACATACTCATAGGTGACCCTCTGATGAGGGGAGCGATGCTAGCTCTACCGACAGTGAGCCCTGGGGAGAACTCATCCTTCAGAATGAGAGGGAACTCAGATGCCCTAAAGGGAGCGGCAAGCTCATAGGTGACCCTCTATGGTGAGGGGAGCAGTGCTAGCTCTATCGATGAGGAGCTCTGGAGAGCGGAGAACTCAGTCTTCCGAGTAAGGGAGCTCAGATGCCCAGAAAGGAGCGGCATGCTCATAGGTGACCCTCTATGGTGAGGGGAGCCATGCTAGCTTGACCAACATGGAGAGTGACCTATCACAGAACTCTGGAGAGCGGAGAATTCATTCGTCAGAATGAGAGGGAAACTCAGATGCTCAGAAGGGAGCTTCATGCTCATAGGTGACCATCTAGGTGAGGGGAGCAATGCTAGCTCTACCAACAACGAGCTCTGGAGAGTGGAGAACTCACTCCTCAGAATGAGAGGGAACTTAGACGCTCAGAAGGGAGCGGAATGCTCATAGGTGACCCTCTAAGGTGAGGGGAGCAAGGCTAGCTCAACCAACAGGAGAGCGACCAATCACAGAGCTCTGGGAAGCGGAGAACACATTCTTCAGAATAAGAGGAGAATTCAGACGCTCAGAAGGGAGCGGCATGCTCATAGGTGACCCTCTAGATGAGGGGAGCAATGCTAGCTCTACCAACAACGAGCTCTGGAGAGTGGAGAACTTAGACGCTCAGAAGGGAGCGGTATGCTCATAGGTGCCCCTCTATGGTGAGGGGAGCAATGCTAGCTCGACCAACAGGGAGCGCTCCTAGCCTGGATCTAGTATCGACGAGTGAGGTAATCACTGCGATAGCCAATAGCCTTTAGAAAAGGATCGTACTCATCCATTGGTTGCAGGGGAATTAGAGAGGAATAAGAGGGCAGATGCCCCCCTAAGGGAAAGGAGTAGATGTCTTACTCTGGTCCGGATGAAAGTGTCATATAGGATGCTTCATCTGGAACACCTCCCTCAGGTTTTGCCTCTCTCTGACCCGCACCTCTCTTTAGCCCTACCCGCAGGCGGGGGAGGGGCATGAGTCGCGAGACTAGCCTTCTGAGCCCATCTCTGATTCCCAGACCGAGATGGGCTAGGACCCCTGGTTTTTCGGGCTCAGACCTGGACTTTATATAAAGCCACATCCAGGTCTTTCAGCAGATCAGTCTGGTACGCCTGAAGTACCGCCATAGTGTGCAACGAAGCGACGATCTGACCTGCTGCTGCATATGCCCGGCCATCAAGATTCAGGGGCTTAGATGGCAATGAGGGAGCCTTGAGAGAGGATGTCTCACCCACAGAGAGATAAGCTGGTTATCATCTCTTGCACAGGGGGCATCCCCTCATAGCCATTTTCATGCATCCCCTCAATGTCAGCATAACTATTATGTTGATACCTATGAATACGAGAAAAAATTGCTTTTTCCACTCCTTCTCAACCTCCACATCGAGATTTATGAAGAAAGGAAGACTCGCTCGAGCTGGGGATTTATGGCCAGAAAGATTTATTTTTATGATCCATAATCTCCAATAACTCGTTCATATGCAGTGCAGGAGGATTGAGAGGGTTCAGTCTCAACTTCCTTGCCCTCAAACATCTCCTGCTCTTCCTGGGCATAACCCAGCAGAGCACTAGCCGCTGAATCTGATGATGTCAGAAAGATCGCATCGTCACAATCCAGCAGCTCACTCTCGTTCTCGGCCGACGCGCGCGAAAAGGGGCGGTCCCTCTCTAACTCATCGGCCATATCCAACTGCGAACCCCACGATTTCATTCGCCTCCATGCCTCGGCAGCGGTGGGTCCCGAATCACGGGAAGCAGACGGCTGCCCCTCTTTCATTAAAAAGAGGGACAGACGAGAGCGGAGCTTTTTTATAGAAAAAGCTCACAGTGCACGCAGATTTTCCCCTCAAGGACATCGCGTGCGTGCTCGTTGTCTAAACAAAAGACGCAAAGATTGTGTGTGTCATCGGGTGTCAAATAACGAGGACACGGATCTACACACAATCTCAAACGCCTTGCTAGTGCTCGCCATGATAGAGAGAAAACTGTACTCTTACCAGAATGCACGCTTCAAACAAAACAGTCAGTGAAGATGAAGAAGAGGATGATGTGTTCTCCCGGCATCACTTATATTGCGGTCACGCCGGTAGTGACGTCATGGGCTGTCGCCGGCCAACAAGTGGTGTTTTTATATTGTATGCTTCAGGCACGGGTCACGCTGACGACGTTCCCCCATAGCAACCCCTAGGGGACGCAGTTCGAAGTT
The DNA here is from genome assembly GCA_003573665.1 of Oxygymnocypris stewartii. NCBI lineage: Eukaryota > Metazoa > Chordata > Actinopteri > Cypriniformes > Cyprinidae > Oxygymnocypris > Oxygymnocypris stewartii. The sequence goes on from QVTF01003615.1 coordinate 539,380, forward strand.
CCCATGAAGGGGAATGCTAAATTTCTGTGCAAAAAGCATTAAGTAATTTTTTTTTTTTCAGATAACTGTATTAATGGTAATAATGTATTCATAAGGATTTATGACAATGTTGTTATTGTTATTTCTGTCTCCGTGCTCCCAAGAACTACAAGCTGTCCATGCATGTTTTTGGGCTTTTGACCACAGCGAGTTCCCTTATTGAGTTTGATGAAATGCTCATCAGAGGCACTGTCATCTTCTCAAGCCCATGCAGCTCTGAAAACTTCGAGAAGCACTTCAACAACATCCAGACTTTATTAACCACCACTGGGGAATCAGCTGATGATGACACCAACATTGTTTCTGAGGATACAAATGAAATTTGTTATGCAAATTTCTTATTCAAGGGCCATTGATTTGGTCAATTTTGGTCTCATAACCTTTCCTCTGCTTTTGTGACAGAGTGAAAAATGCCTGTATAATAATTTCAATATTTAGATCAAAGTTCATAAATCCTCAGTAGTCAGGATATGTTGAATGTGTTTATAAAATGCAGATAAGTTATATAAATAATAATTTTGGTTAATCAGTGTTCAATTAGTTTGGCACAGTAAGGTGTTCAATCGATTAGTCAAGCCTTGTTGAACAACAGGGGGAGAGCTTGCGGTATTTCTCCATTACACATAAAGTTTGCGGTGGAGAAACATCGTTGAGTGAATGTGTTTTAATCTTCTCCCTTTTTCAGGGGTATAACACTTTCACCATCAGGGCAAATTTTCAGCTTTGTACAGAGCTTGTGTTATTCTAAGTACTGTACAGATATGATGTATGATGGATGCAGAAATGTGTCCTTAAACCATGACCAAACAAGATGTACAACTAATGTGTTATACTGTATTTACAGGAGACCTGGGCAGGCATGGCGAAGGACCCAATACCAGCTATTCTCAAAGACATCTTCAAAGAAAAAACCCTGGTGTTGAATAATTTGAATGAATATTTGCAATCTAATGGTTAAATGTTTGAACCTATTATTTCATTCTGTACTAAGCCCTTAGATAAGATACTAAAGTCATTTTATTTTCTTATTAGAATTTCACAAAGGACAACAGGACACAAGCAATTATGGAAAATAGTCAGTGGGACTTGAATAAAATTAGTTTTAAAGGAAGACGACTGACCAGACTTGATGACTTCATAAGCACCTACAGAGACTGCACACTGCACTTCTAAGGGAATTTAATGACGTGGAACGTATCACTAAAAGACTGGTAAAAGAGTCAATATTATGTTGTATTTTAATGTATCTTGGTAAGTGTTATAGTGCGTTCACATCAGATGCAACTTGCATGAATAAATTGCGCTAATTGCACGTAGTTGGACGCTTGAACATTTTGAGTGTACTTGCTTTATTCGCGCCTGATATTCACTTCACAACAGACTTGAATTCGTGTCATGGGAGGGGCTTCTGCAGCAGCTTCCGTGTTGGTGTCTCCACAGTCTGCAAGGTTGTCCCTGACGTAGTGACTGCAATCTGGGACTGCTTAGCGGAGGAGTCCCGTGGCAACCAACTGAATAGTTTTTGATTATTATATCCTGTGATGTTTATGTCCTTTATGTTTAGCTCTTGAAAATATTCAAATCCTTTTGTCTTTTCTTTTGATTTACACCCTTCTTATATTGTAAATAATCACATCTTTTCAACCTCTCTTGTAAATATTGCTATCTTTTTTCATCCTTAACTCATCATTTTTCAATCAAGTTTAGATTGTTATAGTTTTCTTGTTTTCAAATGATAAATGGAGACAGCCTCCAAAAGGAATCACTGTCTCCTTGCTGCATTCTCATTACACTATACCACAACATTGGTTCAATCACAAATAACAATTTTTTACTACATTATTGTGAGTGTATTTGCAATAGGATATAATTAGAATGAATGTACAAATGTTTGCCATAAATATTCTAATCTTAACATAGAAATAATATTTTTATGTAACAAATATAAATTATGATTTACTATATTGTGCACAAAGAAACACCAAAACCCTTTGGTCAATGTATAGAACATTTATTTAAACAAAATAAGTCAAATAAAGCAGCTGCTCCACCTCCGATGGCTGCTCCCTAGGCCTTCTCTGAGCTCTTCTTCTTGGTGGCCAAGAAGCCACCAAGAAGAACACCAAAATGTGTTTTCATTTGATACCACATTTTGAAAATGAGAAGGCAGAAAAGGATTAAACTCATTCACAAACCGAGTGCTTACTTTAAATATAATATGCATGTAAACATGGTCATTATTGCCTGTACACACCTGTGGGTACAGAAGTAGATGTTGAAGGGCCGGCAGGGGAAGCAGCAGCAGATGGGACCCAGGCTCACTGCCATCAAAAGAACCAGCCGGCTCGGTCATGACAATATTAAATATTAATACAACATTACACACATTACACCAGTCAGAGAGAAATTAATTTAGACTTTTCATCATAAACAACAACAACATATATGCCCTGTTGTATAAAGTGTTCCTGTGGCTCAGTGGTTAGAGCATTGCGTTAGCAGCGCAAAGGTTGTGGGTTCGATTACCAGGGAACACATGTACTGACAAAAAAATGTATAACCTGAATGCACTGTAAGTCGCTTTGGATGAAAGCGTCTGATAAATGTAAATGTTGTGTTGCTTCACTTGTCAACACACCTGTCTCTGACTGCCCTGTTGCTGCTGCTTCTGTCTCACCCTGGTCTGATCCACTCCTCTTCTCCGTCTCCTTTAAATATGTGTCCCTCAGACTCCTCCACTTCTTTCTGCACGCTTTCTCTGAATAAACACATTACATCGTCAGTGGGAAAGTAGTTCTAAATTTGCCGGTGTTCTGATGATTTGTGCTACCCACTCAGACTGTGCTACCTAAAGTTACCTAAGATAGGTAACGTTAGTATAAATTGATAACGAAAAATGCTACCTATCAGATTTTGTGCTACCAGCATCTTATTGATGTGGTTTGAAGCTTTTTATAATGTCCATACCTAACCCTACCCTTACCCTAACACCGGGAAGTTCCCGGTGTTATGAACCTTGAACCTTAACCTTGAACCCTAAAAACAATGCTAATATATTATTGGTAGCACAATCTGATAGGCAACTTTCGTTAATGTTTCGTCAGTACACTGGCTTTAGCTAGCTTGTAGTCTCAATATGTATATATATATATAGCTCAAATTGAGTAAAGAGTGTTTTTTTTACAACTTACCGGATTTTTTGACCTCCTCACTCACTTTCTTCCAATCAAGATCCTTTTAAATCCTGTTTCTATAAAAGTATGAAGATGTATCGTACAGCTCCGGGTATCCACATACAGCGACGATGATTTTGTCCGCCATTGTTGTTTCGGATTTCTGCCTCCACACGCTACGTCATAATCAGGTCACTACTAGAGCAAACTCCTAATTGGTTCAGATTTTTCAATTTGTGTGATTCGCGCGAATGACGCTTTCGAGCCTCAAAAGCCCGAAATGCTCAAATCGCGCCACAGTATGTTTACTGCGTCTTTGCATTGACTTAACATGTAAATCACTCGCGCTTAACGCTTCATTCGCGTCTGGTGTGAGCGCACCATTAGTCTGTTTTCAGCAAACTGTTTGCGGGCTTTCTTGTGCATCATGTTTAGAAGAGGCTTCCTTCTGGGACGACAGCCATGCAGACCAATTTGAAGCAGTATGCGGTGTATGGTCTGAGCTAGGGCTGTAGCGATTCGTCGACGTCATCGATTACGTCGATTAGAAAATACGTCGATTAGCATGGAGTGCATCGATGCATCACATGTTTAGCCACGCCCATTGCACGAGTCTGTAGTTATCCCTCCTGAAGACTGTTTTTCTGCCATCTTTAACACAAACAAGACGCTACAGCAGAAGTTAAAGGCTAGTATGGCAACATCACTTCACAGAGCATTCATAGAGCATTCTATTATTATATAACCGTCAGAACTGCATATATATAGACAAACAGGATTCACAACCGCATTCAAAGCTGCGCTGTCATTAGAACGGCTGTAACTGTTATCTGAGGCAGCAAGTGCATTGCATTATGCTTTCATCAACTTTTACAGGTTTTATAACGTTTATTGTAGCTATATGGGCACTTAGTTTTTCTTGTTGTTAAATATACTTGGTAAAAATCTCAAATTAAGTGCTAATGCACAGGATATTTAAAACGTACAAAAGTATATTGGCTAGACAATAAAATAAACCTACTTCTCCACTCTTCAAGCACACAAAAACATTAGCCTTTACAGACATAGTGTTTGAGTAAAAAAAACACTGTACTATTCAAACATCCATTATTTATTTACCCTTTCATTGCAAAAAAGCGGAGATCTGTCTCCTCCAGGCTGTGCACGTCAATCTGAATGAAGGCGGGGTGAAGTTATGAGGTTTCGCTAAGAGATGATCCAGTTGGCGTTACGAAGTTTTACTGACAAGCTCTTTTTAATGCTTATCATTGGTTAAACATTTTTAAAACCCTCTGATTTAAAATAATAATAAAGAATTATAATAGATATAAGAAGTTTGGATACTTCTCCACGGCACACCTGACTGGGCTACGCTGTGGCAACTGCCTTACTCTGCCATGCGGAAACGCCGCCCCAGCTCGTGCAGTATATCGGGATATTGCTTAGCCCGGTCCTTGGCACTGATGTGAGGAGGCAGGTGAGACAAATTTGCCGCCATTGCTTCTTGATAGACCGCTCATAGATCAGGTAGACCGCTGATAGATCACTTGAACAACATTTGAATCCATGTAACGTAAATTCACTTAAATGATTATAATTTTATGTGAGGTCTTTTATTTATTTATTTTTATTTTTTTGCGATTATTTTGCGGTTAAATTACGAATTATGCAGGATAACAAAAAAATGCGACATTTTGTTTATTTTGCATTGTATTCAGTGATCGTAGAATCACGGAAAACTGGAGGGACTGAAAATTGGTACTGTATTTTGCTATATGCATTTTTCAACCCTTTACAGATGAACTACACTCATGTTCATATGTCAGACAGTCAACAGTGATAGGTTTTTGGAAACGCTGTTTTTTACTCGTTCATTCACAAGTCTGCTGCGGTTCGGTTCTTTGAATACGCTGCTAACTCTGCCAGTGGAGAAAGACTACATCATGGAAGGCGAAACCTCGCGCTCGCGGGGTGAAACCGGTGACATTATTCTACTGAATGAAAGCTAAGGTTTATCCAAAATGTCGCTAGTTGCTATGTGCTTTGTCTTACAAAAGAGTCTGTAAACACTGCAACACTGGTTCATGTGCCCGTGTGTGTGTGTGTACCACGCACGCTGCACGGAGGTCTGAGTGATACGAGTGCGCTTGAAATAGTGCGGGTCCGGATTGATTTCCCTCCCGGACCGAGTCTGGACTTTGAGAAGCGCTGGTATATAATTTGACGCTAGTTTTACTCAAATCAAAAGGTAAAATGCTCATGAAGTGACTCTCAAAGCAGTTCTGGAGATGTTGTTCATGTATGTCCTTATTAAGTGAGACGGCAGATGCTGAAGTCACCGCAAGCAACACGCGCGCTTCACTGTGTGTGTGGTAACGTTAAATAAAACTGCGCATCTCTTTCATTCACTCCTACAGAGCAGAGGTTATCACGTAATTTGAGTTAATGCTCATCAGATCGCGTAAATAAGTGGATATTGAATAGAAATGATGATTCTGTATAAAGAAATATCAAGTAAACTAATATAACAAAAGCAGTGTTTTTTGCAAATATGAACTAAAAGCTCTAATGGACGCTGTTTAGTGATTGTTGCACTGAATGCCTGCCTGAGTTTTGTCGCAACCAGAGGCGGCACAAAATATGGCGGAGGCGGCTGCCTCATAATTCTCTATGTAGGAAAAACCCTGTACTAATAGGCTACTATTACAATTATTAAAACTGTATTTTTTTTAAGTAATGATCACACAACATTTCCTCCATGTTTCAATTTTAATAGTAAACCCCCTTTGTTTGCCAAAATTGATAAATTATTGAAAATAAAATTGTATTTATTTTTTAAATATCGGTTAAATGACGAATTATGCAGGATAACAAAAAAATGCGACATTTTGTTTATTTTGCATTGTATACAGTGATCGTAGAATCACGGAAAACTGGAGGGACTGAAAATTGGTACTGTATTTTGCTATTTCCTTTGGATCTTTAAAAACTTTGCCATCAGCACAGCCGTTCAAATGGTGAGAGGGTAAAATACCATGCAAGCCTATCATTTTAATTCCTTTTCATTTATTTGTGCAGCTCGGCTTTTTAGTTAAGAAATCAAATCCCCTCACCTTACAGATGCACTTAAGTAATTTCTCCCATATTATTTCCCTCCTCTCGCCGCTTCACTCCAGTCCAGCGGGTGGTGCTGAAACACAAACGTTTAACACCATTAAACCTCAGAAGAAGAAGTTCAGTTTTATCGCGCTCTCTGTTGTTTTGTTGTGGTGCTGTTTTAATACAATCTGTTAGAAATATTGTTTCTGTAAATATAAAAGTTCAGTTTTGAATCAGGTCAGTAAATACACGTAATATTCTTATTCTCACAGTCGTGACTAAGTTTTGAAGCAGGAATATCTGGAGGAGTATCATCTGAACTGAGATCTGCTGCTGTGAAGATGGTGTTTGTTAAAGGGGAGAGAGAGGAGAACACAAGTGAACCAGAAACCTGGAGAATAAAACAGGAGGAACCAGAACCCTACAGAATAGATCAGGAGGAACCAGAAACCTGGAGAATAAAACACAATGAACTAGAAACCTGGAGAATAAAACAGGAGGAACCAGAAACCTGGAGAATAAAACACGATGAACCAGAACCCTGCAGAATAAAACAGGAGGAACCAGAAACCTGGAAAATAAATCACGAGGAACCAGAAACCTGTAGAATAAAACACGAGGAACCAGAACCCTGGAGAATAAAACACGAGGAACAAGGAGGTTGGTGTTTATTCTTCATTCATACTTACAAAGCTTTAACCCTCTGTGGTCTGAGGGGTTTTGGGGCCCTGGAGAAGTTTTGACATGCCCTGGACATTTGTGCTTTTTAAGAATCTTAAAAATCATATTAATGATTAAAGTTTAATGACACTGTAATCAGCAGAAACTAGGCTACAATAATATGTGAGCAGCATGAAACTGTAAACTGAAAAACTGTGTTTTTGAGAAAATAACATGGTTAGTGAAAAACTGAAACTTTTAAGTCACTAAAATAAGACCATAAAACACAAAGAACTTTTGTTCACAAGACGTTTGTGAGCTGGATGTGGTAGACTTTTGCTAGGGCTGCTCGATTATGGCAGAAACCATAATCACGATTATTTTGATCAATATTTTAATCATGATTAGGCCTATTTAACACGATTATGAGTGGGCCATATGTCCAACACTTTATATGAGTGATTTATTTAAAGATAGTGATATATATATATATTAGTGCTGTCAATCGATAAAAAAAATAACTAATTAATCGTGCATTTTCTCTGAAATTAATTGTGATTAATCCCACCTAACATTAAAGTTTTTAAATATACTTTTATATTGCAATAATTTCACGTGTAATCTTCAAATTATTTTACAAATGACATATTCTTAATATTTGTTTAATGACATATTTTTTATGACTGAAGGCCAGAATCACTGATGTCAAGTAATATTGATTTACCTATAAAAAAATCCCCTAATATTTAACCATTGACTACAGCCATTAAACATTACATTGTAATTAAGAGCTATCACATTTAACATTTATTAGACTTTAAAAATAACTTCTAATTCAAGTGAACTTAAAACAATCTTCACATAAACCCATAATAATAAATGTTATATTTAGCTAGGCTACCCCTGTGCCCATCAGCAGAAATATACAGAAATTGAACAAAGTTATCAAACACTAAATTGCAATGATAAATTGCGCAATGATATTATGCAGCACTGCTTGCGCAGGGACCATGCCTTGCAACTATGGAGACATTTGTGAGAGATGCTGCGTAATATCATTTCGCCTGCTGCACCCATTGTACGGCAGCAATGTTCCTTGATTATTTCAACAGAATGAGAGTATAGTTCCTAGCCATATCAGTGCGATGCTTTAGTTAATATGGAACGGTGATTAAACTGACCTGGAACTACATGTGTAGTTAAATGAATTTAATCAACACCTGCCAGCCTGCCAGACAAACTATGGCATAATATCAATATATTTTTGCCGCATTGTCTTCCAAGTTTAACCAACCTTTTATATGACGGGTTGCCGTGAATACCTTCACAATTCTGTCTGTGTGTATATAACGGGTTCTCAAAGTTTACATTCAAAGGTCCGAATCTGAATTATCATCAACGTCAAAAGGTCTGAAATAATTGTTATTAAAAAAAAAGTTTTTATAAACATGCTTACAACTTCATATAACAATTAAATTTGATATATGCTTAATTGTCATATTTATGACGTCATCAGGTCGTACTTGCCTTTATGAAAATTAACCATGGTTTTATACAAATAAAACCAAAAAAATTAAACTTGCTTACTATTAAACCATGATAACCACAAATTAACCATGGTCTTGCTACACTAACCATAGTTTAACCATGGTATTTGTAGTAAAACAGGTTATATAAATTGTAATCAATATGCAAAAAAAAAGGTTACTACACTTTTAGTATAATAAAACCATGGTTATTTTTCATAAGGGTTACTCAACAGTAGTACTGCATTTTTATACAACTAAATGCCCAATAAAGCAGTTCTCATTTAGGCCTACATATTTTATGTGTCTGAAATAGTACTTCAATGTAACCTGCAGTTCCTTCAACTGAATTGCCAAAATCAATATAAATGTTTTATATATATATATTTCATGGAGCACAAAGGTCTGAACTATGTGCATATTTCAACCCTTTACAGATGAACTACACTCATGTTCATTTGTCAGACAGTCAACAGTGATAGGTTTTTGGAAATGCTGTTTTTTACTCGTTCATTCACAAGTCTGCTGCGGTTCGGTTCTTTGAATACGCTGCTAACTCTGCCAGTGGAGAAAGACTACATCATGGAAGGCGAAACCTCGCGCTCGCGGGGTGAAACCGGTGACATTATTCTACTGAATGAAAGCTAAGGTTTATCCAAAATGTCGCTAGTTGCTATGTGCTTTGTCTTACAAAAGAGTCTGTAAACACTGCAACACTGGTTCATGTGCCCGTGTGTGTGTGTGTACCACGCACGCTGCACGGAGGTCTGAGTGATACGAGTGCGCTTGAAATAGTGCGGGTCCGGATTGATTTCCCTCCCGGACCGAGTCTGGACTTTGAGAAGCGCTGGTATATAATTTGACGCTAGTTTTACTCAAATCAAAAGGTAAAATGCTCATGAAGTGACTCTCAAAGCAGTTCTGGAGATGTTGTTCATGTATGTCCTTATTTAGTGAGACGGCAGATGCTGAAGTCACCGCAAGCAACACGCGCGCTTCACTGTGTGTGTGGTAACGTTAAATAAAACTGCGCATCTCTTTCATTCACTCCTACAGAGCAGAGGTTATCACGTAAGTTAATGCTCATCAGATTGCGTAAATAAGTGGATATTGAATAGAAATGATGATTCTGTATAAAGAAATATCAAGTAAACTAATATAACAAAAGCAGTGTTTTTTGCAAATATGAACTAAAAGCTCTAATGGACGCTGTTTAGTGATTGTTGCACTGAATGCCTGCCTGAGTTTTGTCGCAACCAGAGGCGGCACAAAATATGGCGGAGGCGGCTGCCTCATAATTCTCTATGTAGGAAAAACCCTGTACTAATAGGCTACTATTACAATTATTAAAACTGTATTTTTTTTAAGTAATGATCACACAACATTTCCTCCATGTTTCAATTTTAATAGTAAACCCCCTTTGTTTGCCAAAATTGATAAATTATTGAAAATAAAATTGTATTTATTTTTTAAATGATAATAATAATAATTTAAAGATAAATGAAATTAATGTTTTATGCATTCATTTGATAACCAGATACAGAACAGAATTATTTTGACAAAAAGTAAACATTTCATAAGGCTATTTTAAGAATACATTTGAATAAACTGTTGTTTTTATGCATTCAAAAATTAGACATGCTACATCACAAAATTTGATAACAATAAAACAGCGAAAGAAAATTAAACACCCACTTATGAAAGTATTTAACAAACTAATGTTATGTTTATGCTCACCTATAGCCTACTACAAAAGGGTCCCCTTTATCTAAATATTATTGTATTTAATTAGATGTTCAACAGCACACTCCCACTTTACAATATGCCATGCACTGCACTTTAACTTGAACTCTTAAAACAATTCAACTGGACTACACACACACACACACACACACACACACACACACACACACACACACACACACACACACAGCACTAATACAACAACCTATCTGCTACCACTGGATACCATCTAATGCACATGTGCTGTGGTGATGTGGTCATTTTCTTCTATCATATAATTACTATAACACTTATAATATGTTGAGTGAATTTTTTTGTTTGTTTCAGCCAGTTAAAGGCACATAATGTGCACATGATCAGGATAGTACTACCTCCGCCTCATTTTGAGCCAGGAAAAACCCTGAACTGCGCGAACAAGGTTGCATCCTCTGGCTCTTAAATATTTAAACTGACAAAGCTTACATGAGTTTAGTTTAAACGCTTATCAATGTGTGCTATTCAGGTCTCACCTGTGTGCGCACGCTATTAGAACCTGTACGGTTAGATTTTTTTTCTCGCAAACCGTTCCTAGCCATATTGGCCTAAAAATCACAACTTTTAATTTTCCGTCGGTCTCAGTACATGATGTAACTACATAAGAGTCAATCTTTAAATAGGACAATTATCGAAACTCTTTGGTCATTTTTGAGCTTGATGCTTATGGTCTAATCCAATTTAATGATCTATGCTAAAATTGCTACCGCCAGACCCGGAGATCGGCTGAATGGATTCAAAATTGTTAAAACTCAACTGTTTAACTCTAGGGGAGTTGGAAAATGAGCCTATTTTCAAAAAAAGGGGAGTTCCTTTAAGAGCTGTTGCTGCTGCTCGTGAAGTGGATCTGGAAAAGCATCTTATTTTCTCTAAACTCTCATCACCTTTTCTGACCCTTTTCCGGTCTTAAAATCTCTATTAATGAACTGATGAGTTAAATCGGGTGTTTTAGATGAGGGAGACTATTTTGAAAACCATTACAGAGACATGTTCTTGATGTTATTCATATTACATGCATGCACATTTTTAAGGCATGTAACATGAAACATCTCCGGATTGATATGATCGTTAAAATGTTCTGCGACTGAATAAATTGACTTATTGTCAAGAAAAACAGACAAACAGCAGTTATGAATGGGGTGGCCTCCAACTCTAGGCTCCGCCCCTGCATTAACCGCGTTCATTTTAACACGTTAATCTGAAAAAAGTAATCTCCTGCGTTAATGCACTAATGTTGGCAGTGGCGCGATAGAGTTAGTCTTAGAGACCCCAAAGTTGGTCAGATAACTATTCATGGCCATCAAATCAAATCAAATCACTTTTATTGTCACATCACCACAGCACAAGTGCCTTGGTGAGTGAAATTCTTATGAGCGTGCTCCAGACAGTGCAAAAAAAAAAACAATTTACATATGGACAGTACAAATTTACAGACTGTACAGAAGACAATGTGCAAAATACACATACATACACTCAGTACACATAGTGCACTATACAGACATACTTAGTTATCAACTACACATTATACACCGTATGGGCACATCTACATTATGTACACTATCTATACATTATGTAGTCTATACATAGTAATAATGTGAAGGTGCAACAGATAATAAATAAAAAATTAACAGCAGATGGTTGTGCAACAGATAGTTGTGCAAAGGTGCAACAGATTATACACATGCAGTGTCGTGGATGTACATTGTATGGTGTCCAGTGATAGCAGATAGGTTGTGTTAGTGCAGTGTGTGCGTGTAGTCCAGTTGAACTGTGTTAAAGTGCAGTGCATGACTGTGTGAGCAGACCATGTGAGATCCTCGGTGATGTGAACGCCGAGGAACTTAAAGCTGTTTACCCGCTCCACAGGTGTCTTGTCGATGGTGATGGGTGTGTGTTCTCTGCTCTGTCTCCTGAAATCCACTACCAGCTCCTTGGTCTTGTCGATGTTGAGTGAGAGGTGGTTCTCCTGACACCATTTAGTCAGGGTACTCACCTCCTCTCTGTAGGCCGTTTTATCGTTGTCTGTGATCAGGCCCATCACCGTTGTGTCATCTGCAAATTTGACGATGACTTAGAGCTGTGTGTGGCTGTACAGTCGTGTGTGTATAGGGAGTACAGGAGTGGGCTGAGGACGCAGCCCTGCGGAGCACCAGTGTTGAGGACCAGGGGAGATGAGGTGTTGTTGCCCATTCTGACCACCTGACTTTTCTGCCTGTCAGGAAGTCCAGGATCCAGCTGCACAGAGATCTGTTCAGTCCCAGAGTCTGGAGCTTCGCAACCAGTGTGGCAGGCACTATGGTGTTAAATGCTGAACTATAATCCACAAACATTATTCTCACATAGGTGTTCTTATTTTCCAGGTGGGAGAAAGCAGTGTGCAGGGTGAAGGCAATAGCATCGTCTATGGAATGGTTACTGCGGTATGCCAATTGTAGTGGATCCAGTGAAGCAGGCAGCACAGAGCAGATGTGGTCTCTGATGAGTTTCTCAAAACACTTGCTGAAGATGGGTGTCAGAGCAACGGGCCTCCAGTCATTCAAGCATGTGATTGTATTTTTCTTTGGTATGGGCACAATGGTGGATTTTTTGAAGCATGAGGGAACCACAGACAGAGAGAGGGAAAGATTGAAAATGTCTGTAAAAACCCCGGCTAGTTGGAATGCGCATGCTCGGAGCACAAGGCCTGGTATGCCATCCAGGCCCACGGCTTTGCGGATATTCACCCGTTTGAAGGATCGGGTTACATCCGCGACAGAAAGCAAGAGTGGACTCACCTCTTCTGCAGCAGCCGTGGGAGCACTCTCTGTATGGGCGGTGTTGTCAGCCTCGAAACGAGCACAAAAAGTATTACGCTCGTCCAGTAGAGAGGCGGCAATGTTCACAGTAGCTGGTTTATTCCCTTTAAAACCTGTGATGTTGTTGATGACCTGCCACATGCTTCTTGCATTGTTTGTGTTGAATTGTTCTTCAACTTTGTTTTCATATTGTCGTTTGGCAGCTTTGATGGATCTCCTGAGATCGTAACTGGCTTGTTTTTGATCGTCAGTGTTTCCGGATTTAAAGGCAAATATCCACGTTGACAAGGCTGATCGAACATCGCTGTTAATCCACAGTTTTTGGTTGGGGTAGATGCGGGTTTTTTTTGTCGGTACTACGTCCTCTATACACTTCCTGATGAAATACGTTACAGAATCTGAATACACCTTTATGTCGTCATCAGACGCTGCCCGGAACATGCCCCAGTCTACGTGATCAAAAAGTATAGTGTCCGATTGGCCCGACCAGCATTGGATTGTCCTGAGGGCGGGTGCTTCTCGTTTCAGTTTGTACCTATAAGCAGGCAGCAGCAGAACGGAAGAGTGATCCGATTTGCAGAAAGTTGGACGGGGGAGGGATTTATAGGTGTCCCGGAAGGGAGAGTGGCAGTGGTCCAGTACACAATCACCACGCGTGTTGATGGTGATGTGTCGGAAGTATTTTGGAGCTATTGTTCTGAAGTTGGCTTTATTAAAGTCCCCCGTAACAACAAACGCCGCATCTGGGTGCGTGGTTTCCTGCTCACTTATATTCCCATACAGTTCCTTGAGTGCCTGGTCTGTGTTAGCTTGAGGGGGAATGTAAACAGCTGTGATTATAATCGCTGTAAATTCCCTCGGTAGCCAGAATGGTCGACACAGAAGCATATGAAATTCCAGATCAGGGGAGCAGAGTTGTTGATATAGAAACAAACGCCCCCACCTCTGCTTTTCCCTGTGAGCTCTTTCGTTCTGTCCGAGCAATGCACGGAGAACCCAGTGAGCTCGATGGCTGAGTCTGGAACCATTGCAGACATCCAGGTTTCTGTGAGGCAAATAACGCAGCAGTCCCTTGTTTCTCGTTGGTATGATATGCGTGCCCACAGTTCACAGAGTTTGTTGTCCAGTGACTGAACGTTAGCCAGCAAAATGGTTGGGAGAGGAGGTCGGAAGGCACGGCGTCTCAGTCTGATGAGGACGCCAGCTCTCTTCCCTCTTTTTCAGCTATGTTTCCTTCGTCGCAGTCGTACGGGCCGTGCGACCCAGACAAAGGGCTCTGATGCGGTGTCTGTGAACAAAGCACCGGCATTCAAGAACTCAAAGTCCAGTTTGTGTTGCGCGATGGAGGAACCGATGTTTAAAAGCGTGTGTCTATCATAGACAGTTATACTAACAACATCTAACACGTAAAACAACAAAAAAACTAATAAAACATATGAAAAACTGCAGAGTTTTCTTGGAGCTCGCAACACGGCTGCCATACTCGGCGCCATCTTGAACCGTTTAAGGCTACGACTGATTCATCTAGATGAAAAAACACTAAATTAACTTCATTTAAATGTTTTATATAAATATATGTGTACACAACCTTCTTAACCCTCTAAGCGCCAAAGTCGCAAAATTGCGACAAGACGTTATAATTCATTAAATAGACTAATTTCTAATATGGTGTAATATCGCATTTGTATTCCCTACCACTAGATGGTAGACATGTAGTACTTCGATTCTAGACCAAAATTACATCATGTTCCTATTCATTTACATTTACATTTATGCATTTAGCAGACGCTTTTATCCAAAGCGACTTACATTGCATTCAAGTTACAGTTTATCAGGTCTTGCTTTCCCTGGGAATCGAACCCATGATCTTGGCGTTGCTAGTGCCATGCTCTACCAGTTGAGCTACAGGAAAGATTCAAAGTGTTCGAGAAAATAGCAGAGCAAGTGAGCTATCATGTCATTGATGCGGAAGAAATTCAGTTCATAGCGTGTGAGTAAATTGTGAGATTTCTGAGAGAAAATTGCCAAATGACTAATAAAATGTTATACTGTGAGGATGTTGCAAATGTTATTCGCAGAGTCTGACTCTGAAGGGGAATATTTGCGGTTTGGAAATGACGATCGGCCGTCTAATGCTTGCGCTTCTCCTGGTACATCTCTGCTGCGCAATGGTGCCGCCGGACATGGCGAGAGTGTTCACAAAGCACAAACAAGTGATAATTTCGGCCCTTTGCCCAACGGGGATGGGAGTGGCAGGGGTGGACGTGGTCTTAGTGTCCATAGGAGAGGCTCTGCGTTGCTGATGATCGCCCCAGATTGCGTCTTTTTTTCCTGATCGTATGCGCTCAAAGTGCAGCCGGCAGACAATACAAGTGCAGTCAGTGTTGGGTAACGTTAGGTCTGTGCGCTGTGCCATGCAATAAGAGGTACCATACTCTCAAGAACTATAAACCGTTACCTAGATTCCTGATTGGGCAAATAGCTGGTCAACTGATCAAAAAATAGACACATGTATTTTACTATGGCATGGTAATATAGTATATTACTGATGAACTGATCAAAAAGTAGGCTACTGTTCACATGCACTTTACTACTGTATAGCAGGGGTTTTCAAACTGTGGGGCGCGCCAGCACGTGTCAAGGGGGGCGCGAGAATCAATTAATTCAGAGACATTCCCTTGAGAATGTATGAATACGAGCAGGCAAACCTTTAACCATCCACTAGGGGGCAATCTGACTCCCGCCGTTAGTCGACAGTTAGAGTTGGCTGAAGTATCAGTAAGATGATTTACGGTTAGTCGTGTCAGAAATCCAACAACGGATTGGCATGTTGTTATTTCAGACAGCCATCACATTGAATCAGGTAAGCTGGTTATATTTTTATGTTTCAGTATAATTACACACGCTATACCAGCAGGGGCAGTTCTAAACCATTTTTAGCTGGGTTTCAGCCCCCCAAAACTATATTAACGATCAGGCCAGCGCTGCTTCCTCAAGAAAGTGTTTCATCCTCATGTGTTTTGTCTTGTCAGTTTAAACATAAAAATAATTTTAAGCCCAAGACATCATAATACGGTACTAACGCGCTGTGATAGAGCGTTTCTATGCTCGCTGCGCACACACCTGAAGCGCCCGAACAGACAGCAGGTGAATACCAATGACTTGAGGCAGTGGTTCTCAACCTTTTTTTCCACCAGGTGCACTATGGCCCAAGTGCAAGTCTCACGGGGAGCACACATGTTATTTAAATATTACGTCATCAATACAAACCAACCAGATTTATAATATTATTTATAGCCTAAATATTATGATATCTGAACGATTACATTTATTTAAATAAATAATTCTACTCATCAATAATAAAACACCTGATGCTGTCGGGAACCAATTTAGTGAAATTCTGCTGGAAAGGAGTAACAGTACAATGAAGTTGAGATTGTAAATTGCAGTCTGTAAGACGCGCACGGAAGCATGACACGCGACATTGCAGAAAGTGTGCGTTCACAAATGTAGCATACGTTGATCCAAATATGGAAATAATTTTCGAATTGAATAATCTGAAGTTCTCTCCAGAGATGTTTTGCCACATTGCTGTAATAAGGATGATTGCTGCGTTGTAGCTTATGGGTGTTTCTTTTTGCCTGAACATCTTCAAGTGGGTGGCGGAGCAAACCGAATGTATATGTCCAGCTCTCTCTTCACCGCTGATGCGAGACTATTCTTGTTTGAATGCCTTTCTTCACTGACATTTTTCACATTTCGTTCTCTCCCTTAACAAATTTGTCCATTCTGATGCTCATTTCTACAGAAGTAATGGCTGCTGATGACTATTTGAATTAATTCTGCCAAAGTGCACGCTTGTAAGTGTTCGTTAAATACATAACATTAATTACGTGAGTACATAGGTCTGTTCATGTCTGAAAATAATATATGAAAAACAAAATTATTTTACATAACAAAAACACTAGCTTATATTTGTTTAGTACATTTTTAAATGAATGTAAAAATTAAAACTAATTGTCAAACTGAAAGTTAATTTGTATTTGTTCAACACATAAGACTGCAACATTCAGCGTGGTGGGCTGCATTCGGATTCGTGACGGGCCGCGGGTTGAGAACCGCTGAGAGGAGTATCGTCGTAAGCACAGTCGATTGTTGTATGGGAACGTAAACAGTAAAATAAACATCAAATGTACATCAATATAACGGATACATGCATTTCTTATGTAAATTATGTTAATCAAAAAGAGCTAAAGAAAAATAAATAGCTGTTTTAATAGCTTTAATGGATATTTGTGTTTATCCTCATGTTAATAAAGTAATTCGGTGTGAATACAATAATGGGGGGGGGGGGGGTGAAATTAGACAAACTTGGGGGGGCGCATGTCCTAAAAGGTTGAAAACCCCTGCTGTATAGTATAGTAATGTAGTAATAATTTTGTGCTTTCTCGTTTTATTGTTGGTTTCCTCTTTTCTGATAATTTGTAATGAGGATAAAAAAAAGAATAAATAAAAAAACATTCTAATAAGTTCTTCTACTATCTACTATTCAATATCTACTATTACCTGAATATTATGAAATGTAAGAGGTCCGCCCCATGATGACGTCATAATATGCAAATTAGGTGAGTATATTTACACCCCACAAACTTTTGGTCATGCCCAAATTTTTTTTAATTTACAGTAGATCTCTATATTTAACCCCTTTCAAGCCACAAGCTTTTGAAATCTTGATGCCAAAATCCAGCATTTTTTCCAAAAAACCCTGGCGCCTAAAGGGTTTATATTAAAGAGTTATATTAAAAATTGTCCCCTCCCTTCTATGCTCTATCGTTGTAGTGGACGTAGGGCTGCAACAACTAATCGATAAAATCGATTATTATCGTTTTGTCGGGTCTGCCCACAGCACACGTCCAACTTCAGCTGTTTGTGTCAAATTACAGCACTGAATAACGCATTTTTATGGACAAAATGCATCTAAAAATAGTGGAGGAAACCGAATGAGATGCTGCGGGAGAAGTAGGCTACGTTATCCAAGCTTCCCAAAACATGAGAATTCTTTATTTTAATGCATTAGCGTAATGGCTTGCCCTGTCATGCTCTTTGACAGATGCGTGTGTCCTCAGTGCAAAAACTTTCAGTTTACGGTCATATCCTTATATAAATTATAAATAAGAGCATTTCCAGTTTTGCATAAAGGTCCGTCCTGACACCTTGTGTTAAGTTTAAAATACCGAATGAGCGCCGGGCGGGCGCGTCCACACGCGTCAGACAGACGGAACACAGAGGGAGACAATTAAAAGGCTATTCAGTGCAAAAATATCCATTGTACTGAAATATCTGTTGTTGAAAGTTAAATTAAGGCTTAAAAGTCAACATGCCGTATTTATGAGATTAGGAACTGTTAAGGGATAACAGCGTGTAATTCTGAATATAAATATCAGACACTTCATAACCGCCTTATTACAGATAAATAAATTACACGTGACTGCGATCAAAGTCGTGTTCCTGTAGAAAATTACTCTTACCTGTTGATTAAGACTTGAGTTAGCATTTTTATTCATCTTTATTATTATTTTTTTTTTATAGAGATTTAATCTATATTCACTATGCTTAAAAAAATTATTAAAACACATTTATGTAAGGTTTTTAACGTATGTAAGGTTTGTGCCACTGCTGCTCTAAACTAACAGCATTGGTGATTACCAAAGTAATTTTTTAGCTTTGTGTATTGGTTAGTCCTCCAATATGCGTAAGCTCTTTAGTAACAATAGTAGGCTATTTCTAATGCTATAATATCATTATTGCTGTTATCTATGAAAGAAAGGTAGAGGGCTTCATGGTGGGTTTTTTTCAGAGACCCAATTACAGTCAAAAAACGCATAATGCCAGCAAGAATGAAAACCGTTGCAAGGCATAGGAGGCAATTTTTGTTATACTATTTGGTTGTTTCAGTTTGTTATTTGCACAATAAATGACAATACATTTTTTAGATTTAATTTTTTTTCAGACAGATTCCTAAAATATTTGTGTTCCCCTTCATGGGAACTTCGAACTGCGTCCCCTAGGGGTCGCTATGGGGAACGCCTTCAGCGTGACTCGTGTCTGAAGATAAATATGTAAAAACACCATACGTTGGCCGGCGACAGCCCATGACGTCACTACCGGCGCGACCATAATAAAAGGATCGCCGGGAGAATACATCATCCTCTTCTTCGTCTTCACTGACTGTTTTGTTTGAAGCGTGCATTCTGGTAAGAGTACAGTTTTCTCTCTATCATGGCGAGCACTAGCAAGGCGTTTAAGATTGTGTGTGGATCCGCGTTATTTGAAATCCGATGACACACACAATCTTTGCGTCTTTTGTTTGGACAAGGAGCACGCACGCGATGTCCTTGAGGGGAAATCAGCGTGCACTGTGAGCTTTTTCTATGTAAAAGCTCCGCTCTCGTCCCTCTTTTCAAGGAAAGAGGGGCAGCCGTCTGCTTCCCGCGATTCGGGACCCACCGCTGCCGAGGCACGGAGGCGAATGAAATTAGCAGTTGGATGTGGCCGATGAGTTAGAGAGGGACCGCCCCTTTTCTCGCGCATCGGCCGAGAACGAGAGTGAGCCACTGGATTGTGACGATGCGATCTTTCTAAAAAAAGACATCATCAGATTCAGCGGCTAGTGCTCTGCTGTGTTATGCCCAGGAAGAGCAGGAGATGTTTGAGGGTGAGGAAGTTGAGACTGAACCCTCTCAATCCTCCTGCACTGCATATGAACGAGTTTTGGAGGTTATGGATCATAAAAATAAATCTTTCTGGCCATAAACTCCCAGCTCGAGTGAGCCTTCCTTTCTTCATAAAATCTCGATGTGGAGGTTGAGAAGGAGTGGAAAAGGCAATTTTTTCTCGTATTCATAGGTTTCAGCATACTAGTTATGCTGACACTGAGGGGATGCCACTTATGTCGCCCTAGTCCTTGCTGGTCGAGCTAGCATTGCTCCCCTCACTATAGAGGGTCATCTATGAGCATGCCACTCCCTTCTGAGCGTCTGAGCTCATTCTGAGGAATGAGTTTTCCGCTCTCCAGAGCTCATTGTCGGTAGAGCTAGCATTGCTCCCCTCACTAGAGGGTCACCTATGAGCATGCCGCTCCCTTCTGAGCATCTGAGCTCATTCTAAGGGATGAGTTTTCCGCTCTCCAGAGCTCGTTGTCGGTAGAGCTAGCATTGCTCCCCTCACTAGAGGGTCACCTATGAGCATGCCGCTCCCTTGGAGCGTCTAAGCTCATTCTGAGGAATGAGTTTTCCGCTCCTCAGGGCTCTGTGAGAGGTCACTCGCCTTGCTGGTCGAGCTAGCATTGCTCCCCTCACTATAGAGGGTCATCTATGAGCATGCCGCTCCCTGCTGAGCGTCTGAGTTCCTCTCATTCTGTAGAATGAGTTCTCCGCTCCCCAGAGCTCTGTGATAGGTCGCCGGTTGGTCGAGCTAGCACTGCTCCCCTCACTTAGAGGGTCACCTATGAGCATGCCGCTCCCTTCTGGGCACCTAAATTTCCTCTGTGATAGGTCACTCACCCTGCTGGTTGAGCCAACATTTGCTCCCCTCACCAAAGAGGGTCATCTATGAGCATGCCGCTCCCTCGGAGCGTTTGGGTTTCCTCTCACTAGGGATTGAGATAGTTCTTTGCTCTACAGTCATAAGAACATTAAAACTTATATATATAAGTGCACACACTAAACTTTGGGCACTTTCTAAAATCCACTTAGTGGTGAGATCGCACATCAAGTGTTTTGTGTTCTTTCTAAAATCCATGCTATGGTAAGAGCACACGCTAGACTTTGGGCACTTTCTAAAATCCACCCAGTGGTAAGTTAGCACATCAAATGTTCTGCTTTCTTTCTAAAAATCCCGTAGGGTAGGGTTACGCGCGCAGCTTCGTGCCCTTATTTGAGTTGGTCTAGCCCCGGCTTGTGCCTTGGGCCCCACTCCTGAGTGTTTGAGTTCCCTCTCAAAATGAGTTCTCCGCTCCCCAGAGCTCTGTGATAGGTCGCCGGTTGGTCGAGCTGGCACTGCTCCCCTCACTTAGAGGGTCACCTATGAGCATGCCACTCCCTTCTGAGTGCCTAAAATTCCTCCCCTTCTAAGGAATGAGTTCTCTGCTCCACTAGAGCTCTGTGATAGGTTGCTCTCCTGGTTGGTTGAGCTAGCATAGCTCCCCTCACCATAGAGGGTCACCTATGAGCATGCCGCTCCTTTCTGGGCATCTGAGCTCCCTTACTCGGAAGACTGAGTTCTCCGCTCTCCAGAGCTCCTCATCTGTAGAGCTTGCACTGCTCCCCTCACTGTAGAGGGTCATCTATGAGCATGCCGCTCCCTTCTGAGCGTCTGAGACTCTCACTCCAAGGGATGAGTAGTTCTCCGCTCCGAGTAGAACGTAATACCAATATATAAGTGCACACGCTAAACTCTGGGCACTTTCTAAAATCCACTTAGTGGTAAGATCGCACATCAAGTGTTTTGCGTTCTTTCTAAAATCCATGCTATGGTAAGTGCACACGCTAGACTTTGGGCACTTTTCTAAAATCCACCCAGTGGTAA
Organism: Oxygymnocypris stewartii; assembly: GCA_003573665.1. Classification (NCBI taxonomy): domain Eukaryota; kingdom Metazoa; phylum Chordata; class Actinopteri; order Cypriniformes; family Cyprinidae; genus Oxygymnocypris; species Oxygymnocypris stewartii. The sequence goes on from QVTF01003615.1 coordinate 561,034, forward strand.
GTTAGCACATCGAATGTTCTGCTTTCTTTCTAAAAGCCCTTAGGGTAGGGTTACGCGCGCAGCTTCGTGCCCTTATTTGAGTTGGTCAAGCCCCAAGGTTTGTGCCTTGGGCCCTACTCCCTGTAACCAAATATTTTGGTTTAAAAAGGGTAATGCTAACAAGGGGTCTGTTGAGACCGCTCCCTCAGCAAGCTCATGTAGAGCAAGCGGTAGCCCCTGGTGACCGGCCAGGACCTAGAGGCTACCACTAGGTACTTGGCCCTATCCCCTTAAAGGAATATTTCTATATAAGAATTATTCCAAACCTGTGAGCTCTACCTTGGGTCCGGTAATCCCGGCACCTAGCAGGTAAGTACTTCAGGTATGCAGCTCGGGTTTTTGGCCAAAGGGGATAATGTCACTGACAGCATCAACCGTCCACAGGGGCAACTCCCTGAGCCAAATGGTAGAGTTGACTAGTGCTCGCCTCCTGCGTGAATTGGGCTTGCGCTCCCCTCAGCATGGTGGCGTGGGTATAACGTTCCCCATAGCGACCACTAGGGGACGCAGTTCGAAGTTCTCATGAAGGGGAACGTCTCAGGTTACGTATGTAACCATGGCACTCGGGGAACCATGGTTACATACGTAACCTGAGACGTTTTCTCTTTACGATAGGTGGTCTAATAAATTGTTAAGTACTGTATGTATAGCATTCAGTTGGCACGTTTGTTTGAAAGACATTGGACAGAATGTGGAATAGTGTGTTATTTGTCAATAAAATGAAACGTTTTTTAAAATCTGATTAATCGAAAGAATAACCGGCCAACTACTCGATTATCAAATTAATTGTTAGTTGCAGCCCTAAGTTGATGGGTGTTTCGCTTTAACTGTCCAAAACACATTAAATAAAGTGTACACAAACACAATAAAACGTGCCTCACACGGCTCCGGGGGGTGAATGGTCAAATACATTTTTGCATGTATTTGACCATTAAGGTGGTGCACCTTAAACTAAAAGATGACTTTCATGTCCATGTTCTGTTCTGTCTAGCACAGGCACAGAAATCCTCCTGAGGAACAGCGCAAGTTTCCTTTTGTGCTTTTAAAATCTGAATAAATCTAATACACTTAAATAAATCAAGCACGTCCCACTTTGCAAAAGTCGTGTTACATTAATTTACTGATTTGCACGTGAATTTGGGCTTTTGTGGAGGAGTGAACGTGCACCGCTGGAAAGGGGGCGGAATGGGTGCAATAATCATTTTATCTTGATTATTGTATTTTCATGATCATTGGAGGCTGAAATCGAATGATGTGAAAATCATCCTGTTAACTCGTTCACAGAAAACAATAGATTGATTTAACTTTTCTAAGATGTTTTGTGTTAGGTCATATACGAGGGAGTGACAATGGCCATGAACATTTAATGATTCACACCTGAGAGACGAAGGGTCCTCCCCTGATGAACCATCAGTCAGTAATGTGACTGTGGGGAAAATAACAAATAATGTTGCATCCTGGCATCATGAAATATTTAGATGCAACGAAATGACATGCATTTCAAAATGTTTCACTTGATTTCATAAATGTGGTCATGATCTTTAGTTTTTGAAAAGTGTTACTAGTAAAATGTGTACAAGTTACATCACAATTACGTAACAAATGCAAATGATCCTACTCATCAGAATGATATCCTCCACTGGATCAAGCTGCGTGTCGCATTGCATCACATCACATCGCTTTCTTTTTCTGAGGTCAATTCTGGGGCGTTTCCCAGACAGGGTTTAAATTAAGCCAGGCATAATCTAGAATAACGTTAATCATGGTTTAAAAATGGCTTTCTGAAACACAGATTACTAACTCCTGGTCTATGGAGTCCTGAACTAAAATAAACTAGATTAATTTAAAACCAACTGTGCTAATCTAAATTAGCATGACAGAAGTTGCCTATAAAACATGGAATTAACCCCAAAAAAAGCTAATCTTGTATGGAACTGAGAAGCAAATCCAAGAAAAACAATAGCAGTGGAAAGACTGCAAAACATTTTTTTTACTAAAGGACAATTTTTTCTAAATCAAGCAAAGTAAAATGCACACATCAGTTGTCGAATAAAAGAAAGAAAAGGAACTAGAATAAATTCTTGCATACATTTTTGCAATCAGCTGTTGTTGTCAGTTTTGCAACATTGCTATTATTATTATTATTAGTGGCCAAGCCGTGAAGTGGCTGTAGCCCAGAGGTGGAAAGTAACGAATTACATTTACTCGCGTTACTGTAATTGAGTAGCTTTTTTGTGTACTTGTACTTTTTTAAGTAATTTTTTTAATCTGTAATTTTACTTTTACTTAAGTATATTTTGTGTGAAGTATTGTACTTCACTACATTTTAAAACATATGAATTACTGAGTAAAAAACAAAATCGCTCCGTGGAAACAACTGCAGTAAATAATGGGCAGAAGAAGAAACTGGCGCTAAAATCACAAGAAAGATGCAGATGGACATGACAGGCGTTATGCTGCAGACCCAGCTGAAAACCAGACCCCGTCATATTCTGCTGAAGTTGAAGAAATGAAGTGAACCCCTGGCCATATTCATGCTCTATTATGCAGTGTTAGCTGTGTTTGCCTCGGGAGACCAAACTAGCAGCTTATAAATATATCGACATTGCCCTTCGCAAGCATGTAGAGTAACGTAAGATAAATACTCGCATCGTTGCATTGGTGGTTAAAATGAAGCTTTAACAGTTCAACAAAAGGTTTTGCACAAATGAGCCAAAAAGACAGTGGTGCAGGGTGTGCAATATCATCTGCGATAATATAGTAATTGTTGTTTTAACGATGTGAGATTTGACATTATCAGTATTTTGCCAAAAACCAAACAAAACACTCTAAACAGTGTGCCGTGAAATCTAGTAACGTTAGATTAGACTAGTCCGCGTGCATATGGAGAGCTTTCTTTCACTGCGTGATTCAGTCTGTTAAAATGCGTTTAGAATGATCACAACATTGAAGATATAGAAGCAGAACATTTATATATTTATATAATTTAATATAGTAAGTCAACATCACATGAAGAATGCCGTTTTTCTCCAAAAATCATCATGATTACATAGGCCTGGAGTTTTTCTTTTTACAACAGTTCAAAAAACAATTAGTTAATTAAGAGACTTACGTTTTAGACACCATATTGCCTGTTTTTGCTCTATTTCGACAACAAAAATAATTCCATACACAGTTTTGCGTCTCTGACTGAGCAATGACGTGTTTTGTTCCTGAATGAATTAACCGTTTAAATGATTCTGTTCAATCGCAATTACTCTCTTATCAGTGACTTGCTGACACCTACTGGTGGTTCTAATTTAACATTTAAAGTATCTTTTGATTTATTTATTTTTTTATTTCAAATGACTATTTAACATTTGTGACCCTGGCCTGGAGCACAAAACCAGTCTTAAGTCGCTGGGGTATATTTGTAGCAATAGCCAACAATACATTGTATGGGTTAAAATTATACATTTTTCTTTTATGCCAAAAATCATTATCATATTAAGTAAAGATCATGTTCCATTAATATATTTTGTAAATTTCCTACTGTAAATATATCAAAACTAAGAGCTTAATTTGAACAACTTTAAAGGAGATTTTCTCAATATTTGGATTTTTTGCACCCTCAGATTCCAGATTTACAAATATTGTCCAATCATAACAAACCATACATCAATGGAAATATGATTTATTCAGCTTTCAGATGATGTATAAATCGCAATTTAGGAAAATGGGCCCTTATGGTTTTGTGGTTCAGGGTCACATTTTATGCCTTATTTATCAAAACATTATTTCTGCATTTGTAACTGCAGGCTAAATGCATTCATGTCAGTGTGTAATACATCTAAATGCCACTTCAGATGAAGCTTCTGTGTTTCCTCTGCATTGCAAAGATGCATTTTGTTGATACTGATTTAATTTGCCTGGTAACAGCCCAAATGTCTTATTATTCTAATTAACCGATTCCTTTAATTAAAACACCTAGTTTGAGATTTATAGGCCCATATCCCAGGTGTGCCAAACTCAGATTGCAACACAGCCTTGCAGAGTTTAGCTCCAACCCTGCTCCAACACACAAACCATGTAGTTTTCAAATAAGCCCAAATGATTAGTTTAGCTGTATCAGATGTTTAATTAGCGTTATATCTACACTGTGTAGGGCTGTGGCCCTCCAGGTACTGAGTTTGACACCTTTAGTCTATCCCATTTTTTCCTTGCTCCCATTGTTAAAATGTAACTAAGTAATTTTTACTCTTGAGTACATTTTAAATGATTTACTTTTTACTTCTAAGTATATTTTTAGACTGGTACTTTTACTTGTACTTAAGTAAAATTTCAGTAATGTAATGGTACTTTTACTTGAGTAGAATATTTTTGTACTCTTTCCACCTCTGCTGTAGCCCCTATTGTATCTGTACGTTTTCTTCTTCTTCCCCAATATGGCTCTATGACAGCCCTATGAAGAGAAAATCGGAAAATTATGAAATTTGTCACACTTGTAGTGATGGCCATGAATAGTTATCTGACCGACTTTGGGGTCTCTAAGACCAACTCTATAGCACCACCAGCAGTTCAAAAAAATCACAATTCAAATGGTAATAGCTTCTGAACCCCTAATTCTAGAAAAATGAAACTTAGTACACCTGATTACTTACTTGATCATATTCAATACCTTACATTAAGACTCCACCGATTACAGTAGCGGCCATTTTGAAAAGTACAGAATTCAGTGTTCTCGTTACTCATCCTTCGAAATTGATCCAATTCTTCCCAAAATTGGCTGAGATGATCTTTGGACTGAGCCAAAATAATTAAATATATATATAGTTTTATTCATCTTTATTCAATAGTTATGATGTTGTGAACTTAACGAAGTTGACCCAAAATTGGTTCAAAGACTGTATCTCAGCCAAACTTTGATCAATCGAAACAAAACTTGGTACACTTCATCAACATCATGATCTGAGGGGTCATGCCAATGTTGGGAACAGCACCACCTATGGGTCGTGAGATAGCAAAAATACAATTTTTTGCTTATAACTTTTGAACAGTTAATATAAAATTTCAGATCAGATTCCATTGGGTCATGCCGAATCTGTGAATGTCAATTATGCAAGGATCGGTGTGTCCATCATTTGACATATATGCACAAACATCGGTAGCGATCATCAACACCATGTCCCGGAGGTACCCCAGAAGTTTAAAGACAGCACCACCTAGTGTTCCAGAGATATAACGATTCTTGCAAAAACGCTTATAACTTTGTCCAAATTATGTTGTTTTAATATCTGTTCATTCCTTGGGTTATGCCAATTCTGACGATGTCTCATTTGTCATTTACCATGAATGTGCCTGTCTGCCATATTGAATTAAATGAAAAACTATTGTTTTGCTACTCTTCCTACAAATGTTGTTCAATTTTGTCCAAAATCTGATCATATGATCTTTGGACCGAGCCGGACAGAATTGACTGGACAGATTTTTTATATTCACTACCGTTCCGGAGAAATACCTCCAAATTAGACCGTGCCTGTACTTGTTGATTTATGCTAGTTAGCTTAGCATGCTAATTGGTTAGCATGATAACCGGTTGCTATTCTTTCTAATGTGGCTCTTCAGGTGTCAGGTTAACAATTAACTATGTTAATATTAAGTTATTTTAGCATGCTAATCTGTTTAAAAGTCATGCTTTTGTGAGCTCATTCTCACACCCAAACTTCTCTTCTGCAGCCTGTTGAATGTGTGTCAACTGAGTGGCGCACTCTGTTAGGCCACTGGTTCTGAACCCAGAAGCCTGTTATGTTGTGGGTTTGAGTCCCGTGTGGTGTAACTTTATAAAATTGTGTGTGATGCTGTGCGGTTTCGACTCGTTTCTTATCCAGATCAGCATTGTACGAATCTGCTTTGCTCCTGGATTAGAAATAAATGTTTTATCCATGCTGCATTCATTTTTATATGAACTTCTGTTTTTTCATGAGCGGAACTCAAACATCTAAGACCTTTTCTATGTACACAAAAGGCCTATTTCTCTCAAATATTGTTCACAAATCTGTCTAAATCGGTGTTAGTGAGAACTTCTCCTTTGCAGAGATAATTCCATCCACCTAAAACAATAAAATAAAAACAAGTAGAATAAGATACCATTCAAATTAAATCAGTATTTATGAAATAAATTTGTTCTACAGAGGGGGTACAGAACAACACCGTAGGTGTATTTTCATGTTTAATAATGTTCAGAGGTTGCATAAGTGCAATTAAATTAATAAATTAATGTTGAAGTTAATGGTTTAAAAAGAAAAAAATTGAATGTAGAAATATACAATTACTTAAATAACAGAAAATATACTTTAAAAATTACCTGGTAGAAAGTAACACGATTTAGAAACAGCACGAGACAGTAACGTTAGCTAGATAAAATCCTTTTATGCAAAACCATTGAACTTTATTTACAGATCAAGTATAATAGGAACAGTGGAGATAGTTTTATCATCTTGGCTTTAGTAACCGAATGCGGCACACAGTTTGAAAGCTGAATGGAGGATGACAGACAGCTGCAGCGGAGAGAAGTGTTTACATTAACTTGACTTAAATATTCATCTGTACCTCACATTAAACTATGTAACGGCTTCAGAACACTTGAAATAGAGTGCACGGAAACTTTATGGTGTGTTATAATGTGTTTGTGGCTTTTGTGGTGCTTATCAATAACACAATATTAGCTATGCAGAATATCGAATTTGGATCGGTCTGGTCAGACCGATATACCCCGATCCAGCAGAAAAGGCCAGTATCGAAGCAATACCAATCCTGAATATCGGATCGGCGCACCCCTAGTTATGACTGTACACAAATAAAAGTAGCCCCTTTGCAGTTTCAAATTATACTTTATTCTTATCTGTGTGATCAAAAATAACTGGTAATTTTTAGTTATTTTTGCGGTCTTCATCTAAACTTATAAAGTTTCAAGTAGTTTTAGATTGTTTGTTGTAATAGAAACAATATTTAGAGCTGTTTCATAATATAAATGGAGCAGCAAATAGGGGAAGACTTGTTTTTTTCAACAATGAATGTTAGATAATTTTGTAGTTAATCAAACATATTGAATAGTTATTCTTATAGAAACATGGGGTTTGTGTATATAATGTTTTTAAAATTATATTTGTACAAGTTTAGTTTATGAAATTGCATCAGAAGGAACAAAAGTTTATGTACTTTCACATTCATGTTTTTTTTCAAGTTACTGACAAGTGAACTGTTTTTGCTTTCATTTTAGAGTTTATTGAAGAAAGCGAGGAGAACAAAAAATGGAGTGAAGTTGAGAAGAAAAATCATGTCAAAACTAGAGAAAAAACTTTGAGTTGCTCTCAAACTAAACAGAAAGATTTAAAGAAAAGAAGAGCCAAGAAATCTTAGATCCGTCACTCAGTGTGGAAAGAGTTTGACAAGGAAATATAATCTTGATGTTCACATGAGAGTTCACACTGGAGAGAAACTGTTCACTTGTGATCAATGTGGGAAGAGTTTTGCACATTTAACAAACTTAAAGGTTCACATGAACATCCACACTGGAGAGAAACGGCACACATGTGATCAGTGCGGGAAGGGTTTCACACAAAAAGGAAGCCTTATGGTACATATAAGTGGTCATACTGGAAATAAATATTTTAAGTGTTCACACTGTGACAAGAGATTCAGTCACTCAGGATACCTGAAAAAACATGAGAGGAACCACACTGGAGTGAAACCTCATAAATGTTCACACTGCAACAAGAGATTCAATAATCCATCAAGTCTGAAAACACATGAGAGGATCCACACTGGAGAGAAACCGTACACATGTAATCAGTGCGGAAAGAATTTTGTACGAAAAGGAAACCTTGCAGAGCATATGAGATTTCATACTGGAGAGAAACCGTACACTTGTGATCAGTGTGGGAAGTGTTTTGCACACTTAACAAACTTTAAGGTTCACATGAAGATCCACACTGGAGAGAATCTGTGCTCGTGATCAATGTGATAAAACATTTTTGAGGGCTTCAGACCTTCAGAGACACCTGACAGTTCATACAAAGGAGAAGCCGTATTCATGTTATTTGTGTAGAAAGAGTTTTTCACGTTTTTCAATTTTGAAAGAACATCAGAAAGTACATACTGGTGTGAGAGAATACATGTGCTTTGAGTGTGAAAATACTTTTACTTCAGCGAGCTGTTTAAAACTGCATGAAAACATCCACACTGGAGAAAAACCATATAAGTGTTCACACTGTGACAAGAGATTCAATAATTCATCAAGTCTGAAAACACATGAGAGGATCCACACTGGAGAGAAACCTTATAAATGTTCACACTGTGACAAGAGATTCAATAATTCATCAAGTCAGAAAACACATGAGAGGATCCACACTGGAGAGAAACCTTATAAGTGTTCACACTGTGACAAGATATTCAATAGGTCAGCAGACCTGAAAACACATGAGAGGATCCACACTGAAGGGAGACCTTGTGTTCACACTGTGACAAGAGATTCAATAGGTCAGCAGACCTGAAAACACATGAGAGGATCCACACTGAAGGGAAACCTTATGTGTTCACACTGTGACGAGATTCAATAATTCATCAAGTCTGAACACACATGAGAGGATCCACACTGGAGAGAAACCTTATCACTGCACTGAATGTGGGAAGCGCTTCAGTCAGTCATCTGCTCTATACAGTCATACAAAAAAATATCACAGTAAGGCCCTGTACAAACGGAGATGTGTTTATCTGTATATGTAAAAATGCTGTATCATATTGGTGCTTCCTCTAGATGGATCCGGCTTTTGGCAGCCAGGAACTGCTATTTTTTTAAACCGGGTCCCAGAATGGATAAATCTGAAAACGACATCTTTGCATTTTTGTGCGTACAGCCAATCCATATATTTTGTGAAATGATGAAGTTAGGGGTGTCCGATATTTAGATTTTTGATTGTGGATGATAAAAATGTCTCCACGATCTTCTTTTGAAGAAATATCGTGCTACAGCGTACATTCTGTCAGCTGCAGTTCTGGTGTCTCTGTCTGTACTGTACAACACCACATGCATTCACATCAGTGTTAACTCAGCAGTAGTTACTCTCATGGGTCACTGCACTTATTCACAGTCACAAAAGTACATTATTTGCATGTGCTTTAAAGCCTTGCTGGTTAAATGTTTCATTCACGCACTGGTCTGACGTATGCCTTTTCTGAGCGCCGCGTACACCTGAAGCGTGCGCACTAAATAGCCTGTCACACAGTGCCTGATCGCTGAACTAAGATATATTTTGCGCTAATAGTGTCAAAACATACAAGGTTTACAAATAGACTCCGTTGGTTTGTCTAAAATGAAAGTAAGCATTTGAGAGAAAAACGGATGGGCGTCTGTATATTAGATGCATGCAGATCTTAAAGGGACAGTACTAAACATGCAGCTGACTGTCATTTATAAAAATAAAGCGCTTATGACAGAATTGACAGACAGATGACAGAATTTTTTTTTTGGGGGTGAACTATTCTGTTAAGGATAATAAAACAAAGTGCAAAGAGAAAAATCACTCCCTATTCTTGACATAAGAACAGTTGTAATACAGTTGCTTTAGGAATCAGTCTATGTAGTGTTTTATTTTTAGATTTGTTCATTCAATTTCTTGAATGCTCCTGCTAAGTACACCTATTGTACCTGAAAATAAGCTATTGTATATTATGTCTAGTTGTGTCAAGGTGTATGTTCGTTCTTATTATTTTAATAACAAAGATAAAATAATGATAATGATTGTTATCTTTACCCACTTTGGCCTAAATATCTGCATTTTTAGTTACCTTGAAAGGCCTTTTCTTTATAATAGAGAAATTAGTTTGGCTGTTATGCTCAGACAACTTGAAAAATAGTACAACCAACATGACAAAGAATAGTGATAAAATTGTGAATCGTGATATAAAAAAAAAAATCCTGATATATTTTTTATCGCCCACCCCTACAAAGTCATCACCCCACATCTTTACCCTATTCAGATGCCGCTACTTCACATAACAGCAATAACAATGGCAGACTACATGTTTGTGTTCGTGCTGTAGAAGCTTATTAGCTTTACTAACTTTACTAGCTTTTCTTTTTCTGTTGGGTTTGTATACAGCAGCGGTTCCCAATCCCAGTTCAGTCTATTTGTGGCGGTCAATTTTGATATTATGGCGGGTGCCACAAATAAATCGATTTATGAAGAACACTGTAGTCTCATAATTGAAGTGTAAATTCTGTAATTATTAAATGTTATCTTTTTTACCCCAATATTAAACAACCCTGATTTCACCCCAGGAATTTTTGAAGAGGGTTTTAAACGTTGGTGTAATTTGGGACTTTTCACTCTTGGGAATGTGTTTTCAGATAATAAATTAATGTCATTTGTGGAGTTTGGCAAAAATGTCTTTGGGTAGATTTTATGGTGCTCTGTGTTTGATTTCTTCTGCTGATACACAGAGAATTAAAACTAAATGGGAGGAAGAGTTAGCTACTAATATTGATGATGAAACATGGGATGACATTTGGTCTTATGCTATGAAAATATCTGTTTGTACACGTACGAGAGAAATACAATTTAAAATCATACATAGACTCCATATTTCTCTTAACCGCAGGGATTTTTTAACCCCTCTATATCGCCTTTGTGTCTAAAATGTCAAACTGAAGTAGGTACTTTAACACATTGTCTGTGGTCATGTGACAGATTGCAAATGTATTGGTTTTTGGTGCTGGGGAAAATGGAAAAGATCTTTAATATGCAGTTAGATTCTGACCCAGTCTCATTGGTATTGGGTATACCTAATAAATGCATTGGAAAAAGTAATTTTATAATTTTAGTTTTAATAGTTGAAAGTTATGATGTTTTGAGCTTTGTTTTACATTTCTAAATACAACTTTTAAATTGAATTGAAAGCTTTTATTGTCATTGTATTTTCATGCATACAGTGAAATTAGGAGCACTCCTCCTGACATGTATAAAATTAACATGAAACCATAGACAATACATGAGACTAGACTGTACAGTATAAATATAAAGGTATATACAACAAGTGACTACGTCATAATATTGTATAATATCATAATATCTATTATTTACATCATGCCTGCACTTGTCATGCGATGATTCACAAGCGTGCAAAATTGCAATTAATAAAACCGATCCAGCGCTTTAAAAACTCGAATTGTGAAACTCGTGTATTAAATCAATTCAATGCACACAGACTGAAGTAGTTTAAGTCTTTGGTTCTTTTAATTGTGATGATTTTGGCTCACATTTAACAAAAGCCCACCAATTCACCGTCTCAACAAATTAGAATATGGTGACATGCCAATCAGCTAATCAACTCAAACCACCTGCAAAGTTTTCCTGAGCCTTCAAAATGGTCTCTCAGTTTGGTTCACTAGGCTACACAATCATGGGGAAGACTGCTGATCTGACAGTTGTCCAGAAGACAATAATTCACACCCTTCACAAGGAGAGGAAGCCACAAACATTCATTGCCAAAGAAGCTGGCTGTTCACAGAGTGCTGTATCCAAGCATGTTAACAGAAAGTTGAGTGGAAGGAAAAAGATGCACAACCAACCGAGAGAACTGCAGCCTTATGAGGATTGTCAAGCAATTGTCAAAGCAGATGAGCTGAAGGCCACTGTCAAAGAAACCCGGGCTTCCATACCACCTCAGCAGTGCCACAAACTGATCACGCTGAATTGAGGCAGTAATTAAAGCAAAAGGAGCCCCTATCAAGTATTGAGTACATATACAGTAAATGAACATACTTTCCAGAAGGCCAACAATTCCCTAAAAATGCTTTTTTAATTGATCTTATGAAGTATTCTAATTTGTTGAGATAGTGAATTGGTGGGTTTTTGTTAAATGTGAGCCAAAATCATCACAATTAAAAGTACGAATATTCATAGGTTCGTTCCATGGTGGCGTGGCCTTTTGAATTACAAACAAGTGAATGTAATGGAGCGGAGCGTGTCTCTTCTTCAGCTCTTGTTTGATGAATTAATTCGAAAAGGTAATAAAGCCAAATGATCATACGCCCCATTTAGATGTACAGCTGTTTATGTTATTCACATAATAGGCTAAAATGCTTATTGTTTCGCATGTGTTTTATCAGAATGCTTTATCATGGTTATTTGACAATGTTTATTGCTGTGTAGCTTATGTGGATGATAGTAAACACCAAACACAGCACGAATCAAACACATTTCTATGTTCCTCGTTGTTTTTTATCGTTCATTTTCAAACTGTGTCCCTACTAGTTGCTGCATCATAACTTTCACAACTTTTCATAATTTTCACTGACTGCAATTAAACTCAAATGTCGTTAGATGCATGTTCAAATAAAGATTTTTTTAATATTATCTGGTGTTGTTTTTTTTTTGTTTTTTTGTCAAGAGCAAAAAAATAAAAATAATAATTAGCAGCTGAGAGATGTTGTTTATGGGTGTTTTCTGAGTGCTAAAAGGTCATTTAAAGGTGCACTGTGTAATATTTACACCGATCTATTGACAGAAATGCAATATAATATACATAACTATGTTTTCAGAGGTGTATAAAGACCTCACTAAATGAACCGTTATGTTTTTATTACCTTAGAATCAGCAATTTATATCTACATACACCGCGGGTCCCCTTACATGGAAGTCGCCACCATGTTTCTACAGTAGGACAAACTGCTCTACAGAGCGTGTTTCATCAATTTGTTGTTCTTGCGAATAAAACACTGACACAATGATAAACAAGTTCATTAATATACGCAATAACATCTATTTATTGACCCTGAGTGTCCAGTGGTTGTTCTCGTTAATTGAACCAATCAAAACATCATATTCCCCTGGATCCAGCTACAGTGGAGATGCATGGAATATTGTAACAAGCTAATTTGACTAGTTCTCTTTTAGCATAAATGATCCATTTGAAGAAATCAGGATTTTTGTTTGTACCCTTTTCATTGACCTAGCACTGCCATTCCAGAGGTTCGATGTCTGAAAGGAATCCAGTACAAAGGCATTGCCTGCATAGTTTTTAGTAAGCAAGATCAAGTATGCATTGATAACCTAAAACAAAACAAATTGATTTACACAGTTGTACCCCTTATGCTGGTTACACACCACAAGATAATTGGGCTGATTTTGGGCCGATTTCTCCAATTTGGACAATCCTATGTAATGTCCCGATTATCTTAGTTTTTCTAAAGATTATCTTATCAGATTTTCCTGTGGTGTGAGGTATGTTAAGAGTGACTAAATCTGCTCGGAAGAACATTGAAGGCGCCCTGATCATGAATCGTAAATATTCAATGTTGAATATTTACGATCAAAAATCCTGATGTATGGGGGTGGGGGATCCCAAGGGCACTACACACTATAGGAGCAAAAGGTTAGGGTAAATGTACCTATTAAGCTCACCAAAAACTACATTGAGACATTTTTACTGCAAAAGATATTGGTTTCAGTACAAAAAGTTATGTTAAATACATCATCAGATATACATCATTAAATTAAAAAAGTCTAACTGTGCTTAATGGGTACATTTTTGTACCCTTTAAGCACACTCTTGTTCCCATTAAGCCCACATCATGTTTTATTAAAAATTCTGGTTTATTTTAAGGAAAATTTGTAAAGAATAATTGTAAAAATATATATTTTTGAAGGTATAAAGTCAATCATAAAAAAAAACACAGAAAACTAAAATCGAGCAACAAGGCATTGAAGTCGATCAGTTATATATTCATAATGAAGTGTCATCTAAGCACATTGCAACATCTAGCCTATATTAGTCCACGTTCAGCTAAGTAACACATTAAAAAATCTAACAAAACAAACCAATAAAACATTTATTTCATGGGGATGAACACAGAAACTATCCGCATTATGAAACCTCTTTTTAAATGGATGTAAACTTATCTATAGTGAAAGTGACGTGACATGTGGCCAAGTATGGTGACCCATACTCGGAATTTGTGCTCTGCATTTAACCCATCCAAAGTGCACACACACACACACAGCAGTGAACACACACACACAGACCGTGAACACACCCGGAGCAGTGGGCAGCCATATATGCTGCGGTACCCAGGGAGCAGTTGGGGGTTCAGTGCCTTGCTCAAGAGCACCTCAGTCGTGGTATTGAGGGTGGAGAGAGCACTGTACATTCACACTGCAAAAAAATGGCTTATCTTACGTAGTATTTTTGTCTTGTTTCTAGTAAAAATATCTAAAAATTCTTAAATCAAGATACTTTTACTAGATAAGCAAAATGACTTAAGATTTTTAGTCTTGCTTCCAGTGTGGAAAATCTAAATTAAGTACATTTTCCTTAAAACAAGTAAAATTATCTGCCAGTTTCCTTCTCCCAGGAACAAACGTGAGTTACGCCGTTTTCTTGGAATTGCTGGGTACTACCGAGGGTTTTGCAAAAATTTTGCCTCAGTAGTTTCCCCTCTAACAGACCTTTTGAGTTCAGAACACAAATTTGTGTGGAACCCTGAGTGTGAATCTGCTTTTCAGGCAGCTAAGTATCTTTTGTGTAATGCTCCAGTCCTGTCTGCCCCTAATTTCACTCTCCCCTTCCAGCTACAGGTAGATGCTAGTGCTCATGGGGCTGGTGTAGTGCTCCTACAGGAGGATAGCTTTGGTATTGAACACCCAATATGCTATTTTTCTAAGAAGTTTTCAAAATGCCAGAAACACTATAGTACCATCGAGAAAGAGGCCCTTGCATTATTGCTGGCACTGCAGCATTTTGAAGTCTACCTAGGGTCTGGCAGTGGTAGTTCCATTGTGGTTTATACAGATCGCAACCCGTTAGCAATGGAGTATGATCCAGATGATGATGATGACGGGTGGCCTTCAGATATGGAGGTTAGCCGAACTAAAAAGGCAAGGAAAAAAGCATGGTCTGAAGCGAGTAGTGGAGGAGAGAGTACTCCAAGACAAACTACCAAAAAGATCAGAGCTAAACCTAGTGGAAGCAATAGGGTTGATGATGACAAACAGGAAGAGTGGAAAGTCATTATTATGCTTAGTAATGATAAAGGTCACTTTCATCCAGTTAAGGTAACCAAAGCAATTGAGAAGGAAATAGGGAAAATAAAATATCCTAAATTACTGAATAACAGAAGAATTCTAATTTCAGCAGTAAATAAGAAACAGCAGGAGATGATCCTGACAATGGGTAGCCTTGGTGGTGGAAAGATTAAAGTGCATGTACCAGGAATGGCAGCAAATTTAAGAGAAGTGATTTCAAATGCGCCTCTTGAAATGTCCATGGAGGATGTGAAGAATGAGATACAAGGTGGGAATGTAACCGAAGCCAAAATACTCCAAATGAATAAAGGTGGTGTTAAATCAGATAGCCTGTCGGGACTGCTTGTTTTTGAAAAGATAATGAAGTCCAAATGGGTTGGATCAAATACAAAGTGAGGGAATACATTCCACAGCCGTTAAGGTGCTTCAAATGCCAGAGAATAGGACATACAGCACAACAGTGTAAATGGAAACAAAGATGTGCGAAGTGTGGAGGAGAACATGATTATGGCAAATGCAATAAGGATGCTAAGCTAAAATGCTGTAATTGTGGAGGTGAGCATAGTGCTGCTTATGCTGGCTGTGTGGTTCAGAAACAAGCTAAAGAAGTGCAAAGATACAAGGTTATGAATAAGGTGACATATGCAGAGGCATTAAAGGGTATTGGTATTTATGAAAATAAACAAAATAGACCAAAAGAATTCCAGGACAATTTGAATGACAATGCAAGGTATGCAGTACCCCAGAGGTCAGACATAAGGAGATATCAGCCAGGAAGGCCAGCACTTCCACAGAAGCCATGCAATTATAAGTGTAAAGTTGAGGAGAACACCTTGATGGTGGAAAAGAAGAGTTTTATAGTTTTTATGTGCAAAGTTATTAATATTGCGACACGACAAGAAAGAAAAAGTGATAGAATCAAGACAGTGGTGGAAGCTGCAGAGGAGTTTCTAGGCATTAAAGATGTAAAAGCTGAAGATATACATAGTATGTTGAGTGCTAATAATGATAGAGGATCTCAGAGTATTAATTAGGGGCCGAGCACCGATGGTGTGAGGACCCTATTGTATCACCTATTGTATCTGTGTTGTTTATTATTAGGGACCGAGCACCGATGGTGCAGAGGACCCTATTGAATCTGCTTCGTTTATTATTATTAGGGACCGAGCACCGATGGTGCGAGGACCCTATTGTATCTGTGTTGTTTATTAGGGACCGAGCACCGATGGCGCAGAGGACCCTATTGAATCTGTGTTGTTTATTATTATTAGGGCCCAAGCCAGAAAGGCGCAGGGCCCTATTTAGGGACCGAGCACCGATGGTGCGAGGACCCTATTGTATCTGTGTTGTTTATTAGGGCCCAAGCCAGAAAGGCGCAGGGCCCTATTGTTTACCTTAGGATTCTTTTTTTTTTTATTTTTTTTTTTTTTGACTATCCGGGCATTTTTGGGGGGCTTAACATGGTCAAAAACTCTTGAAAATTTGCACACACATTGGAACCCGCGGCAGTTAGGACGCCGCTGAGGCTGGGACCCGGGCGTGGCACAGAGGCTCTACGGCGCCCCCTGGAACACATCAGAAAACTTGATGTGTAGCTCACACATACTTGCACGTATTAATATGAAACTCGGTACACATATAGATCTCATCGAGCCGAACAACTTTTGCACCGCATGTCATGGGCTCCGCCCAACAGGAAGTCAGCTATTCTATTGTTTTCCTTAGGACCCTTTTTTAGTTTTTTTTGACTATCCGGGCATTTTTGGGTGGCTTAACATGGTCAAAAACTCTTGAAAATGTGCACACACATTGGAACCCGCGGCAGTTAGGACGCCGCTGGGGCTGGGACCCAGGCGTGGCACAGAGGCTCTATGGCGCCCCCTGGAACACCATCAGAAAACTTGATGTGTAGCTCAAACATACTTGCACATATTAATATGAAACTCGGTACACATATAGATCTCATCGGTTTGTTCGGTGAATGAAGCCGATCGCATCGATGTGACAATTATAAGGCAAAGTTATAACGCCACCAACTGGCAGCAGGAAGTGTGTCATTTTCAAAATGCTTTGAATTCAGCATCTTACTTTTACCCAATTTGCTTCAAACGTCATCAGAATAATGTCAAAAAACGGCCGATGTGAAACTGTCAAGGGAATATTGATATCTAAATATTGTTGCCATGGCAACGTGTCAAACCTCAATATATCTTCTGGTGATTTTGAGGCACTTAAGATGTTTAGAATTTCATAAAACTCAACACACATCAGTATTAATTATAGATAGACACTGGCAAAAGCTCATAAACGGGCGTGGAGGAGGCACTCTATAGCGCCACCTTTTGTCAAAACATGGGGGGGTTAATTTTAGCTACAGTCACCAAACTCAGTACATATATTGTTCTCATCAAGCCGGACAACTTTCTAATTTACACTCATTAGCTACGACCAACAGGAAGCCGGCTATTTTTGTTTTAATGTCAATTTCTGGAATAATCAAGCTGCAAACTAATTCATACTCCTCCAAGAAGAAACAAGTAGTTCACACCAAACTTTGTCAACATGATGCCAAGACACTGAAGATGCTAAATTGCGAACGGCTTGCGGATAGCTTGAACGGTGTTTAAATAGTGGTTTATTAAAGTGAGGGTAAAAAAAGATAGCAGAAATTTTCTTATATCTTTAAAGTGCAGTTTACTAAAACTTCGAAACTTTTTACATGCAGGGAAAAAGTCATTCTGAGGAAGTATGTTTAGTTTGATGACTTTACAAAACTCTATGGATGAGAGAACATTAAAAAACTATCAGGCATTTCATCTCAGTCTACTCTCTTCTATGAGTGTGTGTATATGTGTGTGTGTGTGCAGGGCCAGCCCTGTGTGTGTGAAGTGGAATGGAGGGGGCTGTCTTTTCAGTGTGACAGTGAGGAGGGTTGAGGGAGAGACATGGCTGCCCCAGAGCAAAGATTGTGTTCACACTGTGGCCTGAATCAGATGGAAACAGAACTGCACTTCCTAACAGAGTGCTCCAAATACACAGATATACGGAGAGTGTAATACGACAAAATACAGCAGATCCATCCCACATTTACAACTCTTCCAGACCAGGAGAAACTAGCGTATCTGCTCGGAGAACACAAGACCTGCTGTGTGTTTGCTGCTCAATATGTGTCTCTCTGTCACCATAGAAGAGAAGACACTCCGTCTGCCCTGAGCTGATGTTTCCAGCACATGTAGATTATATTATGACATATTACCCCTTTATATTACTTAAATGTATATTTTGCCTGTATAAATCTTATACTGTACCTTATTTAATTTTATTTCTATCGCATACTTACAATAGTCATTCATTTTGCACTACATATTTAATACGGTTTAAATATTTGTTTTATTACTATTATTGTTTTTATTTTTATTTCTGTTAATTCAAATGTGCACAACTTGTGAGCAGCCCAGCTGCAATTGCTTTGGCAATACAAATGTATAGTTTTTGTCATGCCAATAAAGCACACTTAAATTGAAAAATTGAGAGAGAGAGAGAGAGAGAGAGAGAGACTTTTAAACATATCTTTAATCACCAGAAAAAAATTATCAGTCATTTTTGGTTGGTGTTTTTTTGCATGGTATCATGGTATTAAACAATCTGAGCAGGGTTTTTTTGCTTTACAAAGCATGTTCATTCAAATTTAATACATCAGACAAAACATTCAAGTAGATTTCATCAATGATTTATATATTAGTTTAACAACTTATATTCATCAGTAATATAATTCATAACAATTCATAAATTCTGGTTTGACTTAATTTTTCTGGATTCTGTATTTGTATGACTTAATACAAATATACTATCAAAAATGGTGGTAATGAAATTAATGTATAAAGCTTTAACAATTTAATTAATGCCTTAAAATGTAATCAAATGAAAATAACTTTTATCATTTTATGCTTACATAAAGGACTGCACAATAGAGATTTAGTAAATTAAAATGAGGGGGAAATCATATTCCTTAAATTGTTCTATTTGTTATTATTATTTTAGAAGTGGTCTACATTATAATACAATCGTAATTTCTGTCAATTTCTTCAAGTTAAAAAGAGGACTTTTATTTTGACTGGTAGAAGTGAAGGGCAGTAATACGCATTTTAATCGTCTAAACTTCCGCAAATCAGAGAAGAAGGAGAAGACGGGTAACGTAAAGTGAAGTTAGTGAAGATCTTTGCGTGTATTTGACAATGGTTGTCTCAAATAAAAGGAAGAAAGGATTATTAATTGTTCTCTCAATGTCAGTGAGGCTCTCAGTGTTTGTCCTCAGATAGTGAGACAGCAGACGCTGTTATACACTGAGCGGCGTCAGCGAGCATATTTGAGTAAGTAACGTTACATGACAACCGCTCACTCACAGAGAGACACGCAAAACAAACAGATTATATTTGCTGTTATACACTGAGCGGCGTCAGCGAGCATATTTGAGTAAGTAACGTTACATGACAACCGCTCACTCACAGAGAGACACGCAAAACAAACAGATTATATTTTTATATAGCAGTTTTTTTTGCTTTATTAATCACAGACACTAGACCATGTAGTGATTTGACAGCTCTGTTTTTGATTTATATATCAAATAAATAAATATTCAATGACAATATTGCCTTTTGAAGTTTAATCAGCCCTTTCACGATTGAAACTGAAAGACCTCTTGAAATTGTAAATGAAGACTTTTCTTAAACCATTTAACGTATTTACAACTTTTTACGACCATAAATTTGATACAACTAAAATAAGGAGTTTATAAGGACCTGCGGGAGCCCTGTATTTAAGGTAGCCCGTAGGGCAGGACAGTGATATTGGTAGCCCGACTGGTATTAAACCAATATTCCCGGGACGACGTGCTAGTGATTTTGCTAGAATTGCTGAATTTGCTGGAATTGAGAATTAGGGTTAGGGTAACTATACGCTATACCCTGCTGTAACTATAGTTTAATAATATTGTTTTAAACATGAGTATTAGTACTAACAACATATTTTTACTGTATTTGTGTAAGTATTTTTATTTTTATTTTAGGTCATGGTACAGTAACAAAAGTACAGTACCACATTTTTATTTATAATGTAGTAGTCAATTTGTAACAATGTTAACTAAGATTCATAAATGCTATAAAAACTATTGTTCATTTTAACTTATATAATGTTATAAGCTAAAACCTTATTGAAAACAGTTTGCTACAAAAGTTTCATATATTGTTCTGTGTGTGTGTGTGTGCGTGTGTGTGCACGCGTGTGTGTGAGAGAGAGAGGGTAGAGAGAGACTAACATTAATAAATGTTGTATAATTATTGTTCATGATAATTAATATAGTTAATGCTAATAACTGAAACCTTATTGAAAGTATAATGTTAAAAGCTAAAACCTTATTGAAAAGTTGTATATATTGTTATTTGTGTGTGTGTGAGAGAGAGAGAGAGAGAGAGAGAGAGAGAGAGGATAGCTAGAGACTAACATTAAGAAATGCTGTATAATTATTGTTCATGTTAATTAATATAGTTAATGCTAATAACTGAAACCTTATTAAAAGGATTACTAAAGTTTTATATTTTGTGTGTGTGTGTGTGTCTTGATGGCTCGGATTAACCCTTCCATTAATGTATCCCTTAAATCCAAACTGCTAGAGGGTCACTGTAATGCATGTGCCTGCTAGGGTTGTGTCGGTGAGGAAATTTTCCCACCGGTTAATCGACCTGATGTCACACCGGTTATAACGGTATCACCGTGGTGGGGGGTCGTTTGAGTTTTCCCTCTTTTCCCCTTTTCTTAGGTTTTAAATAGCCTTTAAGCACCGGTCGCGTTTTACTTTGACTTTGTTATCAGCTGCAATTCTGCGTCAAGCAGTGTTTAAATAAAATAAAAATCAGAAAATACTGTGGAACCAAATAAATGAGAAACAAATGTTTTTTTTTTAAACATCACATCAGTGATGCCTAATAGATCGATCGTGAAGACAATGCTGGAAGATGCGCTTTAGGTCAGTGTTTCTCAACCAGGGGGGCGAGAGATAAAACTACAATATAATATATTTACTAATATTATGACTCGCCTGTTAAGTCATGTAAAAAATATAGGTTATAAATAAATAACAGTACCACCTCTCTACATATTCTGTGTTTCGGAGCAGCAAAACGTCTCTCATCACGCTGTGTGAATACAGACTGAATAGCGGCTCAAAAAATGAGTTGGTAAAAATTTACAATAAATTATCTTAGGTTGACAGTAGCTAATGCATTAACTAACAATGAACAATATATTTTTACAGCATTTTTTTTTTTATGTTAGTAAAAATAGTCAGGCATTATTAGATGCTTTATAAGTATTGATCATGTTAATTAATATAGTTAATGTTAATAACTGAAACCTTTTCGAAAGTGTTACTAAAGTTTTATATGTTGTTCTGTGTGTGTATGTATTGCGCAGACTTAATGGTTTGGATTGACCCTTTAATTGCTGTATCCCTTAAAACCAGACTGCCAGAGGGTTACTGTAAATGCATGTGTGAGAGAGACTGAGAGAGAGAGAGAGAGAGAGAGAGAGATAGCGTCTGTTTAAACTGTGTGTTTCACAGAGTTGGTGGTTTGGATTAACCCTTTAATTGCCGTGTCCCTTAAAACCAGACTGCTAGAGGGTTACTGTAAATGCATGTGCCCGCTGGGCACCGCTTTCCTGATGCCACCGGGGTGGCGTTTGCATCGGCTTGGGCCCACCATCGCTGCTTGCAGCTATATTTATTATTCTTTTCCAAACTTAATCGCATTTTTGAGGGCCTAAACATGCTCGAAAAGTCAGGAAATTTTGCACACGCATCAGAACTGGTGGAAATTTACGTCTTATATGGTTTTCAGAAGTAGGTGTGGCAAAATGGCTCGACAGCGCCACCTATACTCATTCAGCGGAGAGCCCTCGGGCTACGTTTCACGTACATGTATGAAAATCGGTACACTCATGTAACATAACAATACCTACAAAAAAGTCTCTGGAACGAAATCCGAAACCCAACAGGAAGTCGGTTATTTTGAATTTTCTCGTCATATTTAGTGACATTTTTGCCATTTGCAGGTGTCATACTTTAACGAACTCCTCCCAGAAATTTAATCGGATGAACACCAAAATTGGTCATTGCAATCTAAAGCCCTTTGTGACGTTAAATTGCGAAGTTCTAGAGTTTTCATCTGAGGGCGTGTCCGTGGCGTCCTCTCAAATTTCGATGTTTCGCCATGAAACAGGAAGTTGTTATAACTCAGGCATGCTATGTCCGATCTGCACCAAACTTCACATGTTTGATAAGACTCCTGATATGAAGAGATCTACATGACCATATTCAGTTATAGTAATAGCGCCACCTGCTGGCAACAGGAAGTGACATGTTTTACTCTGTAACTAACTCCTCCTACAAATTTAATGACATCAACATAATATTTAGGTCAGTCTAACCTAAAGGCCTTTGTGATGTTAAATTGCGAAGATCTAAAGTTTTCATGGGAGGGCGTGTCCGTGGCGTCCTGTCAAATTTCGATGTCTCGCCATGGGAATAAATGTTGTTGTAACTCAGCCATACAATGTTCGATCTGCCCCAGACTTCACATGTTCGATAAGAATCCAGGCTTGAACACATCTGAATATGTGTTTCCGAAGTAGGTGTGGCAAAATGGCTCGACAGCGCCACCTATACTGATTAAGTGGAGAGCCCTCAGGCTACGTTTCACGTACATGTATGAAAATCAGTACACTCATGTAACATAACAATACCTACAAAAAAGTATCCTGGAACGAAATCCGAAACCCAACTGGAAGTCGGTTATTTTGAATTTTCTCGTCATATTTAGTGACATTTTTGCCATTTGCAGGTGTCATACTTTAACGAACTCCTCCCAGAGATTTATTCGGATGAACACCAAAATTGGTCATTGTAATCTAAAGCCCTTTGTGACGTTAAATTGCGAAGATCTAGAGTTTTCATCAGAGGGCGTGTCCATGGCGTCCTGTCAAATTTCGATGTTTCGCCATGAAACAGGAAGTTGTTATATCTCAGGCATGCTATGTCCGATCTGCACCAAACTTCACATGTTTGATAAGACTCCTGATATGAAGAGATCTACATGACCATATTCAGTTATAGTAATAGAGCCACCTGCTGGCAACAGGAAGAGACATGTTTTTACTCTGCAACTAACTCCTCCTACAGATTTAATGACATCAACATAATATATGGGTCAGTCTAATCTAAAGGCCTTTGTGATGTTGAATTGCAAAGAGCTTGAGTTTTCGCTAATGGGCGTGTCTATGGCGGCGTGACAAAATTCGATGTCTCAACATGGGAATAGAAGCTGTCATTACTCAGCCATAAAATGTCCGATCTGTCCCAAACTTCACACGTTTGATAAGAGCCATAGCCTGAAGACATCTCTGTGCCAATGTTTAGTTATAGACATAGCGCCACCTGCTGGCAACAGGAAATTACTTGTTTTAGACTAACTTAAACATGCAATGTCCAATGTGCGCCAAACTTCACATGTTTGATAAGATTCATGGCCTGAAGTCATCTACGTGACAATGTTTGGTTATAGACATAGCGCCACCTCCTGGCAACAGGAAATTACTTGTTTTACACTAACTTAAACATGCAATGTCCAATCTGCACCAAACTTCATAATGTTTTTTTTAAAAGTACTGGATGAAGACATCTACATGCCAATGTTCAGTTATGGACGTTGCGCCACCAGCTGGCAGCAGGTTTGGTACATATAAATGACTTTGACATATTCCTCTAAATTTACCTTTTTAAATGTATATTGCTCACCGTTCCCTGTCTTTCTGAAGCCACCGGTCGGCGGTGAGCCGGGCGAGGTCCCTTCCATCGCTGCTTGCAGCTTTAATTAGGGCCCAAGCCAGAAAGGCGCAGGGCCCTATTGTTTTCCTTAGGATTCTTTTTTTTTTTTTTTTTTTTTTTGACTATCCGGGCATTTTTGGGGGGCTTAACATGGTCAAAAGCTCTTGAAAATTTGCACACACATTGGAACCCGCGGCAGTTAGGACGCCGCTGAGGCTGGGACCCGGGCGTGGCACAGAGGCTCTACGGCGCCCCCTGGAACACCATTTGAAAACTTGATGAATAGCTCACACATACTTGCACGTATTCATATGAAACTCGGTACACATATAGATCTCATCAAGCCGAACAACTTTTGCGCTGCATGTCATGGGCTCCGCCCAACAGGAAGTCGGCTATTCAGGGCTGTTTAAAAAGCACATGCTCTGGAATTTGAAATACTCCTCCCAGGATTTTCAACACAGGAGCACCAAACTCGGTGAACGTGATCTCAAGACATTGGGGATGCTAAATTGCGGAGGGATTTTTGATATCTCAAACGGGTTGCCCGTGGCGAGGCGATGAAGTTATGGCGAGAATTGAGAGACAGGAAGTGTCTAATAAAGTCCACATACATTGTCTGATTTTGATCACACTTCAGTGGTTTGTTCGGTGTATGAAGCCGATCGCATCGATGTGACAATTATGAGGCAAAGTTATAGCGCCACCAACTGGCAGCAGGAAGTGTGTCATTTTCAAAATGCTTTGAATTCACCATCTTAATTTTACCCAATTTGCTTCAAACTTCATCAGAATACTGTAAAAACACGGCCGATGTGAAACTGTGAAGGGAATATTGATATCTAAAATACTGTTGCCATGGCAACGTGTCAAACCTCAATATTCTTTTTTTGGTGATTTTGAGGCTATCCGGGCATTTTTGGGGGGCTTAACATGGTCAAAAACTCTTGAAAAGTTGCACACACATTGGAACCCGCGGCAGTTAGGACGCCGCTGAGGCTGGGACCCGGGTGTGGCACAGAGGCTCTACGGCGCCCCCTGGAACACATCAGAAAACTTGATGTGTAGCTCACACATACTTGCACGTATTAATATGAAACTCGGTACACATATAGATCTCATCGAGCCGAACAACTTTTGCACCGCATGTCATGGGCTCCGCCCAACAGGAAGTCAGCTATTCTATTGTTTTCCTTAGGACTCTTTTTTTGGTTTTTTTTGACTATCCGGGCATTTTGGGGGGCTTAACATGGTCAAAAACTCTTGAAAATTTGCACACACATTGGAACCCGCGGCAGTTAGGACGCCGCTGAGACTGGGACCCGGGCGTGGCACAGAGGCTCTACGGCGCCCCCTGGAACACCATCAGAAAACTTGATGTGTAGCTCAAACATACTTGCACGTATTAATATGAAACTCAGTACACATATAGATCTCATCGATTTGTTCGGTGTATGAAGCCGATCGCATTGATGTGATAATTATGAGGCAAAGTTATAGCGCCACCAACTGGCAACAGGAAGTGTGTCATTTTCAAAATGCTTTGAATTCACCATCTTACTTTTACCCAATTTGCTTCAAACTTCATCAGAATACGGTAAAAACACGGCCGATGTGAAACTGTGAAGGGAATATTGATATCTAAAATACTGTTGTCATGGCAACGCGTCAAACCTCAATATTCTTTTTTTGGTGATTTTGAGGCTATCCGGGCATTTTTGGGGGGCTTAACATGGTCAAAAACTCTTGAAAATGTGCACACACATTGGAACCCGCGGCAGTTAGGACGTTGCTGAGGCTGGGACCCGGGCGTGGCACAGAGGCTCTACGGCGCCCCCTGGAACACATCAGAAAACTTGATGTGTAGCTCACACATACTTGCACGTATTAATATGAAACTCGGTACACATATAGATCTCATCGAGCCGAACAACTTTTGCACCGCATGTCATGGGCTCCGCCCAACAGGAAGTCAGCTATTCTATTGTTTTCCTTAGGACTCTTTTTTTGTTTTTTTTTGACTATCCGGGCATTTTGGGGGGCTTAACATGGTCAAAAACTCTTGAAAATTTGCACACACATTGGAACCCGCGGCAGTTAGGACGCCGCTGAGACTGGGACCCGGGCGTGGCACAGAGGCTCTACGGCGCCCCCTGGAACACCATCAGAAAACTTGATGTGTAGCTCAAACATACTTGCACGTATTAATATGAAACTCAGTACACATATAGATCTCATCGGTTTGTTCGGTGTATGAAGCCGATCGCATTGATGTGATAATTATGAGGCAAAGTTATAGCGCCACCAACTGGCAACAGGAAGTGTGTCATTTTCAAAATGCTTTGAATTCACCATCTTACTTTTACCCAATTTGCTTCAAACTTCATCAGAATACTGTAAAAACACGGCCGATGTGAAACTGTGAAGGGAATATTGATATCTAAAATACTGTTGTCATGGCAACGCGTCAAACCTCAATATTCTTTTTTTGGTGATTTTGAGGCTATCCGGGCATTTTTGGGGGGCTTAACATGGTCAAAAACTCTTGAAAATTTGCACACACATTGGAACCCGCGGCAGTTAGGACGTTGCTGAGGCTGGGACCCGGGCGTGGCACAGAGGCTCTACGGCGCCCCCTGGAACACATCAGAAAACTTAATGTGTAGCTCACACATACTTGCACGTATTAATATGAAACTCGGTACACATATAGATCTCATCGAGCTGAACAACTTTTGCACCGCATGTCATGGGCTACGCCCAACAGGAAGTCAGCTATTCTATTGTTTTCCTTAGGAATCTTTTTTTTTTTATCGACTATCCGGGCATTTTTGGGGGGCTTAACATGGTCAAAAACTCTTGAAAATGTGCACACACATTGGAACCCGTGGCAGTTAGGAGGCCGCTGAGGCTGGGACCCGGGCGTGGCACAGAGGCTCTACGGCGCCCCCTGGAAAACCATCAGAAAACTTGATTTGTAGCTCACACATACTTGCACGTATTCATATGAAACTCGGTACACATATAGATCTTATCGAGCTGAACAACTTTTGTGTCACATGTCATGGGCTCCGCCCAACAGGAAGTCGGCTATTCAGGGCTGTTTAAAAAGCACATGCTCTGGAATTTGAAATACTCCTCCCAGGATTTTTAACACACGAGCACCAATCCCAGTGAACGTGATCTCAAGACATTGGGGATGCTAAATTGCGGAGGGATTTTTGATATCTCGAATGGTTTGCCCGTGGCGAGGCGATGAAGTTATGGCGAGAATTGAGATACAGGAAGTGTCCAATAAAGTCCACATACATTGTCTGATTTTGATCACACTTCAGTGGTTTGTTCGGTGTATGAAGCCGATCGCATCGATGTGACAATTATGAGGCAAAGTTATAGCGCCACCAACTGGCAGCAGGAAGTGTGTCATTTTCAAAATGCTTTGAATTCACCATCTGAATTTTACCCAATTTGCTTCAAACTTCATCAGAATACTGTAAAAACACGGCCGATGTGAAACTGTGAAGGGAATATTGATATCTAAAATATTGTTGCCATGGCAACGTGTCAAACCTCAATATATCTTCTGGTGATTTTGAGGCACTTAAGATGTTTAGAATTCCATAAAACTCAACACACACATCAGTATTAATTATAGATAGACACTGGCAAAAGCTCATAAACGGGCGTGGAGGAGGCACTCTATAGCGCCACCTTTTGTCAAAACATGGGGGGTTAATTTTAGCTACAGTCACCAAACTCAGTACATATATTGTTCTCATCAAGCCAGACAACTTTCTAATTTACACTCATTAGCTACGACCAACAGGAAGCTGGCTATTTTTGTTTTAATGTCAATTTCTGGAATAATCAAGCTGCAAACTAATTCATACTCCTCCAAGAACAAACAAGTAGTTCACACCAAACTTTGTCAACATGATGCCAAGACACTGAAGATGCTAAATTGCGAACGGCTTGCGGATAGCTTGAACGGTGTTTAAATAGTGGTTTATTAAAGTGAGGGTAAAAAAAGATAGCAGAAATTTTCTTATATCTTTAAAGTGCAGTTTACAAAAACTTCGAAACTTTTTACATGCAGGGAAAAAGTCATTCTGAGGAAGTATGTTTAGTTTCATGACTTTACAAAACTCTATGGATGAGAGAAAATTAAAAAACTATCAGGCATTTCATCTCAGTCTACTCTCTTCTATGAGTGTGTGTATATGTGTGTGTGCAGGGCCGGCCCTGTGTGTGTGTGAAGTGTAATGGAGGGGGCTGTCTTTTCAGTGAGTGAGAGAGAGAGAGAGAGAGAGACAGAGAGAGCGAGAGAGAGACTTTTAAGCATATCTTTAATCACCGGGAAAAAAAAATGATCAGTCATTTTTGATGCATGGTATCATGGTATTAAACAATCTGAGCAGGGTTTTTTTTTGCTTTACAAAGCATGTTCATTCAAATTTAATTCATTTAAAACATTCAAGTAGATTTCATCAATGATTTATATATTAGTTTAACAACTTATATTCATCATTAATATAATTCATAAATTCTGGTTTGACTTAATTTTTCTGGATTATTTATTTGTATGACTTAATACAAATATACTATCAAAAATGGTGGTAATGAAATTAATGTATAAAGCTTTAACAATTTAATTAGTGCTTTAAAATGTAATCAAATGAAAATAACTTTTATCATTTTATGCTTCATAAAGGGCTGCACAATAGAGATTTAGTAAATTAAAATGAGGGGGAAATCATATTCCTTAAATTTTTCTATTTGTTATTATTATTTTAGAAGTGGTCTACATTATAATACAATCGTAATTTCTGTCAATTTCTTCAAGTTAAAAAGCGGACTTTTATTTTGACGGGTAGAAGTGAAGGGCAGTAATACGCATTTGAATCGTCTAAACTTCCGCAAATCAGAGAAGGAGAAGACGGGTAACGTAAAGTGAAGCTAGTGAAGATCTTTGCGTGTATTTGACAATGGTTGTCTCAAATAAAAGGAAGAAAGGATTATTAATTGTTCTCTCAATGTCAGTGAGGCTCTCAGTGTTTGTCCTCAGATAGTGAGACAGCAGACGCTGTTATACACTGAGCGGCGTCAGCGAGCATATTTGAGTAAGTAACGTTACATGACAACCGCTCACTTACAGAGAGACACGCAAAACAAACAGATTATATTTTTATATAGCAGTGTTTTTTTTTGCTTTAATAATCACGTACACTCCAGCGGTTCTCAATTCCAGTCCTCGCGCGCGCCCGTTTTATATTTAGTTTTGTGAGTGTGTGTGTCTTGATGGCTGGGATTAACCCTTCCATTAATGTATCCCTTAAATCCAAACTGCTTGAAGGGTTGTGTCGGTGAGGAAATTTTCCCACCGGTTAATCGACCTGATGTCACACCGGTTATAACGGTATCACCGTGGTGGGGGGTCGTTTGAGTTTTCCCTCCTTTCCCCTTTTCTTAGGTTTTAAATAGCCTGTAAGCACCGGTCGCGTTTTACTTTGCTTGACGCAGAATTGCCCCTGATATTAAAGTCAGTGTTTAAATAAAATAAAAATCAGCAAATACTGTGGAACCAAATAAATTTTTTTTTAAACATCACATTAGTGATGCCTAATAGATCGATCGTGAAGACAATGCTGGAAGATGCGCTTTAGGTCAGTGTTTCTCAACCAGGGGGGCGAGAGATAAAACTACAATATAATATATTCACTAATATTATGACTCGCCTGTTAAGTCATGAAAAAAATATTGGTTATAAATTATTAACATTACCACCTCTCTACATATTCTGTGTTTCGGAGCAGCAAAACGTCTCTCATCACGCTGTGTGAATACAGACTGAATAGCGGCTCAAAAACAATGAGCAAACATCAGCACTCGGCTGGATAAAAGAAGCCAGTGTCACACTAGTAGACACAAGTTTTGATGGACGACTATTGTAATCAGGGTAAAGATGATTAACGTGACATGATCGTGCGTTATGTCCGTTATAAATGATGCGCAAACGAACCGTGTATGTGCGCTCTCGATCACTCTAACATATTTCTGCTTGAATACAGCGAGTGTTTTATAATGGATGCTCGCATGTGTTGACGTTTGTGAGGATCAGGGGGTGTTTATGTGCACACGGTCATCAGACTCCAAACAGCTTGTTCTTACAGAGGAACTATTTACTGATGACGTCATGAATAGTGAATAAAAATAAAATATTATTTTATTTTTTATTATTAAATGAATGCAACAAAGATACATCCCAACAAGCCTTTTTAATTATTTATTTTATTTAATATGTATTTTATCATTTATTTACTTTTCACTTGGTAGATCTCGGTGAGTTTCTCATTTGAAAAGATAAAAGATTTTGAATTAGATTAATGTCAGACTCAGAAGTCAACCGGCTTAAAACGGGCGCTTTTACATTTGGTTTTGAAACTCTTCCACCATCGTCTTGTCTGTCTCACCTCACTCTTCTTGTCAGTCATCTCTCTTCACGTGATAAATTAAATCTGATCTGTGATGTAGAGGTCTGCGCGGGACTATTTTAGGTTTTATTCCGCTCCCGCGATGTATTCACTGTTTGTTCACATTTCTGCTGAAAGACAGAGAGATAGGCTAACAAATAAAAGTCTAGTCTGCACAAAATTATATTTATTTTATTCGTCTTGTCAAGAGTCTTGAATTTATTGACAGAAAAATGCATACCTAGACTGCTGTGATGCAAGACTGTCATCCGTTCGGTGCGTTGCATTGATCAGCTGTGTTCAGTTTTAATTTTAGTGTCTTCTAACTGAACAAAATTATTTTTATTACTATAAAAAAACTATCTAAACGACGGTGGGGGCACGGTGAGCAAGTGACGTAAAGGTGTTTCGGCTTAACACGGCATAACCGTCATCACCGTCTATCGCGGCAGGCCTAGTGCCCGCTGGTCACAGTTTTCCTGATGCCACCGGGGTGGCGTTTGCACTCGGCTTGGGCCCGCCATCGCTGCTTGCAGCTATATTTAGGGACCGAGCACCGATGGTGCAGAGGACCCTATTGGATCTGCTCCGTTTATTATTAGGGACCGAGCACCGATGGTGCAGAGGACCCTATTGGATCTGCTCCGTTTATTATTATTATTATTATTCTTCTTCTCCAAACTTAATCGCATATTAGAGGGCCTAAACGTGCTCGAAAAGCCAGGAAACTTTGCACACGCATCAGAACTGGTGAAAATGTACGTCTGATATGGGTTTCAGGAGTAGGTGTGGCAAAATGGCTCGACAGCGCCACCTATAAATATTCAGCGGAGTGCGCCTCGAGCTACGTTTCACGTACATGTACGAAAATTGGTACACTCATGTAACTTAACATTACCTACAAAAAAGTATCTTGGTACGAAATCAGAAACCAAACAGGAAGTCGGTTATTTTTAATTTTCTCATCATATTTTGTGTCATTTTTGCCCTTTTCAGGTGTCATACTTTAACGAACTCCTCCCAGAGATATTTCCAGATGAACACCAAAATTGGTCATTGTAATCTAAAGCCCTTTGTGACGTTAAATTGCGAAGATCTAGAGTTTTCATCGGAGGGCGTGTCCGTGGCGTCCTGTCAAATTTTGATGTTTCGCCATGAAACAGGAAGTTGTTATAACTCAGGCATGCTATGTCCGATCTACACCAAACTTCACATGGTTGATAAGAATCCTGACCTGAAGATATCTAAGTGACCATATTCAGTTATTGTCATAGCGCCACCTGCTGGCAACAGGAAGTGACATGTTTTACTCTGTAACTAACTCCTCCTAGAGATTTAATGACATCAACATAATATTTAGGTCAGTTTAATCTGCAGGCCTTTGTGATGTTAAATTGCGAAGAGCTTAAGATTTCGCTAATGGGCGTGTCCTTGGCGGCATCACAAATTTCGATGTCTCGCCATGGGAATAGAAGCTGTTGTTACTCAGCCATAAAATGTCCGATCTGTCCCAGACTTCACATGTTCGATAAGAATCCAGGCCTGAACACATCTAAATACGAATATTCCATTATAATCAGAGCGCCACCTGCTGGCAACAGGAAATGACTTGTTTTATACTAACGTAAACATGCAATGTCCAATCTGCACCAAACTTCACATATTTGTTAAGACTCCGGACTTGAAGAGATCTACATGACCATATTCAGTTATAGACATAGCACCACCTGCTGGCAACAGGAAGTGACATCTTTTACTCTGTAACTAACTCCTCCTAGAGATTTAATGACATCAACATAATATTTAGGTCAGTCTAATCAAAACGCCTTTGTGATGTTAAATTGCGAAGAGCTTGAGTTTTCGCTAATGGGCGTGACCATGGCGGCGTGACAAAATTCGATGTCTCGCCATGGGAATAGAAGCTGTTGTTACTCAGCCATAAAATGTCCAATCTGCCCCAAACTTCACACGTTTGATAAGAGCCATAGCCTGAAGACATCTACGTGCCAATGTTTAGTTATAGACATAGCGCCACCTGCTTGCTACAGGAAATTACTTGTTTTACACTAACTTGAACATGCAATGTCCAATCTGCACCCAACTTCACATATTTTGTAAGAGTCCTGTCCCGAAAACATCTAAAGGCCAATATTCAGATGTAATCATAGCGCCACCTGTTGACAACAGGATATGCCAGGCTTTACACTAACTCAATCATACTATGTTCAATCTGCACCAAACTTCTTATGTTTGATAAAAGTATTGGTCTGAAGATATCCAAATGCCAATGTTCAGTTAAAGACATAGCGCCACCTGCTGGCAACAGGTTTGGCACATATAAATGACTTTGATACATTCCTCTATACTTACCTTTTTAAATGCATATTGCTCACCGTTCCCTGTCTTTCTGAAGCCACCAGTCGGCGGTGCCGGGTGCGAGGTCCCTTCCATCGCTGCTTGCAGCTTTAATTATTCTTATTATTCTTCTTCTTCTTCTCCAAACTTAATCGCATTTTAGAGGGCCTAAACATGCTCGAAAAGTCAGGAAACTTTGCACACGCATCAGAACTGGTGAAAATTTACGTCTGATATGGGTTTCAGGAGTAGGTGTGGCAAAATGGCTCGACAGCGCCACCTATAAATATTCAGCGGATTGCACCTCGAGCTACGTTTCACGTACATGTATGAAAATTGGTACACTCATGTAACATAACAATACCTACAAAAAAGTCTGCACCAAACTTCATATGTTTGATAAAATTATTGGTCTGAAGACATCTACATGCCAATGTTTAGTTATAGACATAGCGCCACCTGGTGGCTACAGGAAATTACTTGTTTTACACCAACTTAAACATGCATTGTCCAATCTGCACCAAACTTCACATATTTGGTAAGATTCCTGGCCTGAAGACATCTAAAGGCCAAAAATCAGATATAATCATAGTGCCACCTGCTGACAACAGGATATATCATGCTTTACACCAACTCAAACATACCATGTTCAATCTGCACCAAACTTCATATGTTTGATAAAAGTGCTAGACTGAAGACATCTACAAGTTAATGTTCAGTTATGGACATAGCGCCACCAGCTGGCAGCAGGTTTGACACATATAAATGACTATGACACGTTCCTCTATATTTACCTTTTTAAATGCATATTGCTCACCGTTCCCTGTCTTTCTGAAGCCACCGGTTGGCGGTGCTGGGTGCGAGGTCAGTCTAACCTAAAGGCCTTTGTGATGTTAAATTGCGAAGATCTAGAGTTTTCATGGGAGGGCGTGTCCGTGGCGTCCTGTCAAATTTCGATGTCTCGCCATGGGAATAAATGTTGTTGTAACTCAGCCATACAATGTTCGATCTGCCCCAGACTTCACATGTTCGATAAGAATCCAGGCCTGAACACATCTAAATACGAATATTCCATTATAATCAGAGCGCCACCTGCTGGCAACAGGAAATGACTTGTTTTACACTAACTTAAACATGCAATGTCCAATCTGCACCAAACTTCACATGTTTGACAAGACTCCTGACCTGAAAAGATCTAAGTGACAATATTCATATAAATTCATAGCGCCACCTGCTGGCAACTTGTTTTACACTAACTTAAACATGCAATGTCCAATCTGCACCAAACTACACACATTTGATAAGAGCCATGCCCTGAAGACATCTACATGCCAATTTTTTTGTTATAGACATAGCGCCACCTGCTGGCAACAGGAAATTACTTGTTTTACACTAGCTTAAACATGCAATGTTCAATCTTCACCAAACTTCATATGTTTGATCAAAGTTCTAGCCTGTAGACATCGACATGTTAATGTTCAGTTATGGACGTTTCGCTACCAGCAGGCAGCAGGTTTGGTACATATAAATGACTTTGAAATATTCCTCTATATTTACCTTTTTAAATGCATATTGCTCATCGTTCCCTGTCTTTCTGAAGCCACCGGTCGGCGGTGAGCCGGGCGAGGTCCCTTCCATCGCTGCTTGCAGCTTTAATTAGGGACCGAGCACCGATGGTGCGAGGACCCTATTGTATCTGTGTTGTTTATTAGGGACCGAGCACCGATGGTGCGAGGACCCTATTGTATCTGTGTTGTTTATTATTAGGGCCCAAGCCAGAAAGGCGCAGGGCCCTATTGTTTTCCTTAGGATTATTATTTTTTTATTCGACTATCCGGGCATTTTTGGGGGGCTTAACATGGTCAAAAGCTCTTGAAAATTTGCGCACACATTGGAACCCGCGGCAGTTAGGACGCCGCTGAGGCTGGGACCCGGGCGTGGCACAGAGGCTCTACGGCGCCCCCTGGAACACCATCAGAAAACTTGATGTGTAGCTCACACATACTTGCACGTATTCATATGAAACTTAGTACACATATAGATCTTATCGAGCTGAACAACTTTTGCGCTGCATGTCATGGGCTCCGCCCAACAGGAAGTCGGCTATTCAGGGCTGTTTAAAAAGCACATGCTCTAGAATTTGAAATACTCCTTCCAGGATTTTCAACACACGAGCACCAAACCCGGTGAACGTGATCTCAAGACATTGGGGATGCTAAATTGCGGAGGGACTTTTGATATCTCGAACGGTTTGCCCGTGGCAAGGCGATGAATTTATGGCGAGAATTGAGAGACAGGAAGTGTCTAATAAAGTCCACATACATTGTCTGATTTTGATCACACTTCAGTGGTTTGTTCGGTGTATGAAGCCGATCGCATCGATGTGACAATTATGAGGCAAAGTTATAGCGCCACCAACTGGCAGCAGGAAGTGTGTGATTTTCAAAATGCTTTGAATTCACCATCTTACTTTTACCCAATTTGCTTCAAACTTCATCAGAATACTGTAAACACACGGCCGATGTGAAACTGTGAAGGAAATATTGATATCTAAAATGCTGTTGCCATGGCAACATGTCAACCCTCAATATTCTTTTTTTGGTGATTTTGAGGCTATCCGGGCATTTTTGGGGGGCTTAACATGGTCAAAAACTCTTGAAAATTTGCACACACATTGGAACCCGCGGCAGTTAGGACGCCGCTGAGGCTGGGACCCGGGCGTGGCACAGAGGCTCTACGGCGCCCCCTGGAACACATCAGAAAACTTGATGTGTAGCTCACACATACTTGCACGTATTAATATGAAACTCGGTACACATATAGATCTCATCGAGCCGAACAACTTTTGCACCGCATGTCATGGGCTACGCCCAACAGGAAGTCAGCTATTCTATTGTTTTCCTTAGGACTCTTTTTTTGATTTTTTTTTGACTATCCGGGCATTTTTGGGTGGCTTAACATGGTCAAAAACTCTTGAAAATTTGCACACACATTGGAACCCGCGGCAGTTAGGACGCCGCTGAGGCTGGGACCCAGGCGTGGCACAGAGGCTCTACGGCGCCCCCTGGAACACCATCAGAAAACTTGATGTGTAGCTCAAACATACTTGCACGTATTAATATGAAACTCGGTACACATATAGATCTCATCGGTTTGTTCGGTGTATGAAGCCGATCGCATTGATGTGACAATTATGAGGCAAAGTTATAACGCCACCAACTGGCAACAGGAAGTGTGTCATTTTCAAAATGCTTTGAATTCACCATCTTACTTTTACCCAATTTGCTTCAAACTTCATCAGAATACTGTAAAAACACGGCCGATGTGAAACTTTGAAGGGATTATTGATATCTAAAATACTGTTGTCATGGCAACGCGTCAAACCTCAATATTCTTTTTTTGGTGATTTTGAGGCTATCCGGGCATTTTTGGGGGGCTTAACATGGTCAAAAACTCTTGAAAATGTGCACACACATTGGAACCCGCGGCAGTTAGGACGCTGCTGAGGCTGGGACCCGGGCGTGGCACAGAGGCTCTACGGCGCCCCCTGGAACACATCAGAAAACTTGATGTGTAGCTCACACATACTTGCACGTATTATGAAACTCGGTACACATATAGATCTCATCGAGCCGAACAACTTTTGCACCGCATGTCATGGGCTACGCCCAACAGGAAGTCAGCTATTCTATTGTTTTCCTTAGGATTCTTTTTTTTTTTTTTTTGACTATCCGGGCATTTTTGGGGGGCTTAACATGGTCAAAAACTCTTGAAAATGTGCACACACATTGGAACCCGTGGCAGTTAGGACGCCGCTGAGGCTGGGACCCGGGCGTGGCACAGAGGCTCTACGGCGCCCCCTGGAAAACCATCAGAAAACTTGATGTGTAGCTCACACATACTTGCACGTATTCATATGAAACTCGGTACACATATAGATCTTATCGAGCTGAACAACTTTTGTGTCACATGTCATGGGCTCCGCCCAACAGGAAGTCGGCTATTCAGGGCTGTTTAAAAAGCACATGCTCTGGAATTTGAAATACTCCTGCCAGAATTTTCAACACACGAGCACCAAACCCGGTGAACGTGATCTCAAGACATTGGGGATGCTAAATTGCGGAGGGATTTTTGATATCTCGAATGGTTTGCCCGTGGCGAGGCGATGAAGTTATGGCGAGAATTGAGATACAGGAAGTGTCTAATAAAGTCCACATACATTGTCTGATTTTGATCACAATTCAGTGGTTTGTTCGGTGTATGAAGCCGATCGCATCGATGTGACAATTATGAGGCAAAGTTATAGCGCCACCAACTGGCAGCAGGAAGTGTGTCATTTTCAAAATGCTTTGAATTCAGCATCTTACTTTTACCCAATTTGCTTCAAACTTCATCAGAATAATGTCAAAAAACGGCCGATGTGAAACTGTCAAGGGAATATTGATATCTAAAATATTGTTGCCATGGCAACGTGTCAAACCTCAATATATCTTCTGGTGATTTTGAGGCACTTAAGATGTTTAGAATGTCATAAAACTCAACACACACATCAGTATTAATTATAGATAGACACTGGCAAAAGCTCATAAACGGGCGTGGAGGAGGCACTCTATAGCGCCACCTTTTGTCAAAACATGGGGGGAT
Source organism: Oxygymnocypris stewartii (assembly GCA_003573665.1). Classification (NCBI taxonomy): domain Eukaryota; kingdom Metazoa; phylum Chordata; class Actinopteri; order Cypriniformes; family Cyprinidae; genus Oxygymnocypris; species Oxygymnocypris stewartii. Next base: position 598,482 of record QVTF01003615.1, read on the forward strand.
AATTTTAGCTACAGTCACCAAACTCAGTACATATATTGTTCTCATCAAGCCAGACAACTTTCTAATTTACACTCATTAGCTACGACCAACAGGAAGCCGGCTATTTTTGTTTTAATATCAATTTCTGGAATAATCAAGCTGCAAACTAATTCATACTCCTCCAAGAAGAAACAAGTAGTTCACACCAAACTTTGTCAACATGATGCCAAGACACTGAAGATACTAAATTGCGAACGGCTTGCGGATAGCTTGAACGGTGTTTAAATAGTGGTTTATTAAAGTGAGGGTAAAAAAAGATAGCAGAAATTTTCTTATATCTTTAAAGTGCAGTTTACTAAAACTTCGAAACTTTTTACATGCAGGGAAAAGGTCATTCTGAGGAAGTATGTTTAGTTTGATGACTTTACAAAACTCTATGGATGAGAGAAAATTAAAAAACTATCAGGCATTTCATCTCAGTCTACTCTCTTCTATGAGTGTGTGTATATGTGTGTGTGTGTGCAGGGCCAGCCCTGTGTGTGTGAAGTGGAATGGAGGGGGCTGTCTTTTCAGTGTGACAGTGAGGAGGGTTGAGGGAGGGAGAGGGAGAGGGAGAGACAGACAAACATGGCTGCCCCCGAAACAGAGATTGTGTTCACACTGTGACCTGAATCAGATGGAAACAGAACTGCACTTCCTAACAGAGTGCTCCAAATACACAGATATACGGAGAGTGTACTACGACAAAATACAGAAGATCCATCCCACATTTACAACTCTTCCAGACCAGGAGAAACTAGCGTATCTGCTCGGAGAACACAAGACCTGCTGTGTGTTTGCTGCTCAATATGTGTCTCTCTGTCACCATAGAAGAGAAGACACTCCGTCTGCCCTGAGCTGATGTTTCCAGCACATGTAGATTATATTATGACATATTACCCCTTTATATTACTTAAATGTATATTTTGCCTGTATAAATCTTATACTGTACCTTATTTAATTTTATTTCTATCACATACTTACAATAGTCATTCATTTTGCACTACATATTTAATACGGTTTAAATATTTGTTTTATTACTATTATTGTTTTTATTTTTCTTTCTGTTAATTCAAATGTGCACTACTTGTGAGCAGCCCAGCTGCAATTGCTTTGGCAATACAAATGTATAGTTTTTGTCATGCCAATAAAGCACACTTAAATTGAAAAATTGAGAGAGAGAGAGAGAGAGAGAGAGAGAGAGAGAGAGAGAGAGACTTTTAAACATTTTTAATCACCAGAAAATTATCAGTCATTTTTGGTTGGTGTTTTTTTGCATGGTATCATGGTATTAAACAATCTGAGCAGGGTTTTTTTGCTTTACAAAGCATGTTCATTCAAATTTAATACATCAAAAACATTCAAGTAGATTTCATCAATGATTTATATATTAGTTTAACAACTTATATTCATCAGTAATATAATTCATAACAATTCATAAATTCTGGTTTGACTTAATTTTTCTGGATTCTGTATTTGTATGACTTAATACAAATATACTATCAAAAATGGTGGTAATGAAATTAATGTATAAAGCTTTAACAATTTAATTAATGCCTTAAAATGTAATCAAATGAAAATAACGAAGAAGAAGGAGAAGAAGGAGAAGACGGGTAACGTAAAGATAGTGAAGATCTTTGCGTGTATTTGACAATGGTTGTCTCAAATAAAAGGAAGAAAGGATTATTAATTGTTCTCTCAATGTCAGTGATTCTCTCAGTGTTTGTCCTCAGATAGTGAGACAGGAGACGCTGTTATACACTGAGCGGCGTCAGCGAGCATATTTGAGTAAGTAACGTTACATGACAACCGCTCACTCACAGAGAGACACGCAAAACAAACAGATTATATTTTTATATAGCAGTGTTTCTTTTTGCTTTATTAATCACAGACACTAGACCATGTAGTGATTTGACAGCTCTGTTTTTGATTTATATATCAAATAAATAAATATTCAATGACAATATTGCCTTATGAAGTTTAATCAGCCCTTTCACGATTTAAACAGAAAGACCTCTTGAAATTGTAAACGAAGACTTTTCTTAAACCATTTAACGTATTTACAACTTTTTACGACCTTAAATTTGATACAACTAAAATAAGGAGTTTATAAGGACCTGCGCGAGCCCTGTATTTAAGGTAGCCCGTAGAATTTATAATGTAGTAGTCAATTTGTAACATAATATTAACTAAGATTCATAAATGCTATAAAAACTATTGTTCATTTTAACTTATATAATGTTATAAGCTAAAACGTTATTGAAAACAGTTTGCTACAAAAGTTTCATATATTGTTCTGTGTGTATGTGTGTGTATGTGTGTGCGCGTGTGTGTGAGAGAGAGAGGGTAGAGAGAGACTAACATTAATAAATGTTGTATAATTATTGTTCATGATAATTAATATAGTTAATGCTAATAACTGAAACCTTATTGAAAGTATAATGTTAAAAGCTAAAACCTTATTGAAAAGTTTTATATATTGTTATTTGTGTGTGTGTGTGTGTGTGTTTGAGAGAGAGAGAGAGAGAGGATAGCTAGAGACTAACATTAATAAATGCTGTATAATTATTGTTCATGTTAATTAATATAGTTAATGCTAATAACTGAAACCTTATTAAAAGGATTACCAAAGTTTTATATTTAGTTTTGTGTGTGTGTGTGTCTTGATGGCTCGGATTAACCCTTCCATTAATGTATCCCTTAAATCCAAACTGCTAGAGGGTCACTGTAATGCATGTGCCTGCTAGGGTTGTGTCGGTGAGGAAATTTTCCCACCGGTTAATCGACCTGATGTCACACCGGTTATAATGGTATCACCGTGGTGGGGGGTCGTTTGAGTTTTCCCTCTTTTTCCCTTTTCTTAGGTTTTAAATAGCCTGTAAGCACCGGTCGCGTTTTACTTTGACTTTGTTATCAGCGGCAATTCTGCGTCAAGCAGTGTTTAAATAAAATAAAAATCAGCAAATACTGTGGAACCAAATAAATGAGAAACAAATGTTTTTTTTTTAAACATCACATCAGTGATGCCTAATAGATCGATCGTGAAGACAATGCTGGAAGATGCGCTTTAGGTCAGTGTTTCTCAACCAGGGGGGCGAGAGATAAAACTACAATATAATATATTCACTAATATTATGACTCGCCTGTTAAGTCATGTAAAAATATAGGTTATAAATAAATAACAGTACCACCTCTCTACATATTCTGTGTTTCGGAGCAGCAAAAAGTCTCTCATCACGCTGTGTGAATACAGACTGAATAGCTGAATAGCGGCTCAAAAAATGAGTTGGTAAAAATTTACAATAAATGATCTTAGGTTGACAGTAGCTAATGCATTAACTAACAATGAACAATATATTTGTACAGCTTTTTTTTTATGTTAGTAAAAATAGTCAGGCATTATTAGATGCTTTATAAGTATTGATCATGTTAATTAATATAGTTAATGTTAATAACTGAAACCTTTTCGAAAGTGTTACTAAAGTTTTATATGTTGTTCTGTGTGTGTATGTATTGCGCAGACTTAATGGTTTGGATTGACCCTTTAATTGCTGTATCCCTTAAAACCAGACTGCCAGAGGGTTACTGTAAATGCATGTGTGAGAGAGACAGAGAGAGAGAGAGAGAGAGAGAGATAGCGTCTGTTTAAACTGTGTGTTTCACAGAGTTGGTGGTTTGGATTAACCCTTTAATTGCCGTGTCCCTTAAAACCAGACTGCTAGAGGGTTACTGTAAATGCATGTGCCCGCTGGGCACTGCTTTCCTGATGCCACCGGGGTGGCGTTTGCATCGGCTTGGGCCCGCCATCGCTGCTTGCAGCTATATTTATTATTATTATTCTTTTCCAAACTTAATCGCATTTTAGAGGGCCTAAACATGCTTGAAAAGTCAGGAAATTTTGCACACGCATCAGAACTGGTGGAAATTTACGTCTTATATGGTTTTCAGAAGTAGGTGTGGCAAAATGGCTCGACAGCGCCACCTATACTCATTCAGCGGAGAGCCCTCGGGCTACGTTTCACGTACATGTATGAAAATCGGTACACTCATGTAACATAACAATACCTACAAAAAAGTATCTTGGAACGAAATCCGAAACCCAACAGGAAGTCGGTTATTTTGAATTTTCTCGTCATATTTAGTGACATTTTTGCCATTTGCAGGTGTCATACTTTAACGAACTGCTCCCAGAGATTTAATCGGATGAACACCAAAATTGGTCATTGCAATCTAAAGCCCTTTGTGACGTTAAATTGCGAAGATCTAGAGTTTTCATCAGAGGGCGTGTCCGTGGCATCCTCTCAAATTTCGATGTTTCGCCATGAAACAGGAAGTTGTTATAACTCAGGCATGCTATGTCCGATCTGCACCAAACTTCACATGTTTGATAAGACTCCTGATACGAAGAGATCTACATGACCATATTCAGTTATAGTAATAGCGCCACCTGCTGGCAACAGGAAGTGACATATTTTACTCTGTAACTAACTCCTCCTACAAATTTAATGACATCAACATAATATTTAGGTCAGTCTAACCTAAAGGCCTTTGTGATGTTAAATTGCGAAGATCTAGAGTTTTCATGGGAGGGCATGTCCGTGGCGTCCTGTCAAATTTCGATGACTCGCCATGGGAATAAATGTTGTTGTAACTCAGCCATACAATGTTCGATCTGCCCCAGACTTCACATGTTCGATAAGAATCCAGGCTTGAACACATCTGAATATGTTTTTCAGAAGTAGGTGTGGCAAAATGGCTCGACAGCGCCACCTATACTGATTCAGTGGAGAGCCCTCAGGCTACGTTTCACGTACATGTATGAAAATCGGTACACTCATGTAACATAACAATACCTACAAAAAAGTCTCCTGGAACGAAATCCGAAACCCAACAGGAAGTCGGTTATTTTGAATTTTCTCGTCATATTTAGTGACATTTTTGCCATTTGCAGGTGTCATACTTTAACGAACTCCTCCCAGAGATTTATTCGCATGAACACCAAAATTGGTCATTGCAATCTAAAGCCCTTTGAGACGTTAAATTGCGAAGATCTAGAGTTTTCATTGGAGGGCGTGTCCGTGGCGTCCTGTCAAATTTCGATGTTTCGCCATGAAACAGGAAGTTGTTATAACTCAGGCATGCTATGTCCGATCTGCACCAAACTTCACATTTTTGATAAGACTCCTGATATGAAGAGATCTACATGACCATATTCAGTTATAGTAATAGCGCCACCTGCTGGCAACAGGAAGTGACATGTTTTACTCTGTAACTAACTCCTCCTTACAAATTTAATGACATCAACATAATATTTAGGTCAGTCTAACCTAAAGGCCTTTGTGATGTTAAATTGCGAAGATCTAGAGTTTTCGCTAATGGGCGTGTCAATGGCGGCGTGACAAAATTTGATGTCTCGCCATGGGAATAGAAGCTGTTGTTACTCAGCCATAAAATATCCGATCTGCCCCAAACTTCACACATTTGATAAGAGCCATGGCCTGAAGACATCTATGTGCCAATGTTTAGTTATAGACATAGCGCCACCTGCTGGCTACATGAAATTACTTGTTTTACACTAACTTTAACATGCAATGTCCAATCTGCACCCAACTTCACATATTTTGTAAGAGTCCTGTCCCGAAAACATCTAAAGGCCAATATTCAGATGTAATCATAGCGCCACCTGTTGACAACAGGATATGCCAGGCTTTACACTAACTCAATCATACCATGTTCAATCTGCACCAAACTTCATATGTTTGATAAAAGTATTGGTCTGAAGATATCCAAATGCCAATGTTCAGTTAAAGACATAGCGCCACCTGCTGGCAACAGGTTTGGCACATATAAATGACTTTGATACATCCCTCTATACTTACCTTTTTAAATGCATATTGCTCACCGTTCCCTGTCTTTCTGAAGCCACCGGTCGGCGGTGCCGGGTGCGAGGTCCCTTCCATCGCTGCTTGCAGCTTTAATTAATCTTGTAATGGTAATCCACCTCTTGCAATGGAATGCTAGAAGCCTAACTGCAAATGGTCAAGAATTTAAAAAGTTTGTATCAGAATCTGAAGTCAAGCTTGATATTATTTGCATTCAAGAAACTTGGCTTCGACCTCACCTTGATTTTATTATACCTGGATATGAGTCTGTCAGGTTTGATAGAGATGGAAGTCAAGGTGGTGGCTGTGCAACTTTTGTAAGGGATGGGATATCATTTAAAAGAATAGTAACTTCAACAGAAATAGAATGTGTGATTATTGAAGTATATAAATCAGATGTGAATCTGGTAGTAATTAACTTTTATAATCCATGTAAATCATTAAGCCTAGACGTTTTAGAGGATATAATTAGGAGACAAGGGAAAAGGAAAGAAATATGGTGCGGAGACTTCAATGCACACAATAGTCTTTGGGGAAGTAAGCACACTGATAATAATGGGGAAGTAGTGGAAGAATTGATGGACAATAGGCAGCTAGTTTGTATAAATAATGGAAACAGTACAAGAATTGACATACGTTCTAACATATTATCTTGTATTGATCTTACTTTAGTGTCTAATAATTTGGCAAGTTCTTGTGAGTGGAATATTAATGACAGTACAAGTATTGGGAGCGACCACTTTCCAATAATTTGTTCTATAAATGTTAAAATAGATATCCAAGAAAGGCCTAGACATAAGAAGTGGGATTTTACAAAAGCTGACTGGCAAAAATTTTAAGAAATATGTTGTGAATCAGCAGATTTAATTGTAATGGTGGATGATATTGAGGAATGTGCATTTGTAGTTTCACAATTAATATTAAATGCAGCTTTGAATAGCACACCTCACAAGACAGTTGGAGGGAAAAGGAAAACGGTCCCATGGTGGAATGATAAATGTACAGAAATCATAAAAGAACAAAATAATGCTTTGAAAATATTAAGAAATAACTTGAATCAAGAAATCTAATTAATTATCAGAGGAAAAAGGCTCAAGCTCGACGAGAAATTAAGAATAGTAAACGAAATGCATGGAGGAGTTACTGTTCAACTAGTGGGAGAGAAGTTCAAATAGGAGAGATATGGTCAATGATGAAGAAAATGAGTGGGAATAAAGTGTATGTTAAAATACCAGTATTAGAGGATGATGGAATAATGGCAATAACAGATAAGGAAAAAGCTAATATATTAGGAAAGTAGTTTGCCAGTGTGCATAGTGGTGACCATTTAGATGATATTCACAGACAAAATAAAGAAAAGATTTTAAATGAAAATACGGATGTGTTTTAAAAAAAAAGATAATGAGGAAAGTACCATGGATGAAGAAATTAATATGAATGAATTAGTGATGGTACTAAATGGTATCAGAAATACTGCTTCGGGAGAAGATCAATTGAGCTATGTAATGTTTCAGAATTTACCAGAAAAAATATTAGAGGTGGTATTGTATTTATTTAATAAGATTTGGAAAGAAGGTAAAATGCCAAAAAGTTGGAAGAGTGCATTAATACTGCCTTTTAAAAAATTTGGAAAGGATCCTAATAATGCTGGCAACTATAGACCCATTGCCCTAACAGCTCACCTATGTAAGTGGATGGAGAAGATCTTAGTCAGAAGACTTAATTATTTCCTTGAATACAGAGGTTTATCTGCACCATACCAAAGTGGTTTAAGAAAAGGACGCTCTACAATGGATGTTGTTGTGAAAGTAAGTAATGAGATAGAGAAAACATTTAAAATGAAACAATTAATGAATATTGTATTTTTTGATATTGAAAAGGCTTACGACTCTATGTGGAAGGAAGGGTTATTAATTAAACTAAATAAGATTGGAATAAGAGGTAGGTTATATAATTGGGTTTTAGATTTCTTATCAGAAAGAAGATTTAGAGTTAAAGTGGGATCAGAAGTGTCTGAGGAATTTGAAATTATTAATGGAATTCCACAAGGAAGCGTTATAAGTCCAGTGTTATTCAATGTTATGATTAATGATATTTTTATTAATTTGGATAGAAGAGTTGGGTCAGCTTTATACGCAGATGATGGGGGCTATATGGGTAAGAGGACGAGACCCCATAGGTGTTATACATAAAATCAAGGAAGCAATTAAAAAAGTAGAACAATGGTCACATAATTGGGGCTTTAAGCTTTCTTCAAGTAAATCTTGTCATATGTTATTTACCAGGAAGAAAGGGATAGACAAACAGAACTTCGAGTTATCTGGTCACAATATGGAAACAGTAGATTGTTTTAAATATTTGGGTATGTGGTTAGATCAAAAGGGTAGATGGAAAGTACATATGGAAAAGGTGGAATCAAAATGTAAGAAAGTTATTAACTTAATGAGAGCATTAGTTGGGAAAGACTGGGGAGCAAATAAACAATCACTGATGTATATATATATATAGGGCTCTAATGAGGTCAACAATAGATTATGGATGCTTTGTGTATGGAGCAGCAGCGAAAACACATTTAATGAAAATGGATAGAGTTATTAATAAAGCTTTGAGGATTTGTTCTGGTGCGATGAAATCAACACCAACTAAGGCAATCCAGGTAGAGTTAGGAGAAGTGCCCTTAGATCTTAGAAGAGATAAACTCATGCTTACATATTGGTGTCGTTTATGTGGATGTGGTAATTAAAATCCTACCAATAGTGTTATTAAAGAATGTTGGGAGTATAATTCGTTTCAAGGTAATGGTTTTGGATGGGTAATAAAGGCTAAAGCAGAGGAATATAGGTTAGACAGTATCTGTATTAACACTCCTACTCCTTAGTAATATCCCGATTTGGTTGTGTCCAAAAACTGAGGTAGATTTAAATATAATGGAACTAAAGGATAAATGGGAAGAAAGTAAGAAAGGATACATGGCAAGTCAATACATAAAAAGTAAATTTTACAGTTATCTAGATATTTATACAGATGGATCTAAAGATGAAGAAAATAGGGTAGGTATAGGAATATATATACCAACATTGAATGTAAGTATTGGGAAAAGATTACCTGATCAATTGTCAGTTTATACGGCAGAGACGATGGCGATTATTGTAGGGTTGCAGTGGGTGGAGGAAGTAAAACCAGATAGAGTGGTATGTTGTGTTGACTCTGTAGCAGCCTTATACAGTATTCAAAATATGAAATCTAATAGAGAAGATCTAATGCTAGAAATCCATCAAAATTTATTTAGATTGCGAAGGCTTCAGATAGATGTGAGATTCTGCTGGATACCTGCTCATGTAAATATAAAAGGGAATGAGAAAGCAGACAAAATAGCAAAGAAATCAACCAGGATGAGTGAAATTATAAATATTCCCTTTGGTAAAGAAGAAGCTAAGGCAATAATTAAAAAAGGAATGATGAAGAAATGGCAAGACAGGTGGGACATGGATAATAGTGGAAGAAAATATTATAGCATACAGAAATGTATTAATGCACAGGATGTGAATGGAAGGAATAGAAGGGGGGAGACAGTCTTAACCAGGCTGAGGTTTGACCACACAGGGTTAAATAAAACATTGTTTCTGTTAGGTAAAAGTAAATCAGATGAATGTACGGAGTGTAAAATCACAGAAAATGCAGAACATGTACTGTTGTATTGTAGGAAGTATAGGGAAGAGAGGATTAGATTAAAGCAAAAGATAAGTCAGACAGGAAGAAAATGGAACCTGGAGGGTATTTTGGGAACAACAGGAGAAGGGGTAAAAGATGCACAGGATGCTGTTGTGAAATATCTGAAGAATACAGGGGTGTATTATAGGATTTAGATAGAAGTGGAAGTAGAAAAGATAGAAGATAGAAGTAGGAAAAAGGGTAAAGAAGGGAAGGGAGGATGAAGAAGGGAAAGGGAAGAAGGAAAAGAAAAGGAAAAAGAGAAAAGGAAGAAATTATTATTATTATTTTATCCTGATTTCTTTTTTTAAGTAGAATCATTGAACTATAGGCTAATCCATTCTGCATACTCCGGTACAGTAGGTGGCGATATGCACCTGACAAATCATGATTGCAATACGCCATAAAACCAATAAGAAGAAGAAGAAGAAAGCTGAGAGTCTTTCCTCCTGTCCTAGTATGTGATTGTTGAGCCTGTTTAGGTGTGTGGGTTGACTGTTGTGAGGCCCTAGAGCCTGGGTTTGTGTTACAAAATACCTTTTGTTAAACAATCTAATCTCTGTATACTCTGTTGAAGGGTATCATTCAAGTTCCTTTGTATTTCATTTTGGAAGCCGTAGAGAGGTGGACGCCATTTTCTTTTGCTAATTGTGTTTTCGGTCAGATAGGGAGTGAGGTAAAAGTTATGTTGTTTATTTGCCTTTTTTTCAATCCGGTAAGATAATTTGATCCTCCCAGCATTTAGACATCTTCTGTTTGTTGTTTTGGGCCTGGTCCTCTCTTGAAGATTCTTGCTTCCTCTTTTATTTATTCTAATGAAGTTTAAATAAAAAAAAATTGAAAACAATTTTAACTGAGTGTGGTGATTGCTGGCTGGGACAGGAGTGATGACCTCTTGCAAAGGAGGTAGTAAAATACTCTTGTTTTAAGAATATTTTACTTATCCCACTGGCAGATCATTTTACTTGTTTTAAGCAAAATTTACTTAATTTAGGTTTTCCACACTGGAAACAAGACCAAAAATCTTAAGTCATTTTGCTTCTCTAGTAAAAGTATCTTGATTTAAGGATTTTTATATATTTTGACAAGAAACAAGACAAAAATTTTATACGATAAGCCATTTTTTACAGTGTACTCCCTCCACCTACAATTCCTGCCGGACCTTAGACTCAAACTCTCAACCTTTGGATTAAGAGTCCGACTCTCTAACCAGTAGGCCACGACTTCCCCTCTTAATGCTGGAATACACTACACGATTTTTGCCCCGATTTTCCATAGATTTACAGTCTGGAAAAGTTGATGCTATTTACCAAAGATCAGAGCCATTCTGCAGAATTGAGTTGACAGAATCCAGAGAAAATCGATTAACTTAACTTAAAGTGACAACTATCAGTTAATATTTAAAGTCTGTTTATGAAGTATTTGCATAGATGTTCAATGTGGAAGAGGTCAAAGAGAGCACACTGAGCTTAATTGGAGCAGCAACAATTTTTCAGAAATGTAATATTTATTAAAATGACAGGATTTTGTTAAATAAATAGTCTAATAGGTCATGTATTAAGTTCATGCATATTTTAATATCTATTATTAACAATATCTATGAAATTATACTTTTTCTTATTGATGTCACACTGAAGCTGTGTGATTTTTACATTTATGCATTTAGCAGACGCTTTTATCCAAAGCGACTTACATTGCTGTAATGAAGTTAGTAGATACGGGAAGAAGAAGGCGGGAACCGGCGAACATTTAAACACATTTAATAACAAATAAACAAACATAACAGAAAAGCGGCAGCCCCTCGCGGACGACTACCGCACACAAAACACAAACTAAAACTCCAGGCCTGGTCCTCTCTCGTCTTCCACTGTTGTCACTCCTCCTTTTATTCCTTCCGGAGCTCCTCCGTGGGACTCGAGACCGGTGAGTGGCGCAGGTGTCTTTCATTATCATTCACTCCACCGGCCTCGCTCCGTTCCCACGGCTCTCGGCCCCGCCCCACTCGTCACAATTGCATTCAAGTTACAGTTTCTACATTTTGTCAGCTCTTGCTTTCCCTGGGAATCGAACCCATGATCTTGGCGTTGCTAACGCCATGCTCTACCAGTTGAGCTACAGGAAAGCTATTTTCATAGTAGTGCACTCTTTAAGCTAACCTTACAATCATATGAAACCTTTAAAAATTACAGCACTGTAAAACGACAGACCAGCAATAAACTGTCAATTTATAATATTATGGATGTAAAAATACAAGCCAGTAATGCCTGTGAAGTAATATGTTTGCGTGGGACACAATCTTATACATCTAGTCAGCAAACTGTGTTCTGTATAGAGGTCTGCACGGGCTCAAAACTGAAGCCAGAACCCGGCCCGTACCCGAGATCGTCTGACCCGACCCGCCCCGAGCGGCACAGTTAAATTTAGAGCCTGAACCCGACCCGAAATCACCCCCCCCCCCCCCCCCCCAACGAATAGCCAACAAAAAAAAAAAGGAAAAAGGTTGCATTTCACGATTGCATGCAAATAAACGGATTAATCAAGGCTCTGCCATTTCACAAACATTTACCAGTTATGAAAGTTTGTGAACATCAGGTGCAGCGGTCGCATACATTCTGCCGAGTTTATGAATTTTGTATGGACAAGAAGATGATGACCGTGCAAATTATGGACATTTTTTTGTCAGTTAAGGCTCGTTAGCATTCTGTCTACTTTAAATCAGACATAAGATCTTAAATAAGATTGTATTTATTTGAATGAATTAATCATTTATTTGAGAGAGAGAGAGACCAAGCGAGCGAGAGACCGAGGAAAGTTACAAGTGCATGTGAACCTGCTTCTGCGCATGTCTCTCTATAAGCAATGAGGCTTAGTTACTTCAAAAACAGCGATTTTGCCGCCTCATTGCAGATAAATATAATGTTGTGACTTGCGAGTCAGTAGCCTGTCGAAGCTATTTTACTAATAAAAGTTTCCGTGCTGTTTGTGCTCTGCGCGATCTCTGATATGTGTGTGCGTGCGTCTATGAAAGCAGCGAAGCCTCTGCATATAGTTTTGGTTTAGCTACAAACCCGAACCCGACCCGAGCCCGAAGCTATCCATTAAACATTAACCCGAAACCCGAAAGTATTTCGGGACCCGCGGGCTCGGGTCGGGTAGCAGACCTCTAGTTCTGTAGCATCTGCCCAATGTTGCTAAAACTATATTTTGAATCTAATGTAATTATTTCCCACATCCAAGTTCCAGGTTATAATATGCAAAAGTATGAACATTAATCTCTTAATTTTACAATAAGTAGTGAAACTTACCCAAAATAAAGGCATAAACATCTAAAAAAAAATCACATTTAAGGGGCTCCTCATTTGGTGAAAGTTTTTAGACAGCTTTCAAAATGGCCGCCAGACAGTGCGAACACCATGGAGACTCATATCTCAGTGTGCAATGAGTAGGATAATAGTAGGATAATAAATTATTTTTTCTTTTTCTAATCTGATCTCAAAAATGGAAGTGTGCTTAATGGGTACGTGAGCTTAATAGGTACGTTTACCCTAAATCTAGGATAATTTTTTCTCATGTTTGTGGTCTCACATTTTGAAGATCTTATAAGATTTAAAAAAATATTTTAGTGTGTACCCAGCATTACAGCGCATTTATTCATGCCTAGAGAAAAACATATTAAACCAAAATATGTTTTTTCATCATCTACCTCACTTTCAAGCATTTCTATAGGTCTGAGGCGTTCCACATCCCATGTAATGACTTTATATGGGCCGATTTTACTGCATAGTTTGCCGCCTTTTTTCTTGGCCCATATTTCTTCTAACACTGTATGTGAGTGAGAGAGTGAGAGAGATGCTCAGTTACCTTTCATTGCAACTTTACAGTTATTTATATGAAGATGTACATGTATGTCAACAGAAGCATGCATACAGAGTGAACAGTTTTTCTGGGGCTGGGTGGCATCACCACAGGCAGGAGCTGGAGTCTGTGTGGGGGCAGCAGAGGAAGGAGTCTGTGTGGGGGCAGCACAGGCAGAGGAAGGAGTCTGTGTGGGGGCAGCAGAGGAAGGAGTCTGTGTGGGGGCAGCACAGGCAGAGGAAGGAGTCTGTGTGGGGGCAGCACAGGCAGAGGCAGGAGTCTGTGTGGGGCTGCACAGGCAGAGGAAGGAATCTGTGTGAGTGCAGCACAGGCAGAGGAAGGAGTCTGTGTGGGGGCATCACAGGCAGGAGCTGGAGTCTGTGTGGGGACAGCACAGGCAGAGGCAGGAGTCTGTGTGGGGGCTGCACAGGCAGAGGAAGGAGTCTGTGTGGGGACAGCACAGGCAGAGGCAGGAGTCTGTGTGGGGGCTGCACAGGCAGAGGAAGGTGTCTGTGTGGGGGCAGCAGAGGAAGGTGTCTGTGTGGGGGCAGCAGAGGAAGGAGTCTGTGTGGGGGCAGCAGAGGAAGGAGTCTGTGTGGGGACAGCACAGGCAGAAGCAGGAGTCTGTGTGGGGACAGCACAGGCAGAAGCAGGAGTCTGTGTGGGGGCAGCACAGGCAGAGTAAGGAGTCTGTGTGGGGGCAGCACAGGCAGAGGCAGGAGTCTGTGTGGGGGCAGCAGAGGAAGGAGTCTGTGTGGAGGCAGCACAGGCAGAGGCAGGAGTCTGTGGGGGGACAGCGCAGGCAGAAGCAGGAGTCTGTGTGGGGACAGCACAGGCAGAAGCAGGAGTCTGTGTGGGGACAGCACAGGCAGAAGCAGGAGTCTGTGTGGGGGCAGCACAGGCAGAGTAAGGATTCTGTGGGGGCAGCACAGTCAGAGGCAGGAGTCTGTGTGGGGGCAGCACAGGCAGATGCAGGAGTCTGTGTGGGGGCAGCAGAGGAAGGAGTCTGTGTGGGGGCAGCAGAGGCAGAGTAAGGATTCTGTGGGGGCAGCACAGGCAGAGGCAAGAGTCTGTGTGGGGGCAGGTATTTGAGGATATTCCATGAAGTGGACTAAATGGTCTTTGTTAATTTTGGGAAAGCAGTGTCCTTTTGTCATCCTTTAAGTCAACAGATTTGTCCTCCACGTTATTACCGTGTATGGACCAATGTAGTCCGGGTACAGTTTGCCTCCCTTTCTCTGCCTGCTCCATACAATCTGCCACAGTATCCTGTCTCCAACTTGGATCTCAACAGATATTCCCTTTTCCATTTTTCTCTTTTTTTGTTTAATGTTGGACATTAGTAATATTGTCTTGTACTGTTTGGTAAATCCTGTCCTGCCTTTTAATGCATTCTGCAATAAACTCCTCTGCTATAGTGTCCTCGGTTGTCTCATTGATCTACAGGACTGTTTACAAGAAAATGTTGTATTTTATTTGCATTACAGAAGAAAATGTAACATTTAAAAATAATATACTAACCCCGTATTTCTCAGGTACTTCACATTGATACCTTGCTTCGTGGCCAAACATTAGAAAGTATGACGAGTACTGAGTTGTGATTTGTTTTTTTTTTGTGGCCTCCAAATATTCTGCCCACTTGTGTGGCTCCTTTCCCACCAGCTTGCTTAATGACCTTTAAATAAGAGGAGTCATTAATAGCAAAACATTCTCTATTTGTGTAGCATTTTTTGACAGACCCCCTGCTAACTGTGAATGTGAGAGACAAGACACGAGACATTCATCATCTACCATCTATGCAATAGACAATATTTTCATTGTACTTTAATTAGAAATTGTCAGTTTCGTACCTCTGAATTGTACCATTGAGTCTTTCTACCAATCCATTGATCTGTGGATGCTAGTTAGCACATAAACTCCTTTTGATACCAAGTATTTCACAGACACCCATATTGATCTGTTTACAGACAATGGGAATTATTATATTTTTCCAATTCCTAAAACGAATAAAAAAATTAAGTAAATCTGGTTTAACCATTACCTGGTTCGCAAATTCTGTGCCTTCGTCTGTTAATATCCCTTTTGTGGCACCAAATGTGTAAAACAGCTTAATAATACAGCCTGTGACCTCCTCAGAACTTTTGGTTTTTAGTGGGAAAGCCTCACACCACTTTGTGAAGTAATCAATAATTACGCAGATATACTGGTAACCATCCTTGGTTGGTGTGAGCTTTCCCACTAAATCCATACCAATAATGTCCCACGGCTCAACCACCTGACAAAAAAAAAGTTACATGTTCAATGTTGTTGCTATCATAAGTACAAAATGATTTAATCATCTCATTTACAGAAACTTACTTAATCAGCTTGGTTCTTAATTGGAACTTGCTTTGACTGGCAGGCAGCACAGGGCCTGTCCTAATGTCAGAATCATTTAGTAGTAGTAGAGTATACTGCATGTATATGAAAAAGTTTATTTCTACTTACCCAATTTCTAATGTCCACAGACATGGAAGGCCAGTAAAATCGATTACTGATGGCATCTGTTGTTTTGACGATATCACAGTGGGCACCGATTGGACTGGTGTGGAATTCTTTGAAAACCTGTTTTGCCTCCTCTCTGCAGCATAACACCTTGGCTAACCCACCATCTCCCAGTCTTCTTATACAGGTGCCTCTCAGAAAATTTGAATATGGTGAAAAAGTTCATTTTTCTTGTAACTTATTTCAAAAAGTGAAACTTTCATATATTTTAGATTCATTACATGTAAAGTAAAACACTTCAAAAGTTTTTTGTTTTCATTTTGATGATTAGAGCTTACAGCTCATGAAATTCAAAAATCAGTATCTCAAAATATTAGAATATTTCCTAAGATCAATCAAAAAAAGGAAATGCAAAACAGAAATGTTCAAGTTCTTTAAAGTATATTCATTTATGCACTCAGTACTTGGTTGGGGCTCCTTTAGCACAAACTCTGTCATCAGTGAGGTGTGGCATGGAAGCGATCAGCCTGTGGCACTGTCTTCTAATGCAGCAGCCTGTGGCACAGCCTTCAGCTTGTCTGTATTGTTTGATCCACTGTTTCTCATCTTTCTTCTGAAAATATCCCATAGATTCCAGATGGGGTTCAGGTCAGGCATGTTTTCTGACCAATCAAGCACAGTAATATCATGGTCAGCAAACCACTTGGAAGTGCTTTTGGCACTGTGGGCATGTGCTAAAGTCCTGCTGGAAAAGGAAATCCACAAAGCTTGTCAACAGATGTAAGCATAAAGTGCTCCAAAATATCCTGGTAGATGGCTGAATTGACTTTGGACTTGATAAAACACAATGGGTCAACAACAGCAGATGTCACGGCACCCCAAATCATCACTGACTTCAGAAACGCCACACTGGACTTCAAGCAGCTTGGATTCTGTGCCCCTCCAGTCATCCTCCAAACTCCAGACCTTGATTTCCAAATGAAAAGCAAAATGTACTTTTATCTGAAAAGAGGACTTTGGACCACTGAGCAACAGTCCAGTTCTTTTTCTCCTTAGCCCAGGTAAGATGCGTCTGACGATGTTTCTGTTTCAGAAATGGCTTGGTAGCCCTTTTCCTGAAGATGTCTGAGCATGGTGACTCTTGATGCACTGACTCCAGCTTAGGTTCACTCCTTGTGAAGCTCTCCGAAGTGTTTAAATCGGCTTTGCTTGACAGTATTCTCAAGCTTGCGGTCATCCCTGTTGCTTGTGCACATTTTCCTACTCAATTTCTTCCTTAGTCAACGTTGTATTTAATATGCTTTGATACAGCACTTCTTGAACAGCCACCCCTTTCAGTAATGAACCTCGGTGACTTAACCTCTTTGTGGAGGGTGTCAACGATCGTCTTCTGGACCATTGCCAAGTCAACAGTATTCCCCATTATTGTGGTTTCAAAGAACAAGAGATACCCAGAATTTATACTGTGTGGATGGTCATTTATTGAAACTCAAATGTAAATAATCTAATATTTTGAGATACTGATTTTTGACTTTAATTAGCTGTAAGCTCTAATCATCAAAATAAAAATAAAAATTTGAAGTGTTTTACGTTACATGTAATGAATCTAAAATATACGAAAGTTTCACTTTTTGAACTTTTTCACCATTATTCTAATTTTCTCAGATGCACCAGTAAAGATTAGAGTTGAGCCGGATACTCGGCTGAAACGAGTATCTGGTACGGATAGAGCACTTTTGCCGAGTACGAGTATCATACGAGTAATACGAGTCAATATCTGTGCTCGGATTGGATAACAATTCTCATTGGGTAGCTGACTGTGTCTGCGTTCTGTGATAGGCTAGTCACAGCACCCCTCCCCTACACATACAGATGTATTGTGTTGCTGTGTCCCGCTCTGCTCACTCACACACAGAACACTGAGAAGAGAACAGCGCGCACTCGCTCTCTGTCTCTCCCTCAGTCACTCAGGTTCTTCAGCTTCAGGTTTGTTTTTTACTTTGGTTTGTAGTACTTACTTATTAACCAGTAGAATTTTGGTAAACGTGGGGTTTGTTCAGACGTGGTGCTTGGTAGAATGCGACTCGCGTCTCTGCCTGTCTGAGATTTTTTTTTTCTTTTTTAAACCGTCAGCTGGCTCTAACCAGATTTTTTTACTTCACGCACTGAGTGTCTGACACTTTCTTGCTGTATTTCATAAAAAAAATAAAGGTAGTTGTGGTATAAAACTATATTACAAATTAATTAGCTACACACACAACACACATACCCGGTGTGGAAATAAAAAATAACAAAAAAATAAAAAATCACACTGATCATAAAAAATTAAAAGTTACAAAAAGAAAGTTATGTTGAAATAAACTCTTGTTCATTACATTTTACTTCATAATTGCAACCGCATTCATTGTTGCAAAACTTGTTCTGTATATAGTTCGTTTGTTATCGTGATCAAAACCATTGATCTGAAGCTCAATGCTGATGCTGTCATGTAAATAGTTTTCTAATCAGCAATAAATATAACAATTTCTGATCAACCCATATCAATTTACCTGCTTAAAATAACATACCGGTTAAAGCCCCGCCCATTTCAAGACAACCCGACCCATTTCCTGGTTAAATCCCGCCCACTTCCGGGTTAGGCCCCGCCCAGTCTGAGTACAGATACGGATACAGATAATTCATATGGTTAACAGATACAGATAATGCTGTACTCGCTCATCCCTAGTAAAGATAGTGTTTCTGGATCAGTTTCACATCATATATCAGTTGCTAAACACAATTGTCAAAATTAACAGTTTTATATCTAGTCTAACAGGAATAAAAAATATATCCATCTTCCAGATTATACATTAACCAAAAGGGTTTTTAAACAGGAGCAGATAGTTAATAGATGGAAAATGAAAATTCAAGAGATGCAGTGTGAGGTTTTACATTTTATTCATCATATGATATTCTTAGCAATGATGAATATGGAAACAAAACTCAAGAATAAGTAGGTTGGACATTAAACAATACATTACACAAAATGATCATCTTTTTAAGCAATTGAAACAGAAATAACTCCTATAAATACAACCTTGGTTTTAAAGTAAATAAAAAAAAAATTGTTGTCAAAGAGAATATATTTTATAATTAGAAAGTCTGTATGTGTTTTACATTTTATCTATCATTTTACTTACTTCGAAATGATGAACACAGAAATGACAAAACACAAGAATAAGTCATTTGTATATTAAATGGTAGTCACATTAAATGATAATCCTTTAAAAGGTACTTATAATATAAATAATTGCTTGTAATACAACCTTGCTTTTTAAAGTAAATAAAAGATGGTCTGTGTAATTAGTTATTAATAATTATTGTTTTCTTCTTTTTTGTGAGAAACACCACTTCCCAGAACCTCACTGCATGTATGGGGTAGGCAGGTACAGATGTAGGTATGGATGCATGTTGGGATGTAATTTATGGTCGAGGACTTCCCACAAATTGTCTGCATATATGACTGCAGATGTATGTAGGTGTTTGTATAAATGGACATACATACATACACATGTGTAGATGTTTGTTTTAATATGTATGTGGACTTGTTTATGAAGAAATATGCACAAGTACTTGCATATTGTGCACGTGTATACATACGTGTGTGTGTGTGTGTGCGCATGTACTACTTACGTATACGTAGATCTTTGTATAAATGTGCACATGTACTTGTATGTATGCATGATGCATTTATGTATGTGTAAGCAAAAGTGTATGAATGCATGTATAAATGTATTTTTTTCGGATGAAGTTCTTATTTTTGCAGACTGAGGGGCTTTTGTGGATTGTATGACAGTGGACTTTGTTGGAGTTCTTGATGTTGAAGGGGACGGTGTGCCTTCTGGGAACTCCTCTACCATAAATTCTTCTAGATCTTCATTAGCCACGTTTACATGTACACTTTTTTGTCATTCCGATTGAAAGATTCGGTGGACTGTTTACATGAGACTTTATCTAATCCGATATGGTGTTTACATGTGACTGTGCTTTCGATTTTAGGATACAATAATAGGCTAGTGACAACAAACACAAGTCACCAGAGGAAAAAAACGCCCATATTTACATTAATATTTTTAATAGCTGCTTGCATTTGCTTAGAATAAATGGTTAATATTTGAATCCCTTGCGTTCATTCGAGCACTCAATCATATGGCCAGAACGTGATCATAGAAATCATACGCGCATCTGTAATGCATCTCTGAAATTAATTGTACTCTGATACTACAAAGTTTTACTATACTTAAATGGAACAAATACACGATTTCTTACCAAGAGTTGCTGATTAAAAATGTTACTTTATTCCTTCACTTTTGCCCAGTCTCTACTGTGGTGTCATCGAGTAGACGCAAAATAATTGTTTTAAAGCGTTTACATGGTAGAATTTTCATTTTGTTCGGTTTATAGAAAGCTTTATCCCACCCCTCTCAAACTGATTCAAATTTCATTCGGTTTGGGTATTTGTATTCCGATTGAGGTGTTTATATGGAGCATTTTCATTCGGATTGGACTTTTAAACCGATTACAATGCTCCATGTAAACACACATATTGGATGGGAAGAGTGTGGTGGAGGAGTCTGTAGGTGAGAATGGTGTAATTACTATGCAAGGTATGTCAAATTGCATTTGGTTGTGGTTTCGATGTTGTTCTGATGTAGTGTAATGTTTACAGGTGGTAAATCAAGCAGTGAATCTACTATTGTGTTACTGTTTGCATTGTCAGGAACCGTAATGACGGATTTAATGAATTTGTTCTCAATTTGGACATTTTTTTAATGTCTGTTGGTGTTTTGATTGTTAGTGTGCCGTGTGTGTAGTGTTATACATGAGGATTTGTAGAATGTGTTGCATTTGTCACAGTGTACTTTGGATGCAGAAAGTGGCATGTCTGCAATGTTGTGTTTGAGTGGACAAAAATGCAAGACTTCTACTGTTGCACCGGTTATGTCGGCAGCGGGGTTCTGGGAAGTGGCCTGGTTTACATAGCATGTGTCTTCTTAACTACTAGTTCTGTAAATGTACCATCTTCTTAACTACTAGTTCTGTAAATGTACCATCTTTTGTTGTTGAAAGGAAAGTGGTTCCATGAAATGTGCGAACTGAAAGATGTGTCAATGAATACCAACAGCCAGTTGTAATATCCTGCTCACCCCACACAGTTAGATCAATAGATGCTGTCTGGTCAGCAATTGTGTACATAGTATGTGTTAAGAAAGTCCCATCACAGACAAAGTTGTGTCCTTGGCTCTTTTATTGTATTGTCTTTGCCTTGACATTTACCTGTATTGAGGATTGAAAAGGAAAATAATTTAACTATTATTAATGGTAACTTCAAGTCATTGTTTTATTCAGTATACATACAACTTAAGTGCATGAACAGGTAAGAGTTTTAAACAAGTTTAGTACTTACTCGCTTGAATGTAGTGTTTATTTTGATGTCAGAGATGGTCAGGTCTTGAGTTGATGAAAGTGTTGAGTTGTAGGTGTAGCCTATTTGACTTAAATAGGATAAGGTTGAGGAATAGGTAAATGTGATGTCATGGGTTCCCTCTGTTGAGCGTGATGGCATCAGACGGATATTTTGCAGGTGAACTGGACTCCTATTCTAGGATAAATATTATACATTAAATATTAAAACAATTGAAAAGTCTCTACTTCAAAGACTTAACTTCATACCTATCATTGTTCACAGCTTTACTTTTCTGAGGACGCATCTCAGGTTTGAAGACAACAAGTCTGCTGACTTTGTTTTTCTTGGAAGTCTGCTTCAAAATATGGTTGTTTTGTGCCTTTTTTAATGTCGGATACATTGTGGATGTATCCCAAAACAGATTGTGGGGGGGGGGCCTGTTTTTTTCTGTCTCCTTCCATATCTCTGGAGTTCACCTCATAGGCCAACGAAATAGCATCCCTAACCCAGTGGGATATTGTGTGTTGAGACGTGGCTAGCCCTTTGCGGCCTGCGCCAAAACACACTAACAGCTGTAAGGACTGACGCCATTGATTGGAGCGGTCCACATACATCTTCAGGGCTCTAACAGGGCAGAGCAGACGAAGATCATCGCCCTCACTCGAAGGGAAGGGAGAGAAAGCCTGCACCACTACTACCTGCGAACGAAAAGATGTAGAGAGAACTTTGGGGACATAACCCAGCCTAGGCCTTAAAAAAAGCCTTAACCAGACCCGGAGCAAACTCTGTGCAGGACTCGCTGATAGACAGAGCCTGCAAGTCTCCCACACGCTTGAATGAGGCCAATGCCAACAAAAGTGTAAACTTCAGTGTCAGAATCCTCAAGGGAGCTGACTCAATAGGTTCAAAAGGAGGCTCTAGCAACCCCTTCAGGACCACAGAAAGGTCCCAAGAAGAGAAACTAGGAGGACGAACCGGCCTCAAGCGCTTAGCCCCACGCATACAGGAAGACACCAAACAATGTCTACCCAGTGGGACATTGTCCGAGTCCCTTCGAGTAGCGATAGCTGCAACGAAGACTCACAGGGTGGTAGCGGCCGCTCCAGCCGAAAACCTATGCTGTAGGAACTCCAGCACTGATCCAACCAGGCAGTTAACTGGGTCCACAGCATTAGCCAAAGACCAGAATTTGAAAACCCTCCATTTGGAGGAGTAAAGCTTCCTAGTAGAAAGGGCCCTGGCACTATCAATGGTCTCACAGACTCCATCCGAGAGATCAAGAGCTAAGGGCGGCCTATGATCTGCCATGCCCACAACTTCCAGATCTCTGGATGTGGGTGCCAGATCCTGCCCTGAAGCTGACAGAGTAGGTCCTTCCTGACCGAAATCTCCCATGGGTCGCTCACCAGGAGGGAGATTAACTCTGAGAACCACGTCTGGGGAGGCCAGAACGTGTACTCCAGTACTCCTCTCAGGAGAAAACTGGGGTCCCGCCACACTAAAAGGGCGCGTAAATAGGCGCCTGACACTAGTAGGCGAAGGGACGGCCAAGAGGGACGAATACCCAGAGACTTCATCCAACAGAGGAGTGTCTCATATGGAGCAGTCCCAAGGGAAGAACCGGGGAAGCTGCCGCCATGAGGCCTAAGAGCCTGCTACATAGGCCCACTGACACGTGCCGACCTAGCTTGAAGCGGGCCGTGCATGACTGAATGCTCTCTACCCAAGCAGGGGCCAGACGGGCCTGCATCGAGGTTGAGTCCAGGCAGACTCCCAAAAAAATGGTCTGCTGGGCTGGGGTGAGCACGCTCTTCTGGCCATTCAGCCGGAGGCCAAGTGCGCGAAGGTGGAGAAGGAGAGAGTCCCTGTGACAAATCACCTGCTCCCTGGAGCTGGCTAAAATAAGCCAGTCGTCTAGGTAGTTGATGATTCGGATGCCCTGGAGCCTCAGCGGGGCCAAAGCTGCATCCATACACTTGGTGAACGTCCTTGGGGCCAGAGATAGCCCAAAGGGAAGAACCTTGTACTGGTAAGCCTTTCTCCCGAAGGCGAACCTGAGGAACTTCCTGTGCCTCTGAACCACCTGGATGTGGAAGTAGGCATCCTTCAGGTTGACCGTGACGAACCAGTCCCCCTCTTGGACCTGGGAAAGAATGCTTTTGAGCGTCAGCATCCTGAATTTCCCTCTGTAGAGGGAGTAATTCAGCCTGCTCAGATCTAGTATAGGACGCAAACTCCCATCCTTCTTCAGAACTAGAAAATACTGGCTGAAGAAGCCACAGTGTAGATCCGAAGAGGAGACCTCCTGTATTGCTCCTTTGAGCAGAAGAGAAGAGACTTTCTGTTGCAGGACAGAAGCCTCGCTGGCGCTGTTCACAGCAGTAAGAAGAAACCATTGAAACGAGGGGGGTTGCGAGCAAATTGGAGTGTGTAACCGAACTGGATCGTACGAAGAATCCAGGGCGACACTCCCGGCAGATCCCTCCAGGTATGGAGGAAGGCCGACAGAGGTAATGGAGTGAAATGTATCAAGGGGGATACCAACGTGGGGTCCCCGCTCTGAACGTCCCCCTGAAGGGAGAGACATTAACCCAACCGAAGCAAGAGCTCACAGCGTCCTCGTGCGTGGAAGCTTGACCTAATGAGGCCGTAAAGGCGAGGGCAGGGAATACTGATGCGGGGTAAAGCCCTGGGCATCCCTTCTCGCGTGTATAAAGCCTGCAAACTGTAGCAACTCTGAGGGGAGAAAACCTGAAGTGTCTCTTACCTTTAACAGCCGCTGAAGAGGGGAAGTGGCCTGTGCTCCTCGAGACGTTCCCAGCGGTGACGATGGTGCAGTTGGTGGAGGAGAGCATCTTAGAGATGGACAGATACGCTTTAAAGGTCCATCGCGATCCAACGAGTTAGGGGAAGCTCTCCTTTTTTCTGATATGTGTATCAGGAGCGACCCGAAGAAGACGCAGCGGGGGGCTTATTCGGGCATTTTAAATCCACCCGCTTATTGATAGACATTATTCTTATTTTAAATTCATATTTCATTAATTTGTTCATTTACTCAGGTAGCCAGTAATCATACAGTCACTGTTGGAAAGGGTCCAGATATTCAGAAGCTGCTGGAAAACCAAGAATGAAGAATGTCCAGGACACAGAGGATTTTTCTGTAGAAGAGTGGGTAGAACAGGACCAACAAAGGGACTTATAACAAATCATAAAAAAAGTATTGGATCAAGGTAATGACACAGTAGAATCAAGGGTTTGTAATTTTTTTTTAAATTCAGATATTGCCTTAATTGTGGACTATGTAAACACCTGAAAAAGCTTCAGGGAAGTAGTAATATATATATATATATATATATATATTAGTGGTGGGCCGTTATCGGCGTTAACGTGCTGCGTTAACGCGAGACTCTTATCGGGCGATAAAAAAAATATCGCCGTTAATCTATTCTCAAAGTTGGGTTGGGAGCTGGGTCTATACTACGCAAGCTATGATGACTTTCACCCTGATATTTTAGCGCGGATGTATACCTAGCCGAATTGCACTGTAGGGGGCGAGAACGAGTCTTCGAACTAGAGGCTCGCAGTCCGTGATGGACAGATTGTTAACGGCTGGTCTATGTGGTAATACAATCGGGCAGGACATCCAAACGCTCATCTATCATTCATCAACCTCAAATATGGCTTTTCATCTGAAATATGTATGTAGTAGCAACTTTACATGGCCGCTCAATATGATGTTAACCTAGAGAAATGTGCGCTATTGAAGTGTTTGTGTGGAAGCGCGTTTGCTGCAGGACAGGCTCCGGTGCGCTCACTTGCTCTTAAAATCTCCATCATTCTTGGTCATACAGATAAAAGTAGCCTAATACATCTTTCGAATCTGTAAAGACTCTACGTTTATTTGTGTGCACTCAGAATAACAACGAAACGTTGCGCTTTTAAGCAAACAGGATGCGCTTTAGGTCTCATGTGAACTTGAGAATTCACTCCCGTGTCACCCTCTGCTTCGAACCTGTGTGTATGCCTAACGTTACTGTGAAATTACCACATCAGACGTGACGTGCTAACATGGATGCAGCTATGAAGCCGCCGGGTTTGCTTCAGGGAAAATTTATTTTTAAGAAGCTTCCCAATGGAAACTGTAAACAGTTCATCACGACCTCTTATGTAGGCCTACAGTTCAAAATTCATGTTTAACTGAATAAACAGCTAGTAAACACAAGTACATCTTATTGAACATAGTTTATTTTCATCACCAATTATCATAGTAGAACAGCTTTCTCAAGCAGTTTGTGATGCATTCTGGAAACAGGAGATGAGCCCCTGGTCTAATGCGCCACCTGGCTTGAGAAACCCGTTCTCAAAGACTTACTTTTAGTCATTATTTGGGTAGCACACATATTCTGAATGCCTTCGGCAGAATTCAAATGAGCCATTTTAATCTAGATTAATCTAGATTAATTCCAAAATTAATCTAGATTAAAAAAATTAATCTATGCCCACCCCTAATATATATATATATATATATATATATATCACACACACACACACACACACACAGTGTCAGGGTTCTGTCACTTCGGTCTAGTGTTATTCATGGTTTTGTGACAGAGCCCTGATACTCCCATCATGTCTGCGTTTTCATGTGAGCGCGCGGCTTCGAGTGTGCTCGAGTCGCGCGCTCTCTCTCGTCTGCGTGCCTTGTTTCATGTTGGAGCGTGGTGTTTGGATCCCGGCACTCATGTCTTGAGTTTTGGTCACGTGACGGGGTTCGGACACTCGCGCTCCATTTTCTGTCATTGTGTGAGTGCGCGGTCTCGAGTTCGCTCGGCACCGCGCACTCTTGTCCACGTGGGTTTTGTTGTGTTGCACGCAGTTCGTGTTTCTATCGGCTGCGTGCATTTATGTTGTATCTTGTGCTGTGTGGCACGCAGCTTGTATATTCATTGGCTGCGTGCTTTCATGTTGTCATGTCTTGTGTGAACACGTGGCTTATGAGTTTTCTCATTAGCTGCGTGTTCATGTCCTGTTTTGCACATGGCTGGTGATTTGTTTGCTGGCCATGTGCTTGTGTTTCTGTTTTGTGTGAGTACGTGGCTTCTGTCCTAGTTTTCTGTGTGCCACGTGCTCATGTCAATTTGTCTTGACCCCACCCATCTTGTTACCTGGTTATTGATTAATTTTCCCCAGCTGCTTTCCCTCATTACCCTCATCATTTGCTCCCTTTATAATCTCCTTGTGTTTGCAGTTCCGTGTGGGTTCGTTACCTAATGTTAGATGTCGTCTGTGTCCTGTCCTGTCCTGCCTTGTCCTGTCTAGCCTTGTCCTGTCCAGCCCTGCCTGCTAGCCAGCCAGTTTGTTTTTCCCCTACGGGGTAGTTTTTGTTTGTTTGTTTTATTATTGTGAATAAAAAGCCTATTTTCCTCCAGCAATTGGGTCCTTGCAATCTCCTTCACCCCCGATACCTGACACACACACTTCTTGCTTTTTATAATTTTTTCATTAATATTTTGCAAGGTGTAGGCCTATGTTAATTTACAGGCTTAGAAAACAAACAACAAAAAGAGTGCAATATGCTGATATAGAAAAACGAATATATACACTGACCAAAATTATAAACGCAACACTTTTGTTTTTGCCCCCATTATTCATGAGCTGAGCTTAAAGATCTAAGACTTTTTCTATGTACACAAAAAGCCTATTTCTCTCAAATATTGTTCACAAATTTGTCTAAATCAGTGTTAGTGAGCAATTCTCTTTTGTTTGCATAACCAAACAATTTCTGCACAAACTGTCAGAAACCTTCTCAGGGAAGCTCATGCTCGTCATCCTCATCTGGGTTTCGACCTGACTGCAGTTTGTCGTCGTAACAGACTTGAGTGGGCAAATAGTCACATTCAATGGGGTCTGGCACTTTGGAGAGGTGTTCTCTTCACGGATGAATCACGGTTTTCACTGTACAGGGCAGATGGCAGACCGCATGTATGGCGTTGTGTGAGCGGTTTGCTGATGCCAACATTGTAGATTGAGTGGCCCATGGTGACGGTGGGGTTATGGTATGGGCAGGCGTATGTTATGGACAATGAACACAGGTTAATTTTATTGATGGCATTTTGAATGCACAGAGATACTGTGACGAGATCCTGAGGCTCATTGTTTTGCCATTCATCCACGACCATCACCTCATGTTGCAGCATGAAAATGCACGGTCCCATGTTGCAAGGATCTGTACACAAATCCTGAAAGCTGAAAACATCCCAGTTCTTGCATGGCCAGCATACCAACCGGACATGTCACCCATTGAGCATGATTGGGATGCTCTGGATCGGCGTATACAACAGCGTGTTCCAGTTCCAGCAACTTCGCTCAGCCATTGAAGAGGATTGGACCAACATTCCACAGGCCACAATCAACAACCTGATCAACTCTATGCGAAGGAGATGTTGCATTGCGTGAGGCAAATGCTGACAATACAAATGTATAGCCTGAATGCACTGTAAGTCGCTTTGGATAAAAGCGTCTGCTAAATGCATAAATGGTGGTCACACCAGATACTGACTGGTTTTCTGTAAATGTAATGATACTGTGTGGTTGTAAAGACTGTGAAGCTGTTTCATTCATATACATGACAGCTGCTCTCTTTAGGTCAGCGATAGCAAGAATGCAGGTTTAAATGTTTAAATCACACTGACTGATGTGATTGTTTGCTGCATGGCAGTGGCGGAGCCAGGATGTTTCGGGTGGCCAGGGAGGGGCCAGCAACCAGCCTGGGGTGGCACAGAAATCTACATTATTTCAATATAAAAATGTGGTTGACTATAACGTATTAGACCATTTTAGTTCCTAAAACAGAGTTGAATACAATTAATTTCTACTTAATTTTAATTGAGATATTTGTAAATTATTATATCAAGTAATACTGAGTCAATACGACAATTTTTGTATTATTCCTCACCTCCAGGTATTTTAATCAAGGGGCTCACTATAGCTTAATTGCTCTGTCAGTTTGGTTCTGGCTCTCAAAACCCCCCAAAAACTTGTTCTCTAACATTACATACTCATGGATGAGACATGCAGTTAGTGATACGAATGTGAAAAAGGCCGGAAGACAAGAGCACATAAATGCCAGATTGTAAAATGAGTTGTTTTATGCATTTAAATGGTTTCATTTTCGTTTGTATAGCTCATGCTTTCTAGTATAAGTGCACTTTGCTCACATTTACTTGTGCATTAAATTACAAATTAAAATACATATCAGCTTGCGCCTTATTGTGATCTGGAATTGCACAAGAGCCTATATTTTAGTATGCATTTGAGAGACGTTCTGAAATGTAATGCATAAATACATGCATGCACAATTTGCAGCTTTAATCGCCTTTTTTTGTAATTTCACGTCGTATGCTCATAGTTTCTTGTGCGCTCATTTATGATGACGCGATCAGGCGTGCGCCGTGAGCACAGTGACAGCTGACAGGACAGGAAAGTTGGCTTTCAAACCTGTCCTTACAAGCAACCCTGCCCTGCACATTTTGTATGTCTCCCTTATCAGACACACATGATTCATCTCATCAGCTCGTTAATAGAGACCTGAATTGGGTGTGTCTAATAAGGGAGACATACAAAATGAGCAGAGCAGGGGTGCTTGTAGGACATGTTTAAAAACCACTGCCTTAGGCAACTGCCTGCTCTGCCTGTAGCTAGCGCCGACCCTGATGTCCTGCATACTTTTCTGGGTCTTCACAGTGTTAATTGTTTGTTAGTCAATGGGACAGACACAAGCCTCACGGTTTTCATCCAAAATATCTTAAATTGTGTTCTGAAGGCGAACAAAGCTTTTACAGGTTTGGAACCACATGGGGGTAAGCAATTACGACACAATTTTCATTTTGGGGTGGAGTAACTTTTAAAGTAAAACATTTATTATGTTTATTTTGTGAGTTTAATAAAACTTATCTTTGTTGGTGAAATGATGCAAGTTGTGTGACTTAGTTCCAGAAAGGCGTATAAGGGTGTGCTTTAGTGAAGTGCTATGGAGCTTCTGGGGGAAACAGTGTGATTTTATGCTCAGTGCTACGGGTTCAAGGCTATTAGCCCTGTCCGGGCTGTTGAAAGCCCTGGCTTGCACTGGCCTGACAGTATAAAAGCAGCTATTGCCAGATCTCCAGGTCTCTGTAGCATTTGAATCATAAGCCTGTTTCTGTTATTGTTTGTTTATTATTTTGCCTGTCTACACATTTTTATGTATTTA
Source organism: Oxygymnocypris stewartii (assembly GCA_003573665.1). Taxonomy (NCBI): domain Eukaryota; kingdom Metazoa; phylum Chordata; class Actinopteri; order Cypriniformes; family Cyprinidae; genus Oxygymnocypris; species Oxygymnocypris stewartii. The sequence continues at coordinate 628,126 of QVTF01003615.1, forward strand.
TTTGATACAGATTTCTACTTCAGTTGAAATATAAAATTGAACTAATTCATTTGTCTAATCAATAGGCCTAATCGAATTCATAACTCTGAAATTATTTCCACACAACATGCAAAAACAGTTCTCTCATACATGAAAACTCATGTGGTACTTAAAGGCTGTTTTATATCTGTAACTTTTTCCACAGTAACCACATGTGAATGGCTTCTCTCCAGTGTGAACTCTCATGTGCCTGTTAGGGGTATCTTTTCGGGTGAAACTTTTGTTGGAATGTGGAAGGCTTCTCTCCTGTGTGAATTCTTATGTGGTCTTTAAAGTGTTGTTTTTGACTGAAACTCTTTCCACACTGAGGGCATATATAGGACTTCTCTTCAGTGAATTATGTGTCTGTTAAAGCTTCCTTTTTTGAGTAAAACTTATTCCACACTGTTGGTAGGTAAAAATGTTCTCTCCACTGTGAACTGTCATGTGGGAATTAAGGTTTCCTTTCAAACTGAAACTTCTTCCACACTGAGGGCAGGGCACGTGTACGGCTTCTCTCCAGTGTGAACACTCATGTGTCTGTTAAGGCTTTCTTTCTGAGTGAAACTCTTCTCACACTGAGGGCATGTGTAAGGTTTCTCTCCAGTGTGAACTCTCATGTGCTTTTTAAGGCTTCCCTTAAGAGTGAATCTTTTTCCACACTGTCGGCAGATGAAAGGGCACTCTTCTGTGTGAATTTCATGTGGACTTTAAGGTTTCCTTTCAAACTGAAACTTCTTCCGCACTGTGGGCATGGGTAAGGTTTTTCTCCAGTGTGAACTATCATGTGTCTTTTAAGGCTTACTTTTTGAGATAAATGCTCTCCACATTGTTGGCAGGTATGAGGCTTCTCTCCAGAGTGAACTCTCATGTGGACTTTAAGCTTTTCATGTTGGTTGAAACACATTTTACACTGTTGGCAGGTGAAATTACTTCTAGTTCCTGTCTTTTTAGCCCTTTTTTGTGAGGAAGTCTTTTCAGCCTGGGAGCAACTAAAAGTGTTTTCTCCTGTAATGAAATCATGATTCTTATATTAATCTTTTACTTCCATTTCAATCAGCACTTCACTCTCCTTTTTCAGCACCATCAGGTCTAAGGCAAAAAGAGACAAATGCAAATTAAAACCAGATTAATTGCACAAAGAAACAGACAACAAAACATTTAGACATGTGAGTCATCTAGATCCTATACCCAGGGACCGAGTGCATAAGGCCTAGATGTTTATGTAAGACATCGATGTCCTGTCTATAACAATGTCCTTCGAAATACATGCTGTGCCGCTTCTTTTTACCCCTGAGCGAAGATTGAAAAATAACTTAACTCCGATCAGACTACATCAGACTTTGATGACTGCAGCACCAATCTGCATATTCTCAATAAATAATCCTGCTGAAGATACACCAGTCTCTCCTGGTGTAACGAGGACACTGAGGCTGAGTGAGAATCCATGTGCGGAAGTTTATTAAAGGCAGTTACCACAAACACATATGAGAAGGCAGGCAGAGGGTCAAAACCAAAGTAGCAGTCCGATCTGTCAACATACAAAGGGGATTTCCAAAAGGCAAGAGTGAGTAGTCAGGCAATAGGTCTAAGCAAAAGCATCAGTCCGATCAGGTAACTAAAACAAAGGGGATAATCCAGGTAACCGAAAAACAGAGAGCTAGGCAGAATCATACACCGTAGTCAGGCAGGGAAGATCAGGGAATAACGCTTGGTAAGGCAGGTAAACTGGCAATACTTCGCAATGAGTACAAGTAAGGTCTCTGGTTATAAAGTATTTCAAACAGGAAATGAGTGTAGAAGAAATAGAGGGAGTGGAGCACAGTCAGTACTCGGGTGAAGGCTCCCTCTGCTGGTTTGGCATTACAGAACCCCCCCCTCTAGGAGCGACTCCTGGAGCTCGACATGGGCGTCCCCATGGTTGTGGCACTGGTCGGACAGGTCTGGCTCGATGAAATTCTTCGATGAGAGATGGATCCAAAATGTCCATAGCCCTCCCAGTCCACCAGATATTGGAGCCGACCCCCTCTTCGTCTTGAGTCTAGTAACTCATTCACTTGATAAGCAGGAGTTCCTTCAATGGGGCCTCATGGCCAGGGTCAGCATTCAAGTGGATGGGTTTGAGGAGGGAGACATGGAAATAGGGAGAGATACGGTAGTTAGCAGGAAGCTCCAATTGGTAAGTGACCTCGTTAATTCTCTTAAGAATTTTAAAAGGGCCAACATACCTTGGACTGAGCTTCCTGCTTGGTAGCCTTAACTTGATGTTCTTTGTTGAGAGCCAGACCCATTGTCCTGGTTGGTAGGGAGGATGTGGGCGACGTCGTCTGTTGGCCTGGAACTCCTGTGTTCTCACGGCCCGCTGGAGACAGACGTGTGCAGTGTCCCACACCCTCTCGCTACGTCGAATCCAGTCGTCCACCGCTGGGACCAAGGAAGGTTTGCCAGACCACGGGAAAAGGGGGGCTGGAACCCCAGGACACACTGAAAGGGGGTCAAGCCTGTGGATGTGTGTGTGAGAGAGTTCTGAGCATATTCTGCCCAGGGTAGAAACTCAGACCATCGATGTTGCTCTCGACTGCAGTAGGTTCACAAGTATCTGCCGATTTCTTGGTTGAGGCGTTCAACTTGGCCGTTGGCTTGGGGATGATATCCTGACTTGAGACTAACGTTGATATCTAATTGTTTGCAGAAAGCTCTCCAGACTTGGGAAGTGAATTGTGTCCCCCGATCACTGACAATATCTTCTGGGAGACCATATACTCTGAAGACATGGTGGAACAGGGCTTGGGCTGTTTCTATGGCGGTGGGTAGTCCTTTGAATGGGATTAAGCGACAGGATTTGGAGAAACAGTCTATAATGACTAGAATGGTGGTGAAATGGTTGGAGGGAGGTAGATCAGTGACAAAGTCTATGAATAGGTGGGACCATGGGCGTTGTGGGATGGGTAGTGGTTGTAGGAGACCGGAGGGTAATTCTTTAGGGGTTTTGGACTGGGCACAGACTTGACAAGACGTTACATAAGCGGTAACCTCTCTAGCCATTGCAGGCTACCAAAATTAATTTTGTTGCAGACGGATATTCCGAGAAATACCGGGGTGGCCTGCACTAATGGAAGCGTGGATCCATTGCATGATACGTTGACATAGACATAGGGGTACGTACTGTTTGTCAGGGGGGCAGTGAGCAGGTGGTTCATGTTCTTGTTGTAATTCCTCCATGATATCCCAGGAAACTGGAGCGAGGATGACAGAGTGAGGGAGGATGAGCTCCGGGATGAGATGTTCAGTGGGAAGATCGTACCGTCTGGAGAGAGCATCTGCTTTACAGTTCTTACTGCCGGGCCGATAGGTTACGGTAAACTGGAAGCGAGTGAAGAATAGAGCCCAGCGAGCTTGGCGTGGGTTAAGACGTTTCGTACTTTTGATATACTCCACATTTTTGTGATCAGTGATGACTTGGAACGGGTGGGCCGCCCCCTCTAACAAGTGTCGCCACTCCTCGATGGCTGCCTTCATGGATAGCAGTTCCTTGTTCCCCACATCATAGTTTCGTTCAGCGGCTGTTAGTTTCCTTGAAAAGAATGCGCATGGATGTAGTTTGCCTGGTTGCCCATGCCTCTGTGAGAGTACTGCCCCTATTCCACAGTCGGAGGCATCCACTTCTACTACAAAAGGTAAACTGGGTTCTGGGTGTTTCAGAATGGGGGCAGATGTTAATCTTTCCTTTAGGGTGATAAAGGCTTCGGTGGCCTCTTTAGTCCATCTTAGCTTTGTGGGTTTACCCTTTAGAAGTGATGTTAGGGGGGACGCTACGGTGCTGTAGTGGCGGATGAAACGTCTGTAGAAGTTTGCAAAGCCTAAGAATCTTTGTAATTCCTTGACTGTCATGGGCTGGGGCCATTCGGTGACTGCTTGAACCTTTAATCCATCCATCTTTACGCCATCGTGACTTATGTGGTAGCCTAGAAACGAGGTTTGATTAACATGGAATTCACATTTCTCCTCTTTGACATAGAGTTGATTTTCGAGTAGTCGAGAGAGGACTACTTTAACATGGTTGATATGCTCTGCCTCAGACTTGGAATAGATGAGTGTCATCAATATAGGCTACCACAAACTGGTTGAGAAGGTCCTGAAATATTTCGTTGATGAAGGATTGGAAGATGGCGGGTGAGTTGGCAAGCCCATACGGCATAACTTGGTACTCATAGTGCCCCCTAGTGGTGAGAAAAGCAGTTTTCCACTCATCGCCTTCTTTAATCCTGACTAAGTTGTAGGCACTTCTTAAGTCCAATTTTGTGAAAATGGTGGCTTCCCGCAGCTGTTCTAGGGCAGATGGTACTAAAGGAAGTGGATAACGAAATTTGATAGTCACATTATTTAGTCCTCTGTAATCGATGCAGGGCCTTATTCCTCCATTTTTCTTTTCAACAAAGAAGAATCCTGCAGCGGCTGGAGATGTAGATGGATGAATAAAACCAGAGTCCAGAGCCTCTGCAATATACTCTTCCATTGCTTGACATTCGTTTCGGGAGAGAGGGTAAACTTTGCTTCGGGGAGGCATGGCATTGGGAAGCAGATCGATGGCACAGTCCCAGGGTCGGTGTGGTGGTAGCTGCGTGGCTTTGGCCTTGCTAAAGACTTCAGAAAGATCGTAGTAATAGGCAGGGATACTCACAGTATTGAGGGTAATAGGACTTTCAATGCTGGTGGTGAGACATGGTTGGGGCTTAGTGGGAAAGCAGTTATTTATACAAAATGTGGACCAATGAGTAAGCTCACCATGATACCAGGAAATGTCAGGGTCGTGAATAGATAGCCAGGGATGTCCCAGGATGATTTTGAGTTTGGGAGAGTCAACGATGTACAGTGTGATGGATTCCTGATGCACCAGACTGACATTGAGTGTGAGAGTTTTTTTTTGTTTGAGTGATCCCCTCTCCAATGAGTGTGTCATTGATGGCCTTGATTTTGATTGGTGGGGCGCATGGTTGTATGGGGATGTTATACTTTGTGACAATGTTCAATGTTCTTATTAATCAGGTTCAGAGCGGCTCCAGAGTCAATCATCGTCAATTCAAGAGACAATGTCTCAGTCCTGAGAGTAATAGGTAAGGTAAATGATCTGTTACTGAGTAATGAAAAATGTTCAATATTTACCCTGGGAGCCGCTTGGGATTTGTGTGGACATCCTAGACTGTGAGGGCCTGCCTCACCGCAGTAAAAGCATAACTGATGTTGCCGACGCCTCTCCTTTTCCCCTTCAGAAAGTCGGGAGACGTTGAGTTGCATGGGTTCGTCATGAGGGCGTGCCTCAATAGTGACTGGAATTTGTGGGCTGCTCGAATTTCCCCTGCTGCCCTTGCGTTTCGGGGCTTGTCTCATGAGGTTTTCAATTCTTATAGCCAGAGTGACAAATTCAGAAAAGGAGGAATCCTCTCCTTTACAAGCTAGTTTGGTTTGCAGTTCAGTGTTGAGTCACTAAGTCAGATAATGAGGAAGAACCAAATTGCCTATCACAGCTATGCTGATGATACCCAGATCTACCTAGCCTTATCTCCAAATGACTATAGCCCCATTGACTCTCTCTGCCAATGCATTGATGAAATTAACAGTTGGATGTGCCAAAACTTTCTTCAGTTAAACAAGGAGAAAACTGAAGTCATTGCATTTGGAAACAAAGAGGAAGTTCTCAAGGTGAATGCATACCTTGACTCTAGGGGTCAAACAACTAAAAATCAAGTCAGAAATCTTGGGGTGATTCTGGAGACAGACCTTAGCTTTAGTAGTCATGTCAAAGCAGTAACTAAATCAGCATACTATCATCTCAAAAACATTGCAAGAATTAAATGTTTTGTTTCCAGTCAAGACTTGGAGAAACTTGTTCATGCCTTTATCACCAGTAGGGTGGATTATTGTAATGGTCTCCTCACCGGCCTTCCAAAGAAGACCATTAGACAGCTGCAGCTCATCCAGAACGCTGCTGCCAGGATTCTGACTAGAACCAGAAAATATGAGCATATCACACCAGTCCTCAGGTCCTTACACTGGCTTCCAGTTACATTTAGGATTGATTTTAAAGTACTTCTACTCGTTTATAAGTCGCTCAATGGCCTAGGACCTAAATATATGTCAGATATGCTCACTGAATATAAACCTAAGAGACCACTCAGATCAGTAGGATCGAGTCAGTTAGAAATACCAAGGGTTCACACAAAACAAGGGGAGTCCGCTTTTAGCTATTATGCCGCCCGCAGCTGGAACCAGCTTCCAGAAGAGATCAAATGTGCTAAAACATTAGCCACATTTAAATCCGGTCTCAAAACTCATCTATTTAGCTGTGCATTTGTTGAATGAGCACTGTGCTACGTCCGAACTGACTGCATTATTTTATGTATAATCCTTTTCTATTTAACTGTTTTAAATTTAATTTTAAATCAATGTCTATATCATTTTAAATTTCCTTATTTTATTATTTTTAACTCCTTGTTTTTATTGCTGTGAATTATTATTTCACTTTCTTTTATGTAAAGCACTTTGAATTACCACTGTGTATGAAATGTGCTATACAAATAAACTTGCCTTGCCTTGCCTTGCGACTATGTTGAAACATGGCTTTTAAGGAGATATCATTCCAACCACTCTGTACAGCAATGTTCTGAATTCAACAGCGTATTCAGCGGCGGTGCGGTTACCTTGTTTGAGGTTAATGATTTGTCACATCTTTGCCTCCGGCAGGGTATTCAAACACTTCACGGAGTTGTTGGATGAAATAATCGACTGAATATCTGAACCGTGAATCAGAGTCCCAAATCGCTTGAGCCCAATCGATAGCTCTCCCTGTTAACAGCGTCATTAAGTATGCACATTTATTTTCCTCTGATTCGAATTTATCCCCTTGATGATCAAAGTACAGTTTAATTTGACAAACGAAGCCTTTACATTGTTTGGCAGTACCATCAAACTTATCAGGAAGGGCAAAGCTTACCGTCTTCGGCGTGAGTGGTGGGAGTGATTGGATGTAGTGCGTTAGATGTTCGTTGACGGATTGGAGCTTGGTTAGTTCTTGGTACCCCTTTAACATCTCGCTTTGATAAGCAAATGCTGCTTGCAGGTTCGAAACTTCCGCTGGATTCATGGTAGGCGAAGTATTCTGTAACGAGGACGCTGAGGCTGAGTGAGAATCCATGTGCGGAAGTTTATTAAAGGCAGTTACCATAAACGCATACGAGTAGGCAGGTAATATAGGTCTAAGCAAAAGCACCAGTCCGATCAGGTAACCAAAACAAAAGGGATAATCCAGGTAACTGAAAAACAGAGAGCTAGGCAGAATCATACACAGTAGTCAGACAGGGAAGATCAGGGAATAACGCTCGGTAAGGCAGGTAAACTGGCAATACTTCGCAATGAGTACAAGTAAGGTCTCTGGTTATAAAGTATTTCAAACAGGAAATGAGTGTAGAAGTAGAGGGAGTGGAGCACAGTCAGTACTCAGGTGAAGGCTCCCTCTGCTGGTTTGGCATTACACCTGGATCCAGTTGTTCAAAAGTTTTTTTTTTGCAGATCCCGAGCACCACTGGCAATCATCTAATCTTTTAAAATGTGTGGTAAGTACTGCTGCTCCACAGTATACACAGAGTATGTGTGATCGCGAATCTTGAAATTAAAAGTAAAATGCGAACATGGATTCAAAAGAAGTTTCAATGGCCTGCAATTTATATATGGTGTAATTACCCAATGATATAATTGCGATAGAAAGTATTGAAATATATTTTTTCCTCCCATCTCCTATTTATTCCCTTTAGAGTTTCCGTAGTACACATTTCCTTTCTGGTAGGTATACGATTCAAGGCACATCCCTAATAGCTACAATATTAAATTTTTTCCATTCCATCGTATTGCATTGAATCACATCGTGTTGAATCGAATTTAAATCGTATCGTACTGCATCATAATAGGGGTGAATTGTATCGCATTGGTATGAATGTATTGTCTCGTTAGCTCTGCATTTGCATATCGCATTAGTCATAGTTATGGAGATTCACCTCCCTATTAGGGGTACAGGTGGAAAGACATATCTGATTATAATTTGATAAAGCATCTTCAGGTTCTTATCAAAGAAGGATTTGGTGCACTGGTACACTGTCCCTATCAAATAAACTACAAATAGTATGTGTATATATATATAAGAGATGTGTATCTCCATAACTGTAAGAGTCCTGAATCAGAATCCTTCATGCGGGCAGGTACCCACCTATGAGGCGCCGTACTGTACAAAAGAGAAGTGAACGCAGAGAGACCGAAAGTGCGCGAGAGAGAGGCCGAGTGTGTCCGAGAGAGAGCGACAGTGTGCGAGATTTTTATGATTTTTATGATTTTGTTTCACTGCATTTCATGTCAGTGCAACAATATGCAGAGATATTTCACAGATCTAAACACTTGCATGAGATTTTATGAAGAAAGTATGCTATTGAGACATTTTAACAGCATGGAGCACTGTCATAGATTACTAGAGGAACATTCTCGTATTCTGTCTATAATGTTGGACCTTTCAAGACACTCAGGTAAAATTAGTTGTAGACATGATTAATCAAATGTATGAAAAAGATTATAGTATCAGTTTAACCCTCAAGCATCCTTCGTGTAAGGTTAGCAGCTCTTAATTGGTTCTTTGTGGACAAATTTGGTGACTTTCCTGATATCTTGGGATGTAAGCAATTAGGTATGAGAGTCCATGCTGTATTGTGAATACATCACAGCTGAAGGGAGTTGTTAGTTACCACACAATAAAAAATTATTTAAACCAAATATGTTTGTATTGAAAAGTTGGTTGAATGCTGTCCTTCTGCTAAAAAATAGTTCCTGACAGTAACAGTAAACAGCAAGAGAATGTTCCGAACATGCCTCATCTAGAGGAGCTTAAATAAAAGCAGAGAATAGGAGCTCTTATCATCCACTGTATCATTTATTGTTTTAACACCATGATACTTTCCCACAAACATATACAGGTGCTGGTCATAGAATATCATCAAAAAGTTGATTTATTTCACTAATTCCATTCAAAAAGTGAAACTTGTATAATGTATACATTCATTCCACACAGACTGATATATGTCAAATGTTTATTTCTTTTAATTTTGATGATTATAAGTGACAACTAATGAAAACCCCAAATTCAGTATCTCAGAAAATTAGAATATTGTGAAAAGGTTCAATATTGAAGACACCTGGTGCCACACTCTAATCAGCTAATTAACTCAAAACACCTGCAAAGGCCTTTAAATGGTCTCTCAGTCTAGTTCTGTAGGCTACACAATCATGGGGAAGACTGCTGACTTGACAGTTGTCCAAAAGACGACCATTGACACCTTGCACAAGGAGGGCAAGACACAAAAGGTCATTGCAAAAGAGGCTGGCTGTTCATAGGGCTCTGTGTCCAAGCACATTAATAGAGAGGTGAAGGGAAGGAAAAGATGTGGTAGAAAAAAAGTGTACAAGCAATAGGGATAACCGCACCCTGGAGAGGATTGTGAAACAAAACCCATTCAAAAATGTGGGGGAGATTCACAAAGAGTGGACTGCAGCTGGAGTCAGTGCTTCAAGAACCACTACACACAGACGTATGCAAGACATGGGTTTCAGCTGTCGCATTCCTTGTGTCAAGCCACTCTTGAACAACAGACAGCGTCAGAAGCATCTCGCCTGGGCTAAAGACAAAAAGGACTGGACTGCTGCTGAGTGGTCCAAAGTTATGTTCTCTGAGGAAAGTAAATTTTGCATTTCCTTTGGAAATCAGGGTGCCAGAGTCTGGAGGAAGAGGCACAGAATCCACGTTGCTTGAGGTCCAGTGTAAAGTTTCCACAGTCAGTGATGGTTTGGGGTGCCATGTCATCTGCTGGTGTTGGTCCACTGTGTTTTCTGAGGTCCAAGGTCAACACAGCCGTATACCAGGAAGTTTTATAGCACTTCATGCTTCCTGCTGCTGACCAACTTTATGGAGATCCAGATTTCATTTTCCAACAGGACTTGGCACCTGCACACAGTGCCAAAGCTACCAGTACCTGGTTTAAGGACCATGGTATCCCTGTTCTTAATTGGCCAGCAAACTCGCCTGACCTTAACCCCATAGAAAATCTATGGGGTATTGTGAAGAGGAAGATGCGATATGCCAGACCCAACAATGCAAAAGAGCTGAAGGCCACTATCAGAGCAACCTGGGCTCTCATAACACCTGAGCAGTGCCACAGACTGATCGACTCCATGCCATGCCGCATTGCTGCGGTAATTCAGGCAAAAGGAGCCCCAACTAAGTATTGAGTGCTGTACATGCTCATACTTTTCATGTTCATACTTTTCAGTTGGCCAAGATTTCTAAAAATACTTTCTTTTTATTGATCTTAAGTAATATTCTAATTTTCTGAGATACTGAATTTGGGGTTTTCATTAGTTGTCACTTATAATCATCAAAATTAAAAGAAATAAACACTTGAAATATATCAGTCTGTGTGGAATGAATGTATACATTATACAAGTTTCACTTTTTGAATGGAATTAGTGAAATAAATCCACTTTTTGATGATATTCTAATTATATGACCAGCACCTGTATATCTGCTTATATCTCTCAGGATGAGAAAACTTCTGTTTTTTCCGTCTTTTAGTTTTAAAACAGACCGATTCGCGGCACGGCAGTTTGCAAGCGTCATTACTAGAGTACGGATACTCGGCTGAAACGAGTATCCGGTACGGATAAAGCACTTTTGCCGAGTACGAGTATCATACGAGTCAATATCTGTGCTTGTATTGAATAAAAATTCTCATTGGGTAGCTGACTGTGTCTGCGTTCTGTGATAGGCTAGTCACAGCGCCCCTCCCCTACACACACAGATGTATTGTGTTGCTGTGTCCCGTAAAAATCACACTGATCATAAAAAATTAAAAGTTGTAAAAAGAAAGTTATGTTGAGATGAAAACTCTTGTTCATTACATTTTACTTCATAATTGCAACCGCATTCATTGTTGCAAAACTTGTTCTGTATATAGTTCGTTTGTTATCGTGATCAAAACCATTGATCTGAAGCTCAATGCTGATGCTGTCATGTAAATAGTTTTCTAATCAGCAATAAATATAACAATTTCTGATCAACCCATATCAATTGCATGCTTAAAATAACATACCAGTTAAAGCCCCGCCCATTTCAAGACAACCCGACCCACTTCCAGGTTAAATCCCACCCACTTCCGGGTTAGGCCCCGCCCAGTCCGAGTACAGATACGGATACAGATAATTCATATGGTTAACAGATACAGATACAGATAATGCTGTACTCGCTCATCCCTAGTCATTACAGTGTAAACTGATGGACATGTGAACATAGCTACAGAATCATGCCTGAAACAGAAAACTAATAAATACAGTAATTTTCCCTCCTCACACTGTGGGCTTCCACACAGACACACGCAAATTTAGGAAAAGTAGCCAAGTCTTGTACCGCTCAGATTAAGAAAATATAAAAAAGGAAGAAAAAAAATGTTTTGCCCACATTTGTCTCAAAGGATTCTTGAGGGTTAACATATTGTCTTTTCATAGGATAATCAAATTACGTCCATGTTGTCGGAGTTACATGACAGCCTCTCAGAAATGTTATTGCAACTGGAAATAATCCTCCACCCCAACACACACCAGCAATTCGAATATCTGTGTCTAGGACTGGAGGGAGACCAAGGTGATTATGTTATGTTATTATTAGTATTTATTTTAAAGTAAACACATTTCTGATGACAGGCTACCCGAACATACATTAAACATATCTCCAGCATAGAACATCACTGTGTTACATATGGAACAACTAATATTTTATGTACAATTTTATAGTGAGACTTTAGTGTCAATGTATGCTGAATTAATGTATGAATGCAGCAGGGTAACAGCTGGTACGGTGTTTGATATGGGTTTTAAATTAATATGCAGGCAATAGATTTTACGAGGATTTTATGAGCAGAGTTGGATAAAACGGAATAACAATGTAATGAAGATTAATTCTAAAGTGCATCTGACATAATTCCACACAAGTACATTAAATATACTAAAAGTCTGCTTTTCCTTATTTATTCTTACACAGGTATGATCTGACCAGAGAGCAGCTGACCCAGCTAAGAGAAACTGGAATGTCATGGACCGCTATCTCTACCTGTTTAGGTGTCAGCTGTTAGGGATGAGCGAGTACAGCATTATCTGTATCTGTTAACCATATGAATTATCTGTATCCGTATCTGTACTCGGACTGGGCGGGGCCTAACCCGGAAGTGGGTCGGGTTGTCTTGAAATGGGCGGGGCTTTAACCGGTATGTTATTTTAAGCATGCAATTGATATGGGTTGATCAGAAATTGTTATATTTATTGCTGATTAGAAAACTATTTACATGACAGCATCAGCATTGAGCTTCAGATCAATGGTTTTGATCACGATAACAAACGAACTATATACAGAACAAGTTTTGCAACAATGAATGCGGTTGCAATTATGAAGTAAAATGTAATGAACAAGAGTTTCTCAACATAACTTTCTTTTTTTAACTTTTAATTTTTTTTGATCAGTGTGATTTTTTTTATTTTTTTTTTTTTTTTTTATTTCCACACCAGGTATGTGTGTGTGTGTAGCTAATTAATTTGTAATATAGTTTTATACCACAACTACCTTTATTTTTTTTTTAAATACAGCAAGAAAGTGTTAGACACTCAGTGCGTGAAGTAAAAAAAACTGGTTAGAGCCAGCTGACGGTTTAAAAAAAAAAAAAAAATCTCAGACAGGCAGAGACGCGAGTCGCATTCTACCAAGCACCACGTCTGAACAAACCCCATGTTTACCAAAACTCTACTGGTTAATAAGTAAGTACTACAAACCAAAGTAAAAAACAAACCTGAAGCTGAAGAAACCCTAAACGTTAACGGAAAAAACCCGCGAACCTGAGTGACTGAGGGAGAGACAGAGAGCGAGCGCGCACTGTTCTCTTCTCAGTGTTCTGTGTGTGAGTGAGCAGAGTGGGACACAGCAACACAATACATCTGTGTGTGTAGGGGAGGGGTGCTGTGACTAGCCTATCACAGAACACAGACACAGTCAGCTACCCAATGAGAATTTTTATTCAATCCGAGCACAGATATTGACTCGTATTACTCGTATGATACTCGTACTCGGCAAAAGTGCTTTATCCGTACCGGATACTTGTTTCAGCCGAGTATCCGGCTCAACTATATCAGCTGTAGAACCATGCGTAGACGATGCCTTCAGTATGGCATTTAAATAGATTTCAGCACCATTTCAGATCTTGACCTCGATGCACTGATTCATTCAATAATCAGTCAAACACCTAATGCCGGAGTTGCACTTGTCCAAGGCAAGTGAAGTATGCTTATACTGATGACCCTGACATTGTTCAATTGCATAGGAAGTCTGAGAAGTAGAGGACTCTCTATCCAAAGATGACGTGTCCGGGAACGACTGGCAGACATGCAACTAGGAGGAGTATATAATGTTAGAGTACCATTTACATTTACATTTAGTCATTTAGCAGCATTTTATCCAAAGCGACTTACAATTGGGGAGTACATAAAACGATTAATCTTGAAGAGGCAAACATACAGAGGAAGTTCCAATAACACCAAGTCTCAGGCATTGTTCAAATAAGTACAAGCTAGCAAGGGAAGGAGAGAAAGATAAAGAGAAAGATGAAGATTTTGAAAAAGTGAAAGTATTTTTATTTTTTTCATGTAGTCAAGTAGAGTTGAAAGAGATGAGTTTTCAGTTGTTGCTTGAAAATTGACAGGGATCCAGCATTCCGGATGGGGGTGGTAAGATCATTCCACCGGCCAGGAACGGTGAAAGAGAATGTTCTGGAGAGTGATTTTGAGCCTCTCTGTGATGGTACCACGAGGCGTCGCTCACTAGCAGATCTCAGGCTTCTGGAGGGGATTTAAGTTCGTAATAGTGAGTGGAAGTAGGTGGGTGCTGAGCCTGTGGTTGTTCTATATGCAAGCATCAGTGTCTTGAACTGGATGCGAGCTGCAACTGGTAGCCAGTGCAAGGAGACAAAGAGAGGTGTAACATGGGCTCTTTTGGGCTCGTTGAAGACCAGTCGTGCCGCTGCATTCTGAATCATTTTTAAAGGTTTGATTGTGTTTGATGGAAGTCCAGCTAGAAGAGCATTGCAGTAGTCCAGTCTAGAAATGACAAGGGCCTGGACAAGAAGTTGTGCAGCATGCTCTGTCAGAAAGGGCCTGATCTTTCTGATGTTGTGTAGTGCAAACCTACAAGATCGAGCAGTCTTTGCAATGTGCTCTTTGAAGGTCAGCTGGTCATCGAAGATTACACCAAGATTTCTGACCGAAGCTGATGGGGTAATTGTTGACGAACGTAGCTGAATCGTGAAATCATGCTGTAGAGTTGGAGTTGCAGGGAAGACAAGAAGCTCAGTCTTTGCCAGGTTGAGCTGTAGATGGTTTTCTTTCATCCATGCCGAGATGTCCGCCAGGCAGCCTGAGATCCGTGCAGCTACTGTTGGATCATCTGGTCGAAATGAGAGATAGAGCTGTGTGTCATCAGCATAGAAATGGTAGGAGAAGCCATGTGCCTTTATGATGGGAGCCAGTGATGTAGTGTATGTGGAGAAGAGGAGGGGTCCAAGAACCGATCCCTGGGGAACCCCAGTGACCAATTTATGTGCTTTGGATACCTCCCCTCCCCAGGCCACCCTGAAAGACCGACCAGTGAGATAGGATTCAAACCAGCGAAGTGGAATCCCAGTGATATCCAGTGATGAGAGGGTGGACAGGAGGATCTGATGATTGACAGTGTCAAAAGCGGCAGAGAGATCCAGCAGAATGAGGACTGATAATTTGGAATTGGCTTTTGCAATTCGCAGGGCTTCATTGACCGATAGTAGCGCAGTCTCAGTTGAATGGCCACTCCTGAAACCTGACTGTTTAGTGTCCAGTTTGTTGTTCTGTGAAAGAAACAATGAGACCTGGTTAAAGACAACTCGTTCAAGTGTTTTGGCAATGAATGGAAGGAAAGAGACAGGTCTGTAGTTTTCTAAAAGAGAAGTGTTTAATGTAGTTTTGAGCAGTGGGGTTAGCCGAGCCTGCTTGAATGCAGTGGGGAAGATGCCTGTGAGGAGAGATGTGTTGATAATGTTTGTGAGTGCTGGTAGGAGTGCGGGAGAGATTGCTTGGAGAAGGTGTGAGGGGATAGGGTCTAGAGGACATGTTGTAGGATGGCTGGAGAGGAGAAGCTTGGATACTTCCGCCTCAGTGAGGGGACAGAAGGAGAAGATGGGAGTTTGAGCAGTGGATCTAGTTGGTTGGGGGTCCTGTGTGAGTGGAGGTGAAAACTGACTGCTGATTGTTTTAGTTTTGTTTGTAAAAAAAAGTTGCAAAGTCATCAGCTGTGATAGAAGTGGTGGGAGGTGGTGGAGGGGGACAGAGGAGAGAATTAAATGTTCTGAAGAGATCACGCATATCTGGAGCATTGTTGATCTTGTTATGGAAATGTGACGATTTGGCAGTGTGGACTTCAGCGGAGAAAGATGAAAGAAACGATTGATACATACTCAGGTCCGACGGCTCGTTTGATTTTCGCCATTTTCTCTCTGCCGCTCGGAGTCTGGTCCGATGTTCACCAAGAACATCAGATAAACAGGGGTTAGAAGTGGCAGTCCGTGCTGGCCTGGAGGAGAGAGGACAAATGTCATCTAGACAAGTGGTTAAAGTAGAGCATAAAGTATCAGTAGCAGCATTCACATCCAGAGATGAGAAAATGGTAGGTGAGGGAAGAGAGGAGGATACTACAGAGGAAAGATGTGAGGGAGAAAGGGAGCGTTGGTTTCGTCTAAAGTGGTACTCCTCCGGAACTCCGAACTAATCACCAGGCTCCTCCTGAAACACAGACACAGAAGACACAGCAGGAACAGCAGAAACTAAACAGTTAACATGACACGACAGATTTCATGAATGGATAGACCCCTTAACCCAGTCAATCTGAGGATTATGCTGGGTAAGCCAGGGATGCCCTAGAACAATCGGAGTATAAGGGGATTGGAAAACAAAAAAAGAAATAGTCTCTCTGTGATTTCCTGAGACGGTAAGGCTCTCCGGACAGGTGATGCGACGAACGGTAGAAAGTGCCCTGCCATCAAGTGCAAAGACGGTGGTAGTGTCGTTGAGGTCCAGCAGGGTGATCCCTTGTTCTATAGCCCATCTCTCATCAATGAAACAGCCCTCAGCCCCTGAATCGATGAGCGCGAGACCGTTGACAGTAATGCCAGCCCATCGGAGAACAACAGAGATAGTCGTACGAGACCTGGGTAGAGAGGAAATGACAGTTGCGCTCGCCAGTACTCCTCCGTCTACTGGCGAACTCTGACTTTTAACGGACATGAAGCAGCAAAATGTCCATTCGCGCCGCAGTAAAGGCAAAGGCGACTCCGAATACGCCGCTCTCGTTCCTCCGCAGAGATGCGAACCCCTCCCAGCTGCATGGGTTCGGGGTCAGAACGGAGAGGAGAAGATACCACGGCTGGTGTCAAGGCCTCCAGTGGTCTTGAAACGGGACCTCGAACCCGCCGCCGTTGCTCGAAGCACCTGTCCAGGCGAATACCCAGTTCGATGAGCTGATCCAATTGAGCCGGCGGTCCACGCGCATATATCTCCTCCTTGAGAGCCATGTTGAGTCCCTCCAAAAAACGAGCGACCAGCGCGGGCTCATTCCACTCACACGTAGTAGCTAAAGTAGGAAACTCAATGGCAAAATCAGCGACTAACCTTCTGCCCTGATGGAGCGTTGTGAGAAGGCGCAAAGCCTCGCGGCCGAAAACAGAACGATCGAAGATCTTGATCATCTCCTCCTTGAAGAGCTCGTAACGGCCACAGTAAGAAGTCCGTGCCTCCCAAGCAGAGGTTCCCCATTCACGAGCGGGGTCTCCCGCATACGTCTGGGGCTGGAGAGAAAAAACAACCTCACATTGAGTCAGAAAAGCCCTACATTCAGTAGGCTCACCAGCATAACAGGGAGGGTTGTTAATACGCGGCTCATGGAGTGGGTAACGGCGGGGATGTGCTGATGGATCCTGGTAGAGCATAAGCAGACGCGATGATAAGTCCGTCACCTGAGCGGTCAAGCCCTCAACAGCGAGGCGAGCAGCGGACAGCTCCTCCTCATGTCTGCCGAGCATGACTCCCTGCATCTCCATCGCTGACCGGAGTGGTTCCTCCTTTGCTGGATCCATGAAGCTGGCCGGATTATTCTGTCACGAACGGGAATGTAAGGATCCAAATGCAAAAGTATAGTTAACACAGTCTTTAATGAAAGAGCAAAACAAGGCAGTCTGTCGTGCGTAGAGACAGAACTGAAAAATCACAAAACAAAACTTGAGGACGATAAGATCCAAGGGACTTCAGTCTAAAGAGACCTCGTGGAACCGGACTCACTGGAGGCGGTAGCAGGACACCGAGAAAAAAACAGAAGCCTTCAGCATCTCCAGGTAGGACAAGACAAGGTAAGAAAACTCAACTCTAAGATAAGTAAGAGAACACATAGAATGCATATCATACAATAATCCGGCAGAGAGCCGCGAGCGCAGCCGCTGTAAATAGAGGGACTGATTAGATGAGTGAGAACAGGTGGCACTGCAAAGCAGCGCGAATGCTGATTGAAATGACAGACAGAAGGGGGAGAGAAAGATGTATGTGTCAGTATGCATGTGCGTGTGTGTGAGTGCGTGTACAACAGAGTGTGAGAGAGAGAGAAAAAGTGGCAAACCCAGATCATGACACAAAGGCCTGAAATGGATGTATCAGATAAGGCGCCCCTTTGTCAAAGGGAATCTATGCCACCACTATTAAATAGTCAAAAAAACATGATTCGTACCTTTCCTCTGCAGGAGTGGACACAATGTCCTGTATTTCATGTGAGAAATGTATACTTTCGCTGTCACTGACATCACTTTCGAAGAGTGCTGCATATTGCCACTCCCTTAAACAATAAGTTTGAGCCTTAGCACATTTTATCTGACACAATATTCGTTAAATATGTGGGACTGAAAACGGTTACCAAAATCCACTCCCTGGATATTTTTTATTTTTACCTGTTGTTGTCCATGAGACTCCTAGAACTTCCCTCATCCAACTGGGAGCCAGAGGCTTGAGGTATGTCATCATTTGACATCCTCATAACAGAGCTGGCAGGGATCATAGCAATGGAAGACGATTCAACAGACAGATAAAAATTTTGTAGTAGAATGACTGCATCTGACTGGTCCTCACAAACATCAATGATGACAGTGTTGGGGAGACTCCTATAACTTCCCTCAATCAATTGGGTACTAGAGGGTTGAGGTATATCATTCAGCATAACAGAGCTGGCAGGGATTATGGCACTGGAAGATGACACAACAGATGGATCATCGTTGTTTAACAGAGTGACTGCATCTGGCTGCTCCTTACACGCATCGATGATGACAGTGTCAATTACAGAACTGCAAGCAGCATCTAATAATTCATTGCCAGTGTCCTTAAATGAAAAAAAATGTATATATATACAGTATATATGTATATATATATATTTATATATATATATATATATGAAACATATAAAGCAATACTTTTAGATGTTAGCTGTTACTTTTATCAGGGTGAAAAATAAATCATACTTTATTTTAATAATTAAACATGAACTATGTAATGTTTGTGATGTTAAAGGGATAGTTCACCCAAAAATTTAAATGTTGTCTTTAATTATGAATTATGCGAACATTGTGGGATTTTTTTCAACTGTTGAACATGTATTGTTAAGTTAATTTATGTAATTGACCTCATCTGTCATCTCTTCTTCATCTATTAGATCACTTGATGGCTGGAAGTAGATGGTCTTATCTTTGAAAAGTTTGCACCGTCAAGACTTCGACCTGGCTCCAACACTGGCTTGACCAACTTGGTGTAGGTGGCCATCATGATTGTGATCCTAGGGAAAGATCACATGATTATGTATAAGTTTAGACAATATTTTCAAATAATTTAACAACAAAAAATTGATACACTTACTTTTTCTAAGGACTTACTCTGTGCTATTCTTCATTTTGGTAGGAAATATGGTCCTCATGTGTTGCATTGTCTCCTGTGCAGTCCACTCCTTCTGAAACTGCACAGCAGACACTATATGTCCATGCTCTGCCAGGAGTGTTTTTCTGCTGGACCTTGGAACCTTGGAGTCTCTGGGAGATGAAAGTAAGCAAACATCTCGAAGGAAGGGTTCAGACGTCCTTTTTCCATGTCTTAGTTAACATAAGTAATGAGGTAATGAACATTAATGGCATAATGTTGCTCCAATGTACTCTGTATATTTCACCATAAAACATTAAAAATGTTAAAAATATAAAGGTGCCTATTCAAAATAGTGGATTATGCGGACATTGAAATAAATTGAAATGTAGAAGAGACAGTTTTACATGTCATATTATATTGTGGAGTATGAAAATGGAAGACAAGTGTTCATCAAATTAAAGATCAGGTATTGCAATATATAAAAAACAACACGATTATATTTGATGCGATTATATTAATATGAACGATATTTAATTAATTGGTTAAAATTATAAATTAGAATTGTATTATTCTTAATTAGTAAGAGTACACTCCAGTTCAGTTGGTTGCGGTGATTCTCAGTGTTTTTCGTGAAATTACAGTAAAAACAGTAATACACGCATGCAGAGTAATTTCAATCGTGGCTGGTTTGACCATTTTTTTCTGAAGCGTGGCTGGCTTGACCGAAGTATTTTACCACAGTAACGTTATAAAATAAATCACATGTAAGTGTCACATGTAAGTGTCAGGGTATCACAGGTTATAATGTATACGTTATAATGCCATAAATTAATTTAGATAAAGGAGAACTTACATACCTTTTCCATGACATGTTTATTGACCTGCTTCTGGCTGATCCAAAAAAATTGCGGGGAAAATCAAATCCAGGCCGGCAAGAGGTAACGTTAGCAGTGGAATTAAAAAGCCTCTGTACCTCGTTTGCTGAAGATCTTTTGGTTTTCAGAAAGACTGTTTTGATTGAGAGCTTGGTCTATATTTTCAAGTACTGCTGGACTTGAAAGAATATTATTAATAATTCTCCTGGCTGCTTCAGACATCACGTCACATTTAAAGTTAGAGTTTAGTGAGCCGAGTTATGTTAATGATGTAATTTACATTGAAACTTATCGTGCATTTTCGGTCTCTCTCGCGCAATGTCGCTCTCTCTCGGACACACTCGGTCTCTCGCGCAGTGTCGCTCTCTCTCTCGCGCTCTTGGTCACACTCGCGCGCATTTTCGGTCTCTTTCTGCGTTTGCTTCTCTTTTGTACAGTACAGCGCCTCATACCCGCCGGGTGAACCGCTAAAACTGACGTAACAAGTGGAATAATATTTATGTGTCGGGTCCAGTGCAGTGCGGGTCAGACAGGTGACAGGCATGGGTATTTTCTCTTTGTACTCAATCCGTTACATGCGGATAGGGAGCTGCTCTCAGATGGTCCCGTGCTTGTGTTCACACTCTGTCCGAAGACCATTTAAAGACACTTTTCACGTGGGATGCAGCAAGTGGTGGAATCGCTGCACGGCTGCTGCTTTCTCTTGTAGTGGAAGCGTTTTGTGCAGTAGAGGCAGTGTTCGTGGTGTGGTCTCGGAGCGAACGTAGTTGTAAACAACAACATCACATTTGATTTTAGTAAAAGCTAAATAAAACATAATGGAAATTATATATGTGTTATTTACTATTTATAATTTAATGGGAGAATGACTAGCATAGTTTTCATGTCAGACACAGTTAACTATGACATTTTATACATAATAGTATTGTTACCTGGCAAACCAATTCATACACACATGCTCTAGTTTTTTTTACTACTTCTTTATTTATATCTCTGTAAAATATTTTTGATGGATAATACAACTCTGCGAATTCCATTATATTTGAAATCTTCATCATGTTTACAACACTCTGACATGAGCTCAGTGAAATTTTATTTTGGTTGTTAATTATCTGCCTGGTAACTGGTAACTGGTTAAAGCCGAATTGGCTGCCGCTTACAAAATTTTTTTTTTTTTTTTATCTTTGGTGGCACCTGCTGTGAAGAGCCGTAAAAGTTTTAATAAATGAGTGTCTACCAAGCGTATGTGCAACACAACAATGCTGGTTGCCTCAACAAAATCTCTGATCAGAAAACTCTGATTCGTTTTTTTAATCAAGAATTTTCAGAGATGAACACAACTTTTATGAATTTTGAAGCCTAAATGCAGTCACCAGAAGCAAAAAGCTAAAGGTAAGCTATAAACAAACTTCACCATGGTCCCACGATTTCAACATCACCACCACTAAGCTTCCAACAACTCTTTCAGTCTTTATATAAAAATTTTTCTCTGAAACTTTGATTTAGAATAGTTTGTGAGAGTAAAATAAGCATAATAAGGCTGTAAAAGCAGACTGAGCGTACCTGTTTACTGTGCTAATGTAACATCACTTCCTATTTGTTGCCACCAAGTTTTAAGTTTGAGCTCCTTCAAGTTTAATCTTTATTGTCCATTTTTTATATTAAAATCAATTTCAGCTGTTGTGATTCACGCAATTTCAGCTGTTGTGATTCACTTGGTGTTATTAATGACACCAAGATGCGACAGACGGAGACACTGAAGAGGGACTTCAGGAGCCTGATCAAGACGATACGCAGCACAATGCCTGCAGCGACTATCATTGTGTCAGGACCACTTCCCACAAATCGACGAGGACATGAAAGGTTCAGTAGACTTTGCTTTAAACAAATGTTTTTTGTCATGATCTTTTCTGGGAGCGTCCAAGGCTTTGCCTGGCCTGCACCCCTGCAGAGTCGGAGCGGAACTCCTGTCGGAGAACATCTCCAGAACGCTTCGCCAATGACTTTTGTTGCAAGTACTTGCATTGTCCAATCTATAAAGACTGTGTTTGTTCCCTGAATAGTGAGGTTAAAATATAAATTTAATGCAGTATCTAGAAAAAAATATCTGATCATGATTAAACCAGAAAAATGCAAAATAAATGAACAAAAACTATTTTTAAAGCTTGGGCTCCTAAACATTAGATCACTCACACCCAAAGCAGTTATTGTAAATGAAATGATTATAGATAACATTTTTGATTAATTCTGCTTGACTGAAACCTGGCTCAAACCAAATTATTATTTTGGTCTAAATGAATCTACTCCACCAAGCTACTGTTATAAGCATAAACCTCGTTAGACTGGTCGTGGCGGCAGTGTCGCAACAATATATAGTGATATTCTCAATGTTATTCAGAAAACAGGATACAGGTTTAACTAATTTGAAATACTTCTGCTTAATGTTACACTGTCAGATAATAAATTCATCTCTCCTATATCTTGCTCTGTCTAGCTGCTGTGTTTAGACCGCCAGGGTATACTGATTTCTTAAAATTATTTGCAGATTTCCTCTCAGACCTATTGGTTAATGTTGATATGACCGTAAACTGAAAGATTTTGCGCTGAGGACAAACACGCTGAGGACAAACATCTGTCAAAATGCCTGACAGGGCAAGCCATTATGCTAATGCATTAAGTTAGCTTAAAGCTTAAAATAAACAATTCTCACGTTTTGGGCAGCTTGGATCACGTACTTCTCCCAAAGCATCTCATTCTGTTCCCCCCACTATTTTTAGATGCATTTTGTCAATAGAAATGTGTTATTCAGTGCTGTAATTTGACGTGACCAGCTGAAGTTGGACGTGCACTGTGGGCAGACCCGACTATTGATAATGAGAATTGTTGTCGATGATTTTCATAATCGATTTTATCGATTAGTTGTTGCAGCCCTAGTAGGGGCACAACAATACAATTCTGCTTAGGGCAACCATTTGACCAGCAGCGGCCCTGTTTATATTAGACAGCAACTTGTCTTTTGAAAACCATATTTCCCATGTTATAAAAACAGCATTCTTCCATCTTAGAAACATTGCCAAGCTTTGAAACATGCTACCTGTTTCTGATGCAGAAAAGTTAGTTAATGCATTCATCACCTCTAGACTGGACTATTGTAATGTACTGCTAGCTGGTTGTCCTGCATCGTCAATAAACAAGCTATAGATAGTACAAAATGCTGCGGCTAGAGTCCTTACCAGGTCAAGAATATATGATTATATTACCCCAATTTTACAGTCTCTGCACTGGCTACCTATTAAGTTCCGTATCGGTTACAAAATATTATTACTTACTTATAAGGCCCTAAATGATTTAGCTCCTGCGTACCTAACTAATCTTCTATCACGCTATTGAAGACATCTCTTTAGCCAAGCATTCATTTAATGCATCTCACAATCTTGTACTGCAGTTATATTTGATCAAATGCACATTATTATTCTTTAGCTTGGATTGAACAAAAATGTTTTGCTTGATTGGAACAGCAGCTATGCTAATTATGTCTCTATTTGTTTCTCTGTTTCTGCCACGGGATGTAACTAGGAATTACACAAGCTTCAGTCTGGACCCATAACACCTGAGAAGAGATGATGCCAACCCCTCAGAGGACCTCAGATGATGCTAACCTTGGAACAACATGCAGAACTACTAAAGTTTGCAATAAGTTTGATTACAACATATAATCTTTGCTGTTAATAGTGTTCATCATTTGATTACATCATTAACTGATTTTTACCATATATTTTTTCCATACACCGTCACCACCAAAGACTTAAACTACTTCAGTCTGTGTGCATTGAATTTATTTAATACACAAGTTTCAAAATTTGAGTTGAATTACTGAAATAAACAAACTTTTCCACGACAAAAGACCCAGACCCTTTCCCAGATGAAAATTTTGACTTCCCGGTGTAGATTTGGAAGTTAATGGTATAGCCGTTGACATCAGTGATTTTGTGCCTCTTTGGGATAAACAAAGCGATGTTCACTTGCAGAACGCAAGCTTCTAGAGGGCACATGTATATATCAATATATAATTTATATAAGTATGTATGTGTAAATGTTATACATAAACATTAAATATATTTGTATGTGGACATATACAAAAAACACATTTGCATACATATACTGAAATAAGTTAAAAATAACTATTTTGAACTCCCATTTTAGAGTGACCTTTTATTGTGGCCAGCCTAAGTAAGGCACACGCGTTTATAATTTTGTGCAGTATATATATATATATATTATATAGAAAAATAACAAATTCACATGGGCTATCACTTTTTTTTTTAATTGTCGACCTCAAACAATGTATCTCTAGTGAGTATCAACATGATGAATTATGAATCAAGAATTAACACCAACCTGTTTGTTCTTCAGTTTTATTCTGCAGGTTCTGGATCTCTCTTCTCTCTGTCCTCTCCTTCTGCTGTGAAGGGATTGATTTGTGCTAGTTCTGCTAAAAACTAAAAAAGTTTCATTTCCTACAGATTTCAGTAATATTTCAGTACTAAGACTAATCACATGTATATAAAAAATAAGAATTGGTGACATTGATCATGTAAAGATCAAAACAAACTTAAATTAACTACAGCTGCAACAACTAACAGATGAAATTAATAGTAAAAAGCAGGCATCAGATACATTTGCTTTGTATTCATCGGTTTCCTCCACAGTTGAATTAGTAATATAAATATAACGGAAGTCATAAATAATATCTTATTACCTCATAAGGAGACATATTTTCCAATAGTGAAATACTTATGTAATAATCAAATACTTTCTCAAAATGACATTATGAAAAAAAAGATATAATCTATATTTATGAGAATGATATTAAGTCATTATTACAAGAATGCTTCTCATTATAAAATGTTACATTATTACGATAAAGTATCATTGAGATATTAAGTCATTATTGTAAGTTTCTCATTATTAGATGTCATAATAATTAGATATTTTCTCATAAGTATGTCTCAGTATCTCACAATAATGTTAACATTTTCAGATACCAAGCAAACAACAAAATGTCCTATAATAATACTAACAATACGCTCATTATGACTGTAAGAAAACTAACACAGAAGAGACTTTACTGTTAAAGCACAAAGATGAACTGCTTACCGTGATTTCAGACTGTTTTGAATAAAGAAGCTAATGATCGATTAAAGAAGATAACTGAACGAACCTCTTCCCACATGGATTGTGGTGATCTGGTTTCTCCACGGCATGGATCTTCATGTGTAATTTCAGGTGACTTTTAAAAGCGAAAGTGTTTGCGCACTGATCACACGTTTGTGGCTTCTCTCTGCTGTGGATCCTTTTGTGTGTTTTCAGATTGAATGACACTACATCTCTTGTCAGTGTGAATACTTGTAAGGTTTCTCTGCAGTTTTCTGGTGCCGTTTTAAATAGTTTGCTGTAGTAAAAGTATTTTCACACTATAAGCACATATGAGCTTTTACACCAGTATGTATTTTCTCATGTTTTTTTTAAATGTTGTAGAGTGAAAAACTTTTTCCGCACAAATAACATGAATGTGGCTTGTCCTTTGAATGAACTCTCAGGTGTGTCTTCTGGTTTGAAGCCCACAAAAACATTTTGTCGCATTGATCACATGCATGCCACTTCTCTCTCGTGTGTATTTTCATATGTCCTGATAGTATGAAACTCTTCCCACATTGATCACAAGCATACGGCTTCTCTCCAGCATGGATCATCATTTGTACCGTAAGACCTGTTTTTTACCGTGAATCTCTTTCCGCACTGATCACATTTTTTCCCCAGAATGAACTCTCATGTGTATCTCTATATTGTGTTTGTTTGAGAAACTCAATCCACACTGGAGAAAAGGTGTTCATATGCGATCAGTGTGGAAAATCATTTGTCCTTAAAGGCTTGATGAATTTGTGAAGCTTTTTCCACACTTATCACACTTGAACGGCTTCTCTCCTGTATGGACTCTCATGTGAGACTCTAGATGTTGTTTGCTTGAGAATCTCTTTCCACACTGATCACACATATATGGTTTCTTTCCAGGGTGAACTCTCATGTGAACATCAATACTTTTTTTGTGTGTGAAATTGAAATTTATTCTGAGTGTTTGCTAATAGAAACTGATTATTTGAGTCAGGATATATGATACAAGATTATAAAGTATTCTCACAGTATGACAGTAATATGAGCAATGAAATGTAACTAACAAATTTACACTGCCAAAGATGTCAAAAAAGTAGGAATGAAATCGCTGTGTTGCCATACTTGAGATCGACTCCCATCAATTTCCTTCACAGATCTTAAACTTTTTGATTTTTAAATTGAGATCACAAGACATTCAGTAAACAAACACACATAAAAGCACTCAAAATCCCTTAGGTCTGATTGAATTTATCATATTTTCCTCACCTGCTCGCTGCTGCTGCTCTAAATTTTATTTCCATAGGAAGACATGTTTATTTTCCATAGAAAAGATGCAAGTAGCGCTGAACTTGATGAAAACAATACAGAAATGAGCCTGTAAAATGTCGCTTAAACTCTATTAAGTGTGTTTGAACCGTGAACTGCTCACCTCACCTCAGAAGACTCAACACTGGCTCTGTACCAAATCGCACCCTAAAAGAGTCCACACTTTTGTGACATTATGCCGCTTTGACTGCCAGGTAGAAGTCTGCTGTGAAAGCTAAAATGATGAATGGGACACCCCCACGGACACCTGTGGATTCAACGGACATGCGCACGCTGCGGCCATTGTAAGTCCGCAAGAGTGCAAGTGCACATGAATTGTGCCATTTGTGACAGGGCTACATTTAAATTTCTAAAATATACGTTTTTGTTTTTTGTCTGTTTAAATGGTTCATGTTGTTCAAAACTGTTTATGTCTTAGTTCTTCAATGATGTTGATGTTTTTTTCAGCACATTACCTCTCAGTGTTACATCACCACATAGTGGGGATAGATTGTAACAACAGAAATTAATAGAATGGTATTTGACATTAACTCACATAATCTGTGATTAGGCACTACGCATCCAAGTGAGTTATGATTTTGAGGGGACACCATAGCACATTCAGTGCCCCTGTGCATATTTTTTGTTTTTAGATCCAAAACTCAAAATTGATTGGGTAAAATAAAAAAGATTATCATAAGGCATCCTGCTTGAGTTTACTATTTATGTGGACTTGAACTCTATTCAAGTTCAAATGTGTCAACTGTTCGATAAAAAACAAGGGAGGATGAACACAGCAAACTATGTGCTATTGTGCACATACACATTACTTTATAACAATGATAACAATTCACTAAGAGCATGACGGGAGGGTGAATTTAGTATCAAGTTTATCTAAAAGGGATATATGCCTTCCACAGACGATATAAATACATATAAATAAAATTAGACCACTTAGTGCTTGCTATCAGAATGTGAAGAGACTTTTTTTATAAACAAATCATGGTGCGATGAGAGGAACATACACTCTGTTAGATCATGCTGCTCCCCTGATCTGGAATACCTCATTCTAGGGGTGGGCGATACGACCAAAATCTTATATCACGATATGAAAAATTTTATATCATGGTAACAATATTGTTAGATTTAATTTCCGCATAAGTGAATACAAGCTACAGAAAAGGTAAAGAGCTTGCTGCTTATGTTGCTATAAGAGGAAGAGGTCGCTGGACAGCTGGACAGGCTCTTGGCTATAAATAGAGAAAGAAGGCATTCACTCTGTGTCTGTCATGCTATGTTTTCTGTACCATATTTAGTCATTTTGTGAACCTCCTGTAATACAAAACTCTCTGGTAGGATATATAAAGACATGTTTGTCAAGAATAAATTGAGTTCAAAAGCCTGATGCCTCTCTGAGTCATGTTTTTGTTCCTCCCGGATCCGTAGAAGACTTTGCTCGCAACATCCAACTATGTTTCTGATTTGATTTAGAAGTGATCCAAAACACAGAAAGAAAACTTAATTCATTAGGGATTGAAGTTTTAAAAATATATATCACGGTATAGTGATTTTTTTTCTTTAAAAAAATTGTTTATTATATTAAAATCTTTGATACCATAGCATTTTCATAATCCTTGTCACCAATGTCAATATCAAACTAATGCAAGCCTAAAGAGAGAGAGAGAGAGAGAAAAAAAACAATCAACCTCACTACAGATAAATAAGCAGTCGGTGATGAAATAAGGATAAGAAACTAATTGCAAGCAATAGGACAAAAAACTACAATAAATAAGAAACGCTACATACATTGTGTAAATTAATTAATCTTCACTGTGTCAATTATATCTCTCTATCTATCTATGATAGATATAATTAACGTGTATTATATTATAAATATATCATTATTATTGTTATTTTTTATTCTCATTAAAGTTACAAAAGTTATTTAGTCAAGAGCAGTGAGAGATTTTCTAGCAGTATGCTATGATTAACATGAATGGCAGACAGAACAAATATTGGAACGCTTCCCCTTTAAGACCAAAGTCCGGATCCAATATAGCTAAGTTACTGTTATATACGCGTTTACTCTCTCTTAAGACCTAAATCGCTGCGTTTATGAGGATACTTGCAAAGACAGGGATTCTGATGCATATAAGTGTGTTTATGTAATTGTTCAAAGTCGGCAAAAAAGAAAAAGCGCGCTCTTCTCACACAGAAAGAGACGGTGCACGCATATATCAGGGTACCCCCGGGATCCTCCAAATTAAATTCAAGGCTTTTTAAGAACTTTTTAATACCATTTCAAATGAAATTCAATGCCAACTTCGTACCCATTCCGAAAGAAGTATGAGGGGAAAATGTCAAATCTGTATAAATTTTGAACCCTAGAAAATAATTATGTACAAGTAGGCTACTTGAATTAAATAAAACATTTTATTTAAATTATCAGTTATATTTAATACATACGCAACAGCGTAACACACATTTGGTTCTCAACCCAACGATGACCACAAAAAGGCAAAGCGAAGATTTTGGACTTTGTGAGATTACAGAAATCCTCCCTTCTTGCTGGCACATTGTGGAAAATTGTATGCAGAGCTCTTAAGAACTTATCCATATGCCAGTCAGTGAATCCACATTTGACAGCATTATGGAGAGTATGCAGGCCACAACTCCCCACCACTGCCAGCTGAGCACCCCCAAAATGCTCTGCATGCTCCTGCTGCAGCATCTCAAAAAAACGCCAATTAACATTTGGTCCATCCATAGACACAGAGACCATCTTCCTCAAGTCAAGGTCACATACACACTCCTAAAAGACATGAAAAGCAAATTTTAAACAAACACATATTATATAGCCTACATAATAAGTTAGTGTGATGGAGGTTGGGGCCTCAAGGTTAAAGGGTTCTGTCTGAGTGGTGAGATACAGGTTCAGACCTGAAAACTCACAACTGGTGAAAAGGTGACATGTTTACGAAGTAATTTGTTGTAGGGGGGTCTGGGGCATTATCCCCCATGAGACAATTTTTATGATTTAAACATGTAAATGAAGCATTCTGGTGCATTTCTGACAAGAAAACATTTTGCTTCAAGACATTTGCTTCAAGTAAAAAATAAAAAAATTAATCGAAACAATTTGATATCATATTAAGTTGGGGCCTATCAGGTACAGTACATAACATAACAAGAAAAAAATCTCAACTAATCCTGTAAAGTAAACCATAAGGAACCCCAGATAGTACATCATTCTAATATTAAAGGTTACATTTTCTTTTTATTTGTTAGCTACTTCCTTTTAAATCACACATAAGGAAGTTTTTATAATAGTGTTATAATACATTTTTAATGACATAATTATGTTTCTACTTTTTAAATAATGTCTGTCATAAATAAATACAATTTATTTTCAAGCAATATTCTCATCAGCTTTTACATACTTAAATCTGCATAATTGTGATTTTTACACCAGGGCGTTATTTACTTTTATAAGGATAATTTTTAAACCTTACTATATATATGCACTCTCTTTCCTGTCAAATTCTTACATTTGATCAAATTCAGTTTTAATATAAGGGCTGTTATCAATCAAATTAAGTCATTTACACTGCAAAATTGCAACTGTAATAATTTTATGAGATTGATGTTTAAACAAATAATATAAAAAAATCAATGATGACAATAAAGCAATAGGTGGCGGGAAGTGACCATCTTAATAAATGAATCGAGTCATTCATTAAAACGATTCGTTCAAAATGCTGAATCATTTAATAACAAAACACAGCACTTTAGTGTTGCTTTTCTTTCGTCTGTGAAATAGAACAAAAAGATATTGCGTCTACATTGTAAGTGACTACATGTTATCTAGGCTACTTGTTTATTAAACTATACATTCAATGTAACATTTGCAATCGTGATATTATAGAACAGCTCACTTGGTCGTGTTATGTTACTTAACTATATCATATTATTTATAAATAAAAAAAACTCAACATTTTAAAAATTCAGAATAAAAACGTACTTTGAAATGTTTGAGCAGGTCCACCGCCGTTGCATGACCCATTAACTGCGAGCCGAAGTATCGTGACTGGACGTGGTCGTCCACCCAGTAGCGAATATGAAGGTCCAACTGCTTACTTTTCGTCATCTTATTGAGACTCTCGTCACACCCATCGTCGCTAGCTTAAAAGATTTCCGGCACCAACAGCAATAGGCCTCGCGGTCATTTCCTGGCACAGGCTTGACCCAAACGTAATTCGGATTCCTTGGCCACAGCGGATTAAACCGACACTTTCCTATTTTAGCCGACAAACTAGGCTAGCTACTATCTTGTTCTGTACCTCACTTGCCTAGTAACCATAGTAACGGGTGCGCACGCATTCGCGCTTTCTGCTATGACGTGGAACGCGAGGTACACTTAACGTTAATTGCATTAATTTTTAATTAGCCTACATTAGTAACAGTTAATTTTGTTACGGTATGAACTTAATCCTAGGAAAGACAAATAAAATAAAAATAAGACCTTTGTAACGAAATCCAAGACTTGTATACCAAATTTGAGCTTATCAAATTTAAGACTTTTTCAATGCTTTTAAGACCCCGCGGGTACCCTGTATATAGGTCTGTTGTTTGAGTTTCAACGGCTTAAAATCGGTTGTTTTAAAACTGCAGTGCTTAAAATCGCGTGCCCATGCTACAGATGTAGTCCCTCGTTTAGGAACGAGCTCCTTGTTGTGTCCTGGCTGGTTGTTCTCCACCTGCTGCTGTCTCCCCTTCACGCCCCGTGGTGGGCGGCGTATAAAGATCGCAGTCACTCAAATTATTAAAAGGTATTACCGTAAACAATGTATTTTGCGACACCACAAAATAAACGATACAACAATGTGAAACGATAGACTTTATTTCGTCCATCCAATATATATCGTCATATCGCTCAGCCCTACCTCACTTTGCTGTGTCGACCATTCAGGCTTCCGAGGGAATTTACAGCGGTCATAATCATAATCATAATCAGAGAGCTATCCGATCAGAGAAAATGCATGAAGTTACCAGGTGGAAACAGGCCCTCAGATAAGAACAAAAAAATTGAACTGAATTAAGCTGGATAATGACATTATGTCCTGCCTTCATAATGGAGTTTCATAACTAATGAACTTTACAATTAACTAATCTAACAATAACGACACTTATAATAATGACATTTCATTTTGAAATGTTTGAATGTGTCGGTAAAGTTTCAAAGATTAAATTCATATTCACAAAGGCGTGTCCTGTGACAAACCAAAATTGAATTATACAAAACAACTGAATTATAGCAAAGCAGATGGTCACATACATATCAGTTAAAAATGCAGAAGAGTCTATCTAGAGGAGAAGAATGCAAATAGTCATGAAGGTGGATGATCAGATTTGGGTCACTTTCGGCTGCGGAGTGAACGTAGCTTTAGTTTCACACAGACGCGCATTGTCTGGTGCCATTTTAAACTACTGAGCCATTTAAAACGCTTTCCACATAAACACAAATGTGGTTTCACATCTGCATGACTTTTCAGGTGTATCTGTAAGTGTGATGGCAAAATAAATGTTTTATTACACGGATCACAATTAAACTGCCTTCCTCCAGAGCGAACATGCTTTTGATTTTTCAAACTGCTCCTTTTTCTAGGCCTCTTTTGACTCGCAGAGCACTGCAGTTTCTTTCCATGTGTTTGCAAATGACGGCTCAGGTCTCTTTTATATGTGAAGCTCCTCTTACACTGAAGACACATGAAAGGTTTCTCTCCTGTGTGAGTTCTCATGTGGGTATCAAAGGATGATTTATATGTGAAGCTCTTCCCACACACATTGCAGGTAAAACGATTCTCTCCAGTGTGACTTTTCATGTGTGAATCAAGGGATGTTTTATGTCTGAAACACTTTCCACACTGATCACATGGAAACGGCTTCTCTCTAGTGTGAACAACCAAGTGAATCTGAAGAGATGCTTTGCGTGAAAAGCTCTTCCCACACAGTTTGCAGGCAAAAGGCCTCTCTCCAGTATGAGTTCTCATGTGGGTATTAAAGGGTGATTTATATGTGAAGCTCTTCCCACACACACTGCAGGTAAAATTATTCTTTACAGTGTTAAGTCTCATATGAGTTTTGAGGTTTCCTCTACAAGTGAAACTCTCTCCACATCGATTACATGTAAAACCGTTCTCTCCTGAGTGTTCTCTCTTCGTGTGGTAATCAAAAGATACTTTATGTATGAAACTCATTCCACACTGATCACATGTGAATGGCTTCTCTCCAGTGTGACGTTTCATGTGGCAAACAAGGCTTTGTTTATGTGCTAAACATGCTCCACACAGTTGGCATATGAAAGGCTTAATTCCAGTGTGACTATTCATGTGGCGTTTAATGTTTTCTTTACATGTGAATTTCTTTCCACACTGATGGCATTTGTGAACATTTATGTGCATTTGAAGGTTATATTTTTTCTTGAAACTCTTTCCACATTGATGGCAGGTTAAGTAACCATTAGATTCGGTCTTCTGAACTTTTTTTGGTGATGAAGTTGTTTCCACAGTCATGAAGTCAAGTCTCTCATATTGATCTTTCTCTTCTATCTTTGTCAGTTCTTGCCTCTCTTCTTTCAGTGCCATCAGGTCTAAAGTGAAAAAAGACAAATACAGGTTAGTAGCATTCTAATGGCTTAAAGCAACAGACATCAAAACCAAGGTAAAATATTAAAACATCAAAACAAAAATTTTCCAACAAAACTGGCATATTATAGACCAGTCACTCCTGGTCTTATGCCAAGTTCACACTGCATAATTGTATCCCGATTTTCCCCCCGCCGACAGGTTTTAATAAATGGCAGACAAATGCCCGAAATCAGAGGCAAATCGGTGCTCGTTCACATGAGTGACATCGCGCAGTGTAAATTATCAAAGACGCGATCTGAGGGAATCGACGATGCCTCGCAAACGCCCATGAAATATTTGGCATTCTAAATGTCTGGAGTTGTCGGCAATTCACAATCCTGCGGTGTGAATGAGTTCTGACTGAAAAAAACATCGCCGATGACCTACAGCCAATGAGAGAGCAAGATACAGGGCAGTGGGATGTTCGGGGAGGACCTTTTTTTTTTTTACAAAGCAATTAACGTTAGCCATTTACAAATAACATACCTACATGTTTGCATTAGAGTATACAGAACAGGTAGGGCTACATGAAGATGAAGAAGGGGCTAGGGTTTTTCCTGTAAATAACATTATTCTATAAAGAACAAGAGATGTATTGCATTTTCCTTTTTCATCTCTTTGAGGGCTTTTATAGTCTATACGAAATAAACTCATAAAATGCACAACACGCTGGTTTCACTTTCAAGTAGGCTACTTAGATTTGTGTATATAAAAATCTCCCAACAGAAGTATGTTTGTTCACAAGTCATATTTGTTAATAATTGTGTGTTCGGGGAGGACTTATAGACCATAATATCAGCGTGATCTTGCGTTATTATCTTATCACTTATCATATACGTTTGGCTGTAGTTTGCAGACCAGACAGAGATGTCTGCAATTCTTCGTATTATAAAGTCATGCAGTGTGTAACCTGTCGCCGATCCATTGTGCAATGTGAACACAGCAGCGACTGATTGCTACCCCAGATAGTCGTGCAGTGTGAAAACAGCAGTGTGAACTCGGCATTAGGGACCCACCGCTCCACTCATTTTGTTATGTCTCTATTTTAACACACCTGATTCAGATCACCAGCTTATTAGGTGAGAGCGGTGGGTCCACAGGACTATGATTGAAAACCACTGTTATAGACCAATCCTGAATCTGCCATTTATGTTTAACATTTTATTTAAATTTGTTAATAAGCTCTATCTGACTAGTAATACTTTGTGTAAACAAATAGACATTTCATCAAACACAAGTATGGAGTGCATCAGGGCTCAGTATTAGGTCCGCTGATTTTCTCCGAGTACATGCTGACCATGAGGGACATTATCATTAGAGCTCACAAAGTTATGCCAAATATATATTTTCACATTTTGTAACAAAACTGCACAAATGTCAATTTATTACTGAATTTGTGTAATAATCTATGATGAAATAATCACCAATTAATTGTATTGTTGATCCTTTATTGAATCAAGAAGCTCCCATTAAGATATCCTAATCTCTTCTTCCAGGGAGACCTAGTCAAGATGGCAGCACACAAAGTTTGACAAAGAAAACAAAAACAAGGACAGAACTGTTTAAACGTGTGCTTTTGTTGAGCTTTTTTATTTTAACTTCATGATTTCAACTTCATTATGTGCAGTGGGCAAGCACCAAATGTACAGTATTTCATTGTGGGTGACTTAAAGGAGGGATCCTGCTTTCTATGAATCCAGTCTCCCAAGAGAGTCTAGTCCATTACTGCCCTTCCAGAACCCCTTGGCCTTTGTCCACTGACCCCAATCGGGTAGTCTCTGTGTTCCCAGACCTCCCAAATTCAGTGGTCACGAAGCTAGCACTCATGAATTTACACACTCTAGAATGGACCCCCCCTGCCTTCATCTCCACTGGTCTCGCTCAGCCTTTATGCTTTAAAAAAAAATCTTACTGGTACCACCCAGTCTTTCGTCTCTGCTGGATCTGCTCAGCATCCTAATTCCTGTTGCCCAGCCATTGGAAGTCATCCAAATCTCCATCATCCTTCCATCCAGCTTCCTGGCTCCTCCCAGCTTACTGGTCATGAGCTCAGCCTAGGTGCTCGGATTCCTCAGCTCCACCTTGATCTTTTCACCCATCACCATTTTCTTTTGACTCCACTGTTGTCCATCATCCCACATACTTGTATTCATATCGGTTCGGAAACTACCCTTTTCCGCCGGATCCAAATCCAATACTGAGAGTATACTATAATGTGTTATTGTTAAGCCCAACAAAAAGGCAAAAAACATTATAAAAGTACCATATATTTTCCGTACACTACAGGTGCATCTCAATAAATTAGAATGTCGTGGAAAAGTTCATTTATTTCTGTAATTCAACTCAAATTGTGAAACTATCTCAACAAATTATAATATGGTGATATGCCAATCAGCTAATCAATTCAAAACACCTGTAAAGGTTTCCTGAGCCTTCAAAATGTTCTCTCAGTTTAGTTCACTAGGCTACACAATCATGGGGAAGACTGCTGATCTGACAGTTGTCCAGAAGTAAAACATTGACACCCTTCACAAGGAGGAGAAGCCACAAACATTAATTGCTAAAGAAGCTAGCTGTTCACAGAGTGCTGTATCCAAGCATGTTAACAGAAAGTTGAGTGGAAGGAAAAAGTGTGGAAGAAATAGATGCACAACCAACCGAGAGAACCGCAGCCTTATGAGGATTATCAAGCAAAATCGATTCAAGAATTTGGGTGACCTTCACAAGAAATGGACTAAGGCTGGGGTCAAGGCATCAAGAGCCACCACACACAGACATAATATTGTCGTATTCTTCTTGTTAAGCCACTCTTGAACCACAGACAATGTCAGAGGCATCTTCCCTGGGCTAAGAAGAAGAAGAACTGGACTGTTGCCCAATGGTCCAAAGTCCTCTTTTCAGATGAGAGCAAGTTTTGTATTTCATTTGGAAACCAAGGTCCTAGAGTCTGGAGGAAGGGTGGAGAAACTCATAGCCCAAGTTGCATGAAGTCCAGTGTTAGGTTTCCACAGTCTGTGATAATTTGGGGTGCAATGTCATCTGCTGGTGTTGGTCCGTTGGGTTTTTTGAAAACCAACATTACTGCAGCTGTTTACCAAGACATTTTGGAGCACTTCATGCTTCCTTCTGCTGACCAGCTTTTTAAAAGTTGCTGATTTCATTTTCCAGCGGGATTTGTCACCTGCCCACTCTGTCAAAAGCACCAAAAGTTGGTTAAATGGCAATGGTGTTGATGTGCTTGACTGGCCAGCAAACTCACCAGACCTGAACCCCATAGAGAATCTACGGGGCATTGTCAAGAGGAAAATGAGAAACAAGAGACCAAAAAATACAGATGAGCAGAAGGCCACTGTCAAAGAAACCTGGGCTTCCATACAACCTCAGCAGTGTCACAAACTGATCACCTCCATGCCACGCCAAATTGAGGCAGTAATTAAAGCAAAAGGAGCCCCTACCAAGTATTGAGTACATATACAGCAATGAACATACTTACCAAATGGCCAACAATTCACTAAAAATGTTTTTTTTAATTGGTCTTATGAAGTATTCAAATTAGTTAAGATAGTGATTTGGTGGGTTTTTGTTAAATGTAAGCCTAAATCATCACAATTAATAGAACCAAAGACT
Organism: Oxygymnocypris stewartii; assembly: GCA_003573665.1. Lineage (NCBI taxonomy): Eukaryota > Metazoa > Chordata > Actinopteri > Cypriniformes > Cyprinidae > Oxygymnocypris > Oxygymnocypris stewartii. The sequence continues at coordinate 664,907 of QVTF01003615.1, forward strand.
TAAACTACTTCAGTCTGTGTGCATTGAATTTATTTGTATCACAATTTGAGTTGAATTACTGAAATAAATGAACTTTTCCACGACATTCTAATTTATTGAGATGCACCTGTATAGTATGGGTAGTATGACTCAAGAAATCAGTGTTTCCTATTAACTTCCTATTCAATAAAAACTATTTTACACTTCCTATTAAGGATGTGCCAGAATCCTAATACTGTGTTTGGTATAAATCACATGTACTTACAGATCCTCGAGATGGGAGGAAATATATACTTCAATGCTTTATCTCGCAATTATATCGTTGGGTAATTATCCAGTATATAAAGTGCCGGCATCAGGGAGCCCTTATTAATATGCAGAGCATTGAAAATGAATGCGCTTTTGAATGTGCGCTCGCTGTTTACTTTAACTTTTTGAGATTCGCAATCACATGTACCTGTAGTATACTACAGTGTGGCAGTACTTACCACACATTTTACAAGATTAGTTGTTTGTCAGTGGTGCTCAGCATCTGCAAATCATTTGCCATCATCCTATCAGTCATCTCTCCTTACTATCTTTATGTGGTAAGTGAAATGTAATGTACTATAATGTAACAGGCAACTGCTAGCAAGCAGATAATCATGTCGCGTTAGTGGCTCCATAGAGCGCGCGCTGTTCATTTTCCACGCCTTTCCGAATAATGAAAAGATTCACTATTCGGCACATCCCTACTTCCCATATTAACAAAAAGGCCAAAAATGTATTAATATATTTTTCCCAACACTTGTCCTCACTGAAAGCAGGACAGTACGTATTCGTTTTTCTGCACCGCTCTCGCAGTTTAGTTCTGCCTTTTTTGTTTCTCGACAACATCTTGTTATAATTAGAAAAATAAATTTTTGAAATTTGTGAATCGATTCGAATCGCTAGAAGACTGAATCATCGAATTATACGTGAATTGATTTTTTCCCCTACCCCTAGTTTCCTCATCTCAGCACGTATTCACTGACACACACAAACAATGCTCTTTTTAACGATAGGCTGTAGACATTTGTCAATCCTCCTTCTTACTATTTGGGGAATAAACCCAGCACTCTGATTGGTCTAACTCTTCTTCTTTTGTTGTTGCTTGATTTGAATACCACGCATGGACAGAGGCTTCACCAAGTTTTAGCGTAATTTAAAGTGACAAAAGCTACCATCATACTTCGATGTCAAAATGTACTCACTACATACCCCCACCTCAGCAAGACACATCAATTGACATCACTGCTTCCAGCGAGCATAATGTGAACCTAAGGTACGTCAAACTTAAAAACATTAACTTTAAGTTTTATTTCTGCGTTGTCAACTGTTTTCAAAACGAACGGCAGCATTTTGTTCATTTGTTTTCCCTGTTTTTGCAGTCCAATAATGCAATAATTGATACAAAAACACGAAATGCTCTCTTTGTGTCATGCCAGCATCATGTGGGCAACACGTGTGATTCACTGGAACTCATTAAAGTTGGAAGTGGTAAAATTCCGGTTGCTTTGGGTTTGTATACGTCGCACAAATCTTCTCCGTTTTTAGTGCGTCTCGGTGGCAGAATTACAGCACCACATACTGGTCTGGTATGTATACTACATCGTTTTGAGGTTGTTTCGTGTGTACGCAGATATTTCTTGAGTAGGGATGTGCAACAGTGATCGAGTATCTGATTAATCTAATTTAGGATGTGTTGGGATATTAACATTTATTAACATGCTGAATGCATATTACCAGTGTTCAATTTCATGCTCAAATGCAATGCCCAATATTGATTGAGTTATGCGATACAGTCTTATTGCTTTTAGATGTTTATTACAATTTTCAAGCGACAGCTGAAAACTCTTCTCTTCTGTCATCATTTGACTTAGTCTTAAAAAAATCACTCTCTTTCCTTACCTTTTGTAATAAAATACCAGTTTAATATGGAGCTATTGTTTCAGCTCCGGGAATTAGTTATTAAATATTTAATATGCTCGATTAAGCCCTATTAATATTTCTTTACAGTTTACACCTTATTAAGTGCTTGTCCAGCAATCACTAAAAAGTACATTCTGTTAATCTCAATTAAAATCTCGCTTACATTCCCCGTGGCCCCAGGTAACGATAAACGAGATTAATAATTTCTCGTTTTGAGCTAGGTTGCGTTATCTTTAGGGCAAATAAGGATAAAAATACTTAAAATCACATTCCAGAGACACTTGTTTATAAAATGGAAAAGGTTTATTCGTGATATTGCTATTCTAACATAAATGGATTATTTAATAAAAGCACAAACATACACACATACGAGAGTTGAGGTTAAGGTTTAAAGAATGACATTCTTTCCTATTTCATAACTTAGCCAACCAGCAAAGATCACGAACAAATACGTATGTTTTGTTACTGCATTCAGATCATATTTTAACCAGTTCAGTCAGGATTAGGAATTCAGTTTGTACTTGCTTGGATTGGTATAAAGCAGGCTCGAAGTTGGTTCGTTTTCCCGCGTGAGTTCTTTGTTTCGGGCGTCACGTGTTCAGCTCGGGCTCCTTCGGTTGCTCTCGTGTGGAGACTTGAGACGGCTGCGTGACGTCACCGGGAAAGCTCTCCTCCGCAATCGTTGAATTCGTGGCTCCGTTACGGCTTTGGCACAGTCTTAGACCCCCTCCGATGGTTGGTTTCGTTGTGAGAGTCCAGCGGGCCGGCTTCCAGGTCAGCCTTGCGCGCGTTTGAGTGCGCCGTTACGAGCTCAGGAGCACCAGAGAGTTGCAAGAGGGAAGAGAGAGGGCGCGCCGCTCGCGCGTCGTTTTAAACAGTCCGTTTTTTGGACATCCCCAAAGGCGGCTGGTCCAATCAGAGCGTCGGTACGGGGCGGAGCCCCGCCTGCCCGGCTGGTTTTTGCAAAGCCCCTTTCATGTGAGGAAAGATAACTTGTTTGTATGCCTGTATTAAAACTCTTATCGTGTTTACACATTTATACTGTCACCACATTCGTTATCTTATTGATTCATACAATTTTGCAACCATTCATAAAAGTCTAAACACAACCTAAACATTCCAGCTTAAAGTATGATTAGAAATCAGCCCACGTTTTCCTAAATTAATATTCATATTCCACAAGCATATGAGAGAAAGAGTGCACATTAATATCCATATATTTCTTTGTGGATGCTTTGAAAGTCATGAAATGAACGAATGTCTTTGAGAAGCGTTCCCGCACATTCCTTTGTTCCATAATAGGAAGAAACGCGCGCTTTTGCGCTGAGGCGGAGGAGGGGCTTTAGAGGGCGGCTGATTCTTTAGCTGCCCCCCTTCTGGTGACTTGTAGAGTTGAATTCCTGCCGATATACGTTACATATCCCCCTTGGGCTTGGTGATGTTCCCTGATGGAACCTCGTCAAGGCCCTGGAACAAGAGGCAGGAAGAACAGGCACATACAAGACACAAACATCATTCCTATCACTGACTAAAGCCTGGTGCAGGGTAATTTGGGAAGGAACAGGTTAGAAACTTGAGAAGACATAGGGATGCATTGTTTATCATTATTGACAATTGGGTCATTTTTGACTGTTTTAATTGTCAGGGGCTCGACGAGGCGGTATAGGCATGATCTCAGTCAGGTTGTTCAAATTCTCGGGTTCGGGGTCTCGGTCGGGATTACCACGTCGAAAAAGGCGAGGGACGCCTGACGTGCCTTTGTTGAGAGACTCTTGGACGACGTTCACTCGCTTGTGTAGGAGGAAGGCCAGTGTCAAATTCATAACATATCCTACGATAGTAGAGATACAAAGCGCCGTGTCAGCGGCAGACCAGGACCGAATAATTGGCGGGCGGACGGCGAGCGATAGTTTCTAGCGCTGTCAGCCGGTGTCAATTCAATAAGAGATTTCGATTTCAACCTGATATTCATCGTCGGTGAGGTGATACAATGCTAACTCGTCAATATGGAGGATCACGCCCTTCGGGACAGTGATCCATAACATTTGGTTGGGCAAATTAATGCGCGTGGCGTCGTGTTAATCGCATGTGAGGGTGGCTGTTCGTGCTGGGGTACTGACCAGCCATCGGTTTCTGATGATTTCGGCTTGCGTTACCTCAACTTGAGAACGTGGTGTTGTTTCGGCGGGGCACTAGTGTCGGGTTTAATGGATTCTAAACCACGGATGCCCCTGGTATTATCGCGTACGCAGAGTTTACTCGGGTAGGGGGGAGTGAATGTCCTAAGTGAGCGTGCCCATCTTTAAGTTTGGGGCCGGATACAACTGTTCGTTGTTATCGTAATACGCCGCGACTTTAGGAGCGTGGATTTTGACATAGGTTTTCCCTTGCCGTAATCCCACATTCACAACGTCTTTGAGCCGGTAAACATTATTAACGTCGATAATGGGCAAACTGAAAAGACAACTAAATCACCTGTTTCCGGGTTTGCGTATATGGGAATAGCGCTACCGGGAAAGGGGCGAGATGGGTTTGGATGAGACTAGCGGGGCCCGCAGTGGCCGAAGTTACAACGTTTGAACAAGGCTAAGAGGTATCGTGTAGCACGGAATCCTATTCATGGCTACGTTGTCAATCGAGGAACTTACATCGTGTATCATGTCGTTCATGATTTTGGCGGGTGGCCTCGATCGGTCGACAGCGGTTCTCACAGCGAGTTACAACGACTTTACTGACGGAAGTCGATCTCAATTTCAGGACCTGGATTCAAGGTTTGGTTAAGGGGTTCAAAGTGAAAAGAGAGGAAAGGAAACACAAAGTGAGACACGAGATAAAGAAACCAAACGATAAAATAAATTAAAAAAAAAAAAAATTACAAATTAAAAAAAAAAAAAAAAATTCAAATAAAAAAAAAATTATAATAAAAAAAAATTATATGATAATAAAACAAAAAATTTGAGAGTGACTCCTCTCTACTAGTTTGGTCCTAGCAGTGCTGCGGAGGAGAGAATATGGGTTGTGTCTAAGCATGGTTGCTATATGTTTTCCTAAAATGACAATACGTTATGCTTGTGTGGTGCATATGGTTGTCGGTCTGTGTCAGTCGGTTTGATCTTCCCCCTTTTCCTGTCGGTGGTTTGGATTTGCCGGTTGGCACTGGCAACCCATCATGGTGCATCGTGTGCGTGTGTCAGCATACTCCCCCTCTGGCCGTGAGGTACTACGAGCTGTGGCGCAGTGAGTGGCTCAGGGACATGCGTGTGGACACCGTCTTGCAGATGCAGCATGTAGTCGACAGAGTGGAGCTCGCGGAGCTCGGAGGATGTGTTCAGGTCCGTATAGGAAATGGAATGTTCAAATGGGTTTGACAGGTGAGCTGTCAAGGTTCGTAGTGACGAATCCGCCTGTGAGGGTGAGGAGATCGTCAGCAGCGAACTGAGGTGTTATGGTAATGCAGAAGGGCAGGGGTGTGCTCGCCAGTGGCGTGCTGGCGGCGGGTTACTGCTGCCACTGTAGGGTTGGGTGGGAGGGCATGAAAGGTCCAGGACTCTTCATGTGATGCACCTGCTGTGGTGAGGGCATCGTTTTGGTCATTTGAGGGGCTGGAGTTTGGGAGGAAACATTTAGGATGTCAGACCTGATCTGGTGTTCTCCGGAGGAATGGCAGGTGACTGAGACAGCACTTTCAGGAACTTGAGGAGTTTCATCAGCAGGTGTTTGTTGGATGCTGCTGTGATTTGGAGTATTGGGTGTTGAGTTAGTGTTTAACTCTGTTGCTGGGTTTTCAGGTGGGGTTTCATGTCCATCTGAAGTCAGGCTGTTTGCTGTTCTCTGAGAGTGAGGTGACAGTGCTGTTTTCTGTGGCTGATTTGTCCAGCTTGTCACTGCCGTTTCGTCCGACAGCTAATCAGACTGACTCTGGTTCCTCTTTCTTTTCCCAGTTCCGGTCCTCCTCTTTTCGTTGGAAGAACTCTTTCACCATCATTTCCATCAGCTTCTGTGAGTCAAAATGCGGTGGTGTTTCTTGTTCTTGTGTGGATTCAGTTTGAACTCGGTCAGTTTGGAATCTTGGTGACTTCTTTCGTCGATTCCTTGGGCTGACTGCTCCAGGGTGAGTTTGTCGCTTTCCCTTGGAGTTTCCATACGAGCTTGGCTGGTTCCACGATCTGTCCCATGACTTATCCCAGTGTCGTCCAGGTGAGCGTTGACGTCCACGCGGTCCATCCCATCGGTCATACCTCTGTTTAGGTCGGGTGTCAGCGTGTGAGTATCGTTCTCTGTTGGACGGGGGTGCATTCCACTTTCTGTGTGGTGGCTTAGCGCTGTCTTGGCGTTGGGTGCCCTCTAGAGCCAGTTCATGGTGTTGCGTGTTGAAATCAAGAACTGCTGGGGTTTTTGCGCTCTTTTCTGAGGCCATCTTTTGTTTGTAGTAGGCCTTTTGCACCAAGTCTCGCAACTGCTGAGTGTTCATCGTTCGTGGACATGCGAGAACGCCAAGATGGTGGCTTATGCCAGGATGAAGGTTTCTTAGGAAGAGGGTTTTAAAGTTCAGTTCATCTTCCATGTCAGAATCATTGCGAGTTCCAAAATATACTTGTCTGAGTCGACTGTAGTAAGCTTGAGGAGGTTCGTGACGTCCTTGTCTCGTCTCCAGGGCAGCCACTAAGCCTTGATCGGACTCAGGGTCGGCGAACTCTTTAATGAGGGCTTTTCGCAGCCGTTGATAATCAGTCTTTGTGTTAACAGGCTGCCGGTCCAGGAAGCTGCGTACTTCAGGGCTGGATGTCGTTCGGAGTAAATAGAGTTTATCTTTGTCCGTAACGTTAGGTCGCATTTCCAGATGGAAATCAATATCTTGCAGATACGCTTGGACCGTTTGGCTGTTTGGCACGCTGGGGTTGAATTTGCCAACGTTTCGGGCGAGCTTGTCAAGGTCTTTTAGGTCCAAGCTGTGCGACGATCTGCGGCTGGCTACAGCAGATTCTTCTGGTTCTGTCGTGATATAAAGTTCTTCAGACGGCGCTGGTGACTGTTTTAACACCACCCCCTCTGTCTTATGTTCACGTGTCAGTCCAGGCACAGGTGACTTGGTCCTGCTTGGCAGGGGTGCGGTTGGTGCACGTCCTGTCCTTGACGGCTCCTGGCGTAGTTCGTAAGCGTGCTTGAGTTCCTCTTGGAAACTTTCAGACTCCTCTGTGACGTAGTCGAGCTGTTGTGTTAGGCGGCTGATCTCGTTTCTTGATTCAGCCAAATGAGCTTCGAGGGCCTTGATTCTGCTGTTTTTGTCCCTGAAGTCAGTCTTTGCCTTCTCTAGTAGCTTCTCTGCATACTGTAGCTTGTCTGCACGATCAGCGAAGTCCTCTTTGAGTTGCTGCATTTCGTGGCTGGTAGCTGCTAGAGTTTCTTTTAGCCTGTTGATCTCCGCATCGGCGCCTTGCTCCACCTCATCGGTCCCTTCCTGTCGTTCACGTTCCAGCTGCTCTATGCGTCGTTGTGCGCTTGTCAGCTCCTGCTGGCGTTGTGCGGCGTGCTTGTCGCTCAGTTTGAGGGTGGCGATGAGTGTGTGACTTAAGCTTGAGGTGATCTTGGCTAATTCTTTGTGACTGTAGTTTTGACTTGGGTCTTGTCTCATGATGCTTGTGATGTTGTCATCTAGTTGGTCCTGTGTCTGATGTTGGAGTGCTTCAGCAGCTTTAGGGAGGATGCTGTTTGTTGTAGCACTTAGCCACATTTCCAGTCCTTCCCAGTGACCGACATGTTCTGGCTGGTGATACATGTTCTGGCGGTGATGGGATCTTGGACCGAACTGACACAGACCTTGGATGGGAAACAAAGCAAAACAAAAACACAAACAAAACAACAGGGGTGTGAATGTGCACAGTGTAGTGTATGCTAGTGTTGAGTGTGATTCTGTTTCTGTGGTCCTCTGTGGTGGGGTGCGTGTAATTTGCAGCTTCTGCGTAGAAATTGCGCCCACGTAGAGGCAGCACTGTTGGGAAACAGAAAGAAAAGCACACTAACAGAATGAGTACACAGGGACAATAACACTAGACCGATCTCTCTTTTAATAGCAGATTCTCTCTTCGCTTTGTTAAGTCTGATTTAGAAGGACGCTTCTAATCAGAGGATTGTAGGCGAGTTTTCTCTTTTGTAACAAGACTGGTATTGCTATTCCAATTTTCTCCTTGATGGAGGAAAACAACAGCAATGACAGTACTTGTCCCTGAATGGCAGGATTTTACACCGCAACGCTGGTCAGCGTGTGTCACGCGTGTTAAAACTTTTGCCGATGTCTATCTTCTCATTGCGCCTGCTTTAACCTGGGGGAATAGGATTTCACAATAGAGGGTAAATGGTAAACAGTTTTGAATGTGGTTCTCAAGTTTCATACATATCTGTTCAATTGTGACATTTCGCTCTATTCGTGATCTTCCCTTGGTTAGCTTTAAGCAAACAAGTCAAATTAGAAGTTAGTAACAGGGAGAAAAGAAAAGAGAAATTAAGATTTATTCCCAAGATTTAAAACTAATACGTTGGCACAAGGTGGTGCTGTTGAGTCGCTATGCTAAGGTTACGTTTCATGCTCCAGATTGGTGAGAAATGACTTTGACTGTATGGTGTCACTGTCACTTCTCTAACACAGCACTAGGGGGAGCACTATCTACTCTCAGGCCTAAGTAAAGAGGACTAATTTTAATTTAATAAAATTATTTTAATTAAATTATTATTAATTTTTACTTGAGTTAATCAGATCACCTAAGGAAATGAAGTATGGCCTACAGGGGGCGCCAGACTTGTGTTAAGTCTGAAATTATAATTAAAATTAGACTTTGTGGTTTCTAATTAAAATGTATGATGTTATAATTAAAATTAATAGGCTCACCTAGGATTAGAAATTACACGTGCAATCTACAATTGAGTTGATAAACCAATATTGTTGCAAAATGTAAACAGGAAGTGTAATTAATTATTAAATGTAATTAGAATTTTCGAATTCATAATGAATTATTAAATTAATTTACAGCTTCTAAATCACTAGTTTTGGATTCCCATAATAGTAATTAAAATAATTTCCAAACTTAAGCATTCCTCATTGTGTCATTACATCAAAATAAAGAATTTAATAATAATAATCTGTATCCTACTTGTAAGTGAAATTAAAAATTTCTGGCCCTCTTGATAACTTAAGGTTTTATTGTAGTGGTCAAATTATAAGAGCGTTTATGGTTCATAAATGGATACTGTTGTTGCTGGAAGCAGGAATTGAAATAATTCATTAAATGAAATTAATCCAAAATTGATTTGTAATCAATTGTGACATTCAATTAACAATTAAAAATTCCTAACAATAGCGCTTATCCATTGATGTGTTTTCAAAATCATAAAAGCCATTATAATTGAATGCAATCAAATCACCATATTATCAAGATAATGGGGTAATACTAAATTATCTTCTAATAACCCACCAGTTATTAAGCTGGTCCCACAAAAGGTAAAAAGACTTTAATCAGCTGTTATATTAAACCAACCTGTGAAATTGTTAACACTGATGATTGGGAAACATTAACACAGCCAACTTAAAACGTAGTTAGTCTTTTAAATGGGAGTTAGAGAGAGAGAGAGAGAATTAGTGTTAGCTGTGAACCCCATTTCCCCACACACACTGCATTCAAGCTTTAAATGCTATGTGCTAATCGCTAGCCGTAATGCTACCAGCATGGCTAAAGCTACAATGCTACAGTTTCTTTGTTAGCTTATATGCGCTAGCGCTATTAGCTTACACGTGGCCAAGTCTCCACGTGGCTAAACTGGTCGCTATGGCAACTCAGTGCCTATAGGAAGAAGGAAAATGTGCTTCACGCTTCAGACTTGAATTTTCTATAGCACATATAATCTCACTCATTTAGGACGAGATACATTTATCTACGGGTTACTTATAAATTATCAAAGCCTCGGCGGGCTATCATGCGAATATCTGTCTGTTTAGACCGCACACATAAAAAAACAAACAATTAAATCGATTTGCAAAATGTCTCCCTTTCTCAAAAACGACTGGCCACTCCTTTGAGCGCCGTGCGTTTGAATTTCACTCGTGAAATCAAAAATTGGCTGAGGATTACTTAAATAGCGACTTTAATATCCTTCAGCCGGGAGTCACGTGGCTGGGTTTGCAGTGGAACACGCACTAACAAAAGCATTACCACGAAGGCCTTAAGAGAGGGGCAACAAGGGACACGCTCGTTCGCCTCTCATGCGCTTTAGAGCGACTTTTTATTAATTATTTACTGCAGTTTAATTTCTTCTCGAACTCGAGTTAACAGTTACACTCTCTTTCATTCAAATTCACTGTGTTTCACAAACAAGAATGCAATACCACAAATAACCGTTTGTTTCTCTATATTTACTCAATTCTTTTCCGGATAAAGATTGAGAAATAACTTATTGTCTCTGGTTTGACTTATCAGATTTAAATCTTTAATTGCCCGCTTTTTTCCTCCACCATTTTGTAATAAAATACCAGTTTAATATGGAGCTATTGTTTCAGCTCCGGGAATTAGTTATTAAATATTTAATATGCTCGATTAAGCCCTATTAATATTTCTTTACAGTTTACACCTTATTAAGTGCTTGTCCAGCAATCACTAAAAAGTACATTCTGTTAATCTCAATTAAAATCTCGCTTACATTCCCCGTGGCCCCAGGTAACGATAAACGAGATTAATAATTTCTCGTTTTGAGCTAGGTTGCGTTATCTTTAGGGTAAATAAGGATAAAAATACTTAAAATCACATTCCAGAGACACTTGTTTATAAAATGGAAAAGGTTTATTCGTGATATTGCTATTCTAACATAAATGGATTATTTAATAAAAGCACAAACATACACACATACGAGAGTTGAGGTTAAGGTTTAAAGAATGACATTCTTTCCTATTTCATAACTTAGCCAACCAGCAAAGATCACGAACAAATACGTATGTTTTGTTACTGCATTCAGATCATATTTTAACCAGTTCAGTCAGGATTAGGAATTCAGTTTGTACTTGCTTGGATTGGTATAAAGCAGGCTCGAAGTTGGTTCGTTTTCCCGCGTGAGTTCTTTGTTTCGGGCGTCACGTGTTCAGCTCGGGCTCCTTCGGTTGCTCTCGTGTGGAGACTTGAGACGGCTGCGTGACGTCACCGGGAAAGCTCTCCTCCGCAATCGTTGAATTCGTGGCTCCGTTACGGCTTTGGCACAGTCTTAGACCCCCTCCGATGGTTGGTTTCGTTGTGAGAGTCCAGCGGGCCGGCTTCCAGGTCAGCCTTGCGCGCGTTTGAGCGCGCCGTTACGAGCTCAGGAGCACCAGAGAGTTGCAAGAGGGAAGAGAGAGGGCGCGCCACTCGCGCGTCGTTTTAAACAGTCCGTTTTTTGGACATCCCCAAAGGCGGCTGGTCCAATCAGAGCGTCGGTACGGGGCGGAGCCCCGCCTGCCCGGCTGGTTTTTGCAAAGCCCCTTTCATGTGAGGAAAGATAACTTGTTTGTATGCCTGTATTAAAACTCTTATCGTGTTTACACATTTATAGTCACCACATTCGTTATCTTATTGATTCATACAATTTTGCAACCATTCATAAAAGTCTAAACACAACCTAAACATTCCAGCTTAAAGTATGATTAGAAATCAGCCCACGTTTTCCTAAATTAATATTCATATTCCACAAGCATATGAGAGAAAGAGTGCACATTAATATCCATATATTTCTTTGTGGATGCTTTGAAAGTCATGAAATGAACGAATGTCTTTGAGAAGCGTTCCCGCACATTCCTTTGTTCCATAATAGGAAGAAACGCGCGCTTTTGCGCTGAGGCGGAGGAGGGGCTTTAGAGGGCGGCTGATTCTTTAGCTGCCCCCCCTTCTGGTGACTTGTAGAGTTGAATTCCTGCCGATATACGTTACACTTTGCTCTCTTTTCCTTAACCTCTCACTGTCTGGCTAGAATTTGCTCTGAACACTGCCTAGAAATTTTTATTACAAGCACTTCCTGTGTCTGTTTGCCTCCTTATAATGTATTGCTTATTGTATTCCTCAACGGTAGGCATACTTCAATTAAAACAGTTTTTGTACTTTGTATGTGTTTAAAATGCGCAGGCAATTTCAGGAATCACTTGATAATGTAGATGAAAATATAGCACAAATCTGCCATAAACATGAATGCCATAAGCATTATAATAGAACTTTATAGAATGTGAAGTCTATAATAAATGGTCTGCTTTCCTCGCCCATGTTTCAACGCGCTGCCATGAAAGCACATAACAGGCATTTCCATCCCTTTGTGCAGATAAAAGTTTTAATGTTACATCTATGTTATATAGCTAAGTTATCTGATTAATATCATAGGATGTGTCATAGAATGGACTTCAGTTTATTGGCATAAAGTCAATCAGCTTCACCTCAGGCAGCTATTCCAATGCTTCTTTTTTAATAATATTGCTGCATTGTAATCATAAATGACATGAAAACATGAACACAGCTATATTATGTTTTTTACATTCATTTTCATTATCTCCATGATGGCCCGCCCCGCGAGCACTCGATTACTTGTTTTTGAAACCTATTGATGATCAAAATAAGAAACTGCCAAAAATGCCCACCCCTATTCTTGAGATGAAGCCATGTTTACAAAAGAACAAGGGGGGGGGGGGGGGGTCGGATATGGAAAGATCTGGCTTTGTGTGGATGAGACCAAAGTCTTGAATTCAGCATAAAAGCAGTGCTGTCTCTTTAATATATGTTGCTCATTACGTGGATCTGACACAAATCCAATTTTCTCCCGGTTCTTTACAGTCATTCAGGACATTTTAACTCTAGCCAAAAACAGTCATTTCGACATTCAACATTGTGTGCGTTTTTGTCCGGTATACGTCTGGTCAGCATGAGGACCAATAAAATAAAACAACTTCAATTAGGACGCTCATGACATTCTTTAAAAATATCATTCATTTCAGTAGAGAGGGATATTTTAATAAGGATCTAATGACGGAGTTTGATACTGATAACTAACCTGTTTGTTCCTCAGTATCTTCATGTTTGACTCTGAACGCTTCTTCAATCTTCATGTCTTCACTCTCCTCTTTAATAATCCCCATCTTTGTTTGTTCCTCAGTATCTTCGTGTTTGACTCTGAATGCTTCTTCAATCTTCATGTCTTCACTCTCCTCTTTAATAAACGCCATCTTTATAACAGTGTGTCAAGTGGATCTGAGTAACTTCAGCAGGAGTTTTTCTGTGAGTTTGAACACTGTCACATTTAAGATTAGAATAATTGAGAAAACCAAAAATAAATCTGTGTGCGTCTCAATCAGCTCCCTAGTTACTGCACTGCTAAGCGAGTCAGAGAGAGTTAATGGCCTTAAATCACCATGATGAGACAAAAACATCAGCATGTTTGCATTTGGTATTAGATCAGGGTTGCCAACTGTTCAGTATGTTGATAATAATAAAGATAATATCATTAAGATAAATAATCTCCCCGTATATGCTTTAAAGAAGCGTTTCGTATGAAAGCCATACAGAACACAGTTTGTTCGTATTCACAGGCTTTCGCTGTATGTTTCTTTGTCTTTTATAACCTAATGAGAACCTCTCCAGATCATTCCCTGCAGGTTATTTTTAGTTTTATTTTCATAACCATGTAAACTAATTAAAATGTTGCAGATGTTTCTGAGTGATGCCCAGCAGAGAGATTACTCTAATGCTGAAGTGTGTATTTTACATAAACACAATTTAATGTCTGAAATAAGATTTTAATAAACTGAATATTAAACCAGTCAAAACGCATTATAATGATCAGATGAATCCAAGTTTATAGCTAAAATATTAACCATGGTGTGAAAGATGCATCATAAACAAATGAGGTAGCGTCCCTTATTTTCCTTTTCTAAAGTTGGCAACCCTAATAATCTTGTTGTTATTATGAGTGAACTCGTCTTAATGATAAACTGAGCCACTACATAGGGAGCGAAATGAGATGCAGCTTTTCTGTTAACGTAATCATGTAACGTTAGAGTGCTGTTTACTCATAAAAAATTAAGTTTATTCATGTTAAATAAAGTATCACGACGTTTACTTCATCCATAATTAAACCATTTTACGTTGCTTGTAAAAAATATTAAATTGCCTGATTTTTTTGCTTCGATTTAAACACTTTAAATGTTTAAAAAACACACAAACCTTTCTTCAGACAAATCACAACAGATGGCGGAGAGCGGCGCCGTCTTATGACGTCACATCATAGAAACAAAATAAAAGTCATTGAAGCTTTTTATGGATTGAAGCTACTTTTGTGATTTAAAAAAAGATGTCTTTACTCATTAAACGGATAGTCTGATGATCTCTGAGGCCTCCCTTTTCTCAGCTTTCACTTGCTGTTGTAAAGCATCTAAAGTATAAAAACAAACAGGATTTTAAAGCTGCACAACATTTTATTAGTAGTAGTGTATAACTGAAAGATGGCGGGTCCTAAATATTTGGAAATGTGACTTAATTAAGACTACAAAATTAAGTGAAATGTAAATATAATGTTTACATTCAAGTTAAAACAGGGTGCATTCAATTTTAATTAATTTTAATATACAATGTTTTAGCACCTGCAGACATCCTTCCGTATTACTATGAAACCCTTAATATAAAGCATGTTTCATGTTTGGAACAAATTGGATTATGCACTTTCCACACAACAGCACACTCTGTTCTCACATCTATTCTTAAGATGTGCTTGTAATAAACTACTATATATTGATAATGCCTCATTCTGTACTGTGTGTGTGTGTGTGTGTGTGTGTGTGTGTGTGTGTGTGTGTGTGTGTATATATACATATAATTACATGCATATGTATTTGCCCTCACTTACTAAATGTCTAATGAATAACATTTAAAATATTAAAAATATATTAGAAAGTAAAACCTGCTAAGGAGTTTGTTCATCATTCATTTTGTTTTCGTAAAGCAGCCTGAAGAAACTTTCATGGAGTTGCTGGAGATTTCTTCGAAACAGTGTCTGAAAGAGAAATGTAAATAAACTTTAGTGTCAGACACTTGTTATGTGAGTATATGTACTTAAAAACCTTTAACACCTATAATAAGTTCCACTTTTGTGGGGTCCAGAGGAGGCTTGGCTTGTGATTCTTTGTTGGCATTTCTAATTTTTACAGAAAGGCTGTGGGTTGCTAACATGCTCTTTCAAAAAAAACAGCCACAGCTAAATCCTTAATCATGGCTGACCATGATGTGCTCCCTCTATAGGGATGGGTACCGAAACCCGTTATTTAATCGGTCTCGGGGGTAAATTATATAAGGCCGGAGTATCGATAAGCTCTGACGTTAACTGTTCTGCTATCGGCACAGGAGAAATTAAGAAAACACACATGCATTTATTATTGCTATATATACACACATTATATTGCAAATTCTATCCCACCAGAGTCACCAGCTGTTTTTATGTGCAATAATATTCAAACTTTTGTCTGATGCATTTTTGCTATTCGCAATTCAGAAGCGAGATCACGCTCAAGTGGAGGAGTTTCAGCACGCGCAACATGAAAGCCCTTTTTAATTATGATAGAAGAAGAACTAACCATTAAATCATGTGCTTACACTTTAGGCCTGTGACTGTTATATGGAACTACGTTTATTTAATGTTTTTTTTTTGGCTTCTAAGGATTATAGCCGCATTTATTCTAGCACAACTTCCTTCCCTTCACAGCGGTGTGCATTCGTTCCTCCCTGACCAAACCTTAACGTCAGAATCAGATCAATCGTCTGTCGATTGTTGTAAAATGCCATCTTTACAGTTGCTAAATTGCTGAACATGTTTGATAATAAAAAAGTAAAAAAAAAAATATAACAACAATATAGAAAAAAGATAATAAAAATGTACAATCCGCACAAGAGATGCTGTTCCCCAGGCTGAAATGTGTGTGTGTGCGTGAGTGCGCAGTGCGCTCTAAAACTGACAAGCAAAGTACACTTTGAGCTTCGGGCGCATCCAAACTATCAAAAACACACAAAATATGTAAAAACGGTCGGCTTGGAGATTATTCACTTAAACACAGTTTATGTCTTGAAGTGAACGAGAACAGTTGGGAGAAAATCTGATGTGTGTCAATATTTTGTCTTAATGTGACAGACTGATTCTTCATCAATGTTAATCAAAGAACAAAACGCAAGGAGAAAATCACTCACAGCTCTTAATCTGCATAAAGTTATTGTTTTAATAAGCATTAATCTACCAATACATACAGTGAAAAGTATGCGGTGTTCATTTACATTTGATCACTTTTAGATTACTTTTGTAGCTATTACTTACCTGAACATTAATGTTAGTAGACCTTCATAAAAAAATGAAAGCACAGGTTTTTTTCATTTCATTTGTACATTTGTTTTATGGTATGACAAATTGTATATTTGTCAGTTTGTTTAACTTTGTTTCTTTGTTCATGTTCTTACTGTATCTTATCTTATGGCTATAAAACACTAAAAATGCCTGCACACTGGTGCATTTACAAATTTATGTTTTATATTTAATGAAATATTTATTTTACATTTCAGAATATAAAGCAATGTTAATTCAGCTCCTAATCTGTCATAAATATATATATAAATATATTAAAAAGTACAGATAAGAATACCGTTAAAGTACCAGATCGATAAGCAGTATCGATAAGAGTAGTAATACCGTTAAAACCTTAACGATACCCATCCTTACCCCTCTACCACAAGCTTGGAATGTATCCTTTGCAATATTTAGTTTTTTTTGTGGATTTTAACCTGTGCAATACACATTAAATAATCAATTGAATTGGCCATATTTTTTAATCTGCGTTTTACAAAATCCTTATGTTTTCTTAGATCTCACACACAAAGAATAAACTTATTATATGGTGTGGAAAATAAATTGTATTCTCACATGGTCCAGTCCAGAAGAACTAAAATGTGAAGAGTTGGCTGGTTGAAGGGCAGCGCTGCAACCTGCACGTGTTAGGGAGGTTTGCACAGCATGCTTGTTTACACTGCTGTTAGGCAGCAACTCCGCAAAGCTGTTAATAATCTCTAAATAGTAAAAGCAATGTTTAAATGAACTCATTCATTCATAAAGCAAACAAATCTATAACCATGTATATCAATAGCCTACCATTTTGCAGTTTAAAGTTCAGGGCCTTTAGATGCTGATTCGCTGTTCTCAAGGCTTTGATTTCATTTCTCAGGTCATTTAATATGTAATTTCTTTGTTTTTTTCTTTTCTTTTTTTAAGCAACAGTCTGTCATTTTGTGTTTTTTCCATTTAAGTTGAGAGACAAAATTAAAGTCACAGAACAACAAAAACACACGCATTGTCATTTAACCCTTATACGGTTTTCGGGGTCTTTTTGACCCGCAAATGGCATTTTATAAAATTAAAAATAAATAAATATCTTTGTCCAAATGTCATGAGAGTTTGTAAAATGGTCAACACTTTCTAGATCCACAAATAAGAAAAATGGAATGATATCTTGATTTTATGTTAGTGTGAGAAAAAAGTCACACTCATGGTCTTTGTGGTCTCTAGAAATTGAATTTTGTAACAAAATAAACCAAATGCTATTTTCCTGTTTATTAATGTTTTTACTCCAAATTTGTGCAGTTTTTTGGAGAATTTATGATATTATTTTAATTTATATAAATTAAAAAATAAATATGATTTGGAAAATTTTGGCAGTTTTTTTTGCAGAAACTAATAGACTGTATGAGATGAGACCACCAATTATTGTTCCTAGTTGTTCGATTGTTCCCCATTTAATATTTTTTCAACTAATTTATAATTTGCTACTGCTTTATTTGCTCATTTATTGTTGCATTTTGATCATTTGTGTTTGCATATTTTGCATTCTATTGTTCATGCCAATTATTGGTAGTCAATATGTAATATATCTGTTCATTTATATAAATTGTTGTTCTCTTACCGACAGTTAGTAACTGTTAGTTATCTGTTAGTTATAACTGTTAGTTACTTTGACATATTGTACAGGTTTGATTCTAATCATAATGTAACATTTTTCAGCTCAAAAATGACTAAACTTTGATAAAAATAAAATTTTATTGTTATAATTGTTATTTCATAATATGTAGATATCAATCCAACTGAAAAAACTTGAGGAAAAAATTGTTCCCTTCCGAAGGGAACTTCTACACTGCGTCCTCTCTCGAGGCGCTATGGGAACGCCTCCAGCGTGACCGGTGTCTGAAGCATGATTGCAAACACCCAATGCACTTGACATTGGCAGGTGGACGCCTATGACGCAAGCTAATGAGCGTCTGCGAGCATAAAAGGGCACCTGTGGAACACATCATCCTCTTTTTGTCTTCAGGGGATCTTGTTTCTGAAGTGTGAGTATTATGAAATGCTTTTTTGTCAGCGTTTCTGACACCAGATGACACACACGAATTTTGCATTGGGCGAAAAGCATGCGCATATTTTGAAAATGAATTTTTCATCTCGCGCTCGACAGCGGCTGACGAGAGTAAACTGCGGAAGGAAGATGTATTGTCTGTTACATCTTCTGATCCAGCAGGAAGTGCTTTGCTGGCTCATGGTGGGCTGATGAAGGATATTTCTGATCCTTATCAGCTTGTCTGCCCCGCGATGTAGAGCTGCTGGAGGTTATGAAGCGTGCGCTTCTGCTAGGTAGACCTACAGTGGAGGCACGGAAAAAAGGGGGAGTGGCTCGCAGTAGACCTGATGAGCGATCTCTCTCTGGCATAACCTCCCAGCTCCCGTGAGCCTCCCATTCCTTCCAGATCTTCATAGTGAGATCATGTAGGCATGGGATAAACCATATTCAGCCCGCATCCATTGGTATAAGCATGTTAATTATGTTGACATCGAAGGGAGGCGCGAGCGCGGATATGCGTTGATGCCCCCTAGGGGCGCTGGCGAGCGAAAAAAAAAAAATGTTCTCTAGCGCTGAGTGTAGTCAGGTCTCCTCTCACTTCAGAGAGTCGTTATGCTGAGACCTCCACCCTTAAGAGATCCTGTACCTGGATCGAGTGCTGCTAAGCTTCCTCTCATTTAAGAGAGTCCTTTTGCTGAAGTCTCCACTCTCCAGAGCTCCGCTTAGACCGCACTATTGGTGTATAGGCTCTATTGTGAGCCTTGCTAGCTTTCTCTAGCGCTGAGTGTAGTCAGGTTTCCTCTCACTTCAGAGAGTCGTTATGCTGAGACCTCCACTCTTAAGAGCTCCTGTACCTGGATCAAGTGTTGATAGGCTTCCTCTCATTTAAGAGAGTCATTTTGCTGAAGCCTCCGCTCTCCAGAGCTCTGCTTAGACCGCACTATTGGTGTGTAGGCTCTATTGTGAGCCTTGCTAGCTTTCTCTAGCGCTGAGTGTAGTCAGGTCTCCTCTCATTTTAGAGAGTAGTTATGCTGAGACCTCCACTCTTAAGAACTCCTGAACCAGGATCGAGTGTTACTAGGCATTCTACTGAAGCCCCAGCTCTCCAGAACTCCGCTTGGACAGCACTATTAGTATGTAGCAGTGGTGGTCAGTAACGAAGTACAACTACTTCGTTACTGTACTTAAGTACATTTTTCAAGTATCTGTACTTTACTGGAGTAGTTTTATTTTGAGTAACTTTTACTTTTACTTCACTACATTCCAAAGCATAAGATCGTACTTTTTACTTCACTACATTTCATAAAACATATCGTTACTCACGTGATACATCACGTGCTCCGAGACGCAGAAGCGGTGTCTGATTCATGAACAAAGTGATTCTTTTCAATGAACCTCGGTTCGCAAATCGCAACAAACGATTCATTCACCCGATTGCAGCTGTTCTCGAGGCGAGTCACTAATTCAAATGATCCGTTTAGAGCGAGTCTTCTTCAGTGAACTGAACTCACAAGTAAAGAACCGGGAGATCTCGTGAGCGCGCGCGCGCGCGCAGGCGCGCTACTGATGCTGTGAAAAGTAAGTTACTAATGTCGAATTTTAAGATTCATTATTGTAACTGAAAATAATATTTAGGTCAAAACTGTCAGTTGTTTGTGAACTAAATCTGCTGTAAAGGGTGATCTATTTAAGCCCACTGAAATGCTTGAATGCAGACAGATCAACATCAGTGTCTCTAACGTTATGTTTTAGGTAAAAATACAAAACATTAAAATAACACCGATTAAATAAAATAACTCATGCACGTTCATATTCCCCGCTGCTGTAACGTTAGCAGTTTTATTAAAATGCTATGCATTTAGACCTATGTGATGTCTGTTTTTATATTGTTTATCAACAGTATACATTTGTATATTGTTCAGATCAACTAGCCGACAGATATGAATGTTTATTCATAACCATGCTGAAACTAAGTAAATATTGTTAGCTGATGTTAACTGTCTAGCTAACAAGCTTGCTGGTGCTAAGTTGAGGAATTTTTTAGATATAAAGTCCAAATATCTTTATTCAGCCACCTAGATAGATTCCATCTGAGGGAAAAAGAAAGGATGTGATGTTCAGAACATAGTAACTACAGTAATTATCAGAGTGGGAAGTGATGCCCTCTGGGGGCATTGGGTCAGGGGTGTTTTTACACCACAGACAAGGTTTGAGAAGAAAAAAATCATTATGAAAATATAATTAGATTTTCCTTAAAATGTTCTTCCTAATTTCAGGCCTAATTCTCATGTCATATATAACTGACGTTCTGCAAAACAACAAGTTCTAAAACACTGTTTTCTTCCTGGTGAAGATTAGATGTGAAATCTGTTTTCTCTCAGGTACATGGCAGTGTAAACTTCACAGTGAACATTACTACATCACTCTCATCAACGTAGTCCATATCAACAAAATATATATCTTGACTCTATATAGTGGTTATTTTGGGAAAACCCCAGGTATTTTGGGCAGTAGGATTATAAAAATATGTGCTAATATAAAATTAAATAAAGTAGTCTATATAAAATTGCAAAATAAATCTGTCTATCAGTACTTTTTTACTTAAGTACATAAAAAGTTTAGTACTTTTGTACTTTCACTCGAGTAAAATTGAAAAAGCAGTACTTTTAATTTTACTGGAGTAATATTTTACTATACGTATCTGTACTTTTACTCAAGTACTTGATCTGTGTACTTTGACCACCACTGGTATGTAGGCTCTATTGTAAGCCTTGCTAGCTGTCTTTAGCGCTGTGTAGTCAAGTCTCCTCTCGCTTTGGAGAGTCGTTATACTGAGACTTCCACTCGTAAGGGTTCCCCTACCTGGAGTGAGTGTTGCTAGGCTTCCTCTCGTTAAGAGAGTCATTTCACTGAAGCCTCTGCTCTCCAGAGCTCCACTTAGTCTGCACTGTTAGTATGTAGGCTCTATTGTGAGCCTCGCTAGCTATCTCTAGCGCTGAGTGTAGTCAGGTCTCCTCTCGCTTAGAGAGTCGTTATACTGAGACTTCCACTCGTAAGGGTTCCCCTACCTGGAGTGAGTTTTGCTAGGCTTCCTCTCGTTAAGAGAGTCATTTCGCTGAAGCCTCTGCTCTCCAGAGCTCCACTTAGTCTGCACTGTTAGTATGTAGGCTCTATTAAGAGCCTCGCTAGCTGTCTCTAGCGCTGAGGGTGGTCAGGTCTCCTCTCGCTTAGAGAGTCGTTATGCTGAGACCTCCACTCTTAAGAGCCCCCAACTAGGGTTGAGTGTTGTTAAGCTTCCTCTCATTTAGAGAGTCGTCCTGCTGAAGCCTCCACTCTTCAGAGCTCCGTCCTTGGTGCCTCTGGCGCCGAGTGTAGCCAGGTCTCCTCTCAATTAGAGAGTCGTTATGCTGAGACCTCCACTCTTAGGAGTTCCCCTACCTGGATCGAGTGTTAGGGTTCCTCTCATTTAAGAGAGTCATTCTACTGAAGCCTCTGCTCTCCAGAGCTCCGCTTAGGCAGCACTATTAGTATGTAGTCTCTATTGTGAGCCTCGCTAGCTGTCTTTAGTGCTGAGTGTAGTCCGGTCTCCTCTCGCTTTAGAGAGTCGGTATGCTGAGACCTCCACTCGTAAGAACCCCCCAACTAGGGTTGAGTGTTGCTAGGCTTCCTCTCGTTTAGAGAGTCATTCTACTGAAGCCTCCACTCTCTAGAGCTCCGCTTAGGCAGTATTATGCACAGGCTCTTTCTTGAGCCTCACTAACTGCCTTTGGCGTTGAGTGTAGCCAGGTCTCCTCTCACTTAGAGAGTCATTATGCTGAGACCTCCACTCTTAAGAGCCCCCCAACTAGGGTTGAGTGTTGTTAAGCTTCCTCTCGTTTAGAGAGTCGTCCAGCTGAAGCCTCCACTCTTCAGAGCTCCGTCCCTGGTGCCTCTGGCGCCGAGTGTAGCCAGGTCTCCTCTCAATTAGAGAGTCGTTATGCTGAGACCTCCACTCTTAGGAGTTCCCCTACCTGGATCGAGTGTTGTTAGGCTTCCTCTCGTTAGAGAGTCGTCCTGCTGAGGCCTCCACGTCCTGCTGAGGCTTCCTCTCGTTTAAGAGAGTCATTCCACTGAACCCCCTGCTCTCCAGAGCTCCGCTTAGGCAGCACTATTAGTACGTAATCTCTTTTGTGAGCCTCGCTAGCTGTCTTTAGCGCTGAGTGTAGTCCGGTCTCCTCTCGCTTTAGAGAGTCGGTATGCTGAGACCTCCACTCTTAAGAGCCCCCCAACTAGGGTTGAGTGTTGTTAGGCTTCCTCTCGTTAGAGAGTCGTCCTGCTGAGGCCTCCACTCTTCAGAGCTCAGTCTCTGGCAGTAATAGGAGATTGTAGGCTCTTTTTGAGCATCACTAACTGCCTGTGGCGTTGAGTGTAGCCAGGTCTCCTCTCACTTAGAGAGTCATTATGCTGAGACCTCCACTCTTAAGAGTTCCCCTACCTGGATCGAGTGTTAGGCTTCCTCTCGTTTAAGAGTCATTCTACTGAAGCCTCTGCTCTCCAGAGCTCCACTTAGTCAGCACCATTAGTATGTATCCCCTATTGTGAGACTCGCTAGCTGTCTTTGGCGCTGGGTGTAGTCAGGTCTCCTCTCGCTTTAGAGGGTCGGTATGCTGAGACCTCCACTCCTAAGAGCCCCCCAACTAGGGTTGAGTGTTGCTAGGCTTCCTCTCGTTAGAGAGTCATTCTGCCTAAGCCTCCACTCTCCAGAGCTCCGCTTAGGCAGTACTATGTGCATGCTCTGTCCTAAGCCTCACTAACTGCCTTTGGCATTGAGTGTAGCCAGGTCTCCTCTCACTATGCTGAGACCTCCACTCTGGGAGTTCCCCTACCTGGATCGAATGTTGCTAGGTTTTCTCTCACTTTAGAGAGTCATTCTGCCTAAGCCTCCACTCTCCAGAGCTCCGCTTAGGCAGTATTATGCACAGGCTCTTTCTTGAGCCTCACTAACTGCCTTTGGCGTTGAGTGTAGCCAGGTCTCCTCTCACTTAGAGAGTCGTTATGCTGAGACCTCCACTCTTAGGAGTTCCCCTACCTGGATCGAGTGTTGTTAGGCTTCCTCTCGTTAGAGAGTCGTCCTGCTGAGGCCTCCACGTCCTGCTGAGGCTTCCTCTCGTTTAAGAGAGTCATTCCACTGAACCCCCTGCTCTCCAGAGCTCCGCTTAGGCAGCACTATTAGTACGTAATCTCTTTTGTGAGCCTCGCTAGCTGTCTTTAGTGCTGAGTGTAGTCCGGTCTCCTCTCGCTTTAGAGAGTCGGTATGCTGAGACCTCCACTCTTAAGAGCCCCCCAACTAGGGTTGAGTGTTGTTAGGCTTCCTCTCGTTAGAGAGTCGTCCTGCTGAGGCCTCCACTCTTCAGAGCTCAGTCTCTGGCAGTAATAGGAGATTGTAGGCTCTTTTTGAGCATCACTAACTGCCTGTGGCGTTGAGTGTAGCCAGGTCTCCTCTCACTTAGAGAGTCATTATGCTGAGACCTCTGCTCTCCAGAGCTCCGCTTAGGCAGCACCATTAGTATGTAGTCTCTATTGTGAGCCTCGCTAGCTGTCTTTAGTGCTGAGTGTAGTCCGGTCTCCTCTCGCTTTAGAGAGTCGGTATGCTGAGACCTCCACTCGTAAGAACCCCCCAACTAGGGTTGAGTGTTGCTAGGCTTCCTCTCGTTTAGAGAGTCATTCTACTGAAGCCTCCACTCTCTAGAGCTCCGCTTAGGCAGTATTATGCACAGGCTCTTTCTTGAGCCTCACTAACTGCCTTTGGCGTTGAGTGTAGCCAGGTCTCCTCTCACTTAGAGAGTCATTATGCTGAGACCTCCACTCTTAAGAGCCCCCCAACTAGGGTTGAGTGTTGTTAAGCTTCCTCTCGTTTAGAGAGTAGTCCAGCTGAAGCCTCCACTCTTCAGAGCTCCGTCCCTGGTGCCTCTGGCGCCGAGTGTAGCCAGGTCTCCTCTCAATTAGAGAGTCGTTATGCTGAGACCTCCACTCTTAGGAGTTCCCCTACCTGGATCGAGTGTTGTTAGGCTTCCTCTCGTTAGAGAGTCGTCCTGCTGAGGCCTCCACGTCCTGCTGAGGCTTCCTCTCGTTTAAGAGAGTCATTCTACTGAAGCCTCTGCTCTCCAGAGCTCCACTTAGTCAGCACCATTAGTATGTATCCCCTATTGTGAGACTCGCTAGCTGTCTTTGGCGCTGGGTGTAGTCAGGTCTCCTCTCGCTTTAGAGGGTCGGTATGCTGAGACCTCCACTCCTAAGAGCCCCCCAACTAGGGTTGAGTGTTGCTAGGCTTCCTCTCGTTAGAGAGTCATTCTGCCTAAGCCTCCACTCTCCAGAGCTCCGCTTAGGCAGTACTATGTGCATGCTCTGTCCTAAGCCTCACTAACTGCCTTTGGCATTGAGTGTAGCCAGGTCTCCTCTCACTATGCTGAGACCTCCACTCTGGGAGTTCCCCTACCTGGATCGAATGTTGCTAGGTTTTCTCTCACTTTAGAGAGTCATTCTGCCTAAGCCTCCACTCTCCAGAGCTCCGCTTAGGCAGTACTACGTGCATGCTCTGTCCTGAGCCTCACTAGCTGTTCATAGCGTCGAGTGTAGAAGTCTTCTCTCAATCTAGAGAGTCGCTTTCTGAGACTTCCACTCCGAGAGCCATACTCTCGTGAGCTAGTCTATGATGGTGAGCTTGGAGCTGGCCTGAAGAAGGGTTTTTTGACCCTAGTTCTGCTGAGCAGGGATGGTGTTCCTCAAGTCTGTGACTTAGGAATCCAGCTTTTGGACACTTTTTCCCTCAGCATGGCGGCGTTGGCATAGCGTTCCCATAAGGGAACGTCTCATTCCCTATTCTCAGGGAACTATGGTTACATACGTAACCTGAGACGATTTCTGTTGGTCAAATAGCAAATGGAGCTCTGCTGCCATCTAGTGGTAAAAGTTATGTTTTACTTTTAAAACTGCATTTTCAAAAAGAATTGGCAAAAATCTTACACTAAACCATGTAAAATTGTCCATGTTATCCCCATGAATAAAAGTTAAAATGTGGGTCTTTTATAAAGTGAATTTTAAATAAAGATCTGTTTTTGTATACAAACCTATTACAAATATTTACTTATTAATTTATATACATTTAAACAAATATCATAAATCCTCAGAAAACTGGAGTAAAAACATTAATAAACAGGAAAACTGGAAAAAAATGTAACTATCATTTTGTTATTAAATTACATTTTGTCTTTAGAGACCCCAAACACCACGAATATATATCCCAAAATGAAGACCGCATTAAACAATGTTGATATAATTTATCAGGAAGTTAGATTTTACTTTTTTAAATCTCTTGATCTGGACTTGATGATGGGGTGTTTTCTGGACTGAATATTATTTTCCTTTTTATTGCTCTATTTTCAGGCAGCTTGCACTCCTCTTTTTGCCTTCTCTCTGACTCCATCCGATTTAGACGCTTCAGTAGCTTGTCCTTATTTTCTGTACAGTAAAGGTTCGTTATTTCAAATGAATAGTTCAACCAGATTTTTTTTATATGCATGCATTCACTCATTCACCAATCTCACCATTCATCTTGAGAATAAGAGCAGGAGAGCTTTCATCTTCATACTTTGCATCAACAACATCCCCCTCATGAACTACAGATTGAAGAATGTCTTTTCTCTTTACATTACAATGTCCAGAGAGGCTTCCATTTCTGTCCATTCAATTAATGCCCACATTTAGTCTATAATGGCAAAAAGGACTACAATTTAAAACAGACAGATAGACATACACAGATAGATAGATAAATAGATAGATAGACAGAAAAACATACACATATATAGATAGATAGACATACATAGATAGATTGACATATAAAGATAGACAGATAGATAGACATACAAAGATAGACAGACAAACATACAGATACAGTAGATATTCAAAGAAATTTAATCATTTCAATAGCAACACAAAACCGTTATAACTTAATTGTTGCTATATGTTTCCATGGTAGCATATTACACTTAACGTTAACTGTGTTAAGAAATCTTGTGGTTTGGTCAGAATTTTATCATTGTATTCACTACACATGAACATGAGACATGCATCAAACCTGTTTACATGTACCTGTCATATTCTGGAAATTACCCAAAGTTCATAGGGTTATTTAAGTTCACTGGTACAATCTAATGGAAGACACCACTACTGTCCACTGGATGGCCCCTTAAGACTCACAATCTGCATTAAGACATCCAGTATTGTAATAATCCGCATATTGAGCAGTCTATTGTTTATTTGTATAACCATACATAATATGTTTGAGTAGAATAATACCATATTGAGTAAATAACATAAGGTAAAATAACACAATATATTCCCTCCTCTGAGACTTTCCCAAGTCTCACCACTAGACCCTTTGCCCAGAACGCAACACCACAAGTCCACCCATCCTTCTATCCATCTATGAACCAATAATGGTCCTCCATCTCCCTTAACAAATGGTTTCTTTGTGATGCTGCACTCCAGAGGAAGTCAGATCCAAACATCTCTCCTCACGATTGACTAGAGAAGAGTAAAATAATCTGCTTCCTTACCTATATATTCTTGGGGGTCAATTAACACTCAAAACAAATCAGTAATGTGTACTAAAGCATGTGCATGGAATGATTTAGCCTTGCCCATGGTTGTCATGGTTATATATAGTACATACATTTTTTGTCAAATGAATAGATGTATCACAACTTAGAATTAGTAAGAACAAAATAATGCAATAAATGATACATTGGTTTCTCCCCCGCTGCCAGAGAAACTCCAAGCTTTTCCGGTAGCCTAGAGCTCTATCTGGTGATGTTGTCCTTCATTGCCAGAGGAGCTTTTAGGCAAATCTCATTGCCCTACAGCGCTATCTGGTGTTGGAGTAGATAGTGGGTTTTTAAACCTCCAGTTGAATCTACTCATGCTGCTAAACTGTGCTCGTCTATCTTTTCTTCGTTTCATATTTTCCAGTAATGAGTTTTTCAGTGTTTAAAAGAAACAAACTATATGCTGACAATGAAGGTTAAATGATGAATACTTTCAAATGTGGACACATAAATAATAAGTAAAACTTCAATCTTTCTTTATCGTCCCCTTTTCTGGTTGCATTGCCTCGTAACATGGACACTGACTTGCTTAAGACCATCAGTGTCCCCTTTATTTTTTCAAATTAATTATATTTTACATGTAATTCATTTAGAAGATTAAATGCACTTTAAAACAAATTATTTCAAAATAAACGACTTTAAGGAGTAAATGACTTCAGGAAGGGGCATATGCCAAAATAAAATACATAACACCCTCTAACTTCCTTCCTACTCTATACAAGTATTCTAATACTACTATATAATATGGAAAAGAAAATACATTTAAGACATTAACTCTCTTTCTATCAAAAGTTACAATACAAGACTAGAATGTACATTTCCTGAAGAAAATGTGAAATGGTGCTTGCAGTGGCAAAAAACACCACCCGGTTGCTAGGGTAATGTAGGGCGTTGCTAGGCGGTTGCTATGGTAATCTGGGTGGTTGCTATGGTGTTACTAGGTGGTTGGTAGTTGTCACAGATGGTTACTATGGAGTTTGTAGCATTTTATTGGCATGATTTAGCACTTAGCTAAGCGCTATTAGCATGTAGCTATTCACTGCTAGCATGTGTAGCATGTAGCAAGTCCTGTTTGCTAGCATGAGTCAAAAGAGCCAACCCCCATCTCTATACGATGTTCTGATGCAGAGATATTGGTCTTGCAAAACGGTTGCTAGGGTACTCTGTTTGGTTGCTAGGGAGTGGCTTGGCAGCTAGCAATCACGATACTCCAAAGGCTTCTTGTCAGTATGAATGATATAAACCAACTCCCACGCCTCTGTGACATTCAGAATGGAAGATATTCCTCTGTGAATTTTGGTTGCTAAGGTGCTCGACAATGGTTGCTAGGGCGTGGCCAGTGAGTGTTGAGGTGATTCAGGATTGGCTGCTTGCTGCCCCGAGTCAAACGAGCCCACCCTCATGTTTCTATGACACTTCTATCCTGAGATATCCCTTTGATCTCTTTCAATGGAAGTCTATGGGACGTGTTGCTAAGGTGCTCTAAATGGTTGCTAGGGGCGTGGCTTGATAGCTTCACAATGATCCTGAGATGCTGATTGGTCGTCTGAGTCAAATGAGCCTGCCCCCTTGTCTCTATGACACTGTGATCCAGAGTTATGTTAAATTGAAAAGCGGTTTCTATGGTGTAGGACGGCCCATTTCATGGGCCGTCCTACACCATAGAAAGTCAATGGGGCAACTTTGGGACGCTCCTGCCCCCCAGGGGTGCAACTTTTACCCCATTTTGAGGTATGGTCTTACAGAGCCTGCCAGCCTCTTCAAATGTGGCAAATTTCACATTTCTGTGAAATCCACTCTCTGAGCTACGAGGCGTCAAAGTTTTTCGCAATGTTAAGTCTATGCGTTTTTTTTGGCCGCTATTTTGCCCCTGGGGCGAACATCGTACCCCCGATCGCTTATAAAAGTCATAGCACACCATTCCCGATTAGGCCGCACGTTTTGACACCTCATTCATGGCTCTGTGACAAAAACTGCGGGAGGAGTAGCGCGCCGAAATGGCGAATAACACTAATGTTGCCTTGCCATATATGGCAAGCACCATTAATAAAAATAACGAAGGAAAATGAAAGGTCCCTTTCCCTCACCCTCACCCCTAACACTCTTGTTTGTTTTTCAGTATGTTTTACACAAATTCATCCAGTTTATCCAGTCCAGGTCCCACTATATGCATGTTGGTACATCCAATTTCAATTCCAGTTGGTCTTACTGACACGTTAATAATCTGTTTGACTGCAGCACTGGCCAGCATTGATCTGATGAAAGGTACAATACAACAGAACAACAAAAGGAACACAACAACAACAATGCCTATGATAATGCCCACTTTGGTTAACCATTGTACCCAAGACCCAAAAAATTCCTCTCTCAGGGTTTTCAGTTTCCCCGTTGCTTTGGTGAATGATCCATCTGGGGCTGTATTATTTGGAATATAAGTACAATACTCAGAGCCAAACATTACACACACTCCTCGTTTTTCGGCCAAGAGCCAATTTAGGGCTTGTCTGTTTTGCCATGTCATTTTACTTGTGGGACCAAATAGTTTTCCCAGAGCATCTAAGGCATCATCAGTATAATTAATGAATTTCTGCTGATTATAGTAAATATAGTTGATCCATTCTAAGTTTTTGTTTGGTGTTATCCATACAAATACAGGTGCATCTGAAAAGTTCATTTATTTCAGTAATTCAACTCAAATTGTGAAACTCGTGTAATAAATAAATTCAATACAAACAGACTGAAGTAGTTTAAGTCTTTGATTGTTTTAATTTTGATGATTTTGGCTCACATTTAACAAAAACCCAACAATTTACTATATCAAAAAATAAGAATATGGTGACAGGCCAATCAGCTAATCAACTTAAAACACCTGCAAAGGTTTCCTAAGCCTTCAAACTGGTCTCTCAGTTTGGTTCACGAGGCTACACAATCATGGGGAAGACTGCTGATCTGACAGTTGTCCAGAAGACAATCATTGACACCCTTCACAAGGAGGGTAAGCCACAAACATTCATTGCCAAAGAAGCTGGCTGTTCACAGAGTGCTGTATCCAAGCATGTTGACAGAAAGTTGAGTGGAAGGAAAAAATGTGGAAGAAAAAGATGCACAACCAACCAAGAGAACCGCAGCCTTATGAGGATTGTCAAGCAAAATCGATTCAAGCATTTGGGTGAACTTCACAAGGAATGGACTGAGGCTGCGGTCAAGGCATCAAGAGCCACCACACACAGATGTGTCAAGGAATTTGGCTGCAGTTGTTGTCAGAGGCATCTTCCCTGGGCCAAGGAGAAGAAGAACTGGACTGTTGCCCAGTGGTCCAAAGTCCTCTTTTCAGATGAGAGCAAGTTTTGTATTTAATTTGGAAACCAAGGCCCTAGAGTCTGGAGGAAGGGTGGAGAAGCTCATAGCCCAAGTTGCTTGAAGTCAGTTTGTGATGATTTGGGGTGCAATGTCATCTGCTGGTGTTGGTCCATTGTGTTTTTTGAAAACCAACGTCACTGCACCAGTTTACCAAGACATTTTGGAGCACTTCATGCTTCCTTCTGCTGACCAGCTTTTTAAAAGTTACTGATTTCATTTTCCAGCAGGATTTGGCACCTGCCCACACTGCCAAAAGCACCAAAAGGTTTCCTAAGCCTTATGAGGATTGTCAAGCAAAATTGATTCAAGCATTTGGGTGAACTTCACAAGGAATGGACTGAGGCTGCGGTCAAGGCATCAAGAGCCACCACACACAGATGTGTCAAGGAATTTGGCTGCAGTTGTTGTCAGAGGCGTCTTCCCTGGGCCAAGGAGAAGAAGGACTGGACTGTTGCCCAGTGGTCCAAAGTCCTCTTTTAAGATGAGAGCAAGTTTTGTATTTAATTTGGAAACCAAGGTCCTAGAGTCTGGAGGAAGGGTGGAGAAGCTCATAGCCCAAGTTGCTTGAAGTCCAGTGTTAAGTTTCCACAGTTTGTGATGATTTGGGGTGCAATGTCATCTGCTGGTGTTGGTCCATTGTGTTTTTTGAAAACCAACGTCACTGCACCAGTTTACCAATACGTTTTGTAGCACTTCATGCTTCCTTCTGCTGACCAGCTTTT
Source organism: Oxygymnocypris stewartii (assembly GCA_003573665.1). Lineage (NCBI taxonomy): Eukaryota > Metazoa > Chordata > Actinopteri > Cypriniformes > Cyprinidae > Oxygymnocypris > Oxygymnocypris stewartii. The sequence continues at coordinate 695,968 of QVTF01003615.1, forward strand.
TAAAGATGGTGATTTAATTTTCCAGCAGGATTTAGCACCTGCCCACACTGCCAAAAGCACCAAACGTTGGTTAAATGACCATGGTGTTGGTGTGCTTGACTGGCCAGCAAACTCACCAGACCTGAACCCCATAGAGAATCTACGGGGCATTGTCAAGAGGAAAATGAGAAACAAGAGACCAAAAAATGCAGATGAGCAGAAGGCCACTGTCAAAGAAACCTGGGCTTCCATACCACCTCAGCAGTGCCACAAACTGATCACCTCCATGCCATGCCAAATTGAGGCAGTAATTAAAGCAAAAGGAGTCCCTACCAAGTATTGAGTACATATACAGTAAATTAACATACTTTCCAGAAGGCCAACAATTCACAAATATATTTTTTTTATTGGTCTTATGAAGTATTCTAATTTGTTGAGATTTTATACACTATGTTAGGTACTTAATGAATACAGCGATAATCTGTTTAGGTTAGACAAAGTGTTGATTGATGCTTGCTAGGTTTGTGTGATTTGTAAACTGCATAAAAAACTTACAAAACTTAATGATAATGACAAACAAATGAATTAGATTTAAATCTTACGTCAGGGACATCTGCATTCGATTTCATGGGCTGAAATAAATAGGCAGAAATATTACTACTGAGCAACCAAAAAACTCTAAAGGTCTTAAAATGTTTAAAAAGGCAAGGGAATGTGGAACACTGTCATTAGTAAATATTGTTAAAGCAAAACTGTGCTTTGATTTTGTAAACAATTCAAACCTCTGTATGTAAGTGCTCTGTAGCCCGAAGAAGAGGTGGGATTTCTGTGAAAGTAAAATTAAATGTGAATAGGTTTTGATAAATACAGTAGTGTAAGGACACACACACACACACACACACACACACACACACACACAATAGTACAGTACTTACTTTCAAGTATTTCATTTTTCAGCCACTCGTTCTCTTTCTTTAGATTCATGTTCTCTTCTCTTAACAGATGAATGACACGTTGTAGATGTTCGTTTTTTTTCATTCCATACCTTTAGATAATTTGGTAGGTCTGTAGGGTATACCTAAAAATAAAAAAACTATTTCAGCCACTTATTTTTTTTAAAGAACCTCTTGAATGAGATGAGGTTGGAGACCCCTAGTCTGGAGTGATTCTGTATGAAGGAATTGTCTCAGAGCGGTTATCTTGGCAAAATGAGGTTGGAAAAAATATTGAATAACTTGTGGTGATAATTGTGGTCAATAACTAATTTTAAAATTCTCATTTTCCAAAAAAGATTAACAATGAAGATTAATTGTTATTGATTTATTCATATTTATTAAGGGTTATTTATTAAGAGCACAAATGCGTGTTTGTGTGTGTGTGTATCAGTCAAATCAAATTGATTCAAACACCTTCAAAATTCCTTACATTAGTACAGTTTATTCGCTATAGTTTAGAAAATGGAAAAAAAATATGACAAGAACTCAAGCGTTAAACTGTGTCATAACAGAACAAATTCATACTGTCAGATAACTTAGATAGAAAGGTGTGTAACACAACATGGTCAGGTCAAAGTGTCAAATCTAATTTTTGTTACCAAATTTTTTAATCAGTTTTACTGGTAGTTCACTGTATCAAGAATGTTTGGGTATGATATGTCCGTTTACTTTATTTTGCTATCCTCACTTACATAAATTAACTAGTGTCCTGCACCCACTAGTAAAAAATATCAAAAATTATATCTGGTGTCTGAATAATTTTTGGTTTGACTAACTTATATATATGTATGGCAAAACACTCACCTTTTTCTTAGCTGCTGGTTCGTCTCTCACCTCTGCGGCCTCAAGGAGTTTCAAAGAAGGTTTACTTTTTCTCTTAATAATGTCTGGCTTGGGTAGCTGTTCTTCAATTTCCTTAAGTTTTATTTGTAAAGATTTTTCCCTTTCTGAGGAGGTAGAATAATAAGAAAAGGCTAAAGTACGTCACAACATACTGGTGTTAATGAACTAAAACATTAATATTTTACTAATATCTTCAAGTCTACAAGCGCTAACGTTAAGGCATAATAAACGAGAATAAAGGAATATTATATAGGAGATAAAAAAAGGCACCTGCTATCTTGATGATGGAGGCCTCATAGACCGGCCATCCCCCTTTTGGCTCCTTGACGCCTTGGCGTCACTCCACCAAATAAACGTCCTTTTCCTCCATACCCGCAAAGTATTCATCCTCATCAAAATTTCGAATATGTTCAGTTTGCAGAATTGAGAATTTTCCATCCTCCACCCACTTAATTAACGCAAACATAATCGGCTTGTTTCCTCCCGTCTCCTATCTTCTGCGTTCTTCTCACGGTCATGGTCGGAATTCGCGCCTCAGACAACGGTCGGTTATTTTTCAAAACATAAAAATAAAAGAAAAAGTTTTTTTTAAATGAACAGAAATGTTGATATTTTTTTGCACTTACATTACATATTTGTAGGATTCTTTAAATATATATATATATTTTTATCTTTATTTTTTTAAATCACCAAGGCATTGCGCAATGCGCATGTGCATACTCTGCTGCGCGCATTAAGCTACGGATCTTGGAAGAAGACACTGCATTTTTTGAATTCCCTGGAAAACTGTTTGGTAAGCATAGATTTCACAGTAAATAACATACATTTATTTTACATGTTTTCCAAATTTTTGTTTTACGATTAATCCTCAATGTTTTCTTTTACTTTATCATTTTAATTTCCTCAACAAGGTCACATATGATTTGCTGTGACGTGCACAGACACAATGAGCGAGCCTCCACAAAGGATTTCGTATAAACGTTATCTAACTGATGTTGAAGAGGAAATTCCTCCAAGAACCCAACGAAGATGGGCACAAAAAAAAGGTGTTTTTTTATGGGCACTGGGCACTGTTTAAAGATTAAAGATTGCACAGGGATAGGCCTAGTTCACCCAAAAATGAAAAGTATGTCATTAATTGTGACCCCGACTGTAAAAACCCAGCAAAAGTATTTTTTTTGGTGTGTGTTTTTCTGTTTTCTTCATAAAATCGCCCTTCATGAGGTAATGCACATTCTCTGAAAATTTAACATTGACTGAGTAAGGCCATGCAAAGATTGAAATCATAGTGAAATTAATGGTTAAAATCAAACTTTAATGCTTGTTATCTCATTAGATTTTGAGACTTTGGCCTGGATTTCACAGACAGGGTCACAATTACTCCCCTTCATGTCGTTCCAAACCTGTAAGACCTGTCGTTCATCTTCAGAACACAAATTAAGATATTTTTGATGAAATCCGAGAGCTTTCTGACTATGCATAGACAGCAAGAGAACTACCACATTCATATAGTCCATTTGACATCAGTGGTTTAAATGTAATGTTATGAAGATACAAGAATACGTTTTGTGCACAAAGAAAACAAATAACAACTTTATTCAACAATTCCTTCTCTTCCATGTCAGTCTCCACCACTATTCGTAAGAGTACCACAATGCATGTGTGTGATGCTGCTGATGTAGAACATGCATGTGCTGTGCCTTGTTTATGAGCAGAGGAATGCATGCATTGTGGTATTCTTGTAAATGGTGGAGACTGACTGTAAGAGAAGGAATTATTGAATGAAGCCATTAATTTTGTTTTCTTTGTTTACAGAAAGTATTTTCGTAGCTTCACAATATTACAGTTGAACCATTGATGTCACAAGGACTATTTTAACAAAGTCTTAAGTACGTTTCTGTGCCTTGACTGTGGTAGTTCCCATGCTGTCTGTGGAGGGTCAGAAAGCTTTCAGATTTAATAAAAGATATATTAATTTGATGAGCAAAGGACTGACATGTTTGGAACGATATGAGGGTGAGCAATTGATGACAGAATTTTCATTACTTGGTGAACTACCCTTTAATACCAACCAAATGTCTTTCTTAATTTTTTATTTAATTTTTTTGCTTGTGAATTTTTTCCTCAATCAGAAGCCATTCTGGCACATAGCATTTGATTTCGCATAGCATAAGATACTATAAGTGTACTCCTGCTCCCAAATGAATGATCCGGAGTTGGCTCTTTTGAGCAGGGGATGTAGCGAGACTATGTCCAATTCCTCTGCTTGTTCTTGAATCAGTAACTAGCTCTATCAGTGATTGCTTCCTTAACGTGAAAAATGGCTGTTCACACCAAGTGCACAATATCTTTCTGTTTATCAGAAGTGCATGTTGCAGTTGTGTCATTGCAAAATTGATTCTGATTGGCTGTCAAAGTTATTATCGTTCATCAGTAGAAAGAAATGTATTATTGTATAAGTAATTCCAACGACAACATTTCTTGTGTGAACTCTGTTCTTTTAAGTGTAGAATGATTCTTAAAACTATGTATTTATTGTTACTGTTATCGACCTTATTTTATGAGTGGCTCTCTTTTAATAAGCCAAAGGCTTATGAATCAGTTGGCGCTGACTAACTGAAATCTGAAGCAGAATCTAAGTTGTTACTAAGTAAATGTAAAAAAAAAAAAGTTATAACATGGATCTTTTTGACAGGTTTTTTCAGTAAACTTCGAATTTTATAGCACTTATTTTGTTTTCTTTATTGTAGATTTTCTTTTTCTTTTTCAGAATTAAGGCAGCAGAAGAAGAACTTGAAAATGTTATCAAGGAATGTCATAAGGTATGCTTCTTAATTATTTAATTGGTGATTCACTGGTAATTTGCATAGCTTACATTTGTTAATTTAATTAATTAATTAATTAAAGGGATATTTCACCCAAAAATTTAAATTATGTAATCATTTACTCACCCTCAAGATGTTCTAGACCTGTATGAGTTTCTTTCTTCTGTTGAACATAAAATAATGTTATTAACCAAACAGTTGCTGGTCCCCATTGACTTAGTATGACCATAGTATGAAACAAAAATACTACAGAAGTCAGCAGGGACCAGAAACTGTCTGGTTATCAACAATCTTAAAAATATCTTCTTTTGTGTTCAACAGAAAAAATAAACTCATACAGGTTTATGATAGTTAAACAACTATCTTTGAGTAAAGTAAACTTTAAGAAGTTTAACAACTTGAGGATGAGTGAATGATTGCAGAATTTAAATTTTTGACTGAACTTATCCCTTAGCATTTAATTGCTCCAGTTATACCAAGTAATAAATAACCATATTATTGGTCTCTTTTCAAGGTTTGTGTCAGAACACAAACACAATACACTCTCTTGATTGTGGATAATTCTAAAAAGAAGAATTGTGCATTAACTGTAATGAAAACACATTTACTGCATAAACCTCTATTGGATTTATTATGAATATAGGTTTGTAGAAATAAGCAAAATCACACTAGTTGAATTTTCAAGTCCAGAAATTTTCAGATCATTCAATTTTTTTTTTTTAAGCTTACTTAAGAACATTCATGCATTGAAGATAGTTCAGCCAAAAATTAAAATTAATTAATCTAATGTCATTCCAAACCTGTCGTTCATCTTCAGAACACAAATTAAGATATTTTTGATGGAATCTGAGAGCTCTTTGACCCTCCATAGACAGCAAGGGTCCTACTCACGGAGTAATTAATGACAGAATTTTCATTTTTGGGTAAACTATCCCTTTGAGTTTAAAATGTTTAGTGCAAAAAGAGCCAATCTTTTATAAATTGTGTATAAGCATGTTTTTTTTATTGTTTTTTTTTAAACAAAAGTAATCATTCTACAAATTATAATTTCTACTGAATGCATTCTTCTGAGATAATCATATATTCTTATTGAATTTATCATGAAAGAAAGCACTAGGCATTAATTTTGAGTGTTAATCTTGGACAGCCAATGCACAATGATTTGGGAAAAACTGAATGGGCATGCCAAATAGTGCACAACGTAGTGAATGAGGCCAATTTCAAACATCTGCTGTAATGCTGAAAAAAGAGATGCAGAAATGATAGTGGAAAGAACACAATTACAGGGCAGAAGAGAATGCGATTGGCAAAAGACCTCATGATCTGGACGTAAATGCGTTTATCATGAGTGCAGCCCACTAGGCTACAGCTCTTACACTGAAGATTTTTAATGTGATGTTAACAGGACCCATAATTTTCTCTCTCTCTTTTTAAGGAAATCCCAGACACCCTTCCAGAAGATAGTACTCTGCTGATGACTACTGATGAAGAGTGCACTTCCAGTCCTGTTCAGATAGAGGTCCCGGTGGATTCAGGTCAAGTCAAGTCACCTTTATTTATATAGCGCTTTTAACAATACAAATTGTAACAAAGCACTGCACAATATCAAAATAGGCAAATTGTGTCAATAATGTAAAATGACAGGATTTAACACTCAATTATCAGCTGAATGCATTTCATTATTGAATTTAGTAATGGCATTGTCCAGCTTAGTTCAGTTTAAATAATATCTGTGCAATAAAGTCGATGATATTGCTGGAAATGAAGATTCCCCAACTAAGCAAGCCAGAGGCGACAGCGGCAAGGAACGAAAACTCCATCGGTGACAGAATGAAGAAAAAACCTTGGGAGAAACCAGGCCAGTTCCCCTCCAGCCAGACGAATCAGTAGTTTGTTCCAACTGCAGCAAAGTCAGAGTGTAAGTGGTCCACTGGTTCCAGTGGTCTTTCCCCGATGGCTGTCTAGGTGACAAGGTCCTCACTGGAGATCTGTCTCTGGGGCTCATCTATGTGTCCTAGACTCCGCTGACGGTCAGGTTGTCTCCAGGTGCTGATCCTCCATTTATGGCAGACTTTGGTTAAGTCAGTATAATCGCTGATGGTTGGCTTCCTCTGAGGTCCTCCGAGGGGTTGTCATCGTCTCTTCTCAGGTGTTCGGTCATCTCAGATCATTTCAGGGTTGGATCCAGACTGAAGCTTGTGTAATTCCTAGCTACCACGGGATGTTAATCCCGTGACAGAAACATAGAAACAGTAAGACAATTAGCGTAGCAGTTGTTCCATCTAGGAATAACCCTGGATTAAATTATCAGTATAACCCAAGCTAAAGCATAATAATGTGCATTTGTTCAGATAGACAGGAGAAAATTACTGGTCATCCAATCTTTTATATTTTTAACACACTCTGTTAGCTTAGATAGTTTAGAGGTTTCATCTGGTTTTGTTGAGATATATAGTTGAGTGTCATCAGCATAACAATGGAAACTAATCCCGTATTTTCTAATAATATTACCAAGGGGCAACATATATAATGAAAATAACAGAGGACCTAGGACAGATCCTTGTGGTACTCCATACTTTACTGGTAATAATTGAGATGACTCCCCGTTTAAATAAACAAAGTGGTAGCGATCGGACAGGTAGGATCTAAACCATCTTAGAGCCTGCCCTTGAATACCTGTATAAACTTGTAATCAATCTATGAGTATGTCATGATCTATAGTGTCAAACGCAGCACTAAGATCAAGTAAAACTAGCAATGAGATACAGCCTTTGTCTGACGCAAGAAGCAAGTCATTTGTAATTTTACCAAGTGCAGTTTCTGTGCTATGGCGGGGCCTGAAACCTGACTGAAATTCTTCATAGATATAATTTTTTAGCAAAAAGGAGCACAGTTGAGCAGACACTACTTTTTCTAATATTTTTGACATAAACGGAAGATTTGAGATGGGCCTGTGTAATGATAACATATAATATATATATTGTTATAAGGGAAACAGGTCAATTTAGCTCAAAGGAAATCATTAATGATTTTATAGGGAATTTGAACAGACTCACTGTTTCACGGCGATTCACTGAACAAGCCGTATAACAAACTCTGCACTGGATATTAAAATCCCAAAATATAGTGAAAACACTATTAAATAGCACAGTAACAAAATCGACAGATTAAGGCATTAACTTATGAGCACAAAACACAAGATATTTCTCTTTTCAATATAAACAAGACTTTATTTATATAAATCTAAGACATGTAAATTAATCTACGCAAGCATTCACACATTCACGCGTTGCAGAAAGAGAGAAAGTGAGGAAAGGATTAGATTAAGAGAATGAGAATTTGATATCCCACATTTACAGCAATATGTGCAATTGCATAAACCTGAACAACCATCAATCACTTCTTTAACACTCGCATTGACTTTTTCAATGAGGCTAAAATATATATTAAAATTACACCAGTTTCAGCAAGAGTCTGGGGGTTTGTACTTGCAGCTTTTGTGTTTAAGGATTCCCTTTTGTCCTCCGTCTTTGCGGGAAAGGGTTTCTCCGAAGTCGCTGATTGGCTTAGAGTTCAGGAGTCGTTGAAGTGGGCGATGTTTCTTGGCTGGTTTTGCAGAGTTTTGGGCTGGTTGTCATTGGCAAACGTAACTTAGCACACGAACTCAACGGAAAGAAAATAAACTAAAGTCAAAGAATAAAAGGATGTAAAGAGACTAGGTGGCTTTTCTTCTCATCATGGTAGCAACTGGCTGGGTTGTGGTCCAGAGCACATGGCTGAAGAGAGAGTTCATTTTTCCAGAGAGTTCATTTTTCCGGAGAGAGAGAGAGAGAGATCCAAGAAGAGAGAGGAATTCAAGAGGACGGAGCATTCAAGAGCGCGGAGAATTTTTAGAGAGCGAGGAGAAGTGTGTCCTGGGTATTTACCCTCTGCTTTTAGACACCCCCCAATGGTTGTCTTGACCAATTAGATCCCATGCTGGCTCTGGGTGCTGCTTTGTTTCTCCACCCAATCAATAAATCAACATGTCATGTTCAGTCACATTGCCCGAATTTTACATTCTCTTGCAAAGTATCCTTTTGAATGTGATTTCTATAACCAGAATATGATGCATTTGACAGGAAATCAATCAAAAGAAACGTTTCAACCTAGAATTATGACTCTCATACATACCAAACATGACATTAACCCTTAAGGCTTAAGCTAGTCAATACTAATTAAAAGCACGATAAACACAATGATTAAAACAAGGATAGTCAAATTTGTGGGTCACATACATAATATGCAGTTATGCATATAAATTATTATTTTCATTAACAATGAGAATGAAAGTCCTTTAAGATGATTTTACAGTCTGTAGCTGTGATTTCTATCACAGATTTACATGTAATGGTCACATGTTGCATCTCTTTGACCATCAATATTTATTCCTCAAATGTATTACCAAATTCCTGCATTGGAATTATCATTAAGTGTTCCTTTGGTTTTGCTGTTGCAGGCTGTATTCAGACAGGCTGGAGCTAGGGTCTGATTTATGACTTCCTGCTGTTGTCTTGTGGAATTCGGCTCCTCATGTTTCAACCATGCTTCGATCGAATCTTGATTTGTCTGATTCGGTCCTTGATATACTACACCTGTAATTTGCCAGTTCACAAGGATCTAATTTTGGTTTCTTAATAAGAGGCTTAATAACTGCCAGCTTAAATGGTTTTGGGACGTGACCTAAAGATAACGAGTTAATAATATTGAGAAGCAGTTCTTCTGCTACAGGTAACAACTCTTTCAATAGTTTAGTGGGTACAGGATCTAATAAACATGTTGTTGGTTTAGATGCAGTGATACGTTTATTTAGCTCATCCTGTCCTATAGTTGTAAAGCAATGAAGTTTTTCTTTGGGTGCGTGTCACGGAACAAAAGCTCGAGATCCAATTGCGAGTGAAAATAGACAGTTTTTATTTGACAACTCCAAACACAGTGGAGGTGCAGATTCGCTGGCAGTGCAGGTGCAGTAAACCCAGCAGTGCAGGTGCAGTAAAGAGAGGCCTCGACCGGTGGCAATCAGCCTTGGCCTTGGTGCGCGCCCCCACCTGGAGGAGGGTCTGTCTGGCCCTGCTCCAGGTGCGTCGACACCTCTGGACAAATGCGTGGGCAGAGGGAACCGCGACTTCGGATTCCAGACTGGAAAAAATCGGTGGCTGGTACCCTAAGCTACACTCAAACGGAGACAGGCCCGTGCCAGATACTGGTAATGAGTTATGTGCGTACTCAACCCATGAGAGCTGCTGGCTCCAAGAGGACGGATTCTGAGAAACCACACATCGCAACATACGTTCTAAGTCCTGGTTGGCTCTCTCTGTCTGACCATTACTCTGGGGATGATAACCAGAAGAAAGACTCACAGTCGCCCCTAACAAACGACAAAACTCACTCCAAAATTTAGAGACAAACTGAGGCCCCCTGTCAGAGACCACGTCTGTCGGGAGACCATGAATGCGAAAAACGTGGTCAATGACAGCAACCGCTGCCTCTCTGGCAGACGGTAATTTAGGCAGAGGGATGAAATGGGCAGCCTTCGAGAACCGGTCCACCACGGTCAAAACCACCGTGTTCCCACTTGAGGCTGGGAGACCTGTGACGAAATCTAGCGAAATGTGGGACCAGGGTCTCGACGGAACCGACAGCAGCTGAAGGAGTCCAGCAGAGGGTCGATTAGAAGTCTTAGAAACGGCACAAACAGAGCAAGCCAAAACATCGTATGTCACGAGCCATAGACGGCCACCAGAACCGTTGTTTAATAAGAAACATGGTACGACTCACCCCAGGATGACAAGCCACCTTGGAACAATGACTCCATCGAATGACATCGGACCGTAATGTCTCTGGCACAAACAAACGACCCGGTGGGCATCCGGACGGAGGCGTTACCCCTTGTGAGGCCGTGCGGACCTTCGACTCAATCTCCCAAGTGACTGCAGAAACAAAAATTTTCTATGGCACAATGGGCTCGGAAAAAGATGGTCGATCAGAATGGTCGAAAATGCGGGACAACGCATCGGGCTTGATGTTCTTGGAACCTGGCCGATAAGAAATAGAAAAATCGAAACGACCGAAAAATAAAGCCCACCGGGCCTGCCTAGAGTTCAATCTTTTAGCGGACTTGATGTACTCAAGATTCTTATGATCAGTCCAGATGATAAAAGGAACCCCCGAACCTTCTAACCAATGACGCCATTCCTCCAAGGCAAGCTTGACTGCCAGCAGCTCTCTATTACCAATATCATAGTTGCGTTCAGCGGGAGACAAACGGTGAGAAAAATACGCGCACGGGTGCATCTTGTCGTCCGAGGAAGAACGCTGGGATAGGATGGCGCCAACCCCCACCTCTGACGCGTCAACCTCCACCACAAACTGCCGGGAAGGATCAGGGGCGATGAGTATGGGAGCTGAAACAAAGCAGCCTTTCAGTTTGGTAAACGCAGCTTCCGCTGTGCTGGACCACCTGAACAGAGTCTTGATGGAGGTTAAGGCGGTCAAAGGGGCAGCTAGCTGGCTGAAATTGCGAATAAAACGCCGGTAAAAATTGGCAAAGCCCAGAAACCTCTGCAGGGCCTTGCAGGAATCTGGAGTTGACCAATCAACCACAGCCTGAATCTTGTCCGGATCCATGCGCATCCCCTCGACTGACACAATGTAACCCAAAAAGGGGACCGACTGTGCATGGAAAACGCATTTCTCCACCTTGACATAAAGCCCATTCTCTAACAGCCTCCAGTTCCTGGAGAGAGTGAGAAAATATCAGTATGTCATCCAGGTAGACATAAATGAACTGATCTAGCATATCTCTCAACACATCATTGACGAGTGCCTGGAAGACTGCGGGAGCGTTGGAAAGCCCAAAAGGAAGAAAGCGATATTCAAAGTGCCCCCTGGGGGTATTAAAAGCAGTCTTCCATTCATCCCCCTCCCTTATGCGAACCAAATGATACGCGTTGCGAAGGTCTAATTTCGAGAAAAAGGACGCCCCCTGCAGACGCTCAAAGGCAGAAGACATCAACGGCAAAGGATATGTATTCTTCACCGTGATGTTATTCAGCCCCCGATAGTCAATACAGGGACGAAGAGATCCATCCTTCTTTTTCACGAAAAAAAACCCCGCCCCCGCCGGCGAAGAAGAAGGGCGAATGATCTTGGCTGCTAGAGAATCAGAAATATATTTCTCCATGGCCTCCCTCTCCGGGGCGGAAAGCGAATAAAGTTTGCCCTTGGGCGGAGACGTACCTGGTAATAAATCTATAGCACAGTCATAGGGACGATGCGGAGGTAGAGAAGCAGCCCGAGACTTACTGAACACTCCCTTCAGGTCGCGGTACTCGCTGGGCACGTTTGACAGATCCATATGCTCATCCTGAAACACAGAACAAGACACAGAAGGACAAGCAGACAACAGACAGGCAGCATGACAACCCTCACTCCAAGAGAGAATGGAATTCTGACTCCAATTTAAGTGAGGGTTATGAAGCACAAGCCAGGGATGCCCAAGGACTACTGGAGTAACGGGAGTGTCAGTTAAAAGAAAATGAATAGTCTCAATGTGATTACCAGAAGTGATGAATCTAACTGGACCCGTAGTGTGAGTAATGGAAGGAAGAGACAGGCCATTGAGAGCATGAACAGCAATGGGCTGTGAGAGGGCAATCACCGGAAGTTTAAGTCTGTAAGCCAGATCAGAATCTAAAAAATTACCCTCAGCACCAGAGTCAATTAAAGCCTGACAGTCATAGGTGACTGAGGACCACTGCAACTTGACAGTGAGTAGTGTAGCTGCAAGAGAGGATTTAGCCAATGTGATCCCACCCGTCAGTAACCGCTTACCTACTGACGGGTTCTGGCTTTTACGGGACACTGTGCTGCGATGTGAACAGCTCCGCAATACAGGCAAAGACCCTCGTTTCGCCGCCTCCGCTTCTCCTCCAGGGAAAGACGGGATCTGCCCATCTGCATGGGTTCCGGTTCGGAGAAACCGACATCTGCGTCGCAGTAGGGCATAGGAAGGTGGTCCAGCCTATTGAACGCCGAAGCTCGGCGTGCTCGCTGACTTCTCTGCTGTAATCTGGCGTCCACCCGAATAGCCAGACTGACTAAACCATCCAGCAACGTAGGTAACTCCAGTGCGTAGATCTCGTCCTTGACATAATCAGCAAGTCCATGAAAAAACAGATCCCACTGCGCTTCTGAATTCCAACGGCACTCTGCCGCCAAAGTGCGGAATTCAATGGAGAAATCAGTGACGCTCCGATCTCCCTGCCGTAACTCCGCCAGAAAACGAGCCGCCTCTCTGCCCGAAGCCGCCCGATCAAACACCTTTCTGATCTCCTCTGAGAATGACTGAAACGAAGTGCAGCAGGGAAGTCTCTGCTCCCAAACGGTAGTTCCCCAGAGAGCTGCCCGTCCAGAGAGTAGTGTGATGACGAATGCTATCTTCGATTCCTCGGTAGGAAACGACGATGGTTGGAGGGAGATGTATAGAGAACACTTGGCAAGGAAAGAGCGGCATTGCTGGGGCTCACCAGAGTAAAATGCTGGAAGTGGAAGGCAGGATTCGATGAAACGAACCGCCTGATCTGGGATAGTGGGCGCAGGTGGATTAGACGCAGTGGATCGCTGTTCAGGCTCGGTCTGGAGACGCTGTAACTGTGTGGTCAGCTCCGAAACCTGAGAGACCAGGGCTTGGATAGCGCGATTAGAGGCTGCCATCTGTTCATCCTGGTGATCCATGCGTGAGTTACTGTGCGATAAAAAGCCTCTTAAATCTGACGCACTCGCTGGATCCATATTGGTCAGATCGTTCTGTCACGGAACAAAAGCTCGAGATCCAATTGCGAGTGAAAATAGACAGTCTTTATTTGACAACTCCAAACACAGTGGAGGTGAAGATTCGCTGGCAGTGCAGGTGCAGACTCCAAACACAGTGGAGGTGCAGATTCGCTGGCAGTGCAGGTGCAGTAAACCCGGCAGTGCGGAGTATCCAGCTCGGGCAGCGAATTCAGTCCAGTCCGCACTCAACAGGAATATGGAACAGCGACCAGGTGAGAACAGCCTCAGGACCTGGAAGACTGATACAGAGAGTAAGACACCACAAGAGCAATAACGATCTGACAACCCACCACAGAAACGCCAGCCAGATATAGGCAGTGCAGACGAGCTACACCTGTAACCGTTCTGATTACCTCGTCAGGTGCACGGTACTAGGCAACGCTGACAAGCACAACGAGCCGGTCCACCCACACAGACGGACACAGAATGAGCACACAGATCCATGAACCGTGACAGTGCGATGAATCAAGCTGAAGTACTAGACACTGTAGAATCTACATTTGTTATTGTATTTCTGATATTATCTATTTTATCAGTAAAGAAATTCATAAAGTCATTACTATTAAACTGTGAGGGAATATTTACAAACTAAAGAGCAAACCCAACTTCTTCTTCTGGCACTTAAGCTCAAACACAGTTTCACCAACGACTGTCTTGAAGATATTATGAAAATCATTAATGTTGTTGGTGGCAGTGATTCAGTGTGCAGGACGAAATATTCATTTTACAAAGCTTTCGATGATACAAAAGACATCATGAAAATCTGTTATGTGTGTGAACAGTGTAGTAATATAATGTCAGCTGGACTGGACCATGTTCATTGTGTTCAATGCAACGTTACCTATGACAAAGCCAGTAGGTTCACCAATAATTTTTTCATATACCTCTCCTTGGAAGATCAAATCAAAATATCTTGAGAATGCCAGGAATTACAGATGAATTGGTAGAAAGGCAAACAGAAACATCTACTTCTGTCAGTGATATTTGTGATGGTTTTTTGTATCCGAAAGCTTTAAGTGGTTCAGAAACGCCCCTTCGAACCCTTACCTTAACATTTAGTTGTGATGGTGTGCCAGTTTTTAAAAAGTCCCCTTGCAGTGTTTGGCCCCTTTTATTCACCATTAATGAATTGCCATTGAAAATGAGACAGGATAATGTACTCCTTTGTGGACTATGGTTCGGGAATAAGAAACCTCACATGAGAACTTTCTTAAAGCCGTTCGTTGACGAATGTGTAGAGCTACAGGACGGTGGTTTCACATGGGGAAATGACAAAGGAGTTTCTGTCAACACAAAAGTAATCCCTCTAGTTCTAATGAGTGACTCAGTTCCCATACCTCTGATACAGAATTTTAAACAGTTTACCGGTGAATATGGATGCTCCTACTGCCTTCATAAAGGGAAATTAGTTAAAAAAGGCAGAGGATCCACTCGTGTATATCCTTTTCAGAAGGACATCCAGCTCCGCAATCAGGAACAAACTAATGAATTTGTAGAAGCTGCGCTAGAGTCATGTCAGCCTGTTATGGGTGTTAAAGGACCAAGTATGTTTTGTCGACTTCCCAGTTTTGATGTCATTGAAGGGTCTGTCCCAGACTATATGCATTCAGTACTTCTGGGTGTTGCAAGAACTGTAACAGGGCTGTGGTTAAACAGTGAAAACCATGAAAAGCACTGGTATATAGGTAGGTCTACAAAACTGTTAGACGAGATGCTTTTAAAGATTAAACCGCCATGTAACGTACCTCGTGTGCCAAGGTCAGTCACATTGAGGAAATTTTGGAAAGCACACGAGTGGTATATGTGGCTCTTTTATTATAGCTTACCTGTACTAAAAGGCGTCTTACCAGAACCACTACTGAATCACTGGTCCAAACTAGTCAAGGGAGTATCCCTTCTGTTGGGTGAAAATATAACTAGAGACCTGATTTCTGAGTCTGAGGCACTTCTAATAGATTTTGTGAAAGACATGGAGGTATTCTATGGGGAAGCCAATATGTCTTATAATGTCCATCTTTGTCTCCATTTACCAAGAAGTGTAGTTAACTGGGGGCCTTTGTGGGCTCATTCCGCCTTTGTGTTTGAGTCTTACAATGCTAAACTACTAGACATGATCAAAAGCACTCAAGGGGTTGCCCTACAGATTGTCAAAACTTTCTGGTAACAGAAGGCCTTACCTTTTTATGGCCAGACTATCATGAAAGATGCCTCAAATGAATGCAAGGAGATCTTTGAATCTCTGACAAGACCAAAACAGTTGAAACATGTAACTCGCACACGTGATATCACTGCACTTGATCGCCCTAAAGTGCGATTACTTAGGAGAGATGACTATATGGCACTGAGTCATTATGGGGTACAAAGAAGCAGAGTAAAGTACTTTCAACGAATCATTGCAAATGGCGAGATGTTTCACTCAGAAGATTACAGTCGTGTATTTAAACGCAATTCATTTACTGTTATGTTGAATGATGATGATCAACATTTTTTTAGCATTAAAAGATTCTTGATTTGTCAAAATGAAAGTGAGGAGATGTGTTATGCCATTGGAAGATTCTATGAACGAGCAAAGCATAGTCTCTGTGCCTCAAATCCAAGTTATTTTGAACCAGTGTCAAAACGTCTTGGACATCTTACAGGTATTCTTGCTTCAGAGATCAAATGCAAATGTCTGATCATTCACACTGAAAAATTCAAAGTTGATTACATTTTTAGAAATATTAATCAGTGTGAATTCCTTAAATGAGGCATCAAATGAAGCCAAGTGAGGCCTAAGTTGTATTATGCATGTACAGTAAACACTATTTTCTTCAATGCAATGTGATCTTTTGTGTTAGTGTACAATCTATACATCATAATTTTATTTGAAATAAGTGTCTTTGTCATTTAAACTTTGATGATTCATTAATGGTAAAAAGCTATGTGTACATTACAAAAGCAGTGTGATATATTATGCAATGTGGTATATTTTTCAAAAGTGATTTTAAAGCAATTCATTAAAGAAAATGTGAATATTTAATGGAAAAAAGTCAAATATACATTACATTTACATGTTCTATTTAAACTGAAAATTATAATGATCGTTTAATAATTTCTTATCATTAAGTGCTATATTGTATCCCTTATAGAGGTCTGCACGGGCTCAAAACTGAAGCCCGAACCCGGCCCGTACCCGAGATCGTCTGACCCGACCCGACTCGAGCGGCACAGTTAAATTTAGAGCCCGAACCCGACCCGAAATCCCCCCCACCCCCGCCCCACAGCGAATAGCCAACTAAAAAAAGGAAAAAGGTTGCATTTCACGATTGCATGCAAAGTAACGGATTAATCAAGGCTCTGCCATTTCACAAACATTTACCAGTTATGAAAGTTTGTGAACATCAGGTGCAGCGGTCGCATACATTCTGCCGAGTTTATGAATTTTGTATGGACAAGAAGATGATGACCGTGCAAATAATGGTCATTTTTTGTCAGTTAAGGCTCATTAGCATTCTGTCTACTTTAAATCAGACATAAGATCTTAAATAAGATTGTATATATTTGAATGAATTAATCATTTATTTGAGAGAGAGAGAGAGAGACCGAGCGAGCGAGAGACCGAGGAAAGTTGCACGTGCATGTGAACCTGCTTCTGCGCATGTCTCTCTATAAGCAACGAGGCTTAGTTACTTCAAAAACAGCGATTTTGCCGCCTCATTGCAGATAAATATAATGTTGTGACTTGCGAGTCAGTAGCCTGTCGAAGCTATTTTACTAATAAAAGTTTCCGTGCTGTTTGTGCGCGATCTCTGATATGTGTATGCGTGCGTCTATGAAAGCAGCGAAGCCTCTGCATATAGTTTTGGTTTAGCTACAAACCCGAACCCGACCCGAGCCCGAAGCTATCCATTAAACATTAACCCGAAACCCGAAAGTATTTCGGGACCCGCGGGTTCGGGTCAGGGTAGCAGACCTCTAATCCCTTATAATGAATTGTCAAAAACTAAAGTGTACATAGCAGTTTTTGTATTTTGTATACTGTATCACTGACAGTTAATTTCAAAGTCAAGTGAACACTACATTAGTAGTGAGATATTGTGTAATGTGACATACTGTAAACAAATGAATAAACATGACCTAATTATTGCTAAACCTTTGGCTCTGTTTTGTTTGTATCCATTTGTTTTTTGATGATGTACATAAGATGCATATCTGTTACTGTTATTTTTATTATTATTATGATTATTTTTAATTACATTAAATACATTTTAAATAATGGATACTTTGATCTCCATACACATTCTACTGTAAGGTTGGAAATGTATTTTCTTCACCCTAAAATATATTTTGAAATATATGTTGGTTGAAATTAGATATATTTTAGATTTCAAAAATATATTTTATTGAACATCACAGATACAACATATATTTAAAATATATTTTGGCCATAAAAAATATATTTTTTTACCGTATGGGAATTCACTATTGTTTTGCCTTCTTGAGCATCAGCTAATCATTTTTTTATTAATTAGCTGATGCTCTGCTAAAATGCTCACATCAAAACCAAACAAAGAAACGCGCTGCAAATACAATTCTTTATTTGGAGGGGACATCGCTAAAATAGTCCGGTGATGCGGAGGAGACTAATTGTTGAATAAAGTAATTTTTTTTGTTTTCTTTGCCAACAAAAAGTATTCTCCTAGCTTCATAAAATTACGGTTGAACCACTGATGTCACATGGACTGTTTTAACGATGTCCTTACTATGTTTCTGTGCCTTGACTGTGGTAGTTCCCTTGCTGTCTATGGGAGGGTCTGAGAGCTCTCAGAGTTCATCAAAAATATCTTAATTTGTGTTCCAAAGATGAACAAAGGTCTTATGGGTTTGGAACAACATGAGGTTGAGTAATTAATGACAGAATTTTCATTTTTGGTTGAACTATCCCTTTAAATGTCTGCCATTACCTTTAAGATCCAAGAATGTTAGTTGTTTGTAAGTCTCTTGTTTGTCCTGAGGAGTTAAACTGTCCTCTACTCTTCAGAAAATCCTCCTCCTGCACATGCCTTGGTTTTCTAATGTCTTCTGCATAGATGATATGTTTACAATGACTGTTTGATTTTGAGATTCATCTTTTCATAATAAGGACAAATGAGGGACTTAACTATTACAAAAGGTGAAAACATTTACTGATGCCCAAGAAAGAAACAATGCATTCAGAACAGGGGGTGTAAAATTTTGAACAGGATGATGTGTAAATCTTTCTTATTTTGTTTAAAGCAACCCCCCTCAATTTAGTACTGCCCTTCAGATGCTAATGATTAGATGTTCCCAGAAGACTAAATAAAGTTTACACACCCTCTTAATTCACTATTGTTTTGCCTTCTTGAGCAAATGGAATATTTTTTAAAGATTGTCTGCATCTTTTTCTTCAATATTTTGGAAAACTGATGTTGTTAAAAATGATTTGCAGAGGAAAACCAAGCCCTGTGTTTGGAGAATGTAATTTTTCTCTAGAGAACCCTTTGTTACATTCCTTATTAGTATTCCAAAAGTATTTTAAAGTATTTACATTATGTTACTAAACTTGATTAATCTACGGTGGCCGAGAGAGCTCAACGCTCTGCAAATAGAAAAAACTCCTCCAAATTAAGAAAACGTCATCAATTTTACAACACACATGCTGCAAAGGCTCACATTACAACCAAATAAAGAAATGCACTGCAAATAAAAAAAACACCTGCAAATAAAAAAAAAAAAATCATCATTTTGACAACAGAGGCGCTGCAAATACTCACAAGACAACCAACCAAAGAAACGCGCTACAAATAAAATTATTTATTTGGTTGTGTTGTGAGCATTTGCAGCTCGTTTCTTTATTTGTTTGCGTTGTGAGCATTTGCTGCACCTGCTGTCAAACTAATGAAGATGTTTTGCTGATTTGCTGGTGCTTTGTCTATTTGCATGTGTTTTCTGGCCACCGTAGTAATCTAATGAAATACATCACAAATTACTTTTTGATTTTGTAATCTGTGGAGGAATACATTTCAAAAGTAACCTTCCCAACCCTGGTTGTCTTTAGCTGAAGAGGAAAAAAAGAATGTTCCACTTCCCCCAAACCCTACCAGTGGAAGGAGAGGCAAGAAACTTCTTGATATTCCAGAAGTCGCTCCCAGCCAAGCCAGAAAATCAGCTCGTGGTAAAGTTCCTAATCGCAGGTTTGTGGACGAAGAAGCAAAGAACACTGAGGCTTCCCAAGTGCCTGTAGACTCAGATAAAATATGAGATTCCTGTACGAAAGAAAAGCCATGTTGTGAAATCCACCCGAAAAAGGGCTGCACAGGAGTCTGAAATTGAGGCAGAAGTTTCTGTCAAAAGAGAATGCCGTGCTGTTGCAGACTCTTCACAGACCAGCCGTGGATGTAAAGAAATTTAAATTAAACCCAAAAAAACGGTTAAATGGAACCCATATTTGGTCATTGAGGAAGACTCTCAGGAAAAATCTGAGATTAATGCCAAGGTGGTGAGGAGAAGAAAGACAGTGGACTCTGCTCCAGCTAAATCAAAGACCTATGATAGTAGAGGAGATGGCACAAAAAGAGACCCCGGAAACAGATCCAGCTCCTGCCCAGGAGTCAGGTAAGCATACTGTAAATGCTGTTCTCTGTGTATTCCAAAGGAGTTCAATAACTTTACATTGAGGATTAGTAATATGTCTTGGTTATGTATGTAACCCTCTTTCCCTGAAGGAGGGAAAGGAGACATTATGTCGATGTCACCAAACTGTTGGGAGCTCGCTTG
The DNA here is from genome assembly GCA_003573665.1 of Oxygymnocypris stewartii. NCBI lineage: Eukaryota > Metazoa > Chordata > Actinopteri > Cypriniformes > Cyprinidae > Oxygymnocypris > Oxygymnocypris stewartii. The sequence goes on from QVTF01003615.1 coordinate 716,261, forward strand.
AGAGACCAATCCAGTTTGAGTGTAACTAAAAATGGTGCGTCGTATCTTTGCTTTTCGCTGAGGAGCTGAGGCAGTGACTCTGTCGCATAGAGAGGGCGCAGCAATGTGGTGACGGGACATAAGGTCTCCATTCCATCCTTCAAAACGCCAAATTCATGCCTGCAGCCTAGTTGACACGGACCTACAAAACATTTTTCTTCATGTATTTTGTAGGTTTTTCTATTTGGCTTTAACAGTGTTCACTGGAAACAGTATTCAGATGAATATTGTTTATAGTACACCAGAAACAAACTATCTATAACAAGGGTCACTGCACCCTGAAACAAAATCATGCAAAAGCTGCTTTAAAGGCAAAGTATGGTCACACCAAATATTGATTTAATTTAGTGGTAATACTTTATAATAACTGCACACTATGAATCATTAGTTAAGCATTGGTAAATAGTCAATTAATACTTTGTAAAGCATTGTTCCAACATTAATAGGCATTAGTAAGCAGCTTATAAATACAGCTATAAATGTTTTGTTCTTGAACATATCTCTAATGTTTAATAATTGTATTTTCAAACTTTATTAACGTTCAATTTATAATTTCTAAATTATTACGTTATTTATAGAAAAGACTATAAGTAAACGCTCAGCTTTAGGAGGGGAAGAGGCAGGGCAAGATAAAAACAGAGAAAAAGAGAGATGTGGAGATGAGGAAAGACAATCTTCTGCCCACTGACATGGTTTTAATCTAGGAGGTTTGGTATCTAAAATGCACATCAGCGTTTACATGTTATTTACAGAATGGAAGTGCTTCTGTTTTTTTTTATTGAATACAATCTTGGGATTATGAATATTCAATGCATACTCTAAATATTTTATCACCAAATGTGAATGGTTTAAAGTCTGCTGTTAAACGAACCCGTGTGTTAGAATATTTACACCGTAAATCTATCTCCTGTGCCCTAATTCAAGAGACACATTTAAAACAATCTGACGTGGCACGTTTCCAGAATAAGTATTACAAATTAATAGCTTTTTCCTGCACTCAAAATAAAACTAAGGGGGTACTTATTCTTGTTAACCGGAAGTTAAATTTAACGATTGAACACCTTGGTAGTGATGAGAAGGGTAGATTTGTTTTTATCCGATGCAAAATATATAATAATAGGTTAGCATTGGTCTCTATTTATGGTCCGAATGAGACAGACAGTGCATTCCTTACACAGATTTCCAAAACTCTACTTGAGGAGATTGATTGCCCTCTAAATCTGGGTGGTGATTTAATGCTGTCATAAATCCTGCTTTAGATAAATCTCAATCTGATACAACAGCCAATCCATCCTCTAAATTACTGAATACATTTATCACTGAGCTTAACTTAATCGATCTTTGGAAAATTCAGAATACTAAAGCTAAGGACTTCACATAAGGCTCTTCATAATTTGGTTGATCCTCAATCTACAGTTTCATGGAGAGTGATTGAAGCTGACAAGGTTAAACCAAATAGACTTCAAAATATTTTATTTACTGGCACAGGAAAAAAAGGGGATAATTATAAATTTGGTCCGGTTGTGGCTAACTCTATTAAAATCTGGAAAACGGTTGAACGTCGGATAGGAGGACCCTTCAAATTTTGTAACAGTACTCCTTTATGGCACAATTTTAATTTTGTATGTGGAAATCGTCCATTTGTCCAACCCTCTTGGTCTTCTTTAGGTGTAAACATGTGCGGTGATATATATGATAACCAGGGACTCTGTTCATTTCAGACATTAAGAACCAAATTTTGGCTACCAGCATCCGCATATTTTGTCTTTCTTCAATTACGTTCTGCTCTCAAAGCGTGAAAATGAACCAATGGTGGCAGCGGAGCTGCCCAGCCTATGGCTAGAAAGCCCACCAAAAGGGGCGGAGCATCTGGCTATATAATGCGGGCATTCGCCACGGCTCCTCAGGTTACTTCGACTGAAGCGACGACTGTGTAGCATCTGCTTATGATCCTTGATGGTCGTTGGGACTTTATGTTTTAAGAAACCCTTTTAGCCTTTTGATATTTGCATATAATTCACAGCCTGGCCCCACATTCTACCATTATATGGGTGCTAAATTGCCAGTGGTTGTCCCCCCACTGTCAAAAAGATGCTAAACAGAATCGAATATCTGTTCTCTCCATCGGACTTCAAAAACATTCCAACTAAATGACCCGCAGTACCAGGCCTGGCTGACCAGTGGACTACCACACAATTACAAGATACATAACACACACATAGAGACATTTTCTTTATTTAGACCATAATTAATCGGTTACAAATGTATCTGGTATATGCATGTGTTGTTTGTATGTTTCCTTATTATATTAGCCTAGTTACCACTTCTGATTCGTATTAGTACGCTCTAAACACTCATATTCAGGTGTATAAATGTATCTCTGGTTTAATACCTTTTAGATGTCTCTTTCTTGATATCAAAATGATCTGCTCTTTATTCCCCAAACAATGATGTACACGATATAATCGGGAAAAGCATCATACTATTTTTACTGTACTGTGGGAAAAATTACACCATGTCTCCAGATCAGTCATAAAACATGCAAATGAGGTGTCAAGGGAAACACTTTCCCGCTGAGACTATGTGCCTTGGTATTGGTCAAATTAACCAAGATGGGTGTTACAGAGACCAGATAAAACTTCTCCCACACCCAAAAGGCGAGGTCTTCTCTTAACATTCGGTGCCCTGGAGACACACTTATAATCACCTTGGAAACCTCACGACTCCCCTTCCGGGGGGAGTCCGAGCTTCTGGTAGTTTTAAGTTCAGTAACTTTGTCGATTCACTTTGGACCAATCAACCCATGACTGGAATGACAAAGCTTTCACTTCTAAAGTAATTCATCAAGAATCTACGCATTATACATGCACCAGGACACCTTACTCAGCATTAACAAAACACCAGTGCAAGTAACCGCTTGTTAACTATTTAGATGCGCTTCTAGGCTTCGACCCCCTTTAATTAAGGTGATGTGATTCTTTGATGGTAGAGAGAAATAGGCTGCTTTGTGGCACATAAAAATGATTTATTACCCTCATAAAATACCACCCAAAACTGGACACCTGTTTGTACAGCCCCCACCCTTGTCTAGTCTCCCCAAGTGGGGATCTTAGACGGATAACCCACGTGGGATATCTGATCCGGGGGAGGGTGGGGGGTGGTGTGGAATGCTTTTTGAAAACTTTGTGTTTTGTGAGTTTAAACAATACATTGTGAAACTGTGTAAAATGGGTAGAAAGGGAAGTTTTTATTAAAGTTTTTTTTCATACACATACATGTGAAGAAAATGCACCGTATATACACGTAAAATAAGCAATATCTATTTTTCCAGAAAGCGTTGTTTAAAAATAGGTAAAATGCAGTGTAAGAAAACAAATAAAAATCTAGGTTTAGTCTTATCTTACTACGTTATAAAATAAATAAAAATGCGTCAGACGCGTTTGTTAAAACCTAGTAATATTGTAATTAAAAAAGTACTTAGTTCGACAGTGTTAAAGAAAAATACAAAATCAAAGTAAATAGACTAGGAAAAAAGACATCAAGACGCGTTTGTTAAAACCTAGTAATATTACAATTTTAAACTAGTTAGTTTGACAGAGTTAAAGACATACAAAATCAAAGTAAATAGACAGAAGTGTGTTACAAGGAAAGCGGGTAAAACGAAGGTAAAAAGCTTCATACATTTACCAACGATCTAAAAAGAAGACAATCTCAGAGACGTTTGTTAAAACGCCCGCAGTCAAAAGATAGTCTATCATTAGGCTCGTTGAACAGAAAAGTTAAACGAGAGAGTAAGTCCGGATCAACTTGCATTGAGAGGTCCATGCGTGTCCGTACGCATTGACAGTCAAACTCGGAATGAGCTCCCAAGCACGGCGGGGGCAGACCACGCCTACGTCCCATCCCCTAGATCCGGAGGAGGAGGAGGGTCCCAAAGGTGGATGAAACGATATGTTTAAAAAAGGAGTGTTGAGGATACAACATCTTCGCCTAGACAAAAAATACAAAAGGGGATTTTGTGAGTTTGAAAAAACAGGAATTATTCTACAATAATGGCAGAAGCATCGTCGCCTAAAACCCCCGAGAAGATTGTTGAGCTTGCTATGGTTGATCTCACTCTAGCGCCTATGAAGATGAAACACGGCCCGTGTCTGGCTAGCTTCCTCCACGAACCTTTGGATAATGTTAAACGTGAGTTTCGTTTATCCGGCAATTGCATTTGCGGTTACAACTTTGACAAAACCAACAGAGAGGTCAGGTTGAGCACCACGGACAGTGATGAAAGGATCACCTATGACACCACTGACGACCCCGACTTGTTTTTCACCGTAAAAGACTGGTGTTTATTTTACAACTATGTTTGGCGTGATTTAAAAGACGGAATGCAATACAGAGTGTTGGGGGATCACGTCAACAAGCATGCGGATGATTACATTTACATACTTTGCAGTGAACACACTGAAGGTCTGCCTGAACGCGTTTGGCCAATATCTGAAGAGGATCACCTCAAATACTATAGCATTAAATTCTAGTTTCGATGGAAAGATGTACCTGCGTTAGAAGATATATTTGGAAAGATCGACAAATTGTTTAAGTGGTGTGAGGCGTTTGACAGATACAACAGCATAAAAGTAAGATTGTTTCACCCGGAATGGTGTGTGACCAGTCGGAGAGGCGTTCACGTGGCTCCGCCTACATTCTATAATCATTAAATACAGAACTCAGGACTCTCAAAGGATATAAACCTTGAACGTTAACGTCAGCAACATGTCCCAAGAAAATACCTCAGCGACTCCTAGTCTTGTATGCGATGACGGCGTAACCGCTACGGGGTCGTGTACGGACAACACCGTCTGGCTGGACAAAATTTGTACAAAACTTGTATACCACAATCTTGCATTCTTGGCAAAGTACAAAACATCTCAAACCGTCCCGACTGATATTGCAGGCACCGAGGGCGTCTCGGATGCGGTCGACGGGTGCATCGGTGTGACGGTCATAAAATCATTAAATCAGTTGTCGGGATCATTCTAGAACATCTCGTGGACAGACATCTGAAGAAAAATTGTTACGGCTGCGAGGTCGATCATCCTTCGCAAACGCAACATTCGTGTCTCTACGAGGCCCCTGCATACTATTTTCACGGATATTTTGAAGAACTGCGATGTAAAGTGTGTAAACCTGCTCCAAAACTCATTCTGGCCCGAACCTTGAAACTGTTTGGTTTATCACCGCACCTCCAAAGGATTCAGGGTGTTGTCGATGCTGTTCTGTGCAAGCTCAGAGATGAGATGTTCATAGTGGGTGGATTGGCTGAACTCAGGACGAAACTTGTGGATGAAACCTGCAAACAAGCTGTTTACGACGCTGTTGACAGATGGAAGGAAAGCGAACCTGCAGATTCTGACTAACCTGAAGAGTCATGGGGAATCTCTGTAATTGTCTGACAAAACTCTTAATTAAAGATCAAATTAAGAGCGAAATAATGCATTTATTACATAAGATTATCGATGATGATGATGGGAGTAGTTGTTTTGTGGATAATAAACGTTTAATGAAATTAAAAAATCTAATGTCTGTTGTACGGGGTATGTCGAGTGAGTGGAATGTTATGACAAATCAATGCATCGCAAAGGGGTGTGAAACCCACACTGTGGTTAAAAACATTATTGAAATTGTGTCTGAAACTGAACAAAGTCTTAAAATAGGTAACATTTTATGTCTTTGTATTTATGTAACCGATGTATGTGTGATGATACAGGCAAGAAACAAATCGACGGATGTGCTTAAAATGATTGATGTATTAGTTGATTATGTGATTGAGAAAAATATTGTAATGTGTGTGAAATTCCTTCAGTATCTAGATGTTGTATGACCAATCGTATTCAATGTTTTTACATCCATTGTAAATAAAAAACCTTCGACACTAACATAGTGGTCATTATTTTCTGAAAAACATCAGAGTAAGATGTCTGAATTAATGAAAAATGTGTACTACAACCCTTCAGATCCAGGATCTTTGGGAGGTAAAGAACGGTTAAAACAAGGCGTGTTACAGGAATACGGAGTAGCTCTGAAGGATAAAGACGTAACGGATTGGTTAGCAGCTCAGGACGCGTATTTTATTACACAGAACTGCACCTGTCAAATACAAACGTAATAGAGTAGTGGTGTATGGGAAAGATGTGCAGTTTCAAGCAGATCTTGGGTGTACAACAATACACAAAAAGCGCTATATAAATGCATCATTCATTCATTCATTCAGATCTGGTCGACATGTCTGCACATTCAAAAGAAAACGATAATATAAAATTTTTACTGACTTGCATAGATGTTTTCAGTAAGTATGCTTGGGCTCGCCCGCTGAAGAATAAGACAGGAAAGGAGGTCACGAAAGCATTCGATTCCATACTCAAAGAAAACCGAGTGCCACAAAAATTACAGACTGATAAGGGCACCGAATTTTTTAACAAACATTTTCAACAACTGATGAAAAAGTATAACATACATCATTTTGCTACAGCGAGTGACGTCAAAGCATCTGTAATCGAGCGTTTTAATCGGACTCTTCGGGACAGATCCTCACGGTTTTTAACGCCTGTCAATTCAAAACGTTATTACGATATCTTACAAGATCTTATTGTAACGAGTGACTGGTCAGAGGCGAGAGTAGATCCACTTGCAGCTTTATTTATACAAAGAGGAGGTCAAACAGGCAAATATCAAGCAGTGGGATTGAGGGCAACGCAGACAAGGCAGATTCGTAATCAGAGGCAGAGCAATGGGTCAGGGCAGGCGGCAGACAGAGAGGATTACCAGTAAGCAGGCGGGGTCAGAGAGGCAGGCAGCAAACGATCAGGAGAGGGAGTCAACAGTCCAGGTAAAACACGGGAAGACAAACTAGGGAAAACGCTCGGAAATGTTAGCCAGGGGAAAACAAGACTTCGCCCTGGGTGAGTGTTTGTGTGCTGCTTTTATGTGAGTGAGTGAATGAGGTGCAGGTGTGGTGAGGCAATCAGAGTTGATGAGTGAATGGTGACAGCTGTGTGATTGGTGTAATGGTGGACGGGAATGTGTGAGTGCAGTGCATGATGGGAAATGTAGTCCATGGGTGATGTGCAGTTTGAGTGAGTGGTATCCAGATACATGACAGAGCCCCCCCCCTAAGAGCGGCTTCCAGACGCTTACACAAAGCATACTTCCGGAGGGTGGTGGAGCGGAGGTGGAACCGGGGGAGGGGACGGAGGGCCAGGTCCATGTGGGGCCAATGAGACAGGAGCCCACCAGGGCAGGGCGGACGAGACAGCAAGGATGTGAAGGGACACTGGGTAGACCGCTGTGACGTGAGGTGACTCTGGTAGGTCGGCGGAGGCGTGAGGTGACTCTGGCAGGTCGGCGGAGGCGTGAGGTGACTCTGGCAGGTCGGCGGAGGCGTGAGGTGACTCTGGCAGGTCGGCGGAGGCGTGAGGTGACTCTGGCAGGTCGGCGGAGGCGTGAGGTGACTCTGGCAGGTCGGCGGAGGCGTGAGGTGACTCTGGCAGGTCGGCGGAGGCGTGAGGTGACTCTGGCAGGTCGGCGGAGGCGTGAGGTGACTCTGGCAGGTCGGCGGAGGCGTGAGGTGACTCTGGCAGGTCGGCGGAGGCGTGGGGTGACTCTGGCAGGTCGACGGAGACGTGGAGTGACTCTGGCAGGTCGACGGAGACGTGGAGTGACTCTGGCAGGTCGACGGAGACGTGGAGTGACTCTGGCAGGTCGACGGAGACGTGGAGTGACTCTGGCAGGTCGACGGAGACGTGGAGTGACTCTGGCAGGTCGACGGAGACGTGGAGTGACTCTGGCAGGTCAGGCGCCCACCAGGGCGGAGCAGACGAGACAGACGCCCACCAGGGCGGAGCAGACGAGACAGACGCCCTCCAGGGCGGAGCAGACGAGACGGGCGCCCTCCAGGGCGGAGCAGACGAGACACACGCCCACCAGGGCGGAGCAGAAGAGACAGGCGCCCACCAGAGCGAAGCAGACGAGACAGGAGGCCTCCACAACGGAGCAGGTGCCCTCCAGGGCAGAACAGAGATCCCTGGCCGAGACTGGGACCTAGAGGAAACGGAGACACAAGAGGCAGAGAGAGCACATTTGGTTTCAGGAACCGGGGCAGGGAGTTTAAGCGGCCATGGTAGATCCGGGGCCTCGGGCAGCCCTGATGGATCAGGGGACCTCATGGGCCATGGCGGGTCCGGGGTCTCCGTGAGCAATGGAGGGGAGCTCCCTCCATGAAAGTTCTTGGTTAACTCCACTACCTCGAGGGGGCACTCTGGAAGCGCTGAATCTCGGTGGCGCTCGGGCGGCTCTGACTCTCTTGGGCACTCAGGTGGCTCTGACTCTCTTGGGCGCTCGGTAGAACTGGACGGAACCAGCGGCGAAGGCGAGCTGGGCGGGACCAGCGGAGACGAAGGAGAGCTGGGCGGGACCAGCGGAGACGAAGGAGAGCTGGGCGGGACCAGCGGAGACGAAGGAGAGCTGGGCGGGACCAGCGGAGACGAAGGAGAGCTGGGCGGGACCAGCGGAGACGAAGGAGAGCTGGGCGGGACCAGCGGAGACGAAGGAGAGCCGAACTCTGTGAGCTTCTGGATCGGAGCGGCCTCTGGAGCGAACTCTGTGAGCTTCTGGATCGGAGCGGCCTCTGGAGCGGACTCTGTGAGCTCCTGGATCGGAGCGGCCTCTGGAGCGGACTCTGCGAGCTCCTGGGACGGAGCGGGCTCTGGAGCGGACTCTGCAAGCTCCTGGGACGGAACGGGCTCTGGAGCGGACTCTGCAAGCTCCTGGGACGGAGCGGGCTCTGGAGCGGACTCTGCAAGCTCCTGGGACGGAGCGGGCTCTGGAGCGGACTCTGCAAGCTCCTGGGACGGAGCGGGCTCTGGAGCGGACTCTGCAAGCTCCTGGGACGGAGCGGGCTCTGGAGCGGACTCTGCAAGCTCCTGGGACGGAGCGGGCTCTGGAGCGGACTCTGCAAGCTCCTGGGACGGAGCGGGCTCTGGAGCGGACTCTGCAAGCTCCTGGGACGGAGCGGGCTCTGGAGCGGACTCTGCAAGCTCCTGGGACGGAGCGGGCTCTGGAGCGGACTCTGCAAGCTCCTGGGACGGAGCGGGCTCTGGAGCGGACTCTGCAAGCTCCTGGGACGGAGCGGGCTCTGGAGCGGACTCTGCAAGCTCCTGGGACGGAGCGGGCTCTGGAGCGGACTCTGCAAGCTCCTGGGACGGAGCGGGCTCTGGAGCGGACTCTGCAAGCTCCCGGGACGGAGCGGGCTCTGGAGCGGACTTGGGGATGCCAGCTGCTCTCACCGACACCATGGGTGCGTCCAACACACAAGCAATCAGTCCTGGCCGAAGAGGTGCATCTGCAGGCCTGGTGGCCCTTTTGACCGGGGACTCAGGCGTGGCCGACATTTTGCGATCGTGCTCTGGTGCGTCCGCCATTACAGGAGTGGGTGCGGTGTCATGTTCCTCCTCTGCACCACCCACGGTAATCGAAGAGCCAGCACACAGCAAAGCATAGTTCATAAAATCCTTCAAACTACAATGAAACTTCCCTTCAGGTAAGTATGACTTAATGGGCTCACATAAACCAAAACGAAAAATGTCCTTTAATGCAACCTCATCAGACGGTACCTTGCGAGATATTTCGTAGAACTGAGTGACGTATTCCTCAATAGGCGAACTCCCCTGTTTCAGGTCGAGCAGCAGGACGTATGGATTCATACCTGGCCAGGGTTCTTTGGAAAAGCTGCTGAATCCTTGTTGTGGCGAAGTCTTCTGTAACGAGTGACTGGTCAGAGGCGAGAGTAGATCCACTTGCAGCTTTATTTATACAAAGAGGAGGTCAAACAGGCAAATATCAAGCAGTGGGATTGAGGGCAACGCAGACAAGGCAGATTCGTAATCAGAGGCAGAGCAATGGGTCAGGGCAGGCGGCAGACAGAGAGGATTACCAGTAAGCAGGCGGGGTCAGAGAGGCAGGCAGCAAACGATCAGGAGAGGGAGTCAACAGTCCAGGTAAAACACGGGAAGACAAACTAGGGAAAACGCTCGGAAATGTTAGCCAGGGGAAAACAAGACTTCGCCCTGGGTGAGTGTTTGTGTGCTGCTTTTATGTGAGTGAGTGAATGAGGTGCAGGTGTGGTGAGGCAATCAGAGTTGATGAGTGAATGGTGACAGCTGTGTGATTGGTGTAATGGTGGACGGGAATGTGTGAGTGCAGTGCATGATGGGAAATGTAGTCCATGGGTGATGTGCAGTTTGAGTGAGTGGTATCCAGATACATGACACTTATAGATGGGTATAACGCGAGTTATCACAAAAGTATTAAAATGCGACCCCTGGACGTACATAAAGAAAACGAAGTGGATGTGTTTAATAATCTGTACGCAAGGATGCCTAAAGACGTACCCATTTTTAGATATAAAATCGGTGATGTGGTTAGGGTGTCTAAAGTCAGAAACGTGTTTTCTAAGGGGTATGAGCAGAATTACACGGAAGAGTTTTTCACAATAGCGGCCTGTGTACCACGAAACCCTCCGGTGTACAGGTTGCAAGATATTTTTATGAAAAAGAATTACAAAAGATTATAGTAAATCAAGATAAGACATTTAAAATAGAAAAGATTTTAGATCGAAAAAAGATGTTCTGTCTTGTGAAATGGAGGGGTTGGCCTCCTAAATTTTCGTCATGGTTGCCAGAACGGGATATCTTGGACATACAGAATCCCTTAAAGTAACGACGAGTCTATCATAACCATCATTTGTGAAAAAATCTACATCATGGGCGAAGGAGGGTTTTATGTCACGCTACCTTGGAATGCATCGATGAACATATACCCTGACAATCGTATTTCTAATTACAAAACAAGACTCACCAGGAACATTAATCTCAAGTGGCCTTGGGAGGTGGGTTTGATCGAATTTCATTATCCGATTACCTGGTACACATTTAACGATGAGGATGCAACGTTTATTATCAACACGGACCCCACCATAGTAGGGTATGATGAGAAATACCCCAAAGAGGTCGAGGGTGTGATTATCTATATTAAAGAAAAAAAACTTAAAAACATATCTAAAGTATGCAATGCATTAAAACCAGGATATTAAGAGGATGTACTGTTTCTGGTTAGAGAAATAAATGCAAATCTGCCTCCTAGAGTGACCATCGGTTATGATCACGTCAAAAACAGGACATTTCTTAAAGCACCGCTGAATACATCTCTGATATTTCACGGAAAATTGGCCATTATTTTAGCCTTAAAACCAGGGGTGCCGCTAGGGTCTGTAAATCAAAGTCGTAAAGACCATTCTGGTGATGCACCTGTCGTGACTTACGCGCCTCATCAGGCCGATATAAGAGGTGCGTTTTATAGCATGTACATATACACAGACGAATATCAATCAGTCGGTGATTCGTATGTGCCGCTACTGAGAACTGTACATATAGAGGGAGCGTCTAACGATTTCGTCAGTGTCAGGTTCGATAAGCCGCATTACGCGCCTGTGAATAAATCTAATATTACGGACATTTGCATCGAAGTCAAAGACGATCAGAACAAACACGTCCGTTTCACTTACAGTAAAGTTGTGGCCAAACTGCACTTCAGACCTGTGAAATAGGTTTTAACAAACTATCATGCGATCATGGACCCCGAACGCTACGTTGCATACTACCGAAGCCAAGCCGGTAACGGGTTACCCGGCTATGCCGGTGGGCCTGTTATGTACGGGGGTGGTATAGGATGCATTTTCAAAGCGCTTTTCAGAACTGCGCTACCTCTGTTGAAAAGAGGTTTTAGTATAGTAAAACCACATCTAAAAACTGCCGCGAGAAACATAGCTAGTGACGTTGTAACCAGTGCCCTATCAAGATCTTATAACGACACTAACAACAACAATGGTCAAAACGGCAACGGATTAATGGTTATGTCGCGCGGTTCTTTTAAACCGCCCGGCGCACGAATACGTAGGGGGGAGTGGCTGTGTGAAGAAAGCTAAACATACTAGTAAGAGATGCACGGTCGCAAAACATTCACAACGTTCCCGTATGAAACATGTAAAGAAACGTGTAAAGAAAATCCTCCGTGTCAAAAGACCCCTGAATACTATTTTCTAAACCATGGCTCTATTCCACAATATGTCGGAAGAATGTATTAAATCTGAACTAGATTTATTTACAGTGCCTATGACCCAGACGTCTATTGAAAAAAATACCTACGTCGAAATACCTCCTCTATCAGCGATAACGGATTCGTCACCGATATAATTTTTTATTGCATGGACGGGTGAAGAGTACATCGATCTAAATAACACCTTGCTGTACACCAGGATCAAAATAACCAGACCGGACGGGGGCGATATAGTGGATGGTGCACCTGTCGGATTAATAAACTACCCCGGAGCATGTATATTCTCGCAGGTGGATGTTTCTCTAGGGGACCGTCTGATAACACAGAGCTCCAGCACATATCCTTACAGATGTTTGATCGAAGCTCTGATCAATTTCGGTAGAGACACGCTCGAAAGCGTATTTTCGGCAGGCTTGTTTTACAGAGACACGGTGGGGCACATGGATGCCACAGACCCCGCGGGACCAAACGTAGGGTTAATGAAGCGAGCAGCGTTTACAACCGCTAGCAATGTCGTAGAATTATTAGCCCCCATTCATAGTGACATTTTCTTTCAAGAAAAATTAATGTTGAACGGTGTGGATATAAAAATACGAATGACGAGGGGTAAAGACGAGTTCTGTCTGATGTGTGATGACGCTATCGCTTATAAACTCAATATAGTTTCCGCATCTCTTTTTGTGAAAAATGTCTCGGTTTCGCCGGGTGTTTCGGTTAGGACACGCGCAGGTTCTTCTATCAACCACGGCTAAATACCCCATAGAATGCGTATGCCTAAATCATTTTTCTATACCTCCAGGATCTCGAGTGTCTAATCAAGAAAATCTTTTTCTTGGGACGTTACCAAAATCTATCATTTTGGCAATGACAGAAAATGCAGCTTTTTCAGGGGCTTACGATAAAAACCCCTTTGCCTTTAAACATTTTAATCTGGAATTTCTGGTTTTATATCGTGATGGAGTTCAAATCCCTTCCAAACCGTTTCAGCCGGAATATGAGAATGGATCTGCCGTGAGGGACTTTTATCAGCTCGTATTATCTACCGGAAGACATCTTAAAAATCAGGCTCTGGCAATAGATCGAGAGGATTTTCTCAACGGCTATACTCTCTACAGATTTAATTTATCACCCGACGAAGATTGTTCGAATCACGTATCGCTAACACGGTCAGGGAACATTAGACTAGAAGCCCGATTCAGACAGCCTCTCACGTGGTCCATAACCATCATCGTATACGCTATTTTTGATTCGATCGTTGAAATATCCAATCGAAGACAGGTGCTGGTTGATTATTACTGAGACCGACGAAATGAATACCGTCCAACTAACGGCTGTTATGGATAAAATTACACGCAACACATATTTTTTGGGTGTTCTTCCATGCGATTACCTGCCTAAAACTCCATTAAAGAATTTACCGGCCATGGTTATTTTTAATACCGACCCATCCACAGAACCGGGTTAGCACTGGGTGGCCGTCTACATAAACAACGATGGCGTTAGTTGTTTTTTCGACAGCTTTGGGGGAGCTCCTAAAGATCCACGTTTTCCAAAGAACCTCTATGATTTTTTTTAAAACAATTCTATACGTGTGGAATACTCTAAAAAGCAGGTCCAAGATTTCACATCAGATACTTGTGGCCAGCATTGTGTGTTTTTTCTGTATCACATGTCAAAAGGACATGCTTATGATAATATTGTTAAAAAGTATTTCGATGATCTGATTAAAAATGATGCCATGGTCGTTCGATTTGTAAAGAGACTGAAACCTCGTCTCTGCGATACATTTAATTGTATTCAGTGCGTGCAAATATGTAAATCTCTGTAATGCTCCTAGAACAATTCTATAAGGTGTTTAATAAAAGGAGTTGTAATCACAAAAAGTCTCAATGTATGTACTGTATGAATAAAAGACAATAAGCAATCAGTCATTTTTTTTTTATTAACAACACACACGTTAAAACGAATCGTTCAAACATTTCAAATTTTACAAACATGTTTACAAACAACATTAAAAAGTTAACCACGCATTAGCATCAAGAGTCGGTGAATTAAATGTGTTTCCGATGGGGGTGTTAAGATGTGACGTAGCCACGACCCTTTTACCTCTCCGTTTTTTCTAAGGGGATGGTATCTCTGGCGACATCTGGTGGGTATGTGCGGTTGATTTCATTTTGAGACCCTCGACAGTGCGTTTTAACTTGAGGATTGGTTATGGTTGAAAAGGGTATATTTAAAACAACGAAAGCATCCAGAAATTCACTCCAACCTCGAGGTCTGTATTCATCACAGATCGTATGAGGCGCTGTTATACTTTTAACCAAGTCCAGCATGTGTGATCCGTTAATTACACGTCCTTTAAACACAAACTCTCCAGAATCTGTTGGCATTAGACATTTTATTCAAGATGAATTTGACGTATTTAAACTCCTTTGCGGTACACTGTGTAAGATCTCGTCGACGATTTGATCTTGTACAACTACAACGTTATTAGACGACGGGATGGGTGTGTTAACATTTGTACCAGCATCTGCGTCGGTATGAATGACGTCCGGTTTCGGCAGTGTAAGAGTTAAAGTGTCGCTTGCCAAATCACCCTGTTTTACGATTGTTCAAAATCGCTGCAAGACGTTGGAATAAAGTTTAGCTTTCCCGTACGGATCTTAATCAGACCTCTGTAATATGTTTCTTATAGACACATCCAAATTGTTCTCCACAACTTCTTGAATTGTCTCACGTGCATTGCCAGCTCTTAATTTATTCATCTGATTCTGAGGAATTACATAATGCTTTTCAGCATATTCCATTTCTAATGTTGTCTGGAGGTTATTAAACTGGTGATAAACGGAATGGCCACACTTAACAGAGGCAGGAGAAAACCCCCTCTTTGATTAATCATGTGTTTTTTTCTTTCGACATCGATCTTTTTACTAGCAGCGTATTTGACTTCCTCTTTTCTCTTTTTTAATCTTCGGAACTGTGCGTTGTTTAGAGGTATGGTCCAGCGGGGCACGTTAAGAGCTATTTCGCATAAGGTTAGAATCAACTGATCTGATGCTGATTGCAAAATAACACTCCTTTGCTTCGACAAAGCCTTATATAACAATTTTAAAAGAGGTAGGTTTTTACAAAGCCTATCGCTCATATTTCTTATTTTTCTGTACGTACACCACCTGATGATCTGAAAACAACCCCGATCTGAGACGAAAACGCTCTGGCGTTTTAGCTTTAAAGTCAATCAATAGGAATCCAAAAGGTTGATTGGTCGCGTCCTGATAACATTCCATTAAATATTTAGTGTTGCCAGGAAAAATCTGACGTCCTAAAACCATTATTTGCATCGCATCTCTCGGACTCTTGTTCAAAATAATATATTGGGTGTTCAACGTAATAGTTCTACTGGTTTTACCTTGAAAAAACAGATTCTGAGTTATCAATATAATGGAAAATTATTTATGGTGTACATATTTTGTGAACGCTCGTGTGAGTTCGTCGTTCGAATAGGCTACTTCCATCAAATCATCGCAAATTAAAATAGATTTCTTATTGGATGGTAATACATTTTCATCCGTTAACGATTTTGGTATGCCTTCGATAAATTTAATATCAAACAATGAAGAGAGTTCGTCATACAAAGGTTGCCAGCAACTATATAAAAAAACAATGTTATCAATTTTTACATTGATCATCTTATCCGCATTACACAATAATTGTTTCACATAGACAGTCTTCCCGCTGCTTGAAGGTCCGGAGATCACAGCGTAGAAGGGGAATTGCAAACGGAAGTCAAAACCTTCTTCAACATACACATCAAGCGATCTGGACATATTGTTAATATTCGTATGGTAATGTCGTGTAGTCAGACAAGAGCACGCGTTTGTCATAAACCACTTTGAACCTTTTCAAAACTGATCTATTATGTAATGTGAACTTCTTTTTATTACGTACAATGGTATCTGTACGTGTGAGCAGATGAGTTGTGTCATGTGATGTCACATAATTGTGGACCAGACAGACCATGCTTTCTAAGGAAACTATTTGAGCGTTTGAAGAATGGAGCGTGATACCCTTTGCTTTAAGAGTGACTTTATTTTTTTGCGGTTTTAAAACGGTATGATTTTGGTCCGGTTGCTGTGAATTCCGTTATGTTATCGTCTACCTCGAGCTCGTTTGTCAGCTCGCCGAGATATGAGCCTGTTTGAGGCATCCAATCGCCTTTTTTCGATGAGAAGATAAGACTGTCCGTATCTACGTAAAAAACACGCGGCCCTAATTTGTCCATAACTTCGTATAATTTCAGACGACCATATGCAGTAGTGAACGAGGCGATAAACACATTAACATCGCATGCGGGGGCGGGGTCCTCCTCCGCGTAACACCATTGTACTAGAGCTACAGAGTCTGACACGAATGCAAAGTGTTTAATAACATGACAATTTCCGAATATATAACGGGCGAAATCTTCAGGATCCGTTAAAAGTTCGGCCGTAGGTAAATTACACCTAAGCCCGAACCTCCCCCAAAGAGAATTTAAAAGGTATTTATTTATAGATCTGTGTGCGAGGTTGAGAGATATTTTGTCAATGTCGAGCTGAATTCCTTCCTTCTCAAAATAATCTTTGACATAAGATTGCTTTTCTGCGTCTGTCACTACGTGCGAGGGGAAACCCGTAGCCTCTTGTTTGAATTTGAGAAACGTCTTCACATAATCCCCGAACAACGTGTCTGACGTATGCGGAAAGTGCCAGACTTCCACAATTTTAACAACTGTATACCCTTTAACGATAGCGTGCGAGAGTTCCACAGATGTCCAAACCCCTGAAATTGATCTTTCTTCATCGCTGTGTTGACACCGTTCCTGCTGTTGCTGTTCTGCGCATGTGCGACACAGTGCGAACAACAGTTTTCCCTGCGGGGATTTGAAAGGGATAAGCGGATGCAATAGCTTACGAGGTGGTAGTACCGTGCATTTAATAACCCCAAAATACGACTCGACCAGTTCGAAATCTTTTAAAATGATTTCGGGATGCCCAATCGGATAAGTTTTACGTGACTGTACGAAAGGGTACAGCGACGTAAAGTCCAAGTATGATACGTTCTCATCTTCACCGGTTTTATCGTAAAGTTTCAAACCATTGGTACGACCACCAAAAAGCGAATCCCTAGGATTAAGTCGTTCAGGCGCGCTGTAATTACTCATAAAAGCCATAACATCAGGATCGTTTTGTTTGGCTTTCTCCCACATGCATTCCCAAATAGTAACCACTTTGAGATTGTAAGTGTTACGCAAAACGTTCAGCTTGTTATCAGACTGTCTTCTGAGTATGCCGAAAGGTAATTTTGACACGGGATTTAATTAGTTAGGATTAAAGCGACAGTTACAGCCGTGCCAGAAACACCCCAGAAATTCCAAAGCTATTCTGTCGTCGTTAAACTCGTAATATCCATCCACATGATAAGGTCCGAATTTGACTTCGCCGTGATTTAATGTGTGATGTACGTCGACATTTTTGCTTGCTTTAATATATTCCAACCACTGTATTGACGGAGTGGAATACGCTTTGTATTGATTAAGATACGCGTTTTTTGGGCGTTAGGGCTATTGTGTCTTTGGTTAAAAAAAGTGTTTTATACACTTTCATAGCACAACCCGCAAGCGTCACACAACCGAATGGATCCACGTTTGTACACTCGATAAACTCCTTTCTGTATTTTATACACCCCTCTCGCAACAATACGACATAATTTGTGCAATACATTGCGAGTTGTTTTTTGAAATCAAATATCTGTCCTTCTACGCTCTCGTACCATCTGTCAAAATGTTCACGCTCACGGTCAGACATTGTACGATATCCATAATGCTCTTTAGACGGATATGGTCCGACATAATCTGCATTTTGCAAATGATTAAAATGATGTGGAAAGTAACCTTTTTCGTCGGTGTCGAGGTTTAAGGCCGAGGTCATTTTTGACAATTTCATAGGTAAGAAACTGTAACTGTCTATGTATCTTTGTTTAAACGCTTGATCGTACATATATACGAGTCTGCATCCTTGGAGTATAATTTTCGGTGTCAATCCCTGTCTTGTGAAATACTCGAGCAATATATAAGAATCGAAACCTGCAGCATTGTGTGCTATAAATTTAAAGTCTGCAAATTTTGAACGTCTGAAATGTTTTATCATTTGATCTACACAGCCAACCGCTTCAGCTGTAAACACCTCGCCCTCTTGCGAAAGGGCACATACGTAATTTGGTGTGTGTTTTTCATGTTCATACATTGTCTCGAAATCAAAATAAATATACTTATCACTGTGTTCGTCAGGTTTTAGGGGTTTAATATAACACCTTTGATGTCCTTCGTCTATCAGATTGTCGTTGCAATGCGGACATTTGGAAGGTGTACATGTGTGTAATAATAGTTTATCGCCCGACCATTTTGCTCTATACTGTATGCAACATTTCTCGCAATATTTAACAAGGTCACATCTTGACCTCGGAACGTCACTTTCCGGTTGTTTATGCTTTTCATAACAGAACTCAGATCTGCAATATCTCGAGCAATCCTTGCATTGTATCCATTCCTTGGTGTGTGTGTGACACTGAGGTGCATTACATACGTTACACGTAAATTTGCAATAATGTAAACTACGGTCGTTAAATCCTTGATAGCAATACTCGCAGACATATGTGTAACCTAAGAATCCCTTCAGATTTTTTTATCATGTAATAATGTTCCGCGTGTAGATATAAGTGTACGGTGTTCTGTGTTTCATCTGTATTTTTATACACATCCAATTTACCTGAAGATGATCTGTGAAAGATAACTATTTTCAAGTCTAGGGCCTTCTCGAATTTAGACACATCGTGAAATGCAATTTTATCTTGCGGCTTGTAACTCAGATCTGTGTGTATGTTTCTGCCTATTCTGATCAGTTCCTGATCGGGGCAATGTGGGTTTAAAAAATGAGCTAGACAAATGCTGAAACATATTATCTATTATATTTTTGGGTGCGAAAAGATTCATCTTATTTTTTTGGATGACCATATTGTACGCTAAATCGGATAATTTTCTACGTACGCCGCCTTGTCTGTTACGTACCACCGACACACATAACTGTAAAGCAGAATCACACCCCACATCCGCGTTGCTTTGAACCGCTCGTTCGATTTGATCAATTAATGTATTAACATCATGATTATTATCTGGTGTTAGAACCGCATTGATATCTGTGGGGAGACTCTCACCATGCAGAATGTAATGCAATTTTATATGAAGCTATTGTTTCAGCTCCGGGAATTATTTGTTAAAGATTCAATATTGCTTGATTAAAGTAATATTAATATTTAACTTACAATTTATACTTTATTAAGTGCTCGTCCAGTGATCACTACATCAGTATATCTTTATTAAATCTCGTTTCTATTGCCTCGTGGCCGCGATAACAATAAAACGAGATTAATAATCTCTCAAATTCAAGCCTAGGTAGCGTTGTCTTTTATGGCAAAAAGGATACAATACTTGAAAAATCACATTCCAGAGACAATTCTTTATAAAATGAAACAAGGTTTATTTGTAATACTGCTATTCTAACATAAATGGATTAATTAATAACACAAACATACACACATGCATACGGGATTTTGGTGAGTAAACTCAGAAAGTTAAAATAGCCCTCTTAGCTGTTTTAACACTTAAACTAACCAGGAAAGATCACAAACAAATGCCTATGCTTTGTTACTGCACTCAGATCATTTTACCAGTTCAGTTAGAATTAGAGAATCAGTTTATGATACTTGCTTTTGTTGGTAAGCAGGCTGGATCTTTGTTACGGTTTCCACGTGGTTTCCACGCGTTGCTCTGGGAAACTCTGCTGGCTCGCGTCGCTGTTGCGTGACGTCACCGGGGAGCCGTGTTGGGAGTCGCAGAGGCTATTTGATGCTAGTTCTGCATTGAGATGGAAGCGTCGTTACGCTGCTGGTTCTGCGATGTTACGGCGTTTACACAGTCTTTGATATGCCTGGATAATTTGTCTCAGCCGGTCTTAAGGCGAGAGTCCAGCGGGCCGTCCGGGTCGTTGGAGAGCGAGTTTCGAGAACAGGAAGAGAGAGCGAGCGCACACTGGCGCGTGGTTTTAAACAGTCCGATTTGGACCCGCCCACAGGCGGCTGTCTGTGGGGGGCGGAGTCCCGCCCATGTCCAGGATTTCCTTTGCAAGGCACATGATCACCCGTCATCTGATATTTAATTAAACGTGAAAGATATACACAGGTATTTTATATCTGTTGTAAACATACAATATGATGCCAAAGTTTAACGGTCATCCACACCACATATGACTTACGACGCCAGCTTCTTTTAGAGACTAAACATTGCATTTGGCACACACACATTACACAGTTTAGGCACAGATTAAGAATCGCCCCACATTGTCCTAAATAATTCACATTCAAAATAATCACATCAAGCCTATGAAAGGCCGAGTACAACATTAATATCCATATTGTATCTTGAATAGATGGTTTTACTAGTCATGAAATAAATGTGTCTTTTAGAAATGTTCCATGGTAATTTCCTTTGTTCTGTGGCCGAAAGAAATCGCGCGCTTTTGCGCTGATGAGGAGGGCGAGGGGTTTTAGATCCAGACTTTAGTTGGCTGGTATCTATGACATGGTACCTGAAAGTAACCAAATTCCCCAAAGATGTGCTGTTCTTCCTTCACATTTCTCTACAAGAGAAACATTCATAAAACCGTTTAGAAAAATCTATAATTTTGTTCAAAATGTCGTGCAAAAAGATATGATATGCTGCATAATCATCTGCAGTGATTTAAAGTTTTATGAATTTCTAAACCATTAAATCTCTGTCTTGGGATAATTGTAAAATCACCCACGCGGCCTCCTTCGCTTATTAGTCTGTCTATAACATTTCGACTGAGACCCATATCTGGAGCAGACGGATCATAACCCGAAGCATCGTCGTTACACGGACCTCTACCGATCTGTGCGACCAGCCATTCATTCTGTTCGTCTATGATTTCATGTAATCTTTCCACCATATTGAGCGAATGTGATGGTAACATTTGTAACTGATTATCAATAAGTGCGTGTAATTGATTAAACGTTATTTTGAAAAATTTGAATATCTAGGTCTTGAGGGTGTCTGATCATCATCTTCTGGTACACAGTTATGTAAGTCATCGTGACATCTTTTTCCGCTCATTTTGAAAATTTATTTTAAATCAGAAATACAAAAATGGTTCAACCTTAAAGACAAACGCGTGTGCCCCTGAAAACGCCACAGCTTTTCACAACTTGATATAAGTAGATATGACAAAAATAAACCCTTACAGCATAAATCACAAACAACAAGTAAATTGAAATCAATAATAAACAGTAACAAATCAGCATATATGAAATGACTTAAATCAAACAATCAACAATTTAACCCTTATATGAATAATACACTAATAATTGTATGAAAATACAATACCACTAACATAAAAAAATAATGTGAGGTTAAAATCAATTAAAAACTAATGAAAACAATGGGGAGAATATACAATTCAACACTTATATGAAATACTAATAAAACGCTAATAATTGTACGAAAATACAATGCCACTAACATAAAAAAATTATGTAAGGTTAAAATCAATTAAAAACGAATGAAAACAATTGGGAGAATATACAATTCAACACTTATATGAAATACTAATAAAACGCTAATAAATGTATGAAAATACAACACCGGTAACATACAAATAATGTGAGGTTAAAATCAATTAAAAACGAATGAAAACAATAGGAAGAATATATAATTCAACACTTATATGAAATACTAATAAAACAATAACAAACGCTAATAATTGTAGGCAAATACAAGGCCGGTAACACAGATAATATGAGGTTAAAATCAATTAAAAACGAATGAAAACAATGTTCATTATTATTATTATTACTACCTCCTAAACATATGGTCGTACAACTCGGCCATCATTCTTTGTATTAGATTTAGACACTCTGAAATCAATGATAACACGTTTACCGTAAGATTTTGCTCCGTGATTAACAGTCTCATATCCTCCGGCAACCCATCCATGCGTTGCTGTAACTGAATAATTTCTCCATACAGATCGTCATGACACTGTGGCAAAAAATCCGCTGCATAACGCAAACCTTCCGTGTGTTGCTGCTGATATGCTATAATATTTATATATATTATTTAAATATATTATTAAAATCGCAAATACATCAGCTTGTGCGTTAACCTCTTCGACCTGTCTGTAAATTAAACATTGGTTGGCAAGATCAAATACTCTTTCAAAATACCTGTTAACCCGGTTCAAAATATCATAATCGAGACTTCTGTTTAAATCACGATCCCGGAACACTGGCTGTGGGATTTCGTGCGGCAAACCCCCGTCTTCCTCGGGCTCCGAATCACTGAAGGAAACCTGGTCCCATGCGTGAACCATGGAGTCACTCCACGCCGTTAGGTCCCGCACGTCGTAACCTTGTTCTGTAAAAAGAATAACAATAACCGTTTTATTATTTTATTAAATAAAAGTCAAACATAAAACTTAATAGATAGGTTTTCTGCTTTTAACTCTTACCATTATTCTCTGAAGTCCTTAAACGGCTTGTGGAAGGCGCGTCGCTACCGTCCTGTTCGGCTATTCTGATGCGTTTTACGGCTGTTCCTAGCCCGTACTGAGGAATCGGACACTCCATGGAGGTATTTTCTACGGATATATGCTCGCTTACCTCACTTGCAACCGTGTGAACAGCATTCTCCACGCACAATCCTCGGGAGGACTCGCTTCCTGTGACGTTTTCTGGATCATGACACGTTTCCATACTGTCTAATGATTCTTGCACAGCACCCTCTGTAGGCTGTATTATCACACAGTCTACGTCATCATTGTGCTTATCTGTTAAATTTAGTAAACATATTTGTTGAATTACTGAAACTTTTAAAGTCGTTGTAGAGTATCAAAATGTCTGTATATCTTACCGTCAAGAACTTCGACGTCGCCCTCGCATACAACCAGATGGGTTTCATCAACTGAATAAATGATAGAGAACGTAGTTTATTATTGTTTTAGACATTAAACCAGACGACATAAAAAGTATAAAGGCTTACATATCGCTTCAAGGATTTCTTCCAGCCCTTCGTCAAATTCGATATTCTCAAAATCATCTGTAGATAATAATAACATGTAAAACAAATATTCACATTCAAATAGTTAAAGAAAAACTATGAACAAAAATACTTACCATTGTACTTGTTAGCCATTGTTCCGATGGTTGTTGAGGTACGTCAAGAAGTTAGAGTTTGCAACTAATGAACTCTGGTATATTCTGCATTTTTAACAGAACGTCGCATGATGGGCGTCTCTATAAGCAGATCATAAAACACCCAACAGAGGGGGTTCTAACACCATAAATAAATACTGACTTATACATCACAAGCTTAATTGCGAAATTAACGATGTCTAATTTGTGAAATTAGTGTTTAAACGTTATAATAAGTATTCTATAAATAACTTTTTAAGAACATCATTCTTACGCACGTGTATAAACATTTCGTTTTATTATTTTAACATCAAAATCAAAGCTAGGCACATCTGTTTACACGTTTACATTAAAACAAAACTACGTACGCACTTTATCATCATTCGCAATCCATCATATATTTATTTGGCTTCTGACTTTTTGTTATAACATCTCAAAACAATCTCAGCACTATTAATCAATTACGTGGCCGTGTCTTCAGCACTTTACTTAATGCAACTGTAGATTTTTTCTTTTAAAACGTAATTGCTTCGATGTTACCTTACCCCATCGTGTGTAGACGCAGTTTTATTCATTATTTTTCATATTTACATACGTTTGAACGCTACGGTGGTTTTAACAGCCAAAATCAGAGCTAGGGATATCTATTTATCGATCGCACCTAATGTGAACATCTATTTGGATCCGAACGTGTGTGTGTGTGTGTGTGTGTGTGTGTGTTTACACTCTGAGCTTTCCCTCCAAAACTCGCAGACGTATACCATAAAATAGTTTGGAACGGAACTGCTTTGATCATCGCTCTAAAAATCAGTCCCTAAAATGTCAGACCTTCTCAAATTTCATTAAATTGCACATGAGTGGGTCTGTCAGAGATGTTCTGGCATTTGTCTGACATGGTTGTAAAACCGTAGACCTTGCGCATGTGTGTCAACTGATAGATAACACAGTAGATCTCACAGAGACTGTCAAAACATTTGGTTTTATATCAGTTAGTAGGCTAAATTTTAAACGTTATAACGTTTTGTAAGATTGACAAAAAACAACGAGTAAATAAAGGAATAGGTGAATTAAGTGTAAATAAAACAACTTTTTCCCGCGACTTAGGATCGGTTTGTTTAAAATAACAACTTTTAAAGGAAGGATTTCTATTTATTTATTTATTTAAGCGTACTGTTGTCATCTTCTTTAACCCCCCATCTTGAATTTCAGTTTGAAGTTACACTCATCTGTATGGTAAACATGATGCCCTTAGAAAATGTATTTTATTTTCTAAAACACAAACCTAGCTTTTAAATTCGACATAAACAGGATTCAATAGGGACATGTGACCCCTCTGATCGGGCTGTGAACCGTTCGAGTGTGTGTGTGTGTGTGTCACGACAGAAACGCGGAAACAGTTTGCGAGTAGATGATCCTTTATTAAACCTCCAGTGAGGAAGACAGGTGCAGGTTCACAGAACCAGGATAGTGGCGGAGGGACTTTGATGGTCAGATGAGTGCTGTGAAGAGGAGTCTTGAAGTGCCGTGACGAATCCAGAGTGCACCCGAAGTGCCGTGACGAATCCGGAGTGCACAAACCCACAAGAACACGAACAGGAACGAAGACGGGATCAACTGACATCCAGGACTACAAACAACGATCTGACAAAGGAGATGGAAAAGTGGTGAGAATATATAGAGTGGTGTGATGAGCTGCAGCTGGTGTTTGGTGATGATCGCCAGCTCGTTGATCAGTGCTGATGCATCGGCACGCCCACACACACACTCACACACACACATAACAACGAGCACGAGACAAGAAGGAAGCATGGGATTAATGAACCGTGACAGTACCCCCCCCCCCCCCCCCCCCCTAGGAACGCCTCCTGGCGTTCCCAGGCCCCCTTACCTGTCGATTGTAATCATCGATAAGGGAGTGATCCAGGATGTCTCTAGCCGGCACCCAACTTCTCTCCTCTGGACCGTAACCTTCCCAGTCCACCAAGTACTGAAATCCGCGTCCCCTCCGTCTTGAGTCCAGAATACGATCGACCGAATAAGTGGTTTCCCCGTCTACGAGTCGCGGCGGGGGGGGGAACCGGGACTGGCGGATTAATACGAGAACGAAAAACGGGCTTTATTTTGGATACGTGAAAGGCGGGATGAATTCTCCTGTACGCCGGAAGAAGGTTGAGGCGGACTGCCACCGGACTAATGATTTCGGTGACAGCGAACGGGCCAATGAATTTGGGAGCAAGTTTATTGGACACGGAGCAGAGAGGAATGTTCTTGGTAGAAAGCCACACTTTTTGACCCACGACGTATACGGGAGGCCTAGACCGGTGGCGGTCGGCTTTGGCCTTGGTGCGTGACCCCACTTGGAGTAGAGTCTCACGGGCTCTAGTCCAAGTGCGGTGACACCTCTGGACGAAGGCGTGGGCGGAGGGGACCGCGACTTCGGATTCCAGACTAGGAAAAATTGGTGGCTGGTAACCTACGCTACACTCAAACGGAGATAGGCCCGTGGATGACACTGGCAACGTGTTGTGTGCGTACTCCACCATAGACAGTTGTTGGCTCCATGAGGAAGGATTCTTTGATACCACACATCGCAACGTTCTTTCTAAATCTTGGTTGGCTCGCTCCGTTTGACCATTGCTCTGGGGGTGGAACCCTGAGGACAGACTGACAGTCACCCCCAGTAATTTACAAAACTCTCGCCAAAATCTGGACACAAACTGGGGTCCTCTGTCGGAAACCACGTCTATCGGGAGGCCATGTAACCGAAAGACGTGGTCAACGACAACCAACGCTGTCTCCTTGGCTGAGGGTAATTTGGGCAAGGGAATGAAATGGGCCGCCTTCGAGAACCGGTCCACCACGGTCAAAACTACCTTGTGACCCTGGGAAGGTGGGAGGGCGGTGACGAAATCTAGTGCGATATGGGACCAGGGTCTCGAAGGCACCGGCAGCGGTTGAAGTAACCCATCTGGGGGTCGATTGGAAGACTTACCAGTGGCACAAACTGAACAAGCCAAGACAAAATCGTGAACGTCACGAGCCATGAGAGGCCACCAGAATCGTTGCTTGACTAAAAATTTAGTACGACTGACTCCTGGATGACAAGCCACATTGGAGCAATGTCCCCACTGAATAACGCTGGACCGTAACCCCTCAGGCACAAATAAACGGTTCGGTGGACAATGAGCCGGAGGCATTACCCCTTCTAAGGCCGCTTTGACCCTCGATTCGACCTCCCATGTGAGTGTAGAGACAAATAGGGTCTCAGGTAAAATGCACTCGGGAGTAGACAGGCGTTCGGTACGGTCAAAAATACGCGATAAAGAATCGGGTTTGATGTTTTTAGAACCCGGGCGGTACGAGAGAGTAAAATCAAAACGACCGAAAAAAAGAGCCCACCGAGCCTGCCTGGAGTTTAATCTTTTAGCCGTCTTAATGTATTCCAAGTTCTTATGATCGGTCCAGACAATAAAAGGTACCCCCGACCCTTCTAACCAGTGGCGCCATTCCTCCAATGCTAACTTGACTGCCAACAACTCTCTGTTACCAATGTCGTAATTGCGTTCGGCTGGGGACAAACGATGCGACAAAAACGCGCAAGGGTGCATCTTGTCGTCTGAGGGAGAGCGCTGGGATAGCACTGCACCTACCCCCACCTCTGACGCATCGACCTCCACCACGAACTGACGTGAAGGATCAGGGGTAATCAGGATAGGGGCGGAAACGAAGCAGCCTTTAAGTTTGGTAAACACAGCCTCGGCTGTGTCCGACCACCTGAAAGTCGTTCTGGGGGAGGTCAAGGCGGTCAGAGGCGCGGCTAGTTGGCTGAAATTGCGAATGAAACGCCGGTAGAAATTGGCGAATCCCAGAAACCTCTGTAGGGCCTTACGGGAATCTGGGCTTGGCCATTCTACCACAGCCTTGATCTTCTCAGGATCCACACGCATTCCCTCAACCGACACGATGTAACCTAAAAAAGGAACAGACTGTGCATGAAAATCGCATTCCTCCGCCTTGACAAAAAGCCCATTCTCTAACAACCTCTGGAGCACTTGTCGGAAGTGCTGCACATGTTCCTGGAGGGACGAAGAAAAAATCAATATGTCGTCCAGGTAGACATATATGAACTGGTCGACCATGTCCCGCAGCACGTCGTTGACAAGTGCTTGGAAGACCGCTGGGGAGTTGGGACAGCCCGAAATGCATGACCAAGTATTCAAAATGCCCCCTGGGGGTGTTAAAGGCGGTCTTCCATTCATCCCCCTCCCTGATGCGGACCAAATGATAAGCATTACGTAAATCCAATTTTGTGAAGATAGACGCTCCCTGCAACCTCTCGAAGGCTGAAGACATCAACGGCAAAGGATAAGTATTCTTTACCGTGATGCTGTTCAGCCCCCGGTAGTCAATACAAGGTCGCAGGGAACCGTCCTTCTTCCCCACAAAAAAGAACCCCGCCCCCGCTGGAGAAGAGGAAGGACGGATGAACCCTGATGCTAGAGAATCAGAAATATATTTCTTCATGGCCTCCCTCTCTGGAACCGAGAGTGAATATAACTTGCCCTTAGGCGGAGACGTACCTGGCAGTAACGCTATGGCACAGTCATAGGGACGATGCGGAGGAAGAGAAGCAGCCCGAGACTTACTGAACACCTCCTTCAGGTCCAGGTACTCCGTGGGCACGTTAGACAAATCCCCTGCCTCCTCCTGAAACACAGGGACAGAAACAGACGGACAGGCAGACACTAGACAAGACTTATGGCAATGATTGCTCCAGGCCGACACAGACTCCAATACCCAGTCCACTTTAGGGTTGTGACGGGTGAGCCAGGGGTGACCAAGGACGATGGGTGCAAGGGGGGTGTCCAGTATGTAAAAGGAGATGGTCTCGATGTGATTGCCTGATGTGATGAGGGTGACGTCCTCCGTGACAAGTGAGATGGCGGAAAGTTCCTGGCCGTTGAGAGCGTGAACTGGAATCTTGTGTGTGAGGGGTCTGAGGGGAACTTGGAGCTTGCGTGCGAACGTGTGATCCATGAAATTGCCCTCTGCCCCAGAATCCAGAAGTGCTCGACAGTCGTGAAGGTGAGTTGACCATCTCAGTCTTACCGGAAGGAGAGTCGATGTGGATGAGGTCTTCTCGGCGGAGATCCTACCCGATAGTAGCCTCATACTTACTATCGGGCTGCCCCTTTTAACGGGCAGACATAGGCAAAATGACCCTCTCCTCCACAGTACATGCAGAGGCCCTGGGATCTCCGCCTTTCCTTCTCCTCCCGGGAAAGCCGAGCTCGCCCCACCTGCATGTGCTCGTGATTGTAGACGGGGCTGACCGTGTCCCTGCCTCTACACCGTTGATCCTCCGCCCCTTCAGTGGGACGATTGGACTGTGTGCGGCGACCCATTCGACACAAACGTGCGTCTACCCTCAATGCCAGGGCGACCAGGTCGTTGAGTGATGTAGGAAGGTCCATGGCATATATCTCCTTCTGGACACGGTCAGCCAGCCCATGCAGGAACATATCCCACTGCGCTTCCTCGTTCCATTGACTCTCCGCCGCAAGGGTCCGAAACTCGATCGAAAAGTCAGATACGGTCCTCTCTCCCTGTCACAAATCGGCCAGCATCCTTGCTGCCTCTCTACCAGAAACGGCCCGGTCGAACACCCGTCTCATCTCGGCGGAGAGCTCCTGGAACGAGGCACAGCATGGATCTTGACTCTCCCACACCACGGTTCCCCAGAGTGCCGCTCTCCCAGTCAGTAGCGTTAATACAAAAGCGACTTTGCTTCGCTCGTTATTGAATGTCCTGGGTTGGAGAGAAAAGTGCATAGAACATCGTGTTAGGAATGCTCAACAGTAGTCAGGTTCACCTGTATATGACGCTGGGATGGGTAGGCGGGGTTCCGACTGGGAGACATCCTCTGGTGATGGTAAGGGAACCGGCGGTGTGAGATGCGCAGTGGGACCTCGCAGACGTTGGAATTGTTGGGTGAGCTCGGACACCTGCGCCACTAGAGCCTGAACCGCGCGAGCTGTATTGCTGAGGTTCCTTTCCTGGGAATCCATACGAAGTCTGCTGCTGCTTACGAAGTTCTCCAACGATCCGGTAGAGCTACTCGCTGCTTCCATAATGGTCAGATCGTTCTGTCACGACAGAAACGCGGAAACAGTTTGCGAGTAGATGATCCTTTATTAAACCTCCAGTGAGGAAGACAGGTGCAGGTTCACAGAACCAGGATAGTGGCGGAGGGACTTTGATGGTCAGATGAGTGCTGTGAAGAGGAGTCTTGAAGTGCCGTGACGAATCCAGAGTGCACCCGAAGTGCCGTGACGAATCCGGAGTGCACAAACCCACAAGAACACGAACAGGAACGAAGACGGGATCAACTGACATCCAGGACTACAAACAACGATCTGACAAAGGAGATGGGAAAGTGGTGAGAATATATAGGGTGGTGTGATGAGCTGCAGCTGGTGTTTGGTGATGATCGCCGGCTCGTTGATCAGTGCTGATGCGTCGGCACGCCCACACACACACTCACACACACACATAACAACGAGCACGAGACGAGAAGGAAGCATGGGATTAATGAACCGTGACAGTGTGTGTGTGTGTGTGTGTGATAGGTTAAATAGTTCACACTCTGAGCTTTCCCTCCAAAACTCACAGACGTATACCATAAAATAGTTTGGAACGGAACTGCTTTGATCATCACTCTAAAAATCAGTCCCTAAAATGTCAGACCTTCTCAAATCTCATTAAATTGCAAATGAGTGGGTCCGTCAAAGATGTTCTGGCATTTGTCTGACGTGGTTGTAAAACCGTAGACCTTGCACATGTGTCTCAACTGATAACACAGTAGATCTCACAGAGACTGTCAAAACATTTGGTTTTATATCAGATCGTACATTTTAAATGTTATATCGTTTTGTAAGATTGACAAAAAGCAATGAGTAAATAAAGGAATAGGTGAATTAAGTGTAAATAAAACAACTTTTTTCCGGAACTTAGGATCGGTTTGTTTAAAATAACAACTTTTAAAGGAAGGATTTCTATTTATTTATGCATTTAGCAGACACTTTTATCCGAAGCGACTTACAGAGCATTCAAGCTATACATGTTTTAGGTGAATGATGTGTGACGGATTCTAATAGAACCGCACAAAATGGAGAATGAACCAATCAGGATGACGGTACAAATGTGCGATTAATTTTGAATGGATATAAAGGAGGGGAGTGTGACGTAGTGGTCGGAGGTGAGTGAGGCTGAAGCAACGGAGAGTAAGAGGGGAACAGTGAAATCACCTGCACATAGACTGTGTTAAATGGGAGTATTTGTTTTCAAAACACCTTGCTGTTAATCTGGTGCACATTGGTCGGATGGCGTGTCGGGAGTTTCCAGCCAGGACGACAGGTTTCCCCGTATGATGAGATCGATTGCCTACCTTGGTTGAAGTGGGCCCGATGCCGCCTGCAGTGCTTGCCGGATTTACCCTGTTTGTTTACTCCACAACGAGTCGAGGATCGGAACGTCATCGACTGGGCCTTCACCTGTCGGATGTCGGCGACGAAGCTAAGTGATGTCTGAGCTGGGCTGACTGCAGGTACCTTTCGCAGCCTCGCACTTTCACTCCCACGCAACTAAGTGATCGATAAGCAGCGTTGCCGTTGGACACGCATCTACACACACACACACACACACACACACACACACACGATTAAGACACACCCACCCCAAAGGACAAACGCGCATTTACATGCACATAAACGTTTTGTGTTACTGAATTTGTTGTTGATGTGTGGACTCGTGATTGGCTCGCTGTAAGTGGAACTGAGTCCAAATTTTGATATGCCTCCGGAAAGGGTTGTGGAAATAAATTGTTTTCTTTACTTGTTAATTATTGAAAGAAAACAGCCTTAACCGACTCCTTTTGAAGGTGTGTTTGTTTTGCTTTTTATTAAATATGAAAGGCTTGTTTTCTTTCTGACTGCTCTATGACATTGCCTTGTGTTTTCATTTGTATGTGTAACGGGGGGTTTAAGTTATCCTGGGTTAGGAAATGTTCATTTGAAATAATAATTATATTTGGTAGATTAATTCTACCTGGCGCCCGAACTGAACTTGTTAATGGTTAAAAATCCTCTCCTTGGGGAAGCCACCGTTACAGATGTTGAATGGTTTAATTAAGACATGTAAAAGACTTACTAAAATAACTTCTAACATTTTACTTTACTCTAAATCTCCGTTTTGGGACCCTCCTCCTCGTCCGGATCTAGGGGATGGGACGTAGGCGTGGTCTGCCCCCGCTGTGCTTGGGAGCTCATTCTAACTTTGACTGTCGATGCGTATGGACACGCGTGGACCTCTCGTTGCAAGTTGATCTGGACTTACTCTCTCGTTTAACTTTTCTGTTCAACGAGCCTAACAAACGTCTCTGAGATTGTCTTCTTTTTAGATCGTTGGTAAATGTATGAAGCTTTTTACCTTCGTTTTACCCGCTTTCCTTGTAACACACTTCTGTCTATTTACTTTGATTTTGTATTGTCTTTAACTCTGTCAAACTAACTAGTTTAAAATTGTAATATTACTAGGTTTTAACAAACGCGTCTTGATGTCTTTTTTCCTAGTCTATTTACTTTGATTTTGTATTTTTCTTTAACACTGTCGAACTAACTACTTTTTGAATTACAATATTACTAGGTTTTAACAAACACGTCTGACGCATTTTTATTGTTTTATAACGTAGTAAGATAAGACTAAAGCTAGATTTTTATTTGTTTTCTTACACTGCATTTTACCTATTTTTAAACAATGCTTTCTGGAAAAATAGATATTGCTTATTTTACGTGTATATACGGTGCATTTTCTTCACATGTATGTTGTTGTATTTTTATACCGGTCAGAAACCCCAAAAAGCTTCCTATCACATCTCAGTCATCTCCTAGCAATAAAACAGTATTAAAACCGCTATATTACCCGTTGTCCGGATGGCGATGATTTGATGGTTCAGGATTCCTGGCCCCGGTGTCTGTACCAGCTCAGTCAGGTTCGTGCTTCGAGGCTCGATCAGAATGATATTCAGGTTCAGATAACAGGTTGATGTAAAGTAATTACTCAGAGGCTTATTTTAATAAAAGGATTACGAATCACCATAGCAATGGTTTCGTTTTATTAAAAATAATACTAACTCAAAAGCAAAATACAAAACACAACAGCGAATTTCTTCACCACGAGGAACGGCCAATCTGAGCCTTTGTCCAAAGCTTTTATAACATTGCAACTCATTTACATTTATCATAAAACACGTCACACCTGCTTCCTTTCTCTCCTCTTGTTTACACAGGCGTACGTGTGCCCTTTGTCCTAAAAACCCAGACACGACCTAATCACACGTTCACATCTTCACAGAAAAACATCACCTACTCCCCAATATAACATTTTCACTTCCCCTTTCTCTATATAAACAGGGGACATGTTTTTCTTAACACCTTTAAACTAATCACACCTTTCAGCCCGCATATATCACACTTAATATTCAGTGTAAGCAACACCTAAGTTATTTCAGTAGAAGATTCCAGTTTGCATCGTTCATGCAAAATGCAGCCTTCTATCTGACCCCACTCTGCTAAGCATATCCTGCCCTCTTAAGCAAAAGCTAAAACTCATAAAAACAGCCTACATCTCCTTCTAATACACAGGCTAAAGATAACAGTTAAAACACACCATAACACATCATCATAAATCTTAACTTTTCTAAAGATTTAAATCAGAAGAATGAAGTTGTAAATTATTCAATTCATTGTCTACACATTGTATATCTAAAGCATGTCCATGCATGTTAATCATTCCTTTATACAACTTCATCATTTTCTTATGATTAGATTCTTGTTTACGCATCAATGAAACAATTTTCTTGATCTGGTTGATTATCTTTTGATGATCCACCTCTCTTCTTCGCCTGCTTGCGTCTTTCCGCTTTCCTCCTCTTTTGGATTTCCTGGAATGACTTTCTTTGGATGCTTTCTACAAGAAGATCATCAAAATGAATCTCTAATTTTCCGGATACATTTTCCGGATTGCCTAGTGAAAATTGATTAGGAAATGTCACACATACAGGGCCACCAGACATGACATCCTCTCTTGGCATTTCATAATCAATTTCTCTCGAATAATGCTCTTCAATCGGTATCCTATTTTCTTTGCATTCAATGTTCATAGCTCCATATCTATCACTTAAATATTCTTTTTCAATGTATACCACAAATACCATTTCGGCTTTTTTAATTAAAGTTACTTCTATAAATTCCTTAAATTTGTCTGTTGGAAAGGGGTCTGCTTTCCTCCGGTTATCCTGCAACACACATTCCTTGATCCAATCTTTATTCACATAACGTTTCAGCACTTCAGCAGAGAACCAAACTCTTTCTACGGTTGTTGATCGATTGGTAATCAATTCTTTAAACCGCCCAAGAGTCCCTAGCTCCACTCGGCCGTCAGTCCCCAGCGTTATTACTCGATCCGTCTGTAAAATAACCATGAACCAAGAATGTATGTTAAACAGAATTTCCCCGTACTCACAATTTCTCCTTCCTTCTCCAACTCACTGCTATTTCTTACTTTAACTTCAGTTTTATCTAGCAGTTCAGCCAATTGAAATATAAAAGTCGCACGGTCGTACTGTTCCCTATGTTGCTCACTCTGTCGTCCAAATACGCAGAATTTTAACCACCACGGAAGTATGAATAAACCCGTGATACCTTTTGTCAATTTAATACTGGCAAAGCCGTTTACATTTAGCTCCCAATATCCCATCACTCTGGTTTGCGTACTCATACTATACACCTGACTCCAAATTGATACATCTTGATTAAAACAATTTTTTATCGTTCTTCCTGGTTCATGCACGCACCATTTGCAGAACCTATAACCGTTGATTAATTCGAAATATACCTTCTGTGTGGACCTCATACATCCAAAACATATTTGTCTACTTTTGTATCTTTTACCGCCATCACTCTGTTTGCCAGCGTTTATTCCAGTTTCATACACCATTCCTTTCATGGCTTCTAATCCTGGAATTCCCATCTGTAATTTAGATAGAGAGGGTATCAACTGAATTTAAATTCACCCTTTGGGTACAGCATCTCATATATTGATTTAATTTATTTTGCATTTTATCCCATCTATTAAGCAAAATAATTATCCCTAAAAGCGTGATATCCTCACATCTTAATATGCACCCCACAATAAAAACACTTAATGTAATTGTTCCCACAATTATCCATAAATTTGCTTTCCTTTTGTGTGTAATTAACAGTATTCCCATCAGATATACTGCATTACCCGTAATCATTGTTATTTCACAAAACAATACAAAACCGTCTTTTCCAGTTATCATTGTGCTTACATCAACGCACAATTTACATACACTTGTCAATGTTACAGTTACTACCCCTGGTAAACCAATTAGCTTACTCCAGCCTTCTGATACTATTAGCAAATGACATACTAGCATAATTTTACTAATACTCTTCATTAAAATTATTCTAGTTATTTGTAATACTGTGATCGTTACGTGCCACCAGAGAAATGTATTCACCCCTTGCAAACACACCCAAATCCCGTAAATTAAAAAATGACAAACCTGTATCAACTCAGGAGAAAGTCCTTTCGAGTGACCTCCTTCATCATTCCTGGTCTCATTGTTGATAGCAGTAAAATTTTGTGTTCCATTTGATGCCATTTTTTATCACTACAAAATTTAGTTCTCTGTTGGACTTATCCGGATCAATTAATCGGGGTTCTGTGGCTATAATAGCTTTTTTCTCTTTTTCAATTGTTTCAAATTGAATTCAATATTAACGTTTAAATTCTTGTGTTGTTGAGTAAACCTTCACGCAGTGAATGATCTTACCAATAGTCAACTCCCTTTTTTTTACCTCTCCTCTCTTGGTTGTTAAACCCCTCTGCTTCCGTCTCAACTGACGCCTCTTATCTTTCTCCTCCTGCTGAGTTAACGATCTCACCTAGCAACGGTTCTCCGGAAACACTATTCTGTCGTGTCTTCGAATACCTCTGCCTTCTCGTGTGTAAATTTACCAACCGTTCTAACACATCTAATTCGTTTGCTTCCGCTTTTTGTCTTGCACAAATTTTTCTACCCATTGCAGCACATGAGCATTTTACAATTACTGAGATTAAAAATATTCCTAATATTATTAATCCACCATACAGCGCATACCATCCTGCATTAATTAGACCATTAACCAAACCAGTCCACATGTCTTGTGTGACAAATTTAAAAACTGCATTTGCTGCTTGTTTGACGCCCTGAATGCCTGTTTTCACGAATTCCCCTGGGGCTTCAAACCATCTTGGTCCTCCTTCAATCGGTTGTCCTTTTATTTCAACACTGGTGTTACAAACACCTGTTCTCATCCATTCTAAACCTAAATAATAGTTCATATCAGTCCCCTTACACCAGCTCTCTTTCCAGCCCTTTCTTTCTATTGCAAGCGACAAATCATCTATTGCTATCGCATCAATATTAATTAACGGTACATTCTTTCCTCCCTTGGGTACTCTATACCTTAACATACTGTTAACAGCAATTCGAGCAGGTCCGTGAAACATCTTCCACTTCTGGCCTTTGTCTATAACTCTGACCACACCACCTGCACCGTAATTCATCACGTATCTATTAACTATTTTATCTCTTTTGAATGTCCACGGTAGTGGCACAATTCCATTATACCAATAACATAACACCGAAGCCATTTGATTAATAGTCAGTGCGTCGTGACCTTCGGAACATATTTTTAATATTTTCCCGCATTCACGTCCTGTTATTCCGTATACTGCGTCTTTTAAGAAAATTAAGTTACTTCTGTATATGCCTTCTGCGTCTCTTCGCCTGTGTAAATTAACTCTTTTTAAATACAGCCTTCTCCTTATACTTAATACATCTTTTGTTTGATTTCCCGTAAAGGGATCTGTGCCATTTTCAAAATCGCTACAATCCATTTTGTCTTTGTCTTTGTCACAGAAATTAGCATAGGAAAAGTCACCGTAATCCTTTTTCGTATATACGTAATTCCTCCCATCTCTGTTCTTGCTAATTTCTGTTCTCACGCATTTATCCATTTGTTTAACTTTGTCCTCATAATAATTTTTTATTTCGTTTTCCGTTTTTAATTCTTTATTTAATTCCATTTTAATCACATATACATCGGTTTCCCATTTGTTATTATCTATTTCCCAATATCTTGTTTTAAAATTGAATTTGACCCGTGGCATAGCTATTTTCTTCTTCCATACCCAAGGCACACTTTGATTTAATTCTAAATTGAATTTTGTTTCGTACATATTTTCTAATTCAGCGTAACCTGTTTTGCGTGAACCTACATGTCTATCTCTAGTTGTAGTAAGTAAAACAAATTCCCCATTTGGATTAAACATTTTGTTGGTTTTTATCCATTCTTCTATATTCTTCCTTATTTTTTCCGCATGTATTATATTTTTACTTTTAATAGATCTTCTAACCCTCCGAACAATACCCTGTTCCTTGCACTGGCCTATTTTCCACGGATTAAAATTCTTCCTTGATCTAAATATCCAACAACCACCTAGTTCTTCGTCTAAACTAATTCTATAAGTTGATCCGATAAAATATTTGAAAGTTTTATTTCCTTCGTTTTCTTCGATAAAACTATTTTCCTCGAATATTTCCGTTTCACTCTTATACCACTGTTTCATCTTCACAGTGCTTTTAAGCTTAACCTTTGGTTGCCTTACCATATAATACCATGTTTTGTCGGTGCTAACATTATTTAACCACTTCCAGAAATGTATATTATTTTTCTCTATTTCAGCTCTTTTTTCCTTAACTGTGCCCCAAACAGATAAATCGAATCCCGTTATGTTTTCGCGGTTCACATTTATCTCGGCTAAAATAATATTTCCAGTCATAATTTCCCACTCTAGAAGATAACTCATTCTGATTATTATTAATGCTATAATTCCTAATATCAAATTTATCCATAGCACAATACTCATCCATTTGCAGATCCGTCGGTGTTTCTTCAACTTCTCGATGGTGCTTCTGGCCTCTCCGAGCTCGCCTGCCAGACTGTCCAGCGACGGTGATCTCTGCATTCTTATCTGCGAAAAGAGGTTATTTCCGCGGCTCAACTACGAGCCACCTGGATCTTCTCATAAAACCCTTTCGTATCACTTTTACATCGGGTTGTCTCTCATGTAAACCGACCTCTATGCCTCCGATCCAATCATAGTCCGGATGCGCACACGCCAATACATTAATCCTAAAATGCATTACCACAATGTACGTTTCCTTCGGTTCTTCGGTAATCTGTTCATTATCATAGAGTATACCGGTTACATATCTTTCTTCTACCGGGCACCAAGCTTTGTGCTTGTCTAAGTCGCTCGCTGGCGCTACGTCTAACTGCACAAATTTTTCCTTCCTGGTACTGGGCCTTTTTTCCTTGGTCAGGTTACTCCTGAGTTGGGCGCCCCTATAATCCTTTTTATAAGGTGCACTATCTACCCAATCGTTGCCTTGCGCTAATTCCATAGCCAAACTCACCCAACTCCGCACCTGCCAGGCATCGCCGCGTTTCACGTAAACCCAGGCGATTTTTCCCCTTGAACCTTGTCTTAGGTCCACTTCTGGAAAACACTTCGAAATTGGTCCCTGCCAAAGCTTAAAATTCCATTTCATGGATTCGAGATCTGTAAGGGTTAAATCTTTTCCGTGATCATTCCACCTTATATCTCGCACTAACTCTTCTCTCTTCCGGAGAGTTCGGTTCTTCACTTCTTCCCCGTCTCTAGGGAGCATTGGTATGTTTGCCTCGAGAAAAGCCTCTCTCTCATGCTCTCTCATACCTAAATACGGATGTCTGGAAAATCTGGACAATATCCCATTGCAGAATAATCCTATTGGTTTGAGCACTCTCAGGCTCTCACACAGAAATCGGGATGACATCAATTTCCGATCTCTGGCCCCACAAACTAAACAATTCCACAGTACAAGGCCATCCCACGTACAGCTGCAGCCTTCCCCTAAGCCTTCAGACACTCGGTACGAGTCAATCCGTAACTTCGGGTGGCTCGGACGACAATCTGCACATATTATCACTCCTGATATTTCTACATGAGATTGTTTATACATCGTCCACTCCGCTCCCAGATCTCTCTTCTCGTTACATGAAAGACTGGGCAGAGCACACAGCTGACTGCACAGGACACAACTATACGGTCTAATCGGTACCGCTACTGCTTTCATAGGCTGACCCTTGAAACCTAGCACCCGTTCCGTCTCTGGCTGTGTCCATAGCCAAGCTCTAGATCCATGCTTACCGTGCTCCACCCGAATTAAACCCCTCTGGTTTATTAATTCACTTATACTGTCCATCCCCCTTATTTCTTTACTAAATCTTTATTGCTCTGTATACCGTTATTCTCTAACTCGACAGAGTTGGATCCGGTTATCCTTATAACCGTATCAATTATTCCTAAACCTTCAGAAAACTTTCCTACCTTTCGCCTTCTTGTCAGAATAACTCGATCTCCTACTTGAAATCTCGCGTTTCTCTTTACTGGCGTCTCGGTAGGCCTCTGTTGGTTCTCACTTGTGACCCTGTTAAGATCGAATAAACATTTTTCAATGAGTTCATCCCAATCTCCTAAGTCTTTATTTTTGCCAAACCATTCTTTAATACTTCTTATAGCTCGTTCTGCAATTCCATTTGTTTCAGGACGATAAGGAATGCTTTTCACTAGTATTATTTTGTTTGCCTTGCAAAAATCTTGAACTAATTTGCCACTAATATTGTGAGCCCCGTCGGCTCTTAGGCTATCGAATTTCCCTTGCCATTTTATCCACTCGCGTAAACATTCCACCACCTTTTCTTCCAAAGCGGAACGCATAGGCCAAATCATTTTCATTTTAGTGTGGTTATCTATGGCAAGCAGAAAATAACAATTTCCTGTCTTCGTTTTGGGTCTGAGAGGCCCTGCAAAGTCAATACTAACTTGCTGTCCTTTGTATTCTTTTGGCAGTTCACTCTCTTCGCACCCCTTAGCCGTCATAAATTTTCTGCAGACTCTGCATTCTTTTCTTGTCTCTCTGTAACGGGTGCGCCAATTTGGAATAGTTAAATTTCTTAACCTCAATTCCATTTGAACCATGTTTGCACTCGGGTGATTCAGATCATCATGTAATTTCTGAAACAACTCTGTTATTTCTGTTAATTTCACCTGACCTATCATTTTATCCACCTCTCGATTTCCGTTGGCTGCCTCACTATCTTGTTTAGTATGCGATATTTGGTGATAACAATGAGCCGTCACCTTCTGTAACAATCCTGCTACATTCTCCCATTGCTCTTTATGGGCCATCGGTTTATTACGAGCTGTGTGAAAACCGTTTGCTTTCCACGTTTCTAATTCTTTGTTTATGCCATCTGTGACATATTCAGAATCACTGGTTAGAACAATTTCTTTGTGTCCTAATTCAACTGCTTTTTGTAAGGCTCGCTCTACAGCAGTTATTTCCGCCAGCTGAGCGGTACCCTTGAGTTCTCCGCTTTGTGACGTAATTAACTGTCCATCATGTTTAACTAAATAACCCCATTTTACTTTCCCTGCTCTTTCACTTCCATCTGTGAAATATTTTGGGAGTTTCTGATGTTCATCATGGTATTTAGTCATTTTATCAGCTCTCTTCATTTTTATTAATCTCCATTCAAACTGGAGATCTCCCAGTATTAGACCCCATCTGTCCCACCTCTGTACGTGGATACGTGGTTGGTCCATAACCAAATTTTGTTTAATTCTGGCGAGCTCGCCTGCCATAGAGAATATTACTATTGGCTGCTCTTTTGCAATTGCTTTGAGCTGCAGCAGTCTTTTTGACACAGCTGCCAGAATCCTCTCTGCGCTATTCTCATCATAGCGCCTCATCGCTGCTTCCTGCTGATGAGTCAGAAAAGCAATTGGGGCGCGTCCCCCTTCATTTGAGACCGTTAATCTTACTTCCTCATCTTGTTCTGTAACACAAACGTGCAGTGGTAATGTTTCGTCTCTACGCTCTAATTCTCCACTTTCAAGTGCCATTCGGATTAATTTTAATCTGGCCTCTTCCATTTGATCAGTCCATATCCATTTACCTGCCTTAGTACCCTGGTACAACACCTTCGCTTCCCTAGAATACTTGGGTATCAATTCTCTGACATAGTTCAGAGTTCCCAACAGTGACTGAAGCTGTTTCCGTGTTTTAGGAGGGCTGGAATTTTCCATCTCCTCTAACTTCGCTCTGGTGCTGGTTGTCAAAGACCTTGTATCTTTACCTAATTTGAATCCTAGGAAATCTACTTCATGTTTTCCGACTTCCATTTTCTTTAGACTAGGTTTCAAGCCTGCCTTAGCTAATCTGTCTAGTGTCAGATCCAACACCTTTAGGTGTTCTTCCTCCGTGGAAGAACTGATTAGAATATCATCAATGTACACCGTTACCGGTATCCCTGATAATATATCCAGAATAACTGCCTGAAAATGATTTCCTGAGTTCTTAAAACCTTGAGGAAGAACTTTATGAATAAACTGTTCTCCTTTATATGTAAACGCAGTTTTCTTTTGGCTGTCTAATGCTAACGGTATACTCCAATACCCATTAGCTAAGTCGAGCTTTGACAACCATTCCTTGTCTCTGCCTATGTCTCCACTTGTTTCACTACAGTTTATTAAATATCTTGTGTCGGGTACAGTAACTTTATTTAAAGCCTTAAAATTTGTTACTAACCTCCAAGTCCCATCTGGCTTCGGAACCGCCTGTATTGGCGCATTCGTCAAAGCCTGTTCATTTTTTCCTAATCTCCTGATCACTCCTTGATCAGTTAATTCTTTAATAGTTTCTCCGATTTCTGCCTCGGCTGCACTATTAATTCTGTATTGTCTCTGTGGGGGAGGAATTCCCCCTTCAATTACATGTTCGTATTTTTTATCTACCCTTCCACAGTCATTTTTACTCTGTGCGTAACAGTCAGAATGTCTCCTCAAAATCCTCTCTAGTTCCTTTTTATTGCTCAATTCTGATTCTTCTACTAATCTATTTATTTCTTTATCTTTATCGACAATACCAATTCTTCCTATTTTTACCAGATCACTGGGACAGAGTAAATTTTCATTCCCAAGTATCACCTTTATTTCATTTTTCCTCCACACATTCTTACTTTTGGTATTACCTTCATAATCCTCTACTGTGGCCATATTTAATAATTCATCATGTTTTTCTGATGATTTAATCACGCTAATATCGGCTCCTGTGTCAACGCGGAACGTTGTTTCATCATAAATTTTGAACAATTTCTTATTTACCTCTTTTGTTTTTAATAGAGCACGTTTCAACGGAGCCGCGAGTTCCTATGCGTTAGCTGACTCAGTAGCTTTCTTCCTGCCTCGCTTAGGTTTTACTCTAGTTTCCTCCACTCTGCCCTTCTCGTGATCTGGATGGTTATCCAGTCTGACTCTACCTACCCTGGTTTCTGATTTATTTCGTCCTCTCTCGGACACTATTCGCGCTCGTTCCTCTGTGCTTAATTTTTCCCATTTCTCGGGGCTAATATAATCACTTTTACCCCTCGCGCCATCTGCGCGTTCGGTTCGCGGCCGTGACTGGTTTCTAAACCCTTTTCCTCCTCGGGGAGGAAGTCTGGATCTATCTCTCGGCGTCCTCTCTTCCCCTTTATTCGCTCTATGGTCCGTTTTACGGTCACGGCGCGGGGAGTGTCGACGCTCCATTTCATAGCGATTATACGGCTTTCTCTCGCGACCTGATTTACGGGGTTGATCTTTATATTGGGGAGGTCTATTATGTGATTTTTCTTTATCTGTATTGATTATTTCTGACTTTCTGTCAAAACGAATCAATGCTTTCTCTAATTCTTCGGGGGATGTCTCTGGGCCATATAAAAGGAATTCTCTCGCGCCCTGCAAAGCGTTATTTTTTACTCCTTGAAAAATATGTCTTAAAATTCCTTCCACACCCTTCTCTGCCATGTCTTGACAAGCTGCCAAAGCCCCTATTGATCTCCATTTTATCTCAAATTGCTCTTGCTCTAAATCCTCTCTGTTAGTCGGAACTAACCCTTCCAAGGTTCTAGCTAATTTGATACCCCCCTGAAGACCGAATTCAGATAATATATGGGAATCAATTGATTCTCCTGAAACCTTCATCCGTTCTCCATAACGAACTAATTCTCTAACCTTCCCTTTTACGGTGGTGTTTTTTAACCTAACCTCTCGCAACAATTTAATCTCATGTTCCCTTTTCATTAGTTCTTCTAATGTTGTATTAGACACTGACATTCTCGCTTCGTTTTGTCGCGGGGAAGACACCTGTCCAAATAGTAAGCTGGGTCTCTTTTGACCTGGTGTTCCTAAATGTAAAGCTTCTAAGTGCCGATTTAGCTCGGTACATTCGCGCGGTCGGTCTGCTTCGACTTCTGGAACATATTCAAGCTCGGGAGCTGGAGTTTCAAACCTCAGCCTTCTAGGCTTCGGCGCGGCACGCTCGATCACGGGCGTCCCCCTTCTCGGCGGCCTCTCCATACGTAACTCTTCATATTCTGAGTCTCCCTCATCTGCACTGTCCGGTTCACTTTCTGAATCGCCACTCTCTGGCCCCGGATCTGAATAGTACTCTTCGAACGCAGCACTACCTACGGCGTTTCTGATCAGCTTTTCTAATGCAGCTTTATTTACTAAATCCTTTTGAGCTAATATCGCTCGTTTAGCACGTTGAGTTAAGGACGTATCCGCTAGGATTTCAGTCGCATCTCCTCCGTTTAATATACCCCACACCTGCCCGCAGGTGATTCCTGGAGCATATTCGCGATCCCAGTCGTCGTGTCTGTCTAAATTAGTTTCTCGTTTTCTCGCGTTTGCATGCGTTGGTCTGTAAACCCCTTTACCGAGTTTAAATGTTTCAAACGTATTTCCGTGTTTTAACTTAGGGAACGGATTTTCTACTGCATCCTTTTTTCCCCTAGAAGTCCCTGTCCGCTTTAAAATTGGCCATTCTGGACAGGGCTCCTCTCTCACCTCGAATACATTTCCAGG
This sequence comes from Oxygymnocypris stewartii, assembly GCA_003573665.1. Lineage (NCBI taxonomy): Eukaryota > Metazoa > Chordata > Actinopteri > Cypriniformes > Cyprinidae > Oxygymnocypris > Oxygymnocypris stewartii. Next base: position 759,905 of record QVTF01003615.1, read on the forward strand.
ACCGGCGGCAGCTGGCTGACCGGATCCGCCTTCGCCTGCCGTCTCATCCTGATTCACTGTTGCGGTTATAGCTTCTAATACTCGGACGTCTGGGTGACAGATCATCCACATTTTTGGCCAATCCACTGTCCTAGTTTTTCTAACTAACGCATTAACTAACGCTGCCCCCATTTTAATATCATTGAATCCAAAAATTCCTCCCGATATTATAGGCATAGCTATTACGCGGTAATTATTTTCCCTTGCGAGCTGGCATATATTGTCTATCAGAGTATCTAATGTAACGATCGCCGTTAATTCTTCTGCAATATCAACTTTCTGCCCTCTTTCATGCCCTATAGCATGTATTACCGGTTTTCCGTTTGGTCCACCTAATTTTTGCAAAATCGCATCGCCGGGTTTAATAGGACTTTTTCTCCGCTGTAATATTTTCTCTGACTCAGCCTGGAATCTCGGTCCAGCTGTTTCACTAAGGGCTGCGGCTACCCCACCTCCGTGGTATAAACCTTTATTGGCCGCATTTACTAAAACGCAAGACTCTTCTTCACGTTCTAATCGCCCTTCTTTCAGAATAATTACATTAGTCCCTCTTCCGAAATATGCCCTATACAATTCTTCGTTTTCTAACGCGAACTCATCTTCCGGGCTTTCGGGGTCGAACAGCGGTGGAGCACTCGGATCTAAAGCACTTTCACCTACCACCCTCTGGGGTGTGAAACTAGGAGCTATGGATCCTCTCTCGGACCCTTCTCCCATATCGAACTCCTCAAACGAGCTCCAACTTTTCGTGGGGATGTTAATTTGATTTCCCCCACCGGATTCATCAAAGACTCGGACCTTCGGAAACCCATCTTTCCCTCCTTTACTTGAGTATATAAAAGATGGAATCTCCGCTCCTTCTAACACCCTTATATTCACTACGGGTGCAATCGCCCTGATTTCCTCCCATGGTAACTGACCAGATCCGCATCTGTAATGCGTGGGATCAATCCAGTCCAGCTTACCGCCCAAATCCTGCTGGATAAGGGATATTGTCGCCATCATTGCCATAATTCACCCTGAATTATTTTTAGCTCTTCTGATCTAACAACAATATTCACAATTCTTGAGTTATGTTTCAGGTCTTTCATAAGCCTGTGCGCGCTAAACAAGAAACTCCTAAGAATCGTCTTTGTGGAAATAGTCTGTGGGGACTTTCTCAAATTCGCATAACTGTTATCCCTGAACGTTAATCCCTACTTCAATTCGGGCCCCACGTTGGGTGCCATGTTGTATTTTTATACCGGTCAGAAACCCCAAAAAGCTTCCTATCACATCTCAGTCATCTCCTAGCAATAAAACAGTATTAAAACCGCTATATTACCCGTTGTCCGGATGGCGATGATTTGATGGTTCAGGATTCCTGGCCCCGGTGTCTGTACCAGCTCAGTCAGGTTCGTGCTTCGAGGCTCGATCAGAATGATATTCAGGTTCAGATAACAGGTTGATGTAAAGTAATTACTCAGAGGCTTATTTTAATAAAAGGATTACGAATCACCATAGCAATGGTTTCGTTTTATTAAAAATAATACTAACTCAAAAGCAAAATACAAAACACAACAGCGAATTTCTTCACCACGAGGAACGGCCAATCTGAGCCTTTGTCCAAAGCTTTTATAACATTGCAACTCATTTACATTTATCATAAAACACGTCACACCTGCTTCCTTTCTCTCCTCTTGTTTACACAGGCGTACGTGTGCCCTTTGTCCTAAAAACCCAGACACGACCTAATCACACGTTCACATCTTCACAGAAAAACATCACCTACTCCCCAATATAACATTTTCACTTCCCCTTTCTCTATATAAACAGGGGACATGTTTTTCTTAACACCTTTAAACTAATCACACCTTTCAGCCCGCATATATCACACTTAATATTCAGTGTAAGCAACACCTAAGTTATTTCAGTAGAAGATTCCAGTTTGCATCGTTCATGCAAAATGCAGCCTTCTATCTGACCCCACTCTGCTAAGCATATCCTGCCCTCTTAAGCAAAAGCTAAAACTCATAAAAACAGCCTACATCTCCTTCTAATACACAGGCTAAAGATAACAGTTAAAACACACCATAACACATCATCATAAATCTTAACTTTTCTAAAGATTTAAATCAGAAGAATGAAGTTGTAAATTATTCAATTCATTGTCTACACATTGTATATCTAAAGCATGTCCATGCATGTTAATCATTCCTTTATACAACTTCATCATTTTCTTATGATTAGATTCTTGTTTACGCATCAATGAAACAATTTTCTTGATCTGGTTGATTATCTTTTGATGATCCACCTCTCTTCTTCGCCTGCTTGCGTCTTTCCGCTTTCCTCCTCTTTTGGATTTCCTGGAATGACTTTCTTTGGATGCTTTCTACAAGAAGATCATCAAAATGAATCTCTAATTTTCCGGATACATTTTCCGGATTGCCTAGTGAAAATTGATTAGGAAATGTCACACATACAGGGCCACCAGACATGACAATGTGTATGAAAAAAACTTTAATAAAAACTTCCCTTTCTACCCATTTTACACAGTTTCACAATGTATTGTTTAAACTCACAAAAATACAAAGTTTTCAAAAAGCATTCCACACCACCCCCCACCCTCCCCGGGATCAGATATCCCACGTGGGTTATCCGTCTAAGATCCCCACGTGGGGAGACTAGACAAGGGTGGGGGCTGTACAAACAGGTGTCCAGTTTTGGGTGGTATTTTATGAGGGTAATAAATCATTTTTATGTGCCACAAAGCATTCCTGAAGATGAATATATAATTGATAACGACCCGTTAGGACTAATTGTTCATCTCACTTTGAGCTAATTTGCTACAGTTTGGTGGAGGACGCTAGGGCAACGTTTTAAACCTGGTTCTGTGAGCAGATTCAGCAACAATTATGTGTTTCTTATGTGTGTTTATTCAAACTATCCAACTGCGTCTTTTTGTGAATGAATGTGTAGGCTACACGCCCACTTTCCGTGCCTTAACGGTTCTCGAGTTTCTCACCAGCCACTGTTAATGACTTAATTAACTGCAGTTTATAAGTTTGACCCTATAAAACAACCAAACCTTTTATATGTCTTAATTATATTTTATCCACCCTAAACTGAGCGAAGAAAACCTCTTTTAACGCGAAGATAGCAAGCGATGTTCCTTGCTCATCTTAAAATTAAGGCCTTATATTATGTATAGCTAGATTAATGCCATTATTCCAATGCCATACAACTAGACTATTTCTCCCATGGGTTTAATCATTAGCGTAGCTAACTAATGCATGCCCCCTAGCCCGATCACGGAGCAAAATTAATCTTAGAATACTGCAGGTCAGTATCGGATTAATGATAACTGGGAGTCTTAATCTTGATCAAGTAATTGTTGCAACAACTGCATAAGTCCCATATATCTGGCGAAGAAAACCCAGATCGGCAGCACGTATAAATAGTTCTATATTAAGATTATCTGATCTTGGGCGAAAAATCCCCACTTTCTGTTTTGGAAAGCATAAGCCCTTATATCTGACTAGTATCTCTCAGATCGGCAGCGCATCAAGTTTTAGATTAAATGGCCTAGGATACCTCTGACCCTGTACTCCGGGAGGCAACACGCAGCACGGCATCAGCAATGGATTACCTCAAGTATTGTATCGACCATACTGACTGACACACAAGGGCAATTTTGGTGAATTACCCTGTGAAGTTACACGGTGGTCCACCATCTTGAGATGAGCGAACTCACCCATAGCTCGCGGCCCAAAGAGGGGTCCGTGTAACTTGGGACCCATAGGCGAAACCCAATTTTGTCCGTGCCAGCTAGTCGTTGGCCCTCTCTCACTTGAGTGACGCAACATTGTGCCAAAATTCATTGCTGTTTGAGTGGTTGCAACCGGGTGCCATGTGTGCGGGTGATCAGTAGCCCCTGCAGTTGCTTGCTCGGGAGAGTCAAGGGAGATGGCCCAACCATTGGGGTTCACCCGGGTGACCTCAGCTCACCACCAAGCCTAACAACACCTAAGATATAGCCATTCACTCAATATGAAACTTGAAGAGGACTAGAGAGCCTCTCTGCTTTAGCGTGCTTGGTCTGTCCAGATCTCTCTCATCACCTCCCTAGGCAGTACAACCCCAGAGAGCCCCGCTCTGCATTTGAGGGGTTCACTTCATTCATTTGAGTTCAACTTCAGCAGAATACAACGGGGTTTTGTTTTCAGCTTGGTCTGCATCATTAACGCCTGTCTAGTCCGTCTGCATCTTTCTTGTGATTTTTAGCGCCAGTTTGTTCTTCTGCCCATTATTTACTGCAGTTGTTTCCACGGAGCGATTTTTTTTTTACTCAGTAATTAATGTGTTTTAAAATGTAGCGAAGTACAATACTTCACAAAAAATATACTTAAGTAAAAGCAAAATTACAGATAAAAAAAAATACTTAAAGTACAAGTACACAAAAAAGCTACTCAATTACAGTAAATGTGTAAATGTAATTCATTACTTTCCACCTCTGACTGGAAGCTCCTAACACCAAGACAAATTCCTTGTGTGTGCAAACACACTTGGCAATAAAGCTCTTTCTGATTCTGAACTCTGCCCAATGTGACCACATGTAACAGACTATCCAATCAGGAACACCTCCAGCCTTAAGGCACACGACATGCTGCACGAGCAGTCTGAAACTGTCAAAGTAGATAACAAAAACTACAAATAGCCTGCTACAGCCAGCCCTGAGTCTACGGCAGACGACAGAACAGGCCACAAGGGAGGAAGGCTTCAACTCCAGAGCCTTCCCTCCTCCCGAAATCCGCATCACATTGTGAGTCACCACCTAAGTGCCATGGCCTTCTCCTGCACAATGACCACCTGACATCTGCGGAACTCAGCCCATATGGCCTACAGAGAACACAGCGCTGCCTCCATAGAGACTGTTAAAATCCTGCCTATCTCTGCACAGTACCCAGAACTGACTTTGGAGAGCACGTGGGGCAGCAATAGAGATCCTGAGGACATAACAGAAACTGATCCTGAGAGTGGCCTCCCCAGCAGGGCAAACAGGATATATCAGACTCCATTTAACTACGAGTGGCATGAGAAACCAACAACCTACCAGAAAGCCCTCCTACTAAGAGAAATGCCCAGATCTTGGCAAACGGTCTCTCAATACAGAGACATCCATCATAACGCCAGATGGTCATGTCACCCAAACAGCACAGCAGACAGCTGACCACCCACGACAGGCCAAAATACACAGACGGCCAACTCCCCAGCACCTGACCATCAACTCCATGAGACTGTACACCCCGTGTACATAACCCAAAGTGGACACAGGCTCTCTTTTCACCAACATGGACCTGCCATATGGTTTTGAGCCCAAAGGACTTTAAGCATTCATAGAATTGGCCTCAAGTGCGGGAACGTTCCCATTTCCAGCCAGCCAACTCATCTGAACTGCACTGCCAGGTCACAAAGATCAGGCCTGACATCTCAGCTGGTCGCGAGAACTCAGTCTCAAGGTCAGACCAGCCAACGATCTCTACTCCTCCTGACCTTGCATCTTGAAAGTTACATCACAGGATAGATGCTTCATCAGGAAGTCAACACAGTTCCTCACCAACAAGGACACAGCATGTTGGAAAACAAGGTGAGACTTGGAGCTCAGGTGACATTGGAGTAAATCCAACTGGTATGTCACTTCCAACACTTTGGCAGACCTCAAGCTGGAGCTCAGATACAGAACTGAACTCTTAAGGCCCAAAGGTGTGCACTGAACATGCCGTCATACATGCATAACTCTTTCTCAGTAATAAAGAGCTGCTGGGTCACATTGACCCTTTGCTAAAATTGAGACAGCCGAAACTCTGGGCTGAAGTGCGAGAACCCCTACCACTCCAGCCAGACAGGTCATCCAGACAGAGTGTCAGGTCCCCGAGGTCATGGGAAAATCCCACAGCCAGCCATGAAGACATGGCCTGAAGCCATACAAGCTTCAAAGCACTCACTGAGCACACACCAGATCTGCCTTAGTCCTGGTATACACCAACAACATGGCCAGAACTAAAGGGGGGTTGCCCATTTCAGCAGAACACTGCTCCCACCGGAGCACTAACTACTCAGATGACAAACGAGCCCTGCTCTGCACTTCACGAACCATCCAGCGATTCTCCAGTCACAATGGAACATGGAAAGTGATCACAGAGACGTGCCGGCAACCTGTAATGGCCCTCAACAGCCAATGAATCCATACAGAGGACCAACACACCCAAAGCCACATGGTCAATGGCCTTTTAAGGATGCAATGTTGAGGCACGGTGTGCCCAGAGCGGGTGTTTTGTGGGTTAACAGCAAATCTCTCCCACAACAACACTTCAAGTTGGACTCCCAGTCATCACAGTACAAATGACACCCATCCTGATCACCCTTTAAATCGCATCGGCTCACAAGAACTGCATCAAAGAACTCCTCAGTAAACAGACTCAAACTATGCCAAGCTCAGCTTCACATGCCACCTCCGTGGCTAGGAAAAAGTTGAGTTTGCCACAATGAACAAGAAGCCAGTCAAGCACCAACACCTGTCCCAGGCGTGCAATAATATCACAAGTGCAGTGCATGGTAAGCTATGGTCTCAACCAAGACCCACCCACCCACCCATGGCATGGCAGCCGTCTCACCAGCAAGAGACCAACTCTTGGCTGCGTGTGATGAACAACATTCTTTGATATATCCCAGATGACCACACTGCACCAAAGCTTGTGGTGCCACAGTGACAAAGGGGGGTCGGGTTAATGTATTCCCACAACATGTGCTGGACACCACAGCACCAGAGACACTTATGAGACACTAAAACAAGTGGCATACGGAGCTGGAATACAGCAAGATGTGGCGGAATATGTCAGAGCATGTCAAGTGGCTGTCAATTCCAAACAGTAGAACTGAACCACAAAACCCCACTACAACACACTCCACTTTGGGTTTGCAATCACTGTAATGACACTTAGCGGTTTCAACACATATGAGCCTCTAACACCGTACAGATCTGTGTCAGTCCTCACTTTCCAGTCTGCCAGCATGTCACAGACTGCAAACCCCACTGCCCAAGGAGGAGATGTGAACACCTGGCTAAGAGGCATTACAGATAGCTTCACCCACAAGACCATAGAACTTTTCATATTCTGAGTAATAGTCACGATTCGGAAGAGACTCCTGACACACAACTCCAGCCAGAATCACCACCACGGGGAGCTAAACAAGGCCATCAGTTCCTTAAGCTATGCCTTCACAGCCCAGCTGACACTAAGCGGCAAGCACAGCACCCATCTGCAGAAGGAGCTGACACATGCCCAAAGTGGCAAAGACAAACTGGCAGTAAAAGTCCAGGATGATTTCAGGCATCAGACCACTGAGTTCCTGAGAGAGCTATTGCACATCCCAAGCTGCACAGACAAGCTCAAAGTGAAAACCCAGGATAAACTCAAGGTTCCAGACAGAATGAAGCAGGAAACAAAGGAAAAGGTTAAATAGCTCCAAGAAGCCCTTGCAGTTGCTGAACGTGACCAACAAGAACAAAAGGCTTCCGAGAAAGACATGACAAGACATCTACAGTCTGCAGAACAGCTACTAGAGAAAGCCAAAACTGCCCTTAAAACAAAGGCTCTAAAATAAATGCTCTGGAAGACCACCTGAAAAGGAATTAGAGCCAAGAAAAGCGGAGCCCTCATCGGCTTCGACCCCCTTTAATTAAGGTGATGTGATTCTTTGATGGTTCTAACAGGTTGTAGTTAGCTGATGTTAAAATCCTGCTATTACACTCTACTCTCTTGCGCGCCAGCGCGAGCTCTCTCTCTCTCTCCATGCCTTCCTTGCGTCGGCATCTATGTTTAATGTATGTATGTTTGTGTATAGTTCGATGTGGCATCTTCCCCTGTAGTGTAGTTTAATAAACATCATGTATTCACACTTGGTTGTCTGTGTCTGCGGCTCAAAGAACGAGGTCACTTTAACGTTCCGGTTTTGCTACATGCTCTCTGAGCAATGTATTAGTAAGGAAATTATTCTTCATGGCCAGATAAATAATTTTCATTAGAGTCAATAGAAGATTAATACTGTCCGTACCGCGGACGAACAAATCAATGTATTGTACTATTAATGCTACAGTTAATTCCTGAAGATGAATATATAATTGATAACGACCCGTTAGGATTAATTATGTTCATCTCACTTTGAGCTAATTTGCTACAACTGAGTTGTGCAGCCGCATAGCACGGCTAAGTACGCAGTACTCGTTCCGTATCTCAGGGAACTGAGGTTACGTTAGTAACCGAGTACGTTCACTATCGATACTACACATCGCTAACACCCATACTGGTATGAGAGGGAGCCCATCATGCAGAAAGGATCCTTGCCTGTAAGGCTGGAACTTCCAGATTATAAAACCTGGCAAATGTGGATGGCGAGGACCAGCCGGCCGCCGCACATATTTCTGCGATGGACACACCACTAGACCATGCCCAGGACGAGGCGATGCCTCTAGTCGAATGGGCTCTTACTCTCATGGGGCATTGCTGACCCAAGGAGGAGTATGCTAGCTTGATAGCGTCAACTATCCATCTGTATAGTCTCTGCTTAGTGACCGGAGACCCTTTGGTGCGGCCGCCAAAGCATACAAAGAGCTGCTCCGACTGCATAAAGGGGGCGGAGCGCTCGATATAAATTCTCAATGCCCTGACAGGGCAGAGTAGATTCAACCCATGGTCTTGCGGAGGAGGAAGTGGCGAAAGAGTTATCACCTGCACTCTGAACGGAGTCGAGAGCACTTTAGGTACATATCCATGCCTTGGTTTCATGCCTTGGCCCGAATTCGAGGCAGGAGGGGTTGATTGACAGCTGCCTGCAGATCTCCCATATGCTTTACCAATGCTAGTGCTAGTAGCAGAGCGGTTTTAAGTGTCAGGGGGCGGAGGTCGATATACTGTAGTGGCTCAAACGGAGGGCTCTTCAGAGCTCTCAGCACTGTAGGCAGGTCCCATGATGGGACTGTGATAGGGCGGGGTGGATTGAGCCTCCTAGATCCCTTCAAAAAGCGAACAACAAGGTTGTTCCTGCCCAGTGATTGGCCATCTATAGGACCATGTGAGTCTGCTATAGCTGCTACATAGACCTTGAGTATGGAGGGTGAGCGACCCTTTTCCAACAGCTCCTGCTGGAAGGACAGTATCAGCAATACGTCACATAATGCCGGGTCTGCGCCGCGGGTTGTGCACCAGGTGGCGAAGACAGACCACTTAAGGGCATAGAGGTGCCTCGTAGATGGTGCTCTAGCCTAAGAAATTTAGTACACTCTTGGGAAGGTCTGAAGGCTCCCATCGAGAGGCCAAATTGAAGTGCCCACAGCTCGGGCTGGGGGTGCCAAATCGTTCCGTTCGCCTGAGAGAGGAGATCTCGTTTCAGGGGGATGGGCCACGGGGCTGCAGTGAGCAGCCGACACAGCTCTGCAAACCAATGCTGGTTCCTCCAGAGCGGGGCCACTAACAGAACTCTGTGCTTTCATTCCCTGACTCACCTGACTACCTGTGGTATCAGGGTGATCGGGGGAAAAGTGTAAAGGAGGAGGTTGGGCCAGTCGTGGACCAACGCATTCCTGTCCTTTGAAAAATAAATTTGGCAATGAGTATTGTCTTCTGAGGCGAAGAGGTCGATCTCTGGCCTGCCGAAGATTTCCCATATTTTCTGAACCGTCTGTGGGTGGAGCGTCTACTCGTCTGAGGGGACATTGCTCCGAGATAGCATGTCTGCTCCCAGGTTCATTTTGCCCGGCACATGCGTCGCTCTCAGCAAACGCAGGTTGCACTGAGCCCACCTCAAGAGGCGCTCTATTAGGAAGAAGAGGTGCTTTGAGGAAAGGCCGCCCTGGTGGTTTATATAGGACACCACTGTCATGCTGTCCGAGCGGACTAAGATGTGGTGGTCCTTCAGGTCTGGTAGAAGGGTACGAAGGCCCAACCATACTGCCAGCATTTCCAGGCAGTTGATGTGAAGATAACCTTCCCTTTTCGACCAGTGGTCGAAAGCCGGTTTGCCATCGCACAGCGCCCCCCAACCTAAGTTGGAGGTGTCTGTCGAGACCACCTTCCTCCTGTAGACCATGCCCAGGGGCAGGCCCCGTCTCTGGACCAGGCCCGTCCATGCAGGCCTGGTCCACCTTGATACGGAGGCATCCGTGATCCCAAGCGTGTGGAGGAACTCGATGTTTCAGCCAGTACTGAAGGGGCCGCATTTGAAGCAGGCCATATCTGAAGCACTAAGGATGTTGAGTCCATTAGCCCCACCATTTTCTGAAACGCTTTGAGTGGGTGAGAGGCTCCGAGTTTGAATGAGGCCACGAGCTGCTGAATGGCAAGTGCATGTTCTGGCGTGACTACCGCCCTCATGTGGACTGATTCTATAACTGTTCCCAGGAACAAGATTCGTTGGCTGGGGACAGCGCACTCTTGGCATAATTGACCCTGAGTCCAAGGCACTGTAAGTGGCTGAGTAACATGGATCTGTGATATATAAGCTCTCTCTCTGACTGGGCCAAAATGAGCCAGTCATCGAGGTAATTCAGAATGTGGATTCTCGACTGTCTGAGTGGGGAAAGCGCCGCATCCATGCACTTCGGAAAAGAGCCAGGGACAGTCCAAAGGGAAGGACCGTGTAAGCCACTCCCTCGAAGGCGAATCTCAAGAATTGTCTGTGATGGGGGGGCTATCTGGATATGAAAGTAATCATCTTTCGGATCCAGCAAAACGAACCAGTCCCCCAGGGTTTATTTGCGAGAGGATCTGTTTCGATGTGATCATTCTGAACGGCCGTTTCATAAGGGCGCGATTCAGATGTCTGAGATCGAGGATGGGCCTTAGACCACCATCCTTTTTGGGAACGAGGAAGTAACGGCTGTAAAAGCCTGATTCTGCCTTTTTTTTGCCAGTAAACTCATCACTTCGGCGCGCAGGACGTGAGCGTTGCTGCGCTGAACCGATGTGGAGACCACTCCGCCAAACCGTGGGGGCCTTCGAGCGAATTGGAGCGTATAGCCTCGCTTTATTATCCCAATAACCCAATCTGACACTCCGGGGATGGCCTGCCAGACTTCGGCCCGTGTGGCGAGGAGTTGAATTGCATCGAGCGACAGACCGCCTGACGGGGAGCTTCAGAGCTAGAGTGCTTTGGCAAGAAGTGTCGCGTTGCCTGGGATGACTTCTGTGCTACAGTGAAGCGCTCTGCGAAGCCCTCGACTGCAGGGCCGAACAGGCCGGTGGGAGTCGAGGAACGGGACCTTACCTGAATTACTCGCAGCCGCGGAGGGATGTTGATCAGGGCGGATGAAGAGGACAGACGACATCTCTCTGTGTGGAGAGAATGAGGTACGCGGGGGTACAGCCGGCGTAAGCTCATTCGTCTCCGAGTGCCGAGATCTTCTGCCCCGCTGCTTTTTCCTCGCAGGTCCCAGGGTGGATGAAAGCAGGGGGGCGCGAGGGGCAGGGTTGCTCTCTGAAAAGAAAGTGAGCCGCGAGCGCTCGCAGGTGACATTCCGTCCCGGTGAGTGCAGTTTCATCATGGGCGAGGGCCCAGGCATGAAACACACTCGCCGTGTTTGTCAACGGCATGCAGGGGGGCCCTGCACGTGAGACAAAAACGGCGCGGCATTTGCAACAACGCCGCTGTTTCATCTGGCTTTAAACTAAATCAATGAAAAATGTGTTCTTCACTAAATTCAAGCGTTTCGCTTTGGATTAGTGATGTGTCGTGCATGCACACCATAATTTAGGTTCTTTAAAGGAAACAGAATTGATTCGTTTTTCTCCCTTGCCCTAGGGTTTGAGTAGATTGCTCATCTGGTGACAGCCCCATAGGCTATAATGTAGTCTGCACTGGATACAGAATTGATTAGTTCACCTCTCGAGTCCTCGGGTCTAAGTTGTTAATTCTTTCGTCACGTCATGTGACAGCCAGATTGGATACAGAAATTAGTTAATCAATTACACTATGCGTTTCTGGTCTCAAATTGTAGCTTTTTATTTCTTACAATTTATACATTTGTGAATTTCTGTCATGATGGTTATTTTACATAACTCTGAATGTGGTTTGGTAAAGAGGTTGCTTCAAACTTGATCAGAATTACATTGAAAATCACACAAAGAAAGCAAATAAGATACATTATACAAGATACAAATAATCTGGTCACGTGATCCGGCTAGCAGATAAACAGTCCATGTGGCTGAAACGTGCACCACTGTTTAGTTCAGCTTTTGGCTCTTAAACATATTATCGAACATGCATTATCATTTTATCAATAAAAATTATAATCGTGAAAATTATCATCTATATACAGGCCTATATACATATACATCTCCTTTAAATTTAATGGTATTCAGAAAAATAATGAAAAATAGTACAAGTAGTTAGGCTAAACATCAACCCGTCCCGTATCTCTGTCAACTGTACCAGTCATGCCATTAATTATGAATTTATCGTCTCTTTTACTTGACAATATTTTTAATTCAAGCTAGGCAGGCTACCTGTAAAATTTATAGTGAAAAGTTATTTAAAAGCATCTGGAATGCAAAAAAGTATACATTTTTAAAGCTGTTTTTAAAGCGTTTGCTGCATGGATAAAAAAAAATACTAGGCTAATAAATAATTCACATATCAGAAAAAATTGCATTGCAGCAAATCTTTTCACTTTTAAGGTATTCAGAACAGAGTAACAAAAATCAGAAAATATAAGCAGCTATACAATTATAGGATAAAGTTTTACATATAGCCTATGCCATTAATTTGTGTTTTATTTTTTAATTATATAGATTTATATAAAAAACGCACATTATAATCGGACCTGTTTTAGGCTTTTCCTTATATTTTAGACATCCATCAGTTATGGTGATGAATCGCCATCTCCTCATTGGACGTGCCTTAGAGAAATGCATCTTCACGGATTACATAACAGATGAGTTTCTATTTTCGATTTGATTTATTTCATTTTAAAGTAGTAATTTAAAGCTTTCTATAAATATATATTTTCATTATGTCTGTGAGGCAATTCGCTGAGTTTCGGTTCATCATTGTGAAGCACTCCTGTTCAAGAGATTGCAGAAAGCGCGTCCTCTGATTTCCTAATTATTTTATAAAAGCACAACATTTTAGACCCTTTACAGATCCGAATGATGTATTACTCTTACCTTTATGAGCAAAAAATATGGCATGTTTTAATTTGTTTCAACTGTTAGAATAAATGCAATTGATGGCACTGGTGCCTCCGTGTTCTGAGCGCGCTTCAGCTTCTCTCTGCACAAACGATTGGATATGAGTCTAACAGTGTGCATTTATATAGGTTAAACATTTAAACTAACATTGTGGTATGCTTGAACTGTTTTAGATTTTATTTTAGGCAAGTGACGATGATTTGAGAAGGCTAAATTGATCAAACATAGGCTATTATCAACTCACTGCAGTGAAAAAAATAATTATTCATGGGATTTACAAAAAAAAATAAATTAAGTAGTTGCAATCAATGTGTTTTAGCTACATTTAAGGTTTTAGGTTGACTAACTTTCAACATATTCTATCTAATTTAGGCTAAATGTAGCTAAAATCTGAACTTGTACTTTTTTTTTTGTTACTTTTTTTTTTTTTTTACTATAAGCTGTTTTGGGAGAAGGGGAAAAGAAATGGCTCAGGTCTAACTCGGGCCGAGAATTCTGATCAGCTGTCGGACAAGGGCCTATATTTTAGGCCCGTGCAGGGCTATAATCCACTTCATCCAATGCTGTTTTGTTCTCTGTTGTTTTCATCTGTGAGCATGCTCTTGATATATATTTAAATTTATTGTTAAGTTTAAAACATGTGACACATTCGTTCTGCTCACTCTGTGCGTACCCTCGGAAGAAATCCTGCAGGTGCCCCTGAGACATCATTACGAAACTATAAAGGGTCTACTTTTATTTGTGTACAGTCACAATAACAACAAAACTCTGTGCTTTACAAAATAAAGAAAACAAACATGTCGCTTCTGCCATGTAGGCTATTGATTTCCTTTCCGTTAACTTGCATTAGGAAAATGGACAGAAACTCACCATATAGACCTTGTCGCAGTTTTTCTTTAAATTCTGTTAATTATTTAAGTCAAATATATTTTGCAAATGAAAATATGAAAAAAATGGTGGCAAAATTAAAACAATGTTCCTGTCTTTTGTTGCGTAAATTCACTTTTTTTAATTGGTTATTTATGAACATGACACAATACGCTATAGCATTAATAAAACTTGAAAAGAGTTCGTAACTCTTTTAAAGCATGACATAAAATGCGGTGAGTCTGGTAAATCGTGAATTAGCGGTCATCATCAGAGCTCGTGCAGCCAGCCGCGCTGGAGAAATTGCGATGACCGTAATCAGTGTCTGCTTGCGAATTGCTTTTGATGACACACACTGCTTCAAGTCAGATGCTGATCAATCTTCGCAAATCAAAATTCATCATATGTGCACATGCGCCTAAAATAATAATCTATTCCCGGTTTAAATAATTAAATGTAGCGCCGGGCCTGTCTATCTATCTTTTTAGCTACATGCTAATTCATGCTAAATCATACTAGCAACCATCTAAATCATGCTAGCAACAGGCTAATTCAGCGGTTCCTAATTCCAGTCCTCGCAACCCCCCCCCCCTTCCCTGCTCTGCACATTTTGTATGTATCTCTTGTCACTTCAGATATTTGTTTTTATTCGACCGCAAGTGCCCTGCGAAGTGGACTTCACAGGATATTCTGCCATGATTCCAGTTTGAAGCGAGCATATATGTTCCATTTAAAGGGCATTAAAATGTGTAAGACGTAAATTTAAATTATTTATTTACAGAGGTATATTATGTCGCACTTCACACTTCAGTAAGTTTAGTCTGTGTGTGAAGATGCTGCATTCCATGGCATAGTGCAAATCCTTGAATGAATGTTCTGAAGTGAAGTAAACTTCAATGGATTTCCCGTGCTCAGGGAGTAGGGAGCAATGAACACTGTATAGGGACCGTGTCAATCAGAGCAGTTCAATCTCTCTTCTAACAAGGTGATGATCTGAATTAGGTGACATGCAAAGACATGCAAAATATGCAGAGCGGGGGGTCATGGAGCACGATGACTGGAATTGGGAACCGCTGGGCTAATTCATGTTAATTCATGCTAGCAATTCATGTCGACAGTGCTCTAGCAACTGCATAGCAACACCCTAACAACCACCCCTATTGATTTAGCCACTACATATTAACATCCTAGCAATGAATAGCAACCACCCGAATACATTAGCAACCGCATAGCAACACCCTAGCAAACTCCCTGGGTACCTTAACAACTCCATAGCAACACTACTTAATATGCTAATTCATTTTAGCCACATGCTAACAAAATTCACAGCATGGTAATCATACTAGCAACATGCTAATTCATGTTAAATTTTTCATAGAAACATGGTTTCAACATGTTAAAACACATACTAGCAACATTTCTGTATATCTTATATTTCTTATCTATCACCCTAGATACTTCAGCAACCCCATAGCAACACCCTTGCAGCCACCCTGGGTACACTGGCAATGGCCTAGTAACCACCCTGAATACCTTAGCACCAGAGGTCGGGTTAACCAAAACATTTCCGTCACTTTGACAGATGAGGGTGATTTATTGGAATTTAGAAGTGTAGTTCCCACCTCTGTTAGTGACGAATGCTCTCCAGTGTGGCAGCAGAGCGCGGGATCATCAGACTCCAGAACAAAAATAAAACTGTCACGAGTCTTTTGCTATGTTCGATTACACACTAGCAGTAAAGTGAAGGAGATGATCAGTTCACAATGATCTGAGGTGGCTACAGCGATTTATCACTGCACATTAAAGAGTGCCAAAATGGTATTTATTGCTTGAATTTCCTGCTAAAGTGGACAGAATTTTAAATCTGAGACTGTTTCATTTCAAAAGTAACAACACACAAAACATGGCCTATTAAGATTTATTGGATGGGAGGCGCACTACTGTTCTTTCATCAAATGAAAACAGCATCGATTGGGATTTAAAAATCCTATAACCAGATACTGGTTCATAAAAATTAGAATCTATTAAAATAATTTTGTTGTATTTAGTGGCCTTCACTGTCACTGAGGGGTGTGGTGTTGAACATGAAAAGTGACAGTCTCTGTTCATCTGTTCTCTTCATAAATAAATAAATGCATATTTATGCAATTCCTATGCATTTGTATGCTTATCCTGTAGGTTCATGATTAAAGATGAAAATGTGAATAAAAATAAAAACAATTAAATGTGTTTAATTAAAAGAACAGGTAATAATAGATTGATTGGAATTTTTATGACCCTGTCTGTCAAAATAACGGACAATGTTAAAGTCTAACGCAGCCTCTGCTTAGCATCCACGTAGCAACAGCCTTGCAACCACTCCAGGTACTTCAGCAACAACCTTAGCAACTGCATAGCGGCACTATTCATATATATATATATATATCTCTCTTTATCTAATATTTCTTATCTATCTTGCTAGTAACATACTAATTCATGATAATCATGCTAGTGACCTAATTTATGCTAACAACATGGTAATTTTTTGTTATCAACTATTTTATTTCTTTTTTTTTCACACATAACACAACATAACGTCCAAAATATAACAAAACAAAACAACAGACACATACTCAATATCTCAAGGTCCAATCAAAAGGGAGGGAGAGAGGGAAAGAGGGAAGGACAACAAGAACACAAAAGTCACTCTTTTATACAATCACGTATGTCCAACAAAAAACACTGCCAAGCATCAATGGTCGAGGGCCTGGAACCACCAACTCGCGCTATTGTAAATTCACATGACACTATTTGCAGGAGGCTAGGGATCCAATATGTTTTTCTACACATGTGTGGTGTAAACCAGTTCTGGATTATTGTCTCCTTCGCAGCTGTAAAACCAGCAAACAACATTCTCTTTTGCATCGAATTAATACAGAGACCAGAATCATCATTAAGAAGACACAAACTTGGGTTAACAACATGGTAATTAATGTTAAATCGTGTTAACAACATTCAATCATGAGTGACATGCTAAATTATGCTAGCAACAAGTTAATTCATGTTAAATCATGTTAACACCGTGCTAATTCATGCTAGCAATACACGTTAACAGTGCCCTAGCAACCTGCATAGCAACAGCCTAGCAACCACATTGCAACAGCCTAGCAACCGCATTGCAATACCCTAATAACCATACAAGGTACCCTTGTAACCGCTTAGCAACACCCTAGCATCCATTTAGCAATCTCATAGCTACACCCTTGCAACCACCCCAGGTACCATAGAAAGCGCTTAGCAGCCGCATAGCAAAACCCTGGCAACCACCTCAGGTACCCCAGCAATCACCCCAACCACTTAGCAACAAAATAGCAACCGCATAGCAACACCCTAGAAACTACCCCAGTGCTAGGGCTGCATGATTAATTGAACGCGATTGTCACACGCATCTTGTCAGTAAAGCCGGTTCTGTGATTAGTAGTAAATCTCCATCACTTGCTTTCAGGTGGAGCAGAGCCGTAGTTTACAGCTTCGCAGTGAATTATGGCGCTGTGTAGTAAATGCGTCTCCATCTGAAAGCATGTAAAAATACAACATTTAATATGTTTTTACTCCAAACTCACTTCATAACGTCAGTGGAGAGTTTGAAATAAATCCCTCTGTGAGATGATGTGGCTTCTTACACAGAATAAGGCACACAACATATTTCATAGTATTCTAAGCAGTGATAAAGGCTATGTCGATTAGCATTTCATTATAGATATACATTATTATGATGAAAATTATAATAATAAGAACT
This sequence comes from Oxygymnocypris stewartii, assembly GCA_003573665.1. Lineage (NCBI taxonomy): Eukaryota > Metazoa > Chordata > Actinopteri > Cypriniformes > Cyprinidae > Oxygymnocypris > Oxygymnocypris stewartii. The sequence goes on from QVTF01003615.1 coordinate 777,812, forward strand.
CAGATAAACTGTATATTGCTGTAGTCATCTGTTTATTTGCCACGTTGAATCAATGAAAGCAGTTACATCTTATTCAGCTGCAGCCATATTCATTTACTGGATTTCTTCTACGGGGTGTATTTGGAGTTTCCACGCAAGAGCGCCCTTTGGCCTTCGGATGGAGATTTACTACTGGGCAAGGCAAGGCTTCAATGAAAGATACGCACAACAATTGCAGCCTCTGTCTAATCGCGATTTCAATTTCATTTTGATTTATCGTGCAGCCCTACCCAATGCCTTAGCCACTGCATAACAACATACAAGCAACTAAATAGCAACACTTCAGCAACCACCCCGGAAACCTTAGCAGCCGCATAGCAACCTCCCTGGGTGCCCTAGCAACTGCATATAGACATATATCTATCTCATATGCAAATTAATGCTAGCCACATGCTAAAAAATGTTTGCAGCATGGTAAATCATGCTAGAAACATGCTAGCAACCTGAACATACTAGTAATGTGCTAAATCTCTATCTATTGATCTATTTATCTTGCTAACAACATGCCAATTTATGATAATGCTAGTAACCTTCTAATTTATGCTAACATGTTAATTCATGTTAAATCATGCTAGCATCATTAAATCATGATAGCAACAAGTTAAATTATGCGAGCGGTACAGTAGCGACAGTAGCAACTGCATAGCAACACCCTAGAAACCACTCCAGTATCTTAGTCCCCATATAACAACACACTAGCTATCTATCTATCTGCAAATAATAATTTGCATCTCGTTGCATATATTCCAAACGTTCTGAAGGAATACTGTAAGGTTTGGTGAAAAACCGAAATGGCAAGTAATTACATTTATGTAAATCTTGTGTTGCATTCATGTGTGCAAGTACACAGGAGCTTGCGCACTGCACAATGCATGTCCTTTTGAGACAGCAATAATTTTTTATTTTAATAAAACACAAGACAACATTATAAAACTCAGAAGAGTATGTATTTTAATATCTCTGTTGTTCTCGTGTTGTCAGTCAGAATGACAGTTCTTGTGTGAACATTATAGGCCTATTATATACCCAAGTCAAAGCATTATTCTTTCCTTTTTGTATTAGTGTTTAAAATATTTATTTTGAAACAAATTAATTAATTAATTACTTAATTAAAAAAACAAACTTACTTGCCAGGGTAGCTATGACAGCCGTCATATCATACCCTGGCATGCCCAGCTGATGCAAAGCATAGAATCTGCACAGAAGAAAGCCCTGTCTAGGCTCTGCCACAGAATGGTTTGTGTTGAGCCATTCATTTGTCTGGTTGTTTGATAAAAAAAAAAAGATTAAATGTAGTTGTAATAAAACTGTTTAACTGTTTTAAAACTTTACAACTGCAGCAGCAGAGGACTAGTATTCTGCAGCGTGGAACTGCAGAAGGACTGATGACGGCACAGTTTGATCTTTGGCTCACCAAACAGCAGAAAGGGGCGTTTAATTCCCACCCACATGTAGAAATCGAATATTCAAGCTGTTTATTCATTTTTCTTTCCCTGAACTGAAAACGAAAAATTAAGCCGAATTCTTGTTTTTCGTTTTTAACAAAAAAAAAAAAAAAAAAATAACATCTAAGGATCTGTTTCTCATTTTTCTACTTTCAATATTAAATAAAAAATAAAATGACCAAAAGATACACAGACCATTAACAGACCACAAATCTGATGGGCTTGCCAAGTGCCTTGAGTATTTTCTGTGTTTATGTATATTCATGTAAGTAACCATTATTTTTTCTGTCTGCTCATGCTGTGCCACCTGTTGAGTGTAACGGTAACATTTTATGTATTCACAAAGGGACATCCACAAAAGGGAAAAAGTGTGAAAAAAGCAGAGGAAGAATCAGCTCCTGACAGTCGCACCAGGAGGAAGTACTGTTCTTACCAGTGATCTTAATCTTCTAATCTCTATAACATTTGAAACAAGTTTTAGTTTGATATATTTGTACTAGTAAATTATAACTTTTTTTAATATAAAAGTTTGTGTAATTTTAGCTGCTTTTAAATTTAGGGAAAACTATTTCTGTACACTTATTAAATGTTTATTTTCTGTTGTTGTTTTTCCATGTTTTTTGATGAATAAAAAGTTTACAAGAACAGCATGTGCTGTAAAATTGTAAAAAAATATATATATTAGTTTGATATATTTGTACTAGTGAATTATAACTTTTTTTATATAAAAGTTTTAGCTGCTTTTATATTTAGGGAAAACTCTTTCTGTACACTTATTAAATGTTTATGTTCTGTTGTTGTTTTGTCCATGTTCTTTGATTAATAAAAAGTTAAAAAAGAACAGCATTTGTGCAAAATAGGAACCTTTTTTAACAATATACTCTAGTAAAAGTTCAAATTTTTGGGGTAAGTATTGGGGCCCGATCACCGTGGTGTGAGGATCCTCTTGGAATTGCGCCATGTATTATTTTTAATCGCATTTTTGAGGGCTTATATATGCTCAAAAACTCATGTAAAATTTGAACAGACATCAGAGGTGGTGAAAATGTATGTATGATATTGCCTTCGCAATGTTAAATTGCGAAGATCTTTAGTTTTCACTGAAGGTCATATCTGTGGCGGTCTGACAACATTTGATGTTTCACCATGAAACAAGAAGTGGTTGTACAGATGTAGCCATTAAGAATGCAATGTTTTTACGCAAGCTCCTGCAGCCACCTTTTCAGGTTTTTTAAAACATTGTGCTTCACACTATCCACCAGGTGACGGAAGAAAGCAAACAGATGCCTATTCGGTTACACTTTACTTGAAGGGGTGTGCATAAGAATTACATGACACCTTAATAATCATGACATGACACGTCATGAATATGTAGGTTTTTATGCATGTTTATGACAACTGTCATTAAGTGTCATTTGCTCAGTTATGTCATTTTTAATGCAAAGATGACATTGTTTGAGATGTCTTTGTTATGGGCTAGTGTTAGGGGTAGGGTTAGGTCAAATAATGTAATCTTTGCATTAAAAGTCTATTCAATGTCTATTTTTGGTTGAAAAGGTCAGTATCAGTCGTTGATCAAATATCAATGTTGAATCAACATCGACTATTTGATCGGAACATTGGTACGTTATTACGTCAGAGAAAAAAAACGCAGATTCCATGACGAAATTAGGTTGAATCATCGACAGATACTGCTGACGTATCTGGTTAAAAATCATGGTTGACGTCTGATATATCAAAGTCCCTTTAAGACAATTCGTTTCACTAGGCGGCCATCTTTAAAATGCCTTTCGGGCATCCAAGTGCTATCTCTTTGAATGGGTAAACAATAATTCTCCAAAACTGTTCAGTATGCTTACAATTAAATGTCATATTTGAAAACATCAATGAAATCTCACAAGAACAGTCTCATAAAGTTTTTCTTTTGATCAAATAGCATTAATAGAAGCTTGTTTTTCATGCTAGATGAGACAATGCACATGCGCAGTCATGAGCACGAGTGAGAGAATGCTGCCTTCTATAGCAACCAGAGCTTCTAATGACAGCTGTGGTGACACGATGACTTTACTAATCAACGACACTTTTATATAGAGGGCAGGGTTAATTTGCCATATTGGGCATTGCACTTTCTCCCCTTCATAAGTAATAGAAGTGCACTGTCTTCCTATATAAACAGTCTTTGTATATATTGAAACTTGGTTAGAGGAATCGGATAGCTCGTGCACTAAAGCCATTATGTAGCTAAACAGATTCAGACGGGAGGTGTGTGTTTTCTATGGGCGTGACAAAATGAGCTGTGCTTGTGTGCATCAGGTATGTGTTTTAATTTATTATTTTGATCATTTTAATATAAAAACCCAATTTAGGTAAACTTCACAAGTTGTGCTTGCTTATAATAAAACCCACATGAGAAGCGAAATCTAGTCTTACTCTTGCCTGACACTGATATTAAGAACCAAATACTGGAGATGGTTCAATTTCAACCTCCTTCTTCACAGACAGAACAGGAAGGTTTGCTCACCCTATGTCCAGTAAGCACATTACGCACTTATGTAAATGTTACTCAGCCTTTGAGAAAATCTAATTCTCAGGTTTTTGTTTGCTAATGTACGTTCGCAAAATTTTATAGAGTTGATGTGACTAGTGCGACACCAGTGAGCACTGCTGTTTTAATGTCTGTTGCCCAGCAAGGGCCGAATTGTATGGATTCTGTGTTTCCTCACGACCCTGTTGACACGAGTCATCCTATTTAGACCGTTAGTGAAGGTCAGAGTGAGGTCGAAACAGATCGTGAGTTACAGATGTAACTGTGGATCTGTGAGACTGAAGGATGTCCGTCACTAATCCATGTCGCTCGGAACTCTGGGGCATTCAAGGTAAGAGAACGAGCAGGAAGTAAAACCCGCTTTTATACGCGCGGAAGTTCCACCTCCCATGGGCATGACTTTGTTTACATAAGGTCTCGGGAGAAGGCGGAACGAAGGTTATCATTCTATTTAGACCGTTAGTGACAGTCATCCTTCGGTCTCACAGATCCACAGTTACATCCGTAACTCACGTTCACAAAGTGTGGAACAAGTAGCACTATTGGTACTCAGGCTCCCTCTAGTGGTACACAGAGGAATCACTAAATTAAATAAATTATTGTTAAACCCCAATACATTTAAATTTAATCTTTATTTGAGTAAAGTATTTTTTTTTTTTTTTTTTTTTACTTTTAAGTACAGTACAGTTTTTATTTAAGTAGAGAGCACACTGGAAAGTTTTCAGGTATTTCTGCTTTCAAATTGCTAATTTTAAGCATAATGCATTCTGATCTGTAAACTTATTTTTTTATTATAATTTTTATTGGACTGCACGCTGTTCTTTTTTTTAGGTCTCCTTAATCTGGGAATTGATTTGACAGGACCACTGCCAAAAACAGTTGATGGGCATGTGTACATTTTGACAATAACTGATTATTTTTCAAAGTGGGTGGAAGCTTTCCCCTTGAAGTCCAAATCAGCTATAGATGTTTCAAGGCACCTGTGTTCTGTAATTTACAGACATGGTCATATTAAAATTCAATGAGCTCTTTTCCACCATCACACTGAACGTTCTTGTTGCTGAACCGTTCAAGTTCAAGTTGAGCTTTATTGTCATTCCGCTACATGTGGGTAGATACAGTGGAACGAAATGTCGTGCCTCACAGAACCACGGTGCTACATAAATACAGACATACAACAATAAAGTAAAAAACACTATAAACCTATACACAACTAACCTACTGACAGATTTTGACTATAAGTATACTATATATAAATGTTAACCTAGACTAAAAAATACAAACTATACAAACTATAGGAATGCTTCACATGAATACTGTACATGTGCAAAGAGAAACATCGTAAGTCAAGCAGCTGACTGGGGAAGAGTGTAAGATGATTTGTAGTGCATGAGCATGTAAACAACATATATTACATACATACTGTATATTAGAGTCTTTTGTGGGATTATGTACACACAGTAGTGTGTGAAAAGTGTCTAGTGGGAGTAGAGGAGAGTGTGTTACCTACAGGTGGTAGCACACTTTGAATTGCAAAAAAAAAAAGTTTCAGACAGTTTCTTTCTGTGATGTGGTGAGGTTGGGGGGGGGGGGGGGGAGTGGTCAACGGAGTTTCTCCTGAAGTCCATCACAACCTCCTTTGTCTTACTCACATTGAGGGACAGGTTGTTTGCACCACAACATTCAGCCAGCTGTGCCACTTCCTCTTGGTAGGGTGTTTCATCGTTGTTGCTGATGAGGCCTACCACAGTTGTGTCATCAGCAAAGTTGATGATGTGGTTGGAGCTGAACTTAGCAGTGCAGTCGTGGGTCAGCAGCTTGAAGAGCAGCGGCTGAGCACTCAGCCTTGTGGGGCACCTGTGCTCAGTGTGGTAGTGCTCGAGGTGTTGCGGCCGACACGGATTGACTGAGGTCTTTCAGTTAGAAAGGATCCAGTTACAGAGGGAATTGTTAAGGCCCAGCAAGTTTAGTTTATTTATGAGCTGTTGTGGGATTATTGTGTTTAATGCTGAGCTGAAGTCGATGAACAGCATTCTAACATAAGAGTCTTTATTCTCTAGGTGGGTAAGAGCCAGGTGGAGGGTGGAGGAAATTGCATCATCCGTAGAACGGTTTGGGAGGTATGCAAACTGGAGCGGATCGAGTGTGTTGGGAAGGCTGGTTTTGATGTTGTGCATGACTAACCTCTCAAAGTACTTCATTATGATTGGAGTCAGTGGTATGGGACGGTAGTCGTTTAGACAGGACACAGGTGATTTCTTTGGTACCGGTATGATTGTTGTGGATTTGAGACATGTGGGGACAACTGCCTGGCTCAGCGAGGTTTTGAAGTGTGTAAGAATAGCAGTAAAATTTATAAACCGTGTTTCATTTTATAAAGAATTGTCTCTGGGATGTGATTTTCAAGTATTTCAAACTTATTGCCAAAAGGTCACGTTTCCTCGCTCAAAAGTTGAGAAAGATTATTAATCTCGTTTTATTGTTCGTTGGCCACGAGGCAAGAGAAACGAGATTGATAAAGATATGCTGATGTTAATGGTCGCTGGATGAGTCGTTAACACGGTATAATCATAAGTTAAATATTAATATTGCTTTAATCAAAGCAATATTGAATCTTTAATAAATTAATTCCCGGAGCTGAAATAATAGCTTCTTTTAATTATCTTACAATATGTAGTTCACAAATAAAAATTATTATAAATATTTTTTTAGTTTGTAATGTAACTGATATTTGACAACATATTTTCACAGAAATCTATGTTATTTGAGGGTTTGGAGAGGAGACTACACTTAAAACTGGATCAAATGCATGCTGATATAAAGACAGCACTTGAAGCAATCCAGCAATCTGCAAGCCAGCCAAGCACCTCTGCCTCTGCCCTAACTGAGGTGCTAGAGGAGCCTTGCAAGACAGTGGAGGAATTGTAAGACCTGTGTAAAATGCTGAAAGTTGTTGACTTTTGCCCGAAAAATGTATGTCTTGAAACATATCACACTATGCTGTTTTACATTATGCTATGCACTTCCGGCACTGTGCTTTAATAACTTGTTTGATTGTTGTTGTTGTTGTTTGTAGATGCAATATCTTTGTCTTCAGAGAAGAGGCAGTTTGAGGGATGGCATAAGGAGAATGCTGCATAAAATTGAAAAAAATTCCCAATGGGTAGAGTACAGCTAAAAAGGGAGAAAAAGGAAAAAGACAATTACAGAAACTTCTGATTAATGATGTGATAATATGTAAGAGTCAAATCTTTACTCATGACAACTTGTCTGTTTCTAAGGTTACAAAAAGTGCCCTGGAATGTGACAGAAACTATTTGATTACATATGCATACTGTTGTTCACAATTCAAGTGTTCTCCGTATTTAAATATTCAGAGTTGCAATAGTTTTGAAAATGCATGAATTTTAATACTTCAGAGATTGTACTTTCTATATGCGTTCTAGTTCTAATTACTGTGATCTAATAATTATTATTTGGAGGTGCCTGCAGTAAGGTGTACCCACACCACAAATCACAGAGTGTGGAGGAGATGATTGCCATGACTCTAAAGCATGCCCCACATCATGAGAAAACAAACAATTAATCAGGTGAGAAGATTTTAACCGTTAAATAAACATTGTTTTTAGACAATTGTTAATACCCAGTAAAACATGAGGGAAATATACTGTTTATCACACCAACTTTAATTATTAATTTTTTTACCAGGAAAATCACAAATGTGACTTTTTTTTTTTCATTTACAAGATAAAAGCCTTTCAAAACAAACTTACTGCTTAAATATTTAGGCACACTAGTGTGACAAACAGTGCATTTCCCCTAGAGGTCTGCACGGGCTCAAAACTGAAGCCCGAACCCGGCCCGTACCCGAGATTGTCTGACCCAGCCCGACCCGACCTGAGCGGCACAGTTAAATTTAGAGCCCGAACCCGACCCGAAATCCCCCCCCCACAGCGAATAGCCAACTAAAAATAAAGGAAAAAGGCTGCATTTCACGATTGCGTGCAAAGAAACGGATTAATCAAGGCTCTGCCATTTCACAAACATTTAACAGTTATGAAAGTTTGTGAACATCAGGTGCAGCGGTCGCATACATTCTGCCGAGTTTATGAATTTTGTATGGACAATAAGATAATTATTCCACCGTGCAAATTATGGTCATTTTTTGTCAGTTAAGGCTCGTTAGCATTCTGTCTACTTTAAATCAGACATAAGATCTTAAATAAGATTGTATTTATTTGAATGCATGCATTAATCGTTTATTTGAATTAGCGAGAGAGAGAGAGACCGAGAGAGAAAGGGGTATAAATGTTGCGCGTGCATGTGAACCTGCGTCTGCGCGTCTCTCTCTACAAGCAATGAGGCTTAGTTACTTCAAAAACAGCGATTTTGCCACCTCATTGCAGATAAATATAATGTTGTGACTTGCGAGTCAGTAGCCTGTCGAAGCTATTTTACTAATAAAAGTTTCCGTGCTGTTTGTGCGCGATCTCTGATATGTGTGTGCAATGTGTGTGCGTGCGTCTATGAAAGCAGCGAAGCCTCTGCATAGTTTTGGTTTAGCTACAAACCCGAACCCGACCCGAGCCCGAAGCTATCATTAAACATTAACCCGAAACCCGAAAGTATTTCGGGACCCGCGGGTTCGGGTCGGGTAGCAGACCTCTAATTTCCCCCCATATTTTACTGAATATTTACAAAATGATGTACAAATAAGGCTTTTTTACTCAAAAAACAGAAGTGCATAAACTTATATTAATGAGGCCTTCAATCAATCAGATCAATAATGGTGATAATATAGCATAACGAGAGATGAATATGCTATTTCTGTAGGCTCGTCATTTTTGACCAAGAACAAAGCGGAGAAAAAAAAATGAAAGTACAAAAAATATCCTACATTTTTTAGGAAGTTGTTATACACTGTGAGAAAAGTCATTAAGTTTTAGATGTGATATCATTTACATTTTCAGGGGGTCAATGATTAATTGATAATTTTGACTTTCATCAGTTGGGCTGAAATGTGAAGATTATTTTACAAAATGATTTGTTTTTGTGGAAAAAAAATTATCTGAACTGTAAATGTAAAAAAATTATATGCTTTTGTCTGTGTGGAGTTAATTTATTGTGGGTATATTTTGGGCTCGGTATTACTGGGATACAAAAGGTACCAAACGCCCACAAACAAACAAACATAAGAACACCCTCATTTGAAAATGTAAAAAAAGTAAAAGCGAATATGGACAAAACCGATTTCATATCCACATAAACTTTATATCAATGGATGATCTATCCAGTGAGTCTTGTAGTCTGCAGTGCAGCACTTCTGTCATCATCACTTTAAGGATCAAAATGCACTGCTTGAGTGGTGTAATGTCCTTGAAGCAAAGCTAAATATTATTAAATTGGTGGTGGTTGAGGAGACCCCCCCCCCCCATACAATGTTAAGGGCTTTGAGTGTCTAGAAAAAGAAAAGTGCTATGTAAATTTAACGAATTATAAATATTTGTTAAATGTTCTTACCTGTCCAGACAAAGGTTTTACCTTCAATATTTGAGGGTAGAACATTTTTTAAACATAAGGTGAACAGGCAAATAACAAGTAGCCTACATAATAAGGTTACATTGATAGACATTTCAGAGCTACAGATAGTACTGTAACTTTTGTGTGAAGTATATTTTTGAGCCTAGTATTTATTTATTTAGTTATTTAGCATACTTACAAATGAGGACATTTATAGAAGCAATCAAAACCAACAATAGAGCAAAAACATGCAAGTGCTATTAAATCTTGGTTAGCCTAACGCAGTACACGCATTAAGGGTATTTATTTATAAAAAAAATAAGAAAACGAGTAGATAGAACAGGGTTACTCAAATCTTTCCCTGGAGGGCCAATCTGCAGCAGAGTTAAGCTCCAACCCTGATCAAACTCACCTTCCTGTGATTTTCTAATGATCTTGAAGACTCTGATTAACATGCTCAGGTGTGTTTGATTAGGGTTAGAGCTAAACTCTGCAGGAGTGGTCCAGATTTGAGGATGCCTGAGATAGAATATAGAAAAAAAGGAAACCTATTTTTTATTTAAAGAAACAAGTAGATAGAATAGAAGAATAAAGCTAGTGTTAGTTTTACAAGAAAAGCTAGCAGTTAGAGAACAAATATGCAATTGATAGGGGGTCAAATGTGTCTTTTTTATAAAAAGAAGACCGAGCGATAAAATAAAATTAGAATAGAGAGTGCTAGAGTTAGAGGGTCAAATAAAGATAGTATGTAGTGACAATAGATAATGAGTAGTCAGTTTATTCAGTTTTATAGAATGTTAGTATATGTCAGTAATGAATCAAGGTTTAAACCCATGATTTTATTATTCATATATATATTTTTTTAGGTTCCGAACTCATGGGTGGAATCGGACCTGGAGAACTAACATGCAGCAACTGGAACACACACACACACACACACACACACACACGCAAACTCTCTCTCACACACACACACACACACACACACACATCTAGATACATTTTTTATACAAATAAAAAGTATTATTAAAGTACTAATGCTTGTGTGTTTATTCCTTGGGTAGTTCACTTTTGTCTAATCTGACTGATGACATGTTTACACTAAAGGACGTTAAAAGGACCTGTAGCGAACGTTTTCTAAAGGTCCTCACAATGTTTCATGAACGTCCCCGGTACGTCCCGCGAACGTCTCAGCGACGTCCTTTTAACGTCTAAAGAACCCTACATGAAGACGTCCAGGGGATGTTCGCAGAGGCCATTCAGGGGAAATTCTGGGGACCTTTTATTGTTAGCTGGGAATGGGTGGAGGAAAATAAGCCAATGCGGACATTAAATTACAATTAAAACATGTCATTCAGAGGGGAGAGCAGATGTAATGATTGAGATTTCAAACAATATATAGGATCCAGATGATGGGAATTTATATAGCTTTCTGTTGAATACCAGCGCATGTGGGAGTAAAATGAAATGAGTTGGCAGATGAATATGCAAATGTAACAACAAAGGAGGTAGACATAGATGTGCAGATAAAGTATGGTAAGAGTGAAATAAAGTGTTTAATCAGACAACATGTGAACAATATAAATATTGGGAAGAAGAAAGAATAGGGAGATGGTTTGATATAAAGTATTGGTAAACAGAGTAACAGAAAGAAATAGACATGATGAAACTATAATCACAAGGCTTAGATTTGGTCAGACACGAAACTGCAAAATGTGAATATTGTAATCAAGAGGAAAATGTAGAATATGTTATAATTAAAAAAAAAACACTGTTTCTTTTTTCTATATTAGGCTAACTGAGACTTGTCATAGCGCTTGTCTTTTGTTGGATTTGATTGCTTCTATTGTCCTCATTTGTAAGTTGCTTTGGATAAAATCATCTGTAAATGTTTAAAAATGTAATGTCCAAGATATGGCCACGGAAAGGAAAATAACCTACTGATTAATGACCTCAAGTAAAATAAAGATACATTTGATTTGATAAACATTTTGGGGAAAAATAAGGGGATACAACTTTAATCTTGTAATGTGGTATTTAAAGGACACGAGATTATATATAGGGAATTCAAGGGTAGATCATGATCCTGACCCACACTCCTAATAAGTAGGTGGCGGTAATGCACCTAAAAGTTGTGTGCCATCCGTTGTTAAAACACCAAGAAGAAGAAGAAGCTGGTGGTGGAGCGCCGTCCACTCTCTAAATTCACTCCCGGGACTCGATCCGTCAATCCGCGAGTCATCAAAGCTTTCGGACGCAGCGTTGAGTCTAATGAGGAGAGGTGAGCAATTCACGGCGTTTCATATATTTACATAAACACGAAACACATTTTACCGTTTGTTCATGCAACAATATATGAGGATGTGTCTGCCTTGTTTTCATCGAGTAACGTTACAGCTCTGTATGTGTGTTTGCTGACATAAACACTTATAATAGCAGACAACAGGCATGTGAGGAAAGACCTGAGAGATTGTGTGTTCGTCTGAATGATTGTTGTTTGGAGGGATGCTGCTGTTACTGAATGTCTCGTTAGGGAAATGGATTACGAACCGATATTAATATTATTGCTGCAAATGCCCCGCTGTAACGTTAGGCATTTTGCTTAAGGGACCGTCTACAAATTCCAGGCAAAGTTTAAAAACGTTACATCTAATCAAAGCATTCTTAGGTATAAATATGCGGCGCCTTAGTGGCTTTGATTGAATGTTTCATGTCAATGTAAAATAAAGGCATATTGTTAACTAATTGTGGTATTGCTATCTTTGTAAGACTGTCAAAACTGTAGAAAACGGGTAGGGGAAAGAATACCCGATGACTATTGAACCTAAAACTTACCACGCTTTACATGGTTAAAAATAAGTATAGGTGGTGCTTAATATTTCATATTGTCACATGGGACATTTTAAGTCTATACATATGAAGAGATGTATAATAGCCTATAGACACCGGAAACATTCAAATTCTGTTTTGTGGTAGGCTACAGGTTTACAGTTTCACTTTCTGCTAAAACATCAATAGAAATGTTGACACTAGAAAGACAACACAACAGAAATGCATTGAATGTGTGAATTAACACATGTGATTGCAGTGTTACCGAAAGAGTATTTTTAAATGATGTGCTTTTTGTGTCAATGCTCTTAATTTTAGTATAGTAATATTATGATTTACAAAGAGTCAAAACTATGTTTTTGTAAGACTCTGATCTCGTCAAAGATAGAATTAGGAGGACATCTGCTTCACTTACTTAAATGTGTAGATTGCTTATAAATAATTAAGTTAACTGATGTATTGATTTTAGCATATCTGCTTCTTCCACACAGAAAGTCATGTTCAGTGAATCTCCTCACAACAATCACACATTCAGCAACTCGGCAATAAATGCTGGAATATTCCCATCAGTTTAAAAGTGAAGACGAGCATCAGGAAGAGCTAAAATCTGATCAAAGACTTGAGTTTATTAAAGAGGACAGAGAGAAGATGAGAGATCGAGAACCCTGCAGAATCAAACACACTGAAGATACTGAAGAACAAACAGGTCTGTGTTTATTCTTCATTCATCAACAAAATTTATGTTAGATAATAGTGTAGCTGATCAAACATTTAATAGTTTTCCCTAAAGAAACATGGGATTTGTCTATAATGTTTTAAAAATTATAATTTTGGTAACACTTTACATGAAGGGGTGTGCATTAGACTGACATGACACCTTCATAATTATGACTCGTCATGAATATGAAGGAGATTTGATGCATGTTTATGGCAACTGTCTTGAAGTGTAATTCACTCAGTTATGTCATTTTTAATGCAAAGATTACATTGTTTGAGATGTCTTTATGACAACTTGACATTACCAAGACAACATAACCTGCCATAAATCGGTCATAAACATGACACATGAGATTAATTATCAAACTTAAGAAATTACTTGGCTTTATAGGTCAACATTACATTAAACTGTCATGTGGTTGGTTTTGCCATTGGCTGTCATGAGGTCATTATAGTTTTGTCATGAATATTTTTCTTGACCTCAACTACAGTGGTACAAAATGAATTTGTCATTAAAATGTAATTGAGTGTTAATACTGTCAAAGTAAAGTAAAATCCGGTCACATCATGTTTATTTATATAACGTTAGTACTTTATGCAATAGCCTTAATTCAAGCAGCTTTACGGTATTAAACACGAAGAACCAGAGTCAGTGTCACTTTCTGTTAGAATTACACATTGATTTTCAGTTATAAAGCAGCTCTCCGGTGTGGAGCTAGCTAATGATAAAATATTTGTATTAGTGGGAAAAAATAGTTTAATTAAAGTGATATTTTAGTTTACGGAGATCAAAGCTTGATCTAGCTCAGGACTGTTTTGGTTATCATAACACTATAAGGTATTTTAAGACATGTTGTGAATAAAATAGTTTATCCAAAGCGTCTTATCACTTACCTATATTTTGTTTCTTATCAATACGACTTACAAAAGGAGATGTTCGGCAGAATGATGTGTCTTTTTCATCAAGCTAATTAAATGGTGAGAGAGTGTTTCTTTCTGTCATCTCATTTTGTGTGCTAAATACCTCTATTTGTATAATGAATTGGTAACACTTTACAATAAGGTATCATTTGTTAACATTAGTTAATGTATTAATTAATGAATGAACAATGCATTTATTACATTTATGTATTATTCTTTGTTAATATTGGTTAACAAAAATACAATTGTTCATGTTTGTTCACAGTGCATTCACCAATGTTAAAAAACACAACTTGTGATTTTAATAATGCATTAGTAAATGCTGAAATTAACATTAAGATTAACAAATGCTATAGAAGTATTGTTCATCCTTAGTTCATGTTAACTAATGAACCTTATTGTAAAGTGTTACCAACGAATTGTATAATAATTGTAATTACATAATATACATATTCTAACATAAATAAAGGTCACTTCAGCTTTAGAAAAGCATAACTTCATATTTTAAGTAATTGCAAAAGCTGAATAATCAGTCAACTGATTCATCAGTGAAATAATCGACGACTAGTCGATAATCATTAGATTAATCGATTATCAAAATAATCGTTTGTTGCAGCCCTAATTGCGGAGCAAATTAATTGTAATATTAATTCAATAATAAAGTTAACCTAACAATAATAGCCAGAATGTAAAAGGACTACATTAATTGAACATGCCAAATACTCTTAATAATGACAATATTTAATGCTTTTCACAATGTCATGCATCTGGTCTATGAACTTCCTTTAACTCACCACCAGGGGTCACTCGCTCACCACATGGACTCTTGCACTACACTAACTGTTGCACTCCACCTCAGACTACAATTCCCATCATCCATTGCACTGACGACACACACAGCTGATTGCACTGATCACACACTCTACATAAACCATGGACTTCCTCTTCTCTGCCAAGTATTGTTTAGCATTCTCCTAGTGTTGGCTACTTACCAAGCCCTTCCGTGTTTGTGTTCAGTCTCCTGTATTGTTCTGCGTTTTTTCACTCTCAGAGTGTTAGCTGCTTTACGGAGCCATTCCTAGTTTCCGTTTCTTATTTTAGTTTTAGTCTAGTCTTTTCGTGTTGCCTTGTTGTCTGGTTCCTGACCTTCTGCCTTGTATATTGGCTTAACCCTTTGCCTTCCATTTGGACTCTGTTTGCTCCTGCCTGGACCATTGCTTTTGTTCCTGGATTACCCCTCTTGTCAAGCCCTCTGGATATTATTCGCCGATTGAAGACCATGCCCGTTTACTTTAGTACTCATCTGCCTTGCCCTCAAAATACCTGTTTGCCATTTGTTCGACCCTGCCTGTGTTTTTGACCATGTCTATTAATAAAAGCTTGCACATGGATCTGCATGCCTCTCGTCTTGTCGGCCCCGTTATACACAATATCTCTAGCTATTGTCGATATATGATCATCGTCTTTCAGCGCACCCCATCATCTTATTGCGGATTGATTGATTTTATTTCTCTAACATTTATTTATCTTTTTTTTTACAACATTTGAAATATTGAAAATATATTCATGACGTTGGTATAAAATACAGAGTATTAACACTTAATGACAAAATAATTTTGTACCACTGTAGTTGAGGTCAATAAAAAATATTCATGACAAAACTATAATGACCTCATGGCAGCCACTGTTAAAACCAACCACATGACAGTTTAATGTAACGTTGACCTATAAAGCCAAGTAATTTCTTAAGTTTTATAATTAATCTCATGTTTATGGCAGGTTATGTTGTCTTGATAATGTCAGATCAGTGTACTTCCTTCATGGAAAGTTACAGAGGTGTATAATACAAATATATATATATATATATACAATAATGACAAATTTTGTATAGCAATTGTCAATTATTTTTTTACATCAAGGTTCATCAGGGTTACTGAGAGTTACTGAAAATCAACTATTTTTACTTTTATTTTAGAGTTGACTGAAGAGAATGAAGAATTGAGTGAAATTGATGAGAATAATCATGTTAAAACTGGAGAACAACACAAACCAAACAGAAAAAAATTATGAAAAAAAGGAGCCAATAAATATTTCACCTGCACTCAATGTGGAAAGAGTTTCACATACAAACATAAATTTAAAGTTCACATGAGAGTTCATACTGGAGAGAAACCGTTCACTTGTGATCAGTGTGGGAAGAGTTTCACACAACCAGCAAACCTTAAGGATCACATGAACATCCACAATGGAGAGAAACCATACAAGTGTTCACACTGTGACAAGAGATTCAGTTGGTCAAGAGACCTGAAAAAACACAAGGTAGTACACACGGGAGAGAAATTGCACACATGTGATCAATGCGGGAAGAGTTTTGCTCTAAAACAACACTTTACGGCACATGTGAGAGTTCATACTGGAGAGAAACTGTACAAGTATTTATACTGTGACAAGAGATTCAGTCAGTCAGGAAACCTGAAGACACACAAGAGGATCCACACTGGAGAGAAACTGTATTACTGCACTTCATGTGGGAAGTCTTTTAATCATTCATCTTCTCTTTGCAGTCATACAAAAAATACTCACAGAAAGTAGATCATTTTCAGATCCACCACTTTCAGGTCTGATGCTATCTTCACCAAATGTGACATCAAGCAGTGCAATATCATCTGGATAAATGTCTTAATCAGTCATTACAAGCGCAATTACATAGAAACATTATCTGAAGTTTTCACAGTGAATAAAGTTCATCTTCATAACCAGCAGATTCAACTGTGAGATTCAGATCAACTCAAAGATGGAGTTCCTTGCCAAAGAACAATGTCAGAAAGTTTTATTCTTGTATATCTTTTTGCTTCTTTATATAAATTATATAATTGTGCTTATGAGTTTTATATAATGTTCAGTTGTCATTACTGATCATCAAATAGTAAAATAAAATGCAAAAACTTCCTTCTCTGCTCTTGTATGAATTACTTTTGTAGCTTTAATTTGCATTAAAGGCTATTAAATCCATTTATTCTGTTTATTTTGTAGGCTATTATTTACCTGAATACTGTTAGACCTTAATTAGCCTTTTATTTATTTTTCTACCAATAGTAATTTGTTCAAACGTGCTGTTTATTTGCTAAAGACTTTTACATTTCAGAATTTAAAGCCATTGAGTTTTCAGTAAAAAAAAATACTAAGTACCAGATCAATAAGCGCTATTGTAAGAGTTAGTAACATGATTAAATACCCATCCCTACTTGTAAGTCAGTAGAAGAGAGACCCATCTCATTAGTTTCCTTGTTTACTTGGCTAATATTTGTATTTGCTTTGAATATAGATTTATTAAAATGTTACATTTTTATTAATGATTATCTTTCTACTTTTTAGATTTAACGTTTGTTGACTGTTAATTGTATTTGCATTATGAAAAAGTAATTTTATAATTTTGGTTTTAATATCTAAAAGCAATCCGTCTTTGTCAGGTGACGTCACACTCACGAGAATCGAAGTGCATTTTGAGTATCGCCGCCATAGTTAATAACATGATAGAAAAGGCCAAAACCTCACGACAAAAATTATATTTTAGGTCCCACTTGAAAAAAAAGACAAAACAACAAAGACGCGTCGCTGCGTCGGGTAGCCTGGTTTGCAGCGGTGATACGCAAAATCATATTTGCCAAAATATCTCAGTTTATGTTTTGTTTACCCTCAACATTTTCATAAAGGTAAGTAAGAGATTTTTTAGATGTGCTTATTTTCTGATCTCTGAAGTAGCCAACATTATATTCACATGTTATTTAGGGTTATCGATGCTATTAAACAACCAGGGAGTGGGTGAGCTGAAACGGGTCATGTAACTTTACCATGAAATGTCTTGCAATCGTTTTATGCATAGGTGTAAATAGTTTTTATTTCACTAACTTTACTGAAATTAAATATTGTTTTTGGGGGGGGGGGGGGGGGTGTACTCAACTCAAGTGCATTTTAACTGAATACTTCACTAAAAAACATTTCAATATTTTATTTCTTACAATTTTAAAAAGTACTGACTCCATTTTTGTACATTTTCATTTCATATAGTTCGGCTAGGTGTGACTAAACAGTAAATGGGAGCAGTTAAGAAAAAAAACATATTGCAGCCAGCTGAGACGATGACCCACCAGGCTGGATGAGGCGGTCGGCTACACGCACACGCTGAAGGCTGGAGGAGACGATCGGCTACACATTGAAGGCCGGAGGAGATGCTCAGCTACACACGATACCCCTCAGTGTCACAAACTGAAGAAATTTGACTGCTGTGGCGTAAACACAGGATTTCTGATAGTTTTTCAGTGATCTTAAAGATTTATACAGATATGCCAAACTTGAGAACCTTTATTACATGGGTTCTCAACTCTGGCCCTTGAGGTCCTCTTCACTGCAGAGTTGAGCTCCGATGAAAATAAAATACACCTGAACAAACTAACCAAGAGAGACAGACAGACGGATGAGTTTGATTGAGGTTTGAGCAAAATTCTATAGGAATTAGACAAATATTTTATTGCTTTATGCTACTTTTCCTGTCAACACTTTTAAGAATCCATGCAGAAAGGGTCATCAGAAATATTTGGCAGAAGCATCAAAACATAATCTTCAAGGTTCAAGGTTCTTTATTATTCGTCACATACAAAATCATACAGGGTATAATCAGTAGTGAAATGCAAGTACAGAATTGAAGAAAAATACAGTATAACATGAGGAAGGTGAGGAGAAAACAAATAACCCCCAGACTATGCTCCTTGGGGAGTACAGTGTGAGAACAGGAAAAACACCTCAGCAACAACAAAAGCACATACACCATAGACAAACGACTTTGCTACAGGGGAAGTAATCCAGCTCCAGCAAGCAGCCATCCGATCCCGCAGCCACTTTTCTAGCGCTGGTCACAGACCCGCTTGTCAGGCTGGCGGTTCAAAGCGACGGAGGCGAGGGGCAAGAGCGTCTCACTGCAGTGTTCTTTCCCAGGGTTGATTTTCCAGCAGCGGCCTTGGCTAAGGCCAGTGCTGGTACGGTGGAGCCAAAAAAGATAAGATTGCGATTGTTTAGACTTGGGACGAGTAACTGCATTCCAATTCCACGGCTACTCTCTTTGTCCATTCTGATCTCCAATACCATACATTTTCCTTTGCAAATCCGTGAGCTTCTCCATGATAGAATCCATATTGCGGTTAATAGTCTCAGTCTCAATGCTGACCGCTCTTCCCACTGCTTCAGTCATGACGGGCAGCCTTGTGAGGCTTTGGACAGCTGTTCCCGTTTTCTGAATTCTTCGATAACCCAGGGCAAAGCCTAATCCAATCAGCAGAAGACCTGTTATCATGGTTCCGAATAGGTAGATATCTTCAATGTCCTCCACGGAAAGAGCCGCTAGACACACGATTCGCCACCTCTCCCACGCATCCATCGTGTAGCCAGCTGTGAACGTTCCGTCAGGGCAGTCAGGTTCCCCGGAACCCAAGCTTCTCGTCGAGAAGATGGTGTCAATTGCGTTGAGAGACCAGTTGATCAAATCCATAATTTCTCAGTTTGGAGAGCAGTGCAGAGAGAGTCTCTCAATTGATGAGACGAGACAAGAGAGCAAGCAGGGTAAATAAGGGCAGGACGGGGAGTGAAAAATGCGACCGCCTCCGTTGAGTGCCAAAGAAGAAGCATTAATCTTAATGTATTCAGCTTTCTTTATAGTACTTACACTGTGTCCACTTAAGAAAACAGTGTGCTGATGATTCATCATGCTTCCCACATCTTCTGTTATGCATTTAACACTGTGTTGCATTAATAATAAAGTATGTATAATGCCATTTTCATGTGTTTTTGATTGTATCCATTGGGGCAGTCGTGGCCTAATGGATAGAGCATTGGACTTGAAACCCAAGGTTGTGGGTTCGAATCCCAGCTCTGGCAGGAAGTGTCCACGACTGAGGTGAGACCCTTGAGCAAGGCACCGAACCCCCAACTGCTCCCTGGGCGCTGCACAGTCGGCTGCCCACTGCTCCACTTGAATGGGTTAAATGCAGAGAACACATTTCACTCCTTATTATACTCTGTATAATTGTGTATGTGACAAATAAAGCTCATCTGATCTGTATCCTTATTATGAGTAGCTACTGATCACTAATTATCAGCCAAATAAAGTACGGACAATTTTAAACAAACAGGGTAAGGTTTAATGGTAAGAGACTCACATGATGTAATTACTTACAATTGTGCTAATCAATGGTAGACAAAAACTATATGTGTATACGTACGTTTTTATATTGTAAAGAAGATAATCAAATATCCAACAAGGTTGGAGGCAAAGATGCCGGCGGCACCCAACTTTTTGCGTCAGGTAGTATGGATCAGTTAATTGTTAATCAATGACAAAAATATATAAATTACGGTTCCTAAAACAGTTGCTGAGATTATCGGCACCGTATCTACTTGGTTTGCATCTGTTTCTCCGGTATGAAGATTTAATCTGTCTTTATTGTATGGCTCTGTACACTTTTAGTTCACTGTTCAATGCAATGAAACCTTCAAAATGGCGCCTCGGTGACGTCACACATAATAAATGCACGTGACTGACAAAGACCGATGCTGAGTATTCGGACATACTACAGGTGCATCTCAATAAATTAGAATGTCATGGAAAAGTTAATTTATTTCAGTAATTCAACTCAAATTGTGAAACTTGTGTATTAAATTAAAAGGACACAGACTGAAGTAGTTTAAGTATTTGGTATTTGGCTTTTAATTGTGATCTTTTAATTGTCACCGTTCCTGGCCGGTGGAATGATCTTCCCATCCCCATCCGTAATGCTGGATCCCTGTCAATTTTCAAGCAACAATTGAAAACTCATCTCTTTCAACTCTACTTGATTACATAAAAAAAAATAAAAAAAATCTTTCACTTTTTCAAAATCTTCATCTTTATCTTTCTCTCCTTCCCTTGCTAGCTTGTACTTATTTGAACAATGCCTGAGACTTAGTGTTATTGGAACTTCCTCTGTATGTTTGCCTCTTCAAGATTAATCGCTTTATGTACTCCCCAATTGTAAGTCGCTTTGGATAAAAGCGTCTGCTAAATGACTAAATGTAAATGTAAATGTGATGATTTTGGCTCACATTTATCAAAAACCCACCAATTCACTATCTCAACGAATTAGAATACTTCATAAGACCAATAAAAAACATTTTTAGTGAATTGTTGACCTTCTGGAAAGTATGTTAATTTACTGTATATGGACTCAATACTTGGTAGGGGCTCCTTTTGCTTTAATTACTGCCTCAATTCGGCGTGGCATGGAGGTGATCAGTTTGTGGCACTGCTGAGGTGGTATGGAAGCCCAGGTATCTTTGACAGTGGCCTTCAGCTCATCTGCATTTTTGGTCTCCTGTTTCTCATTTTCCTGTTGACAATACCCCATAGATCAGGGTCTCCAACCTTATTTCATTTGGGAGCTACTTTTAAAAAATGAAAGTGGCTGAGAGCTACCCATATTATTCCCATACTTAAATCTCTTAAATAATGTATCAGTCCAAACTGTTAAACACGCCATTGTTAAAAGGTGCTGGAAATATTGAAAAAGTACACTGATAAATAATTTTATCATTTTATGACAAAAGCCAACAAATAAAATTAGCAGCACTATGTACTTTTTCTTTGCATATACAGTGAAATAACAACATTTTTAAAAATGATGGCCGGATTTTAAACTTAACAAAAAATGAATAACATGTTATCTACTGACATGTAGGCTACCACATGTTCAGATAAAGTTTTTATTTTTATTTTATTTTTTATAAAATAACAGTTCAGCATTTCAATTTTTTTCTTTTTTTTAATGAGTCAGAATGATAAATTAAATGTTCCATAAACAGTTCTACCTAAGCTAATGTGCATTCTAAAAATCTCAGCACTTCCGATAACAAGGTAGCCTATGTTCCATCGACCGATTAAGATTTACAACAACAATTTGGTCCGATTTTTGCATTGGTCTGAACAAAATAATATGGGAGTCAGTCTGAATTAATTTGTAAATCCACATTTTGTGGATAGTGGATATCCGGGGCTAAGCCCAAAGACATTCAAACGTGTCAGATATGTTTGAATAAACAGACATGTTTATAGCCATATAATTAAAATGTAAAGTATAATATAAATGATATACATAAATAAATATATATATATATATATATATGATTAAACATTAAGGGCTCTATTATAGAGCCTCTGTCTCTATACACTTGTTTTTTAGCACTTGTAAATGCAATTAGACTGCACATACCCTATTGCATAAATAATGTTATGAGATTTTTGTTTTAAATATAAAAAGTGAAATATAGAAACATTAAATTATAGAAAAAAATTGGTGTCAGTCTGGAGCCCTGGGCTTTGTTTGTAAACATTTTTGTTAGTGAAATAGAGCTAAAGACAATATTACAATTTAAGGCATTTAAAATCAACTTATATTTTATTGAATTGTTGCCCTGACGTGAAGAAAAGTCTGCCACAGACCATGCTAACAAAACATATAATCCCTCTAAATGCGTGTGTCTCCTAGAAAGGCCATGTATAATATAATACTATAATTAATTAGCCTATATATAGCCAACAACCTAATTTGACAGATGGCAAGATCTGCTATAACTTCTTATCAATGGTTAGCCAGTTTACATGTCAGTCAGAATTACGAGCTTCAGTGGGCAGTTCCTGACGGGAGTAAACTGCGGTTAGTTTTAATGTGCGTGAAAACTCAGTGATGATGATGCGTACAGGGCATGGTAATAAAAACATCTGGGGCTTTTCTGAAAACACTCGGGGCTTAAGCCCCCTTAGCCCACCCGCTGCCCCTGGGTACATATGAACTGCAGAACAGAATTCCACGTTAACTTCTGTAAAAAAAGCTTCTAAACAGTGTTTTATTATGCTTAACATGAAGGGAAGATGGAAAGCAAATGCAATCTAAACTTTTTCGAAGACAGTCAGTTTCCTATTATGTATTCATACAAATAATTAAATAATACTTTCTTTAATATAATTTCCCTCAGCAGTCAGCCTTCAGTCATGTTTTCCCACAAAACGAAACTACCGTTACTCGCCTGCGCGAGACTCTTCATAACTTTGATTAAAGCAATAATCAAAACAATAGGGTTTATGAGGTCTCTATTCATGCAACACACAGAACGAACTACTTGCTTGTATACGAGGACAATAGGGTTTATGAGGTCTCTATTCATACAACACACAGAACGAATTACTTGCTTGTATACGAGGACAATAGGGTTTATGAGGTCTCTAAACATACAACACACAGAACGAGTTACTTGCTGGTATAAGAGGACAATAGGGTTTATGAGGTCTCTGTTTATACAACACAGAATTAACTACTTGCTGGTATATGAGGACAATAGGGTTTATGAGGTCTCTATTCATGCAACACACAGAACAAACTACTTGCTTGTATACGAGGACAATAGGGTTTATGAGGTCTCTATTCATGCAAAACACAGAACGAACTACTTGCTTGTATACGAGGACAATAGGGTTTACGAGGTCTCTATTCATACAACACACAGAACGAACTACTTGCTGGTATAAGAGGACAATAGGGTTTATGAGGTCTCTGTTTATACAACAGACAGAACGAACTATTTGCTGGTGTAAGAGGACAATAGGGTTTATGAGGTCTCTGTTCATACAACACACAGAACAAACTACTTGCTGGTGTAAGAGGACAATAGGGTTTATGAGGTCTCTGTTCATACAACACACAGAATTAACTGCTTGCTTGTATACGAGGACAATATGGTTTATGAGGTCTCTATTCATACAACACACAGAACGAACTACTTGCTGGTATAAGAGGACAATAGGGTTTATGAGGTCTCTATTCATACAACACACAGAACGAACTACTTGCTGGTATAAGAGGACAATAGGGTTTATGAGGTCTCTATTCATACAACACACAGAACGAACTACTTGCTGGTATAAGAGGACAATAGGGTTTATGAGGTCTCTATTCATACAACACAGAGAATGAACTACTTGCTTGTATACGAGGACAATAGGGTTTATGAGGTCTCTGTTCATACAACACACAGAACGAACTACTTGCTGGTATAAGAGGACAATAGGGTTTATGAGGTCTCTATTCATACAACACACAGAACGAACTACTTGCTGGTATAAGAGGACAATAGGGTTTATGAGGTCTCTGTTCATACAACACACAGAACAAACTACTTGCTGGTATAAGAGGACAATAGAGTTTATGAGGTCTCTATTCATACAACACACAGAATGAACTACTTGCTTGTATACGAGGACAACAGAGGTGGAAAGAGTACAAAAATATTGTACTCAAGTAAAAGTACCATTACATTATTGAAATTTTACTTAAGTACAAGTAAAAGTACCAGTCTAAAAATATACTCAAGTAAAAGTAAAAAGTAGCTCATTTAAAATTTACTCTGAGTAAAAATTACTTAGTTACATTTTAACAATGGGAGGGAAAAATGGGATAGACCAAAGGTGTCAAACTCAGTACCTGGAGGGCCACAGCCCTACACAGTGTAGATATAACCCTAATTAAACACATCTGATACAGATAAACTAATCATTTAGGCTTATTTGAAAACTACATGGTATGTGTGTTGGAGCAGGGTTGGAACTAAACTCTTTAGGGCTGTGGCCCTCCAGGAACTGAGTTTGACACACCTGGGATATGGGCCTATAAATCTCAAACTAGGTGTTTTTATTAAAGGAATCAGTTATTTAGAATAATAACACATTTAGGCTGTTGCCAGGCAAATTAAATCAGTATCTTTGCAATGCAGAGGAAACACAGAAGCTTCATCTGAAGTGGCATAGATGTATTTACACATTGACATGAATGCATTTAGCCTGCAGCTACAAATGCAGAAATAATGTTTTGATAAATAAGAACCACAAAACCATAAGGGTCCATTTTCCTAAATTGCGATTTATACATCATCTGAAAGCTGAATAAATAATATGTCCATTGATGTATGGTTTGTTTTGATAGGACAATATTTTAAAATCTGGAATCTGAGGGTGCAAAAAATTCAAATATTGAGAAAATCTCCTTTAAAGTTGTTCAAATTAAGCTCTTAGTTTTGATATATTTACAGTAGGAAATTTACAAATATATTAATGGAACATGATCTTTACTTAATATGCTAATGATTTTTGGCATAAAAGAAAAATGTATAATTTTGACCCATACAATGTATTGTTGGCTATTGCTACAAATATACCCCAGCGACTTAAGACTGGTTTTGTGCTACAGGCCAGGGTCACAAATGTTAAATAGTCATTTGAAATAAAAAAATAAAAAGATACTTTAAATGTTAAATTAGAACCACCAGTAGGTGTCAGCAATCACTCATAAGAGAGTCATTGCGATTGAACAGAATCATTTAAACGGTTAATTAATTCAGGAACAAAACACGTCATTGCTCAGAGTCAGAGACGCAAAACTGTGTATGGTGGCTGTGTTTGGTATTATTTTTGTTGTCGAAATAGTGCAAAAACAGGCAATATGGTGACTAAAACGCAAGTCTCTTAATTAACTTATGTTTTTTGAACTGTTGTAAAAAGAAAAACTACAGGCCTATGTAATCATGGTGATTTTTGGAGAAAAACGGCATTCTTCATGTGATGTTGACTTACTATATTAAATTATATAAATATATACATTTTCTGCTTCTATATCTTCAATTTTGTGATCATTCTAAACGCATTTTAACAGACTGAATCACGCAGTGAAAGAAAGCAGTCCAGATGCACGCGGATTAGTCTAATCTAACGTTACTAGATTTCACGGCACACTGTTTAGAGTGATTTGTTTGGTTTTGGGCAAAATACTGATAATGTCAAATCGCACATCGTTAAAACAACAATTACTATATTATCTCAGATTATATTGCACACCCTGCACCACTGTCTTTTTGGCTCATTTGTGCAAAACCTTTTGCTAAACCGCCAAAGCTTAATTTTAACCACCAATGCAATGATGTAAGTATTTACGTTACGTTACCTCTAACGTTACATGCTTGCAAAGGGCGATGTCGAGATGTTATAAGCTGCTAGTTCGGTCTCCCGAGGCAAACACAGCTAACACTGCATAATAGAGCATGAATATGGCCAGGGGTTCACTTCATCTCCTTCGAGTTCAACTTCAGCAGAATATGACGGGGTCTGGTTTTCAGCTGGGTCTGCACCATTAACGCATGTCGTGTCCGTCTGCATCTTTCTGGTGATTTTAGCGCCAGTTTCTTCTTCTGCCCATTATTTACTGCAGTTGTTTCCACAGAGCGAATTTTTTTTTACTCAGTAACGAATGTGTTTTAAAATGTAGCGAAGTACAATACTTCACACAAAATATACTTAAGTAAAAGTAAAATTACAGATTAAAAAAATTACTTAAAAAAGTACAAGTACACAAAAAAGCTACTCAATTACAGTAACGCGAGTAAATGTAATTCGTTACTTTCCACCTCTGGAGGACAATAGGGTTTTATGAGGTCTCTATTTATACAACACACAGAACGAACTACTTGCTTGTATACGAGGACAATAGGGTTTATGAGGTCTCTATATATATACAACACACAGAACGAGTTACTTGCTAGTATAAGAGGACAATAGGGTTCATGAGGTCTCTGTTCATACAACACACAGAACAAACTACTTGCTGGTATAAGAGGACAAAAGGGTTTATGAGGTCTCTATTCATGCAACACACAGAACAAACTACTTGCTTGTATACGAGGACAATAGGGTTTATGAGGTCTCTGTTCATACAACACACAGAACTAACTACTTGCTGGTATAAGAGGACAATAGGGTTTATGAGGTCTCTATTCATACAACACACAGAACGAATTACTTGCTTGTATACGAGGACAATAGGGTTTATGAGGTCTCTATACATACAACACACAGAACGAGTTACTTGCTGGTATAAGAGGACAATAGGGTTTATGAGGTCTCTGTTTATACAACACACAGAATTAACTACTTGCTGGTATATGAGGACAATAGGGTTTATGAGGTCTCTATTCATGCAACACACAGAACAAACTACTTGATTGTATACGAGGACAATAGGGTCTATGAGGTCTCTATACATACAACACAGAGAACGAGTTACTTGCTGGTATAAGAGGACAATAGGGTTTATGAGGTCTCTGTTTATACAACACACAGAATTAACTACTTGCTGGTATATGAGGACAATAGGGTTTATGAGGTCTCTATTCATGCAACACACAGAACAAACTACTTGATTGTACACGAGGACAATAGGGTTTATGAGGTCTCTATACATACAACACACAGAACGTGTTACTTCTATATGGGAATACACAAAAATTACAAAGTCATTATATTTTATACATATATGTATAAGATGGGAGTTGAAAAAAAAATATATCTGCAATCAATTAACTTCTTAACAATATGTCATTGCTCTACTTCTAATAATAATTAATTTGTTACACTTATATAGCGCTCTTCTGGGTACTCAAAGTGCTTACATAGAAAGGGGGGGAATCTCCTCATCCACCACCAGTGTACAGCATCCACCTGGATGATGCGACGGCAGCAATATTGCGCCAGAACGCCCACCACACCAGCTTCTTCACTACCTGTTTGTTCTGTGATTGCAAGTATGTACTGACATTTGCACATACGCTGCAGAAAAAAAACAAGAGACAATGTCTGGTTTTACGTTAGAAGATGCTGACAGTAGCATTGTCCTAAATATTAGTGCTTCAGTAACAAGCTATTATTTAAAGGGGCGGTTTCCTGGCCAGGGATTAGACTAATCCAGGACTAGGCCTCAGTTAAATTTGGACATTTAAGTAGTTTTTCAAACATGTCTTACAAAAAGCATTAGGCCTACTTGTGTTCATTTTGAGACAAAACAATAGCACTGATCCATTTTAAAATGTCAGCACAACCTGTTTTCAGTTTAGACAGCTCTAACATTTATTTTAGTCTAGAACTAGTATTAAACCCTGTATGGGAAACCACCCCAAAGTGTTCAAATAATACCAGCACCTTCTTCAGTTCCAGCTGACTAGAGATATTGCTGCTTCAAACAGCTCAAGGTGAATGTTCATTTGCGCTGTGAAGTCAGATTTGTATTCACAACAACTATTTTGTATTGTTTGGGATTCAGACACACCGTAAGTTTAACTTTTATATTCAAGGTATGGCTTATCTCTTTAACAACGCATTTCCCTGATGTTTTTGATTAGGTTCCATTATTCAGCTCACCTGTCATAATGCTGCTGTCCTTCTGAAACCTTGTAGCCCCATATTTAAAGAGCTTTATTTTTAGCCATAAATCATTACTATTAGTCATCCTTTATGCGTATCACTGGGTTTTGAAAATATCTAACCAATAAAAAGTATTAAAAAGGGCAGTATTTAATCGTTTAAAATGTGTTAGTGGTTTTGCTGTGTTACAATTTGGACATAAAAGGTTTTGGAAGGACAACAACAATATATAACCCTATATAACATGAGAACAGCTTCTGCGGTAAAAAGTACCCTGTTTGATTCCAAGTCTCATCTTTGGGTTCCTGAGGATACCAGAGTATAAGAGACAGTTATCCAATTCACACAGACTTAGCCCTAAATTAGTTAACAATTTTGCAGCTAGGTTAATAGCTAAAAACATTACACATTCGCTATAAAATTTGCAGCAGATATTGTTATAGAGTAGCTAGAGGAAAACTGGACCAGCAGTTGAGTCTGGGTTCTCCCAAGGTTGATTCTCCACTAATTCACCTTTGGTTCTTTGCAACAGTAGGGTTGGCTATATGAATTGTAACATTAATAGAAAATAGTTTAAAGGTTACAGATTATTTGTGTAATAGACCATTTTTGTGTAGGTATATCTCAGATCCTTGAAAAACATTTTTCACTAACCAGTGATAGGTTCATTTACTTAATAATAACAACATGAACTCAAAAGGAGCCAGGATCTCCATTCGCGGAGGAACCCTGTGATCACAAAAAGTACAATTTCCAAGATATGAAGTGTTTATAAAATATTTATTTCAAACATATTAGGCATGAACATATTTGTCAATCTATAAAATATTTACTTCAAACAAAATGGTCACCCAAAATAATCCATAGTGATATCTAAGATGTCTTCCTATCCTCAGCTGAACATAGCTCAGCCATTTTGTTTGTGTCCAGTGATGACTTATGAAGCGAAATGAAATGTTTGGAACAATATCTTGAGTTAATTTAGTAACATTTGAATGTAAACATAACTCCCTGAAGTTATGTGGTTTTGTAACGCGCTTGCGGCGCAATTGCAACCCTCCCTCTCAAACAGTGGATAATGTAAATGAGAGAGAAGGGAGTGCACTATTTCTAGATTTGGACCAGTGACCAGAAGATTAGACTCGCTCAAGAGACAGTGCTAGCAAGAGGAAAGGCATGAGTGACAACACCGGCTGCATTAGAAACAGGTAAGATGTATTTGGAGAAGAAAAAATGAATAAAAATAAAACAAGGCAGTGAGATTTAAAACATCACAACGTGACACAAAAGAAAAGTAATGGCAAAAATTAAGACAAAGACTTGTTCCAACAAATTTGATCTTTACCTTACTATAACCCATATATATTTTTTCCTATTTAGTCTGTTACTATTATTGATTGTTTATCTATTTATTTATTTTTTGTTGTTGTTGTCCTATTTAGATTCGAGCTAATGAAGCTAATTAACCCTTACTCGACTAATATGTGTATAAAATTTATTTTCACCTATTTATTCAATTTGTTACTATTTGGCTTATTTAATGTTGAGAATAACTTTAAATTTCAATACAATCCTTCCAAGTGATAACCCTTTGAAGTACCCTTTTCACTTTATCTTCCAGGAAAATAGATATAGAATAAAATACTTAAATGAAATAAAATACAGTACAATTTAAAAATGTGAAAGGGAAAAAAAATAACAGTAGAAAAATAAAAATTACAATAAACCAAATTGTAATAATAATAAATCAAATGAACTGCTCACAATAGCAGACTCGATATGAGTTAATGTTTCACTAAATCTCAGTTCCAGTTCAATGCTGCTTACACGAGCTCCTTCTTCCGCAATTTAATTCTGACAACACAGTTCAGTCAGAAAGGCAGGAAATATACACACAATCCTACCACTCCGTTGATTCCTTGATCTACAAAGCTCGGTCCTTATATGGGCATGACTCGCCAGTTCCTGCACGCAATGACGGCTTCAACACGATGCAGGAACAGTTCAAATTCAAAATCTGCCTCAGAAATCGTCCTGTGTCCAGGAAACATGCAGCATCCGACTCAGAGAATGATAAAAAGTAGAAAATAGGAAGAACGAGAAAGGACAAAACAAAAAGGGAAAAAACGTCAAGACCCAGCCAAGAGAATTCGATTTTTTTCCTTTAGTTATTAAGTCAGCAGAAAGACAAAACTTTAACTTCAGGTCTCTATCTTCCCCGTAGCATTTGTGCTAACATTCACCCGTGGTTAGTTAGTTAGTTAACAACTTTATTAGTCCCACAAGGGGCAATTCAGGCAGGGTAGCAGCATCATATAGCAGACACAAAACATCAGATAGACGGTACAAAAAAAAAGAAAGAATTATAAGTAACAACACAACCCGACATGCTTCATAAATAAATTCATTAAAAAAAAAGATACACTTAAGACTTTGAATTGCAAAAACGAATAGCCTCTGGAACAAAGGTGAATTTATATCTATTAGATGAGCATTCTAAATCTTCTTCTTCCAGAGGGCAGTACTTCAAAGAAAACCTTTAAGGGATGGGAGTCATCTCCCGTGATACTCCGAGTTTTCCTTAACATTTGTTGCTTGTAGAATTCTGCTAGACACCGTAAAGGCACACCAATCATTTTTGAGCAAGTCCTAACTAAGGTCTGCAAACGATTCTTGTTCCTAAGAGAGAGTGATGAGTACCAACATAAAAAGGAAAAACTCAAAACACTCTCAATAAAGGTAGTATAAAAAGTTCTCAGTATCTTTTTTTGTACACGGAAAGAGTTCAATTTCCTAAGAACATACATTCTTTGATTCACTTTCTTAATAATGACCTCTGTATTCTGCTGGAACTTTAAAGTAGTATCAAATATAGTTCCAAGATACTTATTAGAGTTGAGCCGGATACTCGGCTGAAACGAGTATCCGGTACGGATAAAGCACTTTTGCCGAGTACGAGTATCATACGAGTAATAGGAGTCAATATCTGTGCTCGGATTGAATAAAAATTCTCATTGGGTAGCTGACTGTGTCTGCGTTCTGTGATAGGCTAGTCACAGCGCCCCTCCCCTACACACACGGATGTATTGTGTTGCTGTGTCCTGCTCTGCTCACTCACACACAGAACACTGAGAAGAGAACAGCGCGCGCTCGCTCTCTGTCTCTCCCTCAGTCACTCAGGTTCGCGGGTTTTTTCCGTTAACGTTTAGGGTTTCTTCAGCTTCAGGTTTGTTTTTTACTTTGGTTTGTAGTACTTACTTATTAACCAGTAGAGTTTTGGTAAACGAGGGGTTTGTTCAGACGTGGTGCTTGGTAGAATGCGACTCGCGTCTCTGCCTGTCTGAGATTTTTTTTTTCTTTTTTAAACCGTCAGCTGGCTCTAACCAGTTTTTTTACTTCACGTGTCTGACACTTTCTTTCTGTATTTTATAAAGAAAATAAAGGTAGTTGTGGTATAAAACTATATTACAAATTAATTAGCTACACACACACACACATACCTGGTGTGGAAATAAAAAAAAATCACACTGATCATAAAAAAATAAAAGTTAAAAAAAGAAAGTTATGTTGAGATGAAAGCTCTTGTTCATTACATTTTACTTCATAATTGCAACCGCATTCATTGTTGCAAAACTTGTTCTGTATTTAGTTTGTTATCGTGATCAAAACCATTGATCTGAAGCTCAATGCTGATGCTGTCATGTAAATAGTTTTCTAATCAGCAATAAATATAACAATTTCTGATCAACCCATATCAATTGCATGCTTAAAATAACATACCGGTTAAAGCCCCGCCCATTTCAAGACAACCCGACCCACTTCCAGGTTAAATCCCGCCCACTTTCGGATTAGGCCCCGCCCAGTCCGAGTACAGATACGGATACAGATAATTCATATGGTTAACAGATACAGATACAGATACAGATAATGCTGTACTCGCTCATCCCTAATACTTATACTCCTGTACCCTTTCAACTCTTTTCCATAAAGGTACACAGGTTTCACCTTTGAAGCATTTTTCCTAAAATCAATTACCATCTCTTTTGTTTTACTAATATTCAGTTGTAGTTCAGCCGTTTTGCACCACTCAAAGAACTCATTGTGCTCATTACTGTCATCACATTCTGCACTAGTTAACAAGGATAGAAAAACTGTGTCATCAGCATATTTAACTACATGACAGTTATCCTTAGTGCTGCGACATTCATTTGTATAAAGTATAAAAAAATTGAAGACAGTACACATCCCTGAGGAGATCCAATTGACGTAACAAGCGTATCTGACAGCACTCCATTCAACTTGACTCTTTGCTGTCTACATGTCAAAAAATCTAAGATCCATAAAACCAAACCATGACTTACATCAAATTCACATACAAGTTTCTTTGCTAAAATTATAGGATTCATTGTGTTGAACGCAGAGGAGAAATCAACAAACAACATTCTAGCAAATGTGCCTCCCTTCTCTAAATATTGATGTATGGCATTTAAGAGGAAAAGCTTTGCATCATCCACACCTCTTTTATGGCACTTTTCCTCTGCATGGTACGGCGCGGTTCGGTACGGTTCACTTTTGGGGGGTTTTCCACTGGGTACTGTACTTGGTACCTGGTACTTTTTTAGTACCACCTCAGCCGAGATTCCAAGCGAGCCGTACCGTTACCAAAACGTGACGTGTAAACTCTACTGATCACTGATTGGCCGGAGAGAATCGTCATTACTGCGTCACTGAACTTGCGACACGAGACCCTCCTCTACAGCCCTACCCGCTAGATTTAATTCAGCACAGCCAGCGGAGGATCGGACGCAACTTCTGTTTAAACAAACGCACATTTTTGCATCAACCACAAAATAGCAATGTCGTTGTCTGTTGAGGAAGTACAGACGTTCCTCTCGTTGATAGCCGAGGAGCGGATCCAGTGAGAGCTTGATGGCGCGACGCCGAAGGAAAAAGCCTTATGTATATAACGTAACTTTTGAACTTGCTATATTTTCAGAGTATGTTTTCTGTTTATATTTTTACCTTTGTATCTGTGTTTTGCTTCAATTAAAAACAATCTGATCGAATAAGTATACCTCCAGACTATATTAAATATGTATTATTGTATGAGCACGTAATGAACCTCTTGAAAAAGACAAATGATTAATGCCACGATTATAAAAACCATCACATAAATAAAAAAACAAGGGAAACATTGTATATTTTGAAATATTCAAAAGTTTATTGATAATTCACTTTACAGAACACGCTAACTTACATGAGTAGTTAACTAACTTAATCAAGTAACGCAGCACACCTGCACGAACATCTCTGCCCTCCTCCTCTACAGCCCGTGTCACTGCCTCCACAGTCTCTGCTGCTGGGGGTAAATCCCAAGCATTCTCATAGACCTCTCCATAAACATCCACATGCCGAGAGTGAAGAACACTATTCCGTCTCCTTTCTT
This sequence comes from Oxygymnocypris stewartii, assembly GCA_003573665.1. Lineage (NCBI taxonomy): Eukaryota > Metazoa > Chordata > Actinopteri > Cypriniformes > Cyprinidae > Oxygymnocypris > Oxygymnocypris stewartii. The sequence goes on from QVTF01003615.1 coordinate 811,594, forward strand.
TGTTGTGAGTTTGTTTGTGGGGCGTTTATGATGACGTCACTGTAGTAGAGGCGGCGCAACTATAACGACACATGAATAATCCCGCCCACTCTATAGCGGTACTAAACTGCGGTGGAAATGCAAACCGACCCGAACTGAGCCGCACCGAGCCGTGCCGAACCGTACCGTACCATGCAGTGGAAAAGCGCCATTAGTGTGATATGCAAACTGCAAAGAATCTAACTTATGACCTGTTACTGTGATAAGTTGTGACTTAACTTCCCTCTCTAAGGCTTTCATGACTAAAGAAGTTAATGCAATGGGCCGAAAATCATTTAAAGAATGTGACTTTTCTTGCTTAGGAATAGGTATTATATTAGATGTTTTCCATAAGCAAGGAACTACAGCCTGGTCCAGGGATGCCTGAAACAGAGAGTGAAATACAACACTGAGCTTCTCTGCACAGTATTTAAGCGTTCTCCCACAGATACCATCTGGACCAGGCGCTTTATTAACAGGTGTAGCTTTCAGCTGCTTTATTACATTGAAAGGATGCAAATTCAAAGAGTTAGAGGGGCTTAATTTTTGTTTAAAATCATCAAGAACAGCACTTGTGTCATGCTTCTCAAAACGTGTAAAAAACAAATTCAGGTCGTTGACCAATACGTTACCATCAACGTCCTTATTTAACACTGTTCCTTGCTTAGGTATACTAATATCCGCCATTTTCTTAATTCCATGCCAGACAGCCCTCATATCACCTTGAACAAATGTATTTTCTATTTAAATTTTTGTAATTTAGTTTAGCACATCTTATTGTTCTTTTAACCTCCTTATTGATCATTTTTTTCTCCCCATTGGACCCTGACAAAAATACTCTGGTTGTTGACTAATGATTTTTAATCCACACTTTTATCTCAATCTTATTGATTGTTTACTTCTCTGCTACAACTGTTAATTTGTTCATTCAAATTCTGCTCTTTTTTTTCCAGGACCGCATCAGCTGCTTCTCTCCCGAAAAAGTGCTTCTCATTTCCTCTTCCGGCTCCACCCGTTAGGGCAGGGCTAACTTTCCACTCATCTAATTGGACCAATCTTCATCTTATTAAAATCAATTAACTTTCTAAAAGAGTCTTTTGTTTTTTATTATTATTGAACTTCATACATCTTTCTTTTCCATCTTTTTACATATATTAATAAAAAAAATATTGGTTTACACATTTATGAATGTTGTAGTTTTTTTTTTTTTTCTCTTTCTCAGCAACAGGGTTTCTAGTAACCGGGGTTACAGTTTACTTTTAAATGTATAGTTCACCCCAAAATGAAAATTCTGTCATGAATTACTCACCCTCATGTCGTTCCAAACCCGTAAGACCTTTGTTATTTTTGATTAAATCAGAGCTATCTGATCCTTCATTGACAGCAACACAACTGAAACGTTCCCAGGTCCAGAAACATAGTGTGACAAGCTAGTAGCAGTCATTAAAAATATCCACACGAGGGCGATGTGTTTTAAAAACATTGCTGATTTGTGCAGCAAAGAAGATAAAAAGGAAGTGTCTGTACACCTGGGTTTTAGAGCCTGGTGAGCGGCAATTATGGCCTTGCTACCCTGAGCTGGTCTGATGTATGATTGTGGAAGCTAACGATGAGAAGTGGATTAGCTATCTAGAATCTTAGTACTGTGAGCGCTGATCTAACTCCTTCTGAAGTATCTACGGAATTGAACTGACAACGACTACAGAATGGTTCTGAACTTACCGATTTATAAACAGCGGCTAAATCTTCATGACTGACGCTACGGGATGAACAAGTATTTCGCTGCTTATATTCTTCTGTGTGGGTAGCCGGTTATCATGCTCCTAAATGCTTCAAAGACTGTTTGGATGTCGTTGGGAAAAACTAATAATGCATTAGCCGAATCTTGACGATCTTGATTGAATCAGAATTGGACTGAATTGAACTAGTGGGAAATGATAGGAACTGTGATATTTGTTGCTCTCCCCTTCTGAATCTTAGCCTCTCTTCTTTAAAAGTAAAAGAGAGTTGACCGAATCTTTGAACAGTGAATAGTCAGTGCTCGTTGAATTTTTCTTTGAGGTTAGCAGTGAGCTTTCGAACTGTTTGAAATTAATCATTGAACGTTTGAAATGATCGAATGGAATCATTGTACCTCTGAATTGCTAGAACTGAGACACCAATATTTTGAACTGTTTGAAATGAATCATTGAACGTTTGAACTGATCGAATTGAATCATTGTACCTCTGAATTGGTAGAACTGAGACACCAATATTTTGAACTGTTTGTAATGAATCAGTGAATGTTTGAATTGACTCATTGAACCTCTGAACTGCTGGAATGGAGACAATGATAGTTTGAACTGTTGGAAATTACTCTCTGAACTAATTGAATTGAATCACTGTTTTCAAACTGTTTGAAATTAATCTCTGAACTGGTTGAATTGAATCATTGAAGTTTGAACTGTTTAACTTGAATCATTGAATGCTTGAACTGTCTGAGGTGAATCCTGATTGTAAAACTTTTGAATTAACCATTAGGCTCTGGAGCTCCGGTTAAAATTCAAGTATTGATGTGAATTGATGAAAACAAGTGAAGATAATTCCTGTCCTTACAAAACGTTTGGGTAAATTTCACCTATTTAAGCTGTTTAAATATATTATTTTCAGGGTAAAAGAGGTACCTCTAGTTTAGTTGTGCAAAGAGTTTATTTGATGACGTTTAAATGATTTTTTGAGAATATGTACATATAATAAAAAAAATATATATATATTATTTTTCTGAATGGTTTCTTGTAAAATAAGTGTGCACTATATTTTGTGTGTATTAAAAAAGGAGGGCAAGTTGAAATAATACCCTAAGCAAGTTAAAATGGTTTATTCTTGTTTTGTTGTTGTCTGACTCGAAAGGGTTCACAAGGTTTTTGTTTTTTTTTATCTATGAGAATCCTTTGTAGAACTGACTTTACAGTATTTTTTATTTTACTTATAAAGAATTTATAAGTTGGCACCCCAGCACCAGTCAGTCTGCTACAGTAGTAAATACATGGTAAAACAGTTCATGTGACATCAGTGGCTCAACTTCAGTTTTGCGACGCTACTAGAATACATTTTTTGCGCAAAGAAAACTAAAATAACAATTTATTCACCCATTATTCTCCCCAGAGTTACGTCTTCCGCCATTTTAGAGAGTACCTAAGAACATATTTGATGTAATCAGTGTTATTTATGTTCGGGTGGGGAGCGTGCACATGAATGAAATCTGCTTAGGGGAAAGCGTGTGTATGCGTTGTGATACTCTCCAAAATGGCGGAAGACATAACTCGGGGCAGAAGAGTGGCTGAGTAAATTGTTATTTTTGTTTTCTTTGTGCAAAAAAGTATTCTCGTAGCTTCGTAAAACTGAAGTTGAGCCACTGATGTCACATGGACAGTTTTACTGATATATTTACTACGTTTCTGGACCTGGGAACATTTCTGTTACATTACTGTCTATGAAGGATCAGATAGCTCTCTGATTTAAATCAAACATCTTAATCTGTTTTTCGAAGATGAACGAAGGTCTTACGGGTTTGGAACGACATGATGGTGAGTAATTAATTACAGAATTTTAATTTTGGGGTGAACTATCTAGAATTAATGGATGCACAATGCTACAAAGTTCCAGCATATTATTTAAAATTACTGAGATTTTGTTAGGCTGAAGAAAGGAAGTTATGTACACCTAGAATGCCATGATGATTAAAAAAATTATGGATACATTTTTTGAGGTAAACCACTTTGGGTAAAACATGTGAAAAACTATTGCAACTATTGCAATTATATTACACAAACTGCTATATGTTATAATGATAACTGCCAATTCATGAAAATAAAAAAACAACTTTAAGAATTACAATCAGTGAACACATGTAAGAGTAAATGGTAACATTTTATAATAACGTTCAGTTATAAGTCATTTATAAGTGATGAGTGATTTGTGTATGTTTTATTAATTCATTTACAAGTAATTCGATAATGATGAACTAATCGTTTATAAAAAATGACTATGCGTTCATAGCTGATTAATAAGTGATATGTTAATATTTGTATATGTTTTGTAGATTGTTATAAATAATTTACAAGTGATTAGATGATGGTGAACTACTCATTTAGAAAACATGACTATACATTCACAAATGTAATATGCTAACGATTTACAAATCTCTCATAAGTTATCTTTAAAAAATAGCATCATGAAATAATCAAACAGATACTTGATGGTTAATAGTTTAGTTAGGTTACTAGTTAATATATTATTAATCACTTATAAATAATTGAAATGTCAACATTGTACTATTATCTCAATAAACATTATAAATAATTTACAACACTTTCTGCATCCCCTAATCTAAAATGTAAACTACTCATCACTTGTAAATGTTTTAGAAACCTTCCGGTTACAGGTTGTTTGTGTGTGTGTATATATATATATATATATATATATATGTATATATGCACACACAACTGTAAACCATAAAGTTTGTAAAACATTTACAAGTGACGAGTAGTTTACATTTTAGATTAGGGGATGCAGAAAGTGTTGTAAATTATTTATAATGTTTATTGAGATAATAGTACAATGTTGACATTTCAATTATTTATAAGTGATTAATAATATAGTAACTAGTAACCTAATTAAACTATTAAACATCAAGGACCTATTTGATTATTTCATGATGCTACTTTTTAAAGATAACTTATGAGAAATGTGTAAATCGTTAGCATATTAAATTTGTGAATGTATAGTCATGTTTTCTAAATGATTAGTTTATCATCATCTAATCACTTGTAAATGATTTATAACTTAATCTACAAAACATAGTTAAAATATTAACATATCACTTATTAATCATCTATGAACGCAGTCATGTTTTGTAAATGATTAGTTCATCATAAACTAATTACTTGTAAATAAATTATCAAAACACACATTGTTAGCATATCAATAATTAATTGCTTATGAATGTTTTGTAAATGATTAGTTAATCATTAACTAATCACTTAAAAATGACTGGCAACTGAACGTTATTATAAAGCGTTACCGAGTATATAAGAGTGGAATCAGTTAAAAGTTACGGTCATTTTGCGCTTCATTTTATTAGACCTCATTTCCCTGCAGTTTAGGTTTATTTTAATTTTAGAAAAGTGTTTCTTTTATTTACGCCACGAAATAATTCTTTGTTAAGTGTATTTCATCTTGTGTGTGTGCTTTCATGGGCCTGATAAGCATGGTGTATTTTGTGTGTTTTGAATATGAAGCAGGTGTATTTTGTGTGTTTTGAATATGAAGCGAATATGAATATGAATATTGAATATGAAGTTTTAATGGAAAATAATAGTTTTTCAGTTATTTAATTTTGTACGAAAGTTTTCCAAGTGGCTTCAAAAACAACACGTTTTTAAATTAAGAATTTTAATTGTATACATTTAAATTAGGGATGTTCATTTCGGTTATTTTTTCTAACCGTTAACCGACAAGAATATTTGAAATTAGAACTAAATTAAATTAAAAAGAATAAGTGTCTGTGACACGTAAAAAAAAATTATAACATCTGTTTTTGGAGAATTACGAATAAATAGGCATATACTATAAATATATTTTCACTTAAATAATAATTTAATAAAACGAAAGAAATACTGTGCAACAAGCAGCCTACTTTAAAACAAATCCTGGGTTATTTTTTTAACCCAAATGCTGGGTTGAGCCTTTTGGGTCATTTTTTGGGGTTATTTTTTCAGTGTTTGGGTAGTTTGTGTACATTTTATTTTATTTATAAAATTGTTTATGTGCAGTATATCGTTCAAATTTATGCAGAGCAACATACAGGCGAGCGTTGTGAATCACTAAACAAACGTCGCTCATGTTGGTCTTATTGCGTGATGAGTCTGAAGCTTTGCATAAAATAAACGATTATATGTATAAAGATACAGAACACAAATACTTTGAACATTAAAATATGTCCTCAGAGCTGTTTACTGTTTGTTTTTTTGGGAGACTGTCAAGGCAATCGCAGTACATTTCGTCCATGAGTGAAATGCAGAGTGGCGGTCTTATCCGTGAGCAATTCCCGTCGAACACGACTTCAGCTCGGGCACGAGAGCCAGCGCTGTTACGGTGGAAACAGAATTACAGAGTGGTCGATTTACTCGTGAATTACGTCTGTTTAATGTTTAATCTTTACTAATAATGTTTGTTAAACGAGATTAAATAGACAATGTGTAGGCCTATAGCTTACATAAAAACAAGCAAATGAGAAATAAAGGAAGTTATCACGTAAACCAGTGGTTCTGGAGTATTTTACGAAAGTTTAGAGGATTTAAGTTAATCTGTAAATATAATTTCATGCATAAAGTTAAAAAAAAGCTAATATTATAATAGAAACGAATAAACCCATTAGCTGAGTTAAATCAACCATTTATGATGGGTTAAATAAACAATACAATTAACTGGGTAAAATAAACTCCAAATGTGTTCTGTCCTATATTTACCCAGCCCAAATTGGGTTGTTTTGCAGTGTTTTTTAGAGTATGCAGAGTTTGTTCATTATTGTGCTGCGCGAAATTAAAGCAGACGGCAGAAAGCTGCATTCTATTTTTTTATCTTATTTTACAAAAAAGCAAAGATTCTTTTTTTTATTGTGAATGTACACAAATAAAAGCAAACCTTTTACAATTCCGATTATCTTCATGACTTAGAGGAGTTGCTTCCACTGTTAGAAGGGGAAAAAAATCAAGTGATTGCTCCAGCGCTGCATGCGCTCACATTTAAGCATTCTACCTTCACAATGCAGCCTGTTCATTTATCATTATAAAAAACAACTAGTCAAACATATGGAAAAAACACACTGCTCTGTTTAATTATGTAGTAAAATCTGTGCCGTTAAGCCTGATCAACATACCGGCGTGAAGTTATGCAAAACATTTTGTTTTACGTGGATATTGTAACGGCGTGAACTAGGCATAACGTTACATAAAAGGTAAATAATATTTTGGCATTCAAATACCGCGAATACGGGAACATTTGATTTTGTGTTGAAGGAGAGACCCAACATTGGTTTGTCGTTTATAGCTTCTTATTTTTAATTCTTGTTATTTTCTAGCCTACTGTTAATTGAAAGGATTTGTTGTGGAGTGAGGGGAACTAAAATAGCCTAGCTATGTTTACAGTGTTTATTATAATGTTTGTAATTCGCGTTGGCCTATTTCTGAATGAAATAATAAAATGCTACTTGGTTTTATCTCTCTCTCTTGCTCTCTCTAAAAACGTGTGTTTTATACGCTTATAGCTTATTTTAACCATGCAGCAAACTTTTAAAATATTTTGATAAATTACTAAAAATAAATAAGTGACTTATAAGTGACCGTTTAACTGATTGTATTAATTGGTCAAAATTCTTATCTGTCGGTTAACGGTTAATGAACATCCCTAATTTAAATTAACAATTTCACTCTGAAACATAAGCATTTCTTATCGGACTACTGCTTTAATTGAGACATTCATTCAATAATTTCACTATAAACAGGAAAAAATAAATAGGCCAAACGTTACTGGAGACATTTAATGTGAGAGCGTGATTTGAGCGGGATTCGGTTAACCAGTGAGCGTGAGCGGAACATTAGCGGAATGACCACACAGCGACTGAGTGGAGCACACACACACAGCGTCACAACGCTCCGCTCATATGCTCTGCTGTCTACCAGCGACTAAAACAAACAATACAATTGTTTGTTAAAAACACTAACTACAGTTTTATGTATTGTGCCTTGCAGGACACTGTGGGACAGAGAGCATCCCAAATTGAATAACAAAGTGTCATGTTTCTTATAAAAAAGCCAATGTACAGCTTTCTTTCATTCTCTTTGCTTTTTTAAAAATTGTTTGATGAAACTTCATTAAATCTGATTCATAGTAGTGACAACTAGAAATTAAGATTCCATTTTGTAAAAATATATTTTACACTAAATACAAATTAAATTCCAACTTAACCATACCAATGTGTCCAGGAATACATCTGTCAGCTGTACTGCATGTAGGTTGTTCACCTATGTCCAAGTTATTGCCTGAATTTCTTTTTTAAACAGAACAGATGCAATTTATTGATGTATAGTATTTGGCACAAGCCTGTTTCACAGTGTACAGAGAAATAGGAAGCTGGTGTAACTTTCTTTGTATTGGAGAACTGGATCTCAAATCCACTGATATAATCTTATCATTTACAGCAATAAACATAAATGACCTATTTTTGTCATTTTTGTGGCTATCACAATTTTGACGCTCTTTATCTCAGAATTATATTATGTAACTTTGGCCAGGGTTTCACAGACAGGGTTATATATAGCAGCGAAAGATCTTCATTACCATGACTTTGAGCATGTGAGATGTATACAGCTCCGTTATATTGAGGCACTGCTTAAACTGTGGAAATGATCAAAGGATTTTAATAGTTGATTGTGCCTCATGGTCCCAATGAAACGGATCTGAAGTCTGGATCTGGGCTGTGGTCTGTCAATTGAATACCCAGGGTTTAAACTATCATATGTAACATACTGAAATTAAGTGTATGTCCACATGTTTATACTGAGTGAAATTATAGCAGGACACTGACTTTTTAACTACAGTTATAAAATAAAAAAAACTCAACTAGCCATGGGTGTGCACTGGTTGTTGGTGTGGGATAAGAGAGATGCTCCCATCTTTTTAAAAATTAAAAATCCCATATTGCCGACCTATGTTAGTACACAAATATTAAGGAAATCTTCACTCTAGTATGCTGAAGCGTTTTTGTTGGCATTTAAAATACATACCATTAATTTCATCTGCAGTATCTGTGTCCAGGGTTGTATCTTCCTCACTCTCATCCTCGTCGTCATCATCGTGCATATGGATTAACAGCTTACACACCCCTTCTTCAACAGCGCTTGAACATGTTGATTTGACCACTGCTGCTAAGCCAAGTATTCTCTTCCTGCCTTGGTGGTCATGGTCCGTCGGTTTGGAAGGGCACCTTCCAATGTGTCTCCACAGCTCTGCTCTCAAAAACATGCCCTTACAATGGAGACAATATTCATATTTTTGATAGTCACCCTTGGCTCTTCTTTTGACTTTAAGTGAACCAGCTCAGGGAAACTCAGAGCTTTGGCGATGTCTGCATTTTCCTTAACATGAACTTTAAAATGTCGAGCTATTTTAAAATGAGCTTTTTTGCAAACAAAGCAAAAATGTAACCCCTTTGCTATAGATGTTGAGTCTGTTGTATTTGCGGATGTTTCATTTCTAGTAATTCCACTGATGTGACTTTATATCCATCATTGATGATTCTTTATCTGCCAGAAATCTAGATTTTGCCAAGCTGCTTGGTGGTTCATCATCTTCTGAATCGGTTTCTGAAGCTGGAACATATTCTGGATCATTATCTGATATGTCCTCTTCACATGTTTCAGTTGCATTCTAATTCAAATGAAAAGATAACAAAACAAATAGTAAGGCTGTAATATATTATTAAATGAAGCTATTGTTTCAGCTCCGGGAATTATTTATTCAATATTCAATATTGCTTGATTAAAGTAATATTAATATTTAACTTATAATTTATACTTTATTAAGTGGTCGTCCAGCAATCACTAACATCAGTATATCTTATTAATCTCGCTTCTCTTGCCTCGTGGCCACGGTAACAATAAAACGAGATTAATAATCTCTCAAATTCGAGCTAGGTAACGTTATCTTTGTGGCAAGAAGGATAAAATACTTGAAAATCACATTCCAGAGACAATTCTTTATAAAATGAAACAAGGTTTATTTACAATACTAATATTCTAACATACATACACACATGCATACGGGAGTTTTGAGGTTAATGTTGAAAGAATAGCACTCTTTCCTATTGCATAACTGGAGCCATAAGATCACGAAAGAGATGTCCCCCTTTACTGCATTCAGATCAATTTACCAGTTCAGTTAGAAATAGAGACACTGTTTGGAATACTTGCTTTCTGTTGGTTAAGCAGGCTGTTGCTTTGGTTTAGTTTCCACGTGTTGCTCTGGGAACCTCTGCTTCGGATGCCACGTGGGTTGGTTCGTGTTTCTCCGGTGGCTGTTTGGGAACACGTGATATCTTGTTCCACGTGAAAAATGCTGCTGCTGCGTGACGTCACTGGGAAAGCCGTGTTGGGGCACAGGGCTGTTTGCTGCTGGTTCCGCGATGTTACGGTTTTGGCACGGTCTTGGACTATTTAGATGGTTGGTTTCAGTCGGTGTCAAGGCGAGAGTCCAGCGCACCGGCTTCCAGGTCGTCTGATAGAAGCAAGAGCGAAGAGAAGAGTGGGCAACGCAGTCACGCCTTGTCTTTTAAACTGTCTGATTTTGGACCCGCCCACAGGCGGCTGGTCGAATCAGAGTGTCCATATGGGGCGGAGCCCCGCCCGTGTCCATGGTTTCTGGGGCCATGCTTACGTCATCTGATATTTCATTCATTCCGTGAAAACTAACAGATCTTTTATATGTGTGTAATCATACATGATGCTAAAGTTTAACGGTCATCAACACCACATGTTACTTATGATGCCAGCTTCTTTTAGAGACTAAACATCGCATTTGGTACACACACACTGCATATTACACAGTTTAAGGCACGAATAAAAATCATCCCACATTTCCTAAATAATTCACATTCACACAAGCATATGAGAGAAAGAGTACAACATTAATATCCATATGTTTCTTGTGTAGATGGTTTCAATAGTCATGAAATGAATGAATGTCTTTTGGAAATATCCCGGTCACTTCCCTTTGTTTTCTGAAACCAGCAAGAGCGCGCGCTTTTAGCTGATGAGGAGGGGGAGGGGAGCTGGTTTTAAATCACACTATAGTCAGTGACGAATCTCGGCTTAATCTAGATTTCCTTCTGTGTGATGGTTCTCTACACATCCCCCTTTTGCTTGGTGATGTTCCCGATGGAACGTCGGCAAGCACTGGAACAAGAAGCAGAGAGAACAGGCACATACAAGACACAAACATAATTTCTATCACTGACTGAATCCTGGTGCAGGGTAATTTGGGAAGGAACAGGTTAGAAACTTGAGAAGACATAGGGATGCATTGTTTAGCATTATTGACAATTGGGTCATTTTGACTGGTTTAATTGTCAGGCGGTATAGGCATGATCTCAATCAGGTTGGTCCAATTCTCGGGTTCGGGTTCTTGGTCGGGTTTACCACGTCGAAAAAGGCGCGGGACGCCTGACGGGTATTTGTTGCGAGACTCTTGAACGGCGTTCACTCGCTTGCGTAGGAGGAAGGCCAGTGTCAAAGTCACAACATATCCTACGAAAGTAGAGATACAAAGCGCTGTGTCAGCGGCAGACCAAGACCGAATAATTGGTGTGCCGGCGGGAGATAGCTTCTAAAGCTGTGTCAACCGGTGTCAAATCAATAAAAGATTTAGATTTCAGCCTGATACTCCTCGTCGGTAAAGTGACACAATGCTAACTCGTCAATATGGAGGATCGCGCCCTTCGGGACAGTGATCCATAAAGTTTGGTTGGGCAAACTAATGCGCGTGGCGGTGTCGTGTTGATCGTATGTGAGGGTAGCTGTTCGTGCTGGGGTATTGACCAGCCATCGGTTTCCGCTGAGTTCGGCTTGCGTTACCTCAACTTGAGAACGTGGTATTGCTTCGGCGGGGCAGCTAGTGTCGGGTTTAATGGATTCTAAACCACAGATGCCCTTGATATTATCGCGTACGCAGAGTTTACTCGGGAAGAGGGAATGAATGTCCTTAGTGAGCGTGCCTATCCTTAAGTTTGGGGCCAGATCTCGTTGTTATCGTGATACGCAGCGACTTTAGGAGTGTGGATTTTGACAGGTTTTCCCTTGCCGCAATCCCACATTCACAACGTCTTTGAGCCGGTAAACATTATTAACGTCGATAATGGGCAAACTGAAAAGAAAACTAAGTCACCTGTTTCCGGGTTTGCGTATATGGGAATAGCGCTACTGGGAAAGGGGCGAGATGGGTCTGGATGAGACTAGCGGGGCCCGCAGTGTCCGATGGTACGACGTTTGAACAAGGCTAAGAGATATCGTGTCGCACGGAATCCTATTCATGGCGAAGTTGTCGATCAAGGAACTTACATCGCGTATCATGTCGTTCGTGATTTTGGCGGGTGGGCTCGATCGGTTGACAACGGTCCTCATAACAAGTTACAATGACTTTATTGACGGAAGTCGATCTTGATTTCAGGACCTGGATTCAAGGATTGGTTAAGTGGGTTCAAAGTGAGAGAGAGGAAAGGAAACACACAAAGTGAGACACGAGATAAATAAACCAAACGACAAAGCAAACAAGAAATTTTTTTTTTTTAGAAAAAAATACAAATCAAACAAAATTTAAAATAAACAAATATTGAGAGTAACTCCTCTACTAGATTGGTCCTAGCAGTGCTGCGGGGGAGAGAATATGGGTTGTGTCTAAGCATGGTTGCTACATGTTTTCCTAAAATGACAATACTTATGCTTGTGTGGTGTAGAGAATATGGTTGTTGGTCAGTGTCAGTGGGTTTGATCTTCCCCCTTTTCATGTCGGTGGTTTGGATGTGGCGGTTGGAACTGGCAACACATCATGGTGCATCGTGTGCGTGTGTCAGCATAATCCCCCTCTGGCCGTGAGGTACTACGAGCTTTGGCGTAGTGAGTGGCTCAGGGACATACGTGTGGACACCTGTCTCGCAGATGCAGCATGTGTTTGACCGAGTGGAGCGTGCGGAGCTCGGAGGATGTGTTCAGGTCCGTGGAGGAAATGGAATGCTCTAATGGGTTTGACATGTGAGCTGCCATAGTTCGTAGTGACGAATCCGCATTTTGGAGGGTGAGGAGATCGTCAGCAGCGAACTGAGGTGATATGGCAATGCGGGAGGGGGCAGGGGTGTGCGCGCCAGTGGCGTGCTGGCGGCGGGTTACTGCTGCCACTGTAGGGTTGGATGGGAGGGCATGAAGTGTTCATGACTCTTCATGTAATGCACCTGCTTTGGTGAGGGCATTGGTTTGGTCATTTGAGGGGCTGGAGTTTGGGAGGAAACGTTTAGGATGTCAGAACTGATCTGGTGTTCTTCGGAGGAGTGGCAGGTGACTAAGACAGCACTTTCAGGAACTTGAGGAGTTTCATCAGCAGGTGTTTGTTGGACGCTGCTGTGATTTGGAGTATTGGGTGTCGAGTTAGTGTTTAACTCTGTTGCTGGGTTTTCAGGTGGGGTTTCGTGTCCATCTGAAGTTAGGGTGTTTACTGTTCTCTGAGAGTGAGGTGAAGCAGTGCTGTTTTCTGTGGCTGATTTGTTCAGCTTGTCACTGCCTTTTCGTCCGACAGCTAGTCAGGCTGAATCTGGGTCCTCTTTCTTTTCCCACTTCTGGTCCTCCTCTTTTCGTTGGAAGAACTCTTTCATCATCATTTCCATCAGCTTTTGTGAGTCGAAATGCGGTGGTGTTTCTTGTTCTTGTGTGGATTCAGTTTGAGCTCGGTCAGTTTGGAATCTTGGTGAATTCTTTCGTCGATTCCTTGGGCTGACTGCTCCAGGTTGAGTTTGTTGCTTTCCCTTGGAGTTTCCATACGAGCTTGGCTGGTTCCACGATCTATCCCATGGGCTCTCATGAGGCTTTGCTTGGTCCCATGACTTATCCCAGTGTCGTCCAGGTGAGCGTTGATGTCCACGCGGTCCATCCCATCGGTCATACCTCTGTTTAGGTCGGGTGCCAGCGTGTGAGTCTCGTTCTCTGTTGGACGGGGGTGCATTCCACTCTCTGTGTGGTGGCTTAGCACTGTCTTGGCGTTGGATGCCCTCTAGAGCCAGTTCATGGTGTTGAGTATTGAAATCAAGAACTGCTGGGGTTTTTGCGCTCTTTTCTGCGGCCATCTTTTGTTTGCGGTAGGCTTTTTGCACCAAGTCTCGCAACTGCTGAGTGTTCATCATTCGTGGGCATGCGAGGACGCCAAGATGGTGGCTTATGCCAGGATGAAGGTTCCTTAGGAAGAGAGTTTTAAAGTTCAGTTCATCTTCCATATCAGATTCATTGCGAGTTCCAAAATATGCTTGTCTGAGTCGACTGTAGTAAGCTTGAGGAGTTTCGTGACGTCCTTGTCTCGTCTCCAGGGCAGCCACTAAGCCTTGATCGGACTCAGGATCGGCAAACTCTTTAATGAGGGCTTTTTGAAGCATTTGATAATCAGTCTTTGTGTTAACAGGCTGACGGTCAAGGAAGCTGCGCACTTCAGGACTGGATGTCGTTCGGAGTAAGTAGAGTTTATCTTTGTCCGTAACGTTAGGTCGCATTTCCAGATAGAAATCAATATCTTGCAGAGAAGCTTGGACATTTTGGCTATTTGGCATGCTGGGGTTGAATTTTTCAACGTTTCGGGAGAGCTTGTCAAGATCTTTTAGGTCCAAGCCGTGAGATGATCTACGGCTGGCTGCAGCGGATTCTTTTGGTTCTGTCGTGATATAAAGTTCTTCAGACGGCGTAGTGAATGTTTTAACACCACCCCCTCTGTCTTATGCTCACGTATCAGTCCAGGAACAGGTGACTTGGTCCTGCTTGGCAGGGGTGCGGTTGGTGCACGTCCTGTCCTTGACGGCTCATGGCGTAGTTCATAAGCATGCTTGAGTTCCTCTTGGAAACTTTCAGACTCCTCTATGACGTAGTCGAGCTGTCGTGTTAGGCGGCTAATCTCGCTTCTTGACTCAGCCAGATGAGCTTCAAGGGCTTTGATTCTGCTGTTTTTGTCCCTGAAGTCAGTCTTTGCCTTATCTAGTAGCTTCTCTGCATACTGTAGCTTGTCAGCACGATCAGCGAAGTCCTCTTTGATTAGCTCCATTTCGTGGCTGGTAGCTGCTAGAGTCTCTTTTAGCCTGTTGATCTCCTCCTCAGCACCTTGCTCCAACTCATCGGTCCCTTCCTGTCGTTCCTGAGCTTCACGTTCCAGCTGCTCTATGCGTCGTTGTGCGCATGTCAGCTCCTGCTGGCGTTGTGCAGCGTGCTTATCGCTCAGTATGAGGGTGGCGATGAGTGTGTGACTTAAGGAGCTGGTGATCTTGGCTCATTCTTTGTGACTGTAGCTTTGACTTGGGTCTTGTCTCATAATGCTTGTTATGTTGTCATCCAGCTGGTCTTGTGTCTGGTGTTTGAGTGTCTCAGCAGCTTTAGCGAGGATGCTGTCTGTTGCAACACTTAGCCACATTTCAAGTCCTTCCCAGTGACCGACATGTTCTGTTTTGTGTGAGACATGTTCTTGCGGGTGAGGGAGATCTTGGACCGAACTGACACAGACCTTGAATGGGAAACAAAGCAAAACAAAACAGGGGTGTAAGTGTGCACAGTGTAGTGTATGCTAGTATTGAGTGTGATTCTCTGCGTCTGTGATGCTCTGTGGTGGGGTGCTTCTAATTTGTAGTCTCTGCGTAGAAATAATTGAGCACACATGAAGGCAGCACAGCTGGGAAACAGAGAAAGAAAAGCACACTAACAGAATGAGTACACAAGGACAATAACAATAAACAGATCTCTCTTTTAATAGCAGATTTTCTTCTTGTCGCTTTTTTTTGTTAAGTCTGATTTAGAAGGACGCTTCTAGTCAGAAAATTATAAGCGGGCTTTCTCTTTTGTAATAGGACTGTGATTGCTATTCCAATTTTTCCTCTGGATGGGGGAAAACAATAGCAATGACAGTACTGGTCCCTTGATGGCAGAATTTTACACCGCAATGCTGGTTAGCGTGTCTCTCGCACGTTTAAAAATTTTGCCGATGTCCATCTTCTCATTGCACCTGCTTATACTTGGGGGATAGGATTTCACAATAGAGGATAAATGGCAAACAATTTTGAACGTAGTTCTCAAGTTTCATAAACATCTGTTCAATTGTGACATTTCTCTCTATTCGTGATCTTCCCACTGGCAAAGTCTTAAGCAAACAAGTCAAATTAGAAGAAGTTAGTAACAGGGAGGAAAGATAAGAGAAGATTTATTCCCAAGGTTTAAAACTAATAATAAGTTGGCAGCATGGTGGTGCTGTTGAGTCGATACGCTTAGGTTGGTTTTGATGCTTACAGGGTAAACAAACTGACCTAAGTTGAGGAAACCTTAATTTCCCTTTTGGGGTTTTCTAATTAGAAGGTTAACGTCTTTATACCCCAAGCTTGGTGAGAAGTGACATTGATTACGTGGTGTCACTGTCACTTCACCAACACAACACTAGGGGGAGCACTATATACTCTCAGGCCTATGTAAAGAGAACTTTATTACATTTTAGCTGAGTTAATCAGATCACCTAAGGAGATTAAGTATGGCCTACAGGTAGCGCCAGACTTGTGTTAAGTCTGAAATTATAATTAAAATTAGAATTTGTGGTTTCTAATTAAAATTGAATGATCTTATCATTTAAATTGATAGGATCGGTTAGGATTAGAATTACAAGAGCAATCTACAATTGAGTTGATAAACCAATATTGTTGCAATATGTAAACAGGAAGTGTAATTAATTATTAAATGTAATTAGAATTTTCAAATTCATAATTATGAAATTAAATTACAGCTTCCAAATCACTAGTTTCGGATTCCTATAATAGTAATTAAATAATTTCCAACTTACTCATTCCTCATTGTGTCATTAACATCAAACCAAATTAATCTGTATCTAATTACTTGTAAACGAAATTAAAAATTTCTGGCCCTCTTGATAATAATTAAGGTTTTACGGTGGTTGTCAAATTATAAGATCACTTATGATTAATCAATGGATACTGTTGCTACTTGGCAGGAATTGAAATTATTTTATGAAATTAAATTAACTTCAAATTTGTTATTAATTATGATATTCAGTTAATAAAAAATTCCTAACAATAGCAACTTATCTACTGATGTGTTTAAAATCAGAAAAGCGGTTATAATTGAATTAAATCAAATCACCATATTAGAGTGGTGATATAACCATATCACCATATAATGTAATGTAACCATAAAATGTGGTGATATAACCAGGTAATACTGAATTATCTTCTAATAACCCATCAGTTATTAAGCTGGTACCCACAAAAGGTAAAAGACTTTAATCAAAAGTATATTAAAACTTGTTAGTCTTTTCAAAAAGGGAGATAAATAGAAAGAACGGAAATGTGAGTAGCATTTTCACACCCACCCACTGCATTCACTCTATTCAAACTCTCTAAATGCTACGTGCTAATCGCTAGCCGTAATGCTAACAGCATGGCATTGGCTACGATGCTAAATCTTCTTTGTTTCTGTTAGCTTAGCGCTAATGCTAGTAGTTTACACAAACTCAAGGTGGCGCTGTGGCTAAGTCTCCACTAGCAAATGCCCGGAAGAGATTTTCCTGGCTAAACTGGTCGCTATGGCAACTCAGTGCCTGGGACCTGTAAATGTGCTCCACGCTTCAAAATCAACAAGCATTGTTCAGATTTGAATCTTTTATAGCACATATAATCTCACTTGTTTAGGGCGAGAAATTAATCTAAGGACTAATTATAAATCATCAAAAGCCTCGGCGGGCCCTTATGCTGATATGTGTCTGTTCAGACACAGCACGCATATAAAACAATTCAATCGATCGCAAATCTCTCCCTTCTTAAACCGCTTGGGCTACTCCTTTGTCTGAGCGCCGCGCGTTTAAATTTCACTCGTGTGAAATTAAATAATGGCTGATAATTAATTAATTAGCTACTTTAATACCCTACAGCCGGGAGAATAACGTGGCTGGGTTTGCAGTGGAACACGCACTCACAACACATTACCACGGAGGCCTTAAGAGAGGGGCAACGAGGAACACGCCCGTTCGCCTCTCGCGCGCTTTTATAGCGACTTTATTTCTTCTCAACAAATTCGAGTTAACAATTACACTCTCTTTCATTCAAAACACACTGTGTTTTACAAACAAGAATGCAATATCACAAATAACCGCTTGTTTCTCTGTATTTACTCTATTTTTCCAGACAAAAATATGAGAAATACCTTTATTGTCTCTGATGGATGTTTATTGATTTTCAGATTAATCTTTTATGCCCGTATTCTCCACCATTATGTAATATATTATTAAAGATTAATAATTTCTCAAATTCGAGCTAGGTAACGTTATCTTTGTGGCAAGAAGGATAAAATACTTAAATCACATTCCAGAGACAATTCCTTATAAAATGAAACAAGGTTTATTTACAATACTAATATTCTAACATACATACACACATGCATATGGGAGTTTTGAGGTTAATGTTGAAAGAATAGCACTCTTTCCTATTGCATAACTGGAGCCATAAGATCACGAAAGAGATGTCCCCCTTTACTGCATTCAGATCAATTTACCAGTTCAGTTAGAAATAGAGACTCTGTTTGGGATACTTGCTTTCTGTTGGTTAAGCAGGCTGTTGCTTTGGTTTAGTTTCCACGTGTTGCTCTAGGAACCTCTGCTTCAGATGCCACGTGGGTTGGTTCGTGTTTCTCCGGTGGCTCTGTTTGGGAACACGTGTGTGGCAAGTGGGGCGGGGCTGAGAGCCGTGGGAACGGAACGAGGCCGGTGGAGTAAATGGTAATGAACGACACCTGCGCCACTCACCGGTCTCGAGTCCCACGGAGGAGCTCCGGAAGGGTTAAATGAGGAGTGACAACAGTGAAAGACGAGAGAGGACCAGGCCTGGACTTTTAGTTTGTGTGTGGCAGTCGTCCGTGAGGGGCTGCCGCTTTTCTGTTATGTTTGTTTATTTTATTATTAAAGTTATTAAATGTTCGCCGGTTACCGCCTCCTTCTTCCCGTATCTACAAACTGCGTTACATTGGTGCCGAAACCCGGGAAGAAGGAGGCGGGAACCGGCGAACATTTAATAACTCTCGGCCCCGCCCCACTTGCCACAACGTGGTATCTTTGAAAAATGCTGCTGCTGCGTGACGTCACTGGGAAAGCCGTGTTGGAGCACGGGCTGTTTGCTGCTGGTTCCGCGATGTTACGGCTTTGGCACGGTCTTGGACTCTTTAGATTTACATTTATATGCATTTAGCAGACGCTTTTATCCAAAGCGACTTACAGTGCATTCAGGTTATAATTTTTTTTTGTCAGTACATGTGTTCCCTGGGAATCGAACCCACAACTTTGCGCTGCTAACGCAATGCTCTAACCACTGAGCCACAGGAACACTAGATGGTTGGTTTCAGTCGGTGTCAAGGCGAGAGTCCAGCGGACCGGCTTCCGGGTCGTCCGGGAGAAGCAAGAGAGCAAGAGCGAAGAGAAGAGCGGGCAATGCAGTCGTGCCTCGTCTTTTAAACTGTCCAATTTTGGACCCGCCCACAGGCGGCTGGTCAAATCAGAGTGTCCGTATGGGGCGGAGCCCCACCCGTGTCCATGGTTTCTGGGGCCATGCTTACGTCATCTGATATTTCATTCATTCCGTGAAAGATAACAAACTAACAGATCTTTTATATGTGTGTAATCATACATGATGCTAAAGTTTAACGGTCATCAACACCACTTGTTACTTACGATGCCAGCTTCTTTTAGAGAGACTAAACATCACATTTGGCACACACACACTGCATATTACACAGTTTAAGGCACGAATAAAAATCATCCCACATTTCCTAAATAATTCACATTCACACAAGCATATGAGAGAAAGAGTACAACTTAAATATCCATATGTTTCTTGTGTAGATGGTTTCAATAGTCATGAAATGAACGAATGTCTTTTGGAAATATCCCCGGTCACTTCCCTTTGTTCTCTGAAACCAGCAAGAGCACGCGCTTTTAGCTGATGAGGAGGGGGAGGGGAGCTGGTTTTAAATCACACTATAGTCAGTGATGAATCTCGGCTTAATCTAGATTTCCTTCTGTGTGATGGTTCTCTACAAGGCATACATAATGCATACATAAAACATTACAAAAACAATGACACCATATTGAAGCATTGCAATGTACAACATTTCCTTTGTCTATAATCTATAATGGTATGATCAACAAGCATTTTGGATAAGGTTGGGCGATGTGTACCAAACTGGCATCGGACGATGATATTGGGTAGTGCGCGCAGTTACAAAGTCAGACGCGTCTCTCTTTTATATACGGGTGCTGCGCAGATATTAAGTCACATGCATCTTCACACATGAAGGCTGCACGGGTATTAAGTCCAGCACGTTTTCTATATACATTCGCGAGCTGGGCAGATATAAAGCCATGCACCTCTTATGTATACAGCACAAGCTGCACAGTTCAGTCAGACATTGGAATCACGATGCCCGCTCATCATCGTAATGGCTGTCAGCCATTGTTGATTTGACGATGACATCATCTATCAGCCCAGCCCTAATTCTGGATAAACATTTTCACAGGGTTTAAATGCTTAAGCTTCAAAAGTCATAAATATCCATCATTGAAATAAGACTAATGGCTCTAGTGGCTTTTGAAGAGAAATCTAGAGTAAAACAATACTTTAGGGAAAGAAAACAATATTAAGGTTATTTAAAGAACATATATTGTCACATATCCATGGAAACAAACCGAAAAGCACACCAAGTTCAAATATGGCAGTACATTGGTAGCATGAAATAGCACTGGTTCTCACACATCTTGTGACCAGTGGTCACACAGGAATTTTGTCCCAAAACAAGCGAGAACAACAGATTCCAACAAGGCTGCCGCTTCTTTTTGTCTTTTCACTGTGGAAAGAGACTTTAAATATTCTGATAATTTTGGTCATACAAATATGACTAATACATTATTCAAAACTGCGAAAGGTCTACTTTTATTTGTGTATACTCATAACAACAATAAACCTTTGTGCATTTGTAAAATAAAGAAAATAAACCGGGTATGCTTTTAGGGATGCAACAATACAATTTTTTCAGAACGATCCGATCCGATACCGAACATTCTGAGGATCGGCCGATACCGATCCAATCCGATACCAGCGCAGTGTTTTTTTTTTTTTATTAATGTAGAATTTATATACTTCTCTGTTGACCTGATCGTCACTCTTCTGTGTGTTAAACACAATCTATTACAGTGTTTCTCAACCGCTGGGTCAAAAGTGCAGCCCAAAAGTGGGTCGCGGATTGTATACAGCCAAAGACACGACATCAACAAAAAACGTAATTCTAAATGCTTTTCTGCATTTGGAGTTTTATTTTAAAAGGCGTGCATGAAAGTTGACACTTCTGTCAAATGCAGTTTAAGTAAAGAGAAAGTGCCTGAGAAGTATCTGCGGTCTGATGAGATGTTGACAGGTTTAATGTCAGTGTCATTATTCCACGTTATTTTTGTAACACGTTATGAAATAAAAAAGTCTCTCACTTCAGAAAAAACGAACTATCCTGTCCTGTCAGATGTTATAGTGTGCTGGTAGCGCACACTCTTCTATAGCACGCGCGAACGCGGTGCCGCGCTTTATATCACTTCAATAATATAGAGCAGAAACTACGAGCATACAATGCGTGAAATAAAAGTACAGTACCAAAAAATCACATGACTGGTACTGCATGTGTTAGCTGGGAAGGATTTGCATGAAGGTATGATATCCATTCTATTCAGGAGCAGTTTCCACGTTTCATTAACAGTAACCTTGGTTGTTTTTATAACCCAAAAATACCATGAAATTTTCACTTTGTGCCATTTTGTAGGCTATATGTTTAAATCAGTGGTTCTCAACCTATTTTTCGACCGGGCAGCACTATGGTCCAAGTGCAAGTCTCACGGGCTGCACAGATGTCATTTACATATTAGTCACCCATACAAACCAACCAGATTTATAATATTATTTATAGCCTAAATATTATATATAAACGATTACATTTATTTAAATAAATAAATAATTCTACTCACCAAGTCTCCATTAATAAAACACCTGATGCTGTCGGAAGCTGACCAATTACATTTCACTGCTGGTTATATTCTGTATAATTATGTATGTGACAAATACAAATCTTGAATTTAATGAAATTCTGCTCGAAAGGAGAAACAGCAAAATTAAGTTGAGATTGTAAGATGCAGTCTGTAAGACGTGCACAGAAGGGTGACAAGCCACATTGCAGATAGTATGATTTCACAAATGTATCCTATGTTGATCCAAATATGGAAAGCATTTTCGAATGTAATAATCTGAGATTCTCTCCAGAGATGTTTTGCCACATTTCTGTAATTAAGGATGATTGCTGCGTAGTAGTTTATGGGTGTTTCTTTTTCCCTGAACATCTTTTTGTTCCTTCGCTGGCATTTTCCACATTTCGTTTTCTCCCTTAACAAATGTGTCCAATCTGATGCTCAGTTCTACAGAACTAATGGCTGCTGATGACTATTTCAATTTAATTCTGCCAAAATGCGTGCTTGTAAGTCTTCCATTAATTACGTGAGTACATAGGTCTGCTCATGTCTGAAAATAATATATGAAAAACTTAATTATTTTACATAACAAAAACATTAGCTTATATTTGTTTAGTAAATTTTTTAATTAATTTAAAAACTAAAATGAATTATAAAACTGAAAGTTATTTTTTAATTATGTTCAGCTTGGTGGGCCGCATTTGAATTTGTGATGGGCCGCGGGTTGAGAACCACTGATTTAAATGAATGTGGTGGCTCATACAATTTTAATTGTATTAACAAAAGAGTTGAGAACTGCTATTTAATAGCCTTACGTTATAGACTGTTTATTCAGTCATTCTTAACAGTCTTAACTTAATTTGTGACACAAACTTGCATTATTTTTATATATATATATATATATATATATATATATATGTATAATAAAAAATATAAAATCATAATCTTTGACAAAAACTCTATTATAAACTAGTGTAGTGGATAATTCAGCACCAAAAGGTACTCTAGAAAAATCACGGGTGCACAATAGTTTTATAAAACCTAGTGAAAGATTTTTATTTACAAATAAAAGTGAATAAGTGTACGACTAAATCTGGTAAAATATCACACATTGCTCTTTGTATTGTAAAATACATTAAAAAAATAAGCAAATACATTTATAAATAAATCTTTACTATAAAATTAAAATAAATGTATTTTAAATGCATAGCACAGTAATAAGGCAGTCACATATGATAGATAGGATAGGACAGAACAAGAAAGGCTATTATCTTTTATTGTGCAAAAGTATTGTAAAACGAAAGGCTCAATACAGCGCGGTGCAATGCACATCCTGTGCGCAGAATGATGCTCTTGAAACAACACGGAGTCACAGCACACAGGCTGCACTGCCCTCTTGAGTCCGCATGGAAAAGAAAAGTAGAGGGAAGAGATATTGATAAGTAGTGTATTAAATCTGTGCGTTAGTTTATTGAGCCTTTTCTTTTAACAGTTTTAAACCTCAGTGACTGCGCTCTTGAAGAGAGTTTGACTGTAGTAACCAAACGCAGCGCGCAGTTTGAATGCTGAATGGAGGATGACAGACAGACAGACGCAGCGGAGAGAAGAGTTTGTGAACTTGAATTTAACGACTTAAATATTCACCTGTACCTTGGATTAAGCTATGGAACAGCTCCAGAACACTTGAAATATAATGCACGAAAACTTTATGGTGCTTTATGATGTTTTTGTTGCTTTCGTGGGGCTAAACAACAGCACAGAATAGTATACGCACAACATCGGATTTGGATCGGTCTCGTCTGACCGATACCCGATCCGCAGAAAATGACCGGATCGGAGCCAATACTGATCCAGAGTATCGGATCGATGCATCCCTATATGCTTTCAGATGCCTCAATCTCCCCAAATATCTCTCTGAAACCAGTCACTAAAATGAACTGAAACTCAGTGAATACTTGCCACACAGACACAAGAGATATGTATTTAGAAAGCTTGAAGTGTATACTTTTAAATTATCAAAATCATTGAATGATATACATATTTTGTCATTGTTACAGGATCAAAACTGAGGCAGATGGTGAGTGCAAACACAAGTCTTTAATGAAACAACACAGGCACTAAACAGATGTGTTCTAGCTGGCCATGAACTGCATACTCAAAAAGCACCAGCAAATACAACTTACAATTTACTCTGGGATTAGTTCAGCTACAACTGTGTCTGTACTCTCATTCACCCTGCTACACAAACCATGTCCTTGTAAACCATGAATAAATGTACAAAAATATGATGCACAGAGTTATGAACTAGAAGCTATGAGACTACATACATGAGTCCTGCTATACCAAAACATGTTCTTGTAAACAGTGATTAAGTTTACACAAATATGATGCAGTTATGAACTAGAAGCTATGAGATTACATACACAAGTCCTGCTATACCAAACCATGTCCTTGTAAACCATGATTCAATTTACACAAATACGATGCAGTTATGAACTAGAAGCTATGAGACTACATACACGAGTCCTGCTATACCAAAACATGTTCTTGTAAACCATGATTCAATTTACACAAATATGATGCACAGTGTTATGAACTAGAAGCTATGAGAATACATACACAAGTCCTGCTATACCAAACCATGTTCTTGTAAACAGTGATTAAGTTTACACAAATATGATGCACAGTGTTATGAACTAGAAGCTATGAGATTTCATACACAAGTCCTGCTATACCAAACCATGTCCTTGTAAACCATGATTCAATTTACACAAATACGATGCAGTTATGAACTAGAAGCTATGAGACTACATACACGAGTCCTGCTATACCAAAACATGTTCTTGTAAACCATGATTCAATTTACACAAATATGATGCACAGTGTTATGAACTAGAAGCTATGAGAATACATACACAAGTCCTGCTATACCAAACCATGTTCTTGTAAACAGTGATTAAGTTTACACAAATATGATGCACAGTGTTATGAACTAGAAGCTATGAGATTTCATACACAAGTCCTGCTATACCAAACCATGTCCTTGTAAACCATGATTAAATTTACACAAATACAATGCAGTTATGAACTAGAAGCTATGAGATTACATACACAAGTCCTGCTATACCAAACCATGTCCTTGTAAACCATGATTCAATTTACACAAATATGACGCAGGTATGAACTAGAAGCTATGAAACTACATACACAAATCCTGTTGTAACAAATATTTGGTAATGCTTAAATTCACTTTTAGCATTTAAAATGATTGATTTTAGTGTTTTAGTGTAAGCTATTCATTTTATACTGGGCATAACAAAAATAATAATCAGCTTGCATATTCACGAATATGATCTGTGAAGTGCACATAATGCCTATTCATGGTATTTTCCATTTTTTGCGTTAAAAGGGTGATTTATTTTAAGCCAAAATAAATCAGCCGTTTTTCCTCTAAATTAGTTAAAAGTGTTTTTGCAGAATGTTAGGTGAAGAGGCTGTACTTCGCTTTAACTGGGGCATTCAGAACACCTCATGAGTTGATCACAATATGACTAATAATAATTGAACTAATTCTACTATGTCAAACAATATAATGACCTCTTAATTAAGAAGCATTACACCATATTCGTGATCATTAAAAAAAAGTTAATCTCATATTAGCAGAGATTACAGTATAATCCTAATTACCTTGGAATGTGTTCTTTTGTTGGCATGCCAAGGAAGGTCAGCTCCTCCATAATCGTAGGCAGTGTTGGGGGTAACGCATTACAAGTAACGCAAGTTACATAATAATATAACTTTTTTCAAGTAACTAGTAAAGTAACACCAGTTACTTTTTTCCATTTATTGACTGACAGTGCGCTGTGTGAACATGATCTTACTGTAGTTCTAGAGACTAAATGTGAATGTGCATTAATTCATCCCACTCGCAAAAAACAGATTCAGTATTCATCAAAATTCATTAAAACTCTGAATATGATGCAAGCCTGCAATAATTACATATGTTAAACAAAAAAATTAATCTCATCCCATTTTATTAACCTATGTCTTTGCTGCTGACCTTTGATGATCCAGTTCAACATTAGCAAAAATAACTTTACATTAACAATTGTGCTTGATTGCTTTTTAAGTGCTGAAAAGTGTTGAATCTTCTCCTGCGTTCTACTGTACAGACGGGATTTACTCTTCCTTCAGCCTGAGGTTTATTTTTTACACTTTTTGGTGTGAAAGGCTTTTACATTTTCTATAAATAGAACGTATTGTATTAAAAACAAACAAGCAAGCCCTGCTCATATTTAAAAAGTAGTGCGTACTTTTCCATAAAAAGTAACTAAGTAACGTAATTAGTTACTATTTTAGGGAGCAACGCAATATTGTAATGCATTACTTTTAAAAGTAACTTTCCCCAACACTGATCGTAGGTTATCTCTTGGCCTTCAGAAATATTTTTAATTGCAAACAGAGGTGTGGATTGCTATTCACCTCTATTTTCAACATTTTCGCATTAGATTTCTTGTCACCGTTTACAAGTCTACCCAGTGAACCATCATCATGAGATGCATCGATGCTGTAAAAAAAAGTTTTTCTTTAAAAAGTAATATAACATTTACACTCATCATAGACTAAGCAATGATAATGACTTTACTGCAGTGATGATACCGTAACTAATGTAGTTTTTAGGTATTTATTTCTTAAAATATAATTTAAAAGGTTAGTAATAAAATTAAAAACACACTATAGGTAATAGACTGAGTGGTAATAAACCAAGTATTTTGCAGTTACACTGCAGACATAATGCACAGATCTACTCTGACAAATCAGATTTTGAATGGGTTAAATACCAAACAGAAAAAAGTTACATACAGTTACAGGCCAAAAGCACTTATTTTATAAACAAAGTTGGATTATTAAACAGGTTCTGACAAAATTAATTGCCTCTGATTAGCCATTGCATTTAGGTGATTAGCAAACATGTCTGTAGTTGGACCATTTGAAAGCTCTTATGGCGATTTTCCACTGCATGGTACGGTACGGTTCGGCATGGCTCGGTACAGTACGGCTCAGTTCGGTTCGGTTTGTGTTTCCACTGCAGTTTTGTACCGCTTTAGAGTGGGCGGGATAATTCACGTGTCATTAGAGTGGCGCCGCCTCTACTGCCGTCACATCATCGTAAATGCGCCACAAACAAACACACAACAAAGAAAGGAGACGGAATAGTGTTCTTCATTCTCGGCATGTGGATGTTTTTAACAGCAATGGAGAGGTCTATGAGAATGCTTGGGATTTACCCCAGCAGCAGAGACTGTGGTGGCAGTGCCACGGGCTGTAGAGGAGGAGGGCAGGTGTGCTGCGTTACTTGATTAGTTAACTATTCATGTAGCGTGTTCTGTAATTTATCAATAAACTTGTGAATATTTCAAAATGTACAATGTATCCCTTGTTTTTTATTTATGTGATGGTTTTTACAATCGTGGCATTAATCATTTGTCTTTTTCAAGAGGTTCATTACGTGCTCATACAATAATACTTTTTTAATATAGTCTGGAGGTACACTTATTCGATCAGATTGTTTTTAATTGAAGCATAACACAGATACAAAGGTAAAAATATAAACAGAAAACATACTCTAAAAATATAGCAAGTTCAAAAGTATATACATAAGGCTTTTTCCTTTGGCGTCGCGCCATCAAGCTCTCGATGGATCCGCTCCTCGGCTATCAACGAGAGGAACGTCTGTACTTCCTCAACAGACAACGAAACAGCTATTTTTTTGTTGATACAAAAAGGTGCGTCCGATCCTTTGCTGGCTGTGCTGATTTAAATCTAGGGGGTCTAATGTTGGGTCTCATGTCGCAAGTTCAGTGACGCAGTAATAATGATTCTGTCCGGCCAATCAGTGATTAGCAGAGTTTATACGTCACGTTTTGGCAACGGTACGGATCGCTTGGAACCTCGGCCGAGGTGGTACTAAAAAAGTACCAGGTACCAGGTACAGTACCCAGTGGAAAACCCCCCAAAAGTGAACCGTACCGTACCGTGCCGTACCATGCAGTGGAAAAACGCCATTAGTATCGAATAGGTGCCAAAGTATCAGTACTTTTGACAACAATAACAAAATCTAGATACACTTCAAGTATATTGTACTTACCAATAATCTTTTCCATTATGTTTAAAATAATACGTGTATGGATTTATGATTTTGTTAAAAAAATCTTATTTTCTTCATGCAGAGCATGTTTTCCTGTTTAAAAAAAAAAAAAAAGGTTGATAAAACACTAAAACTGGCAACCAATTAACCATGGAAAAATTACTATGAATAATGGCTTTACAAGTCTTAAAGAGTTAGTTCACCCAAAAAAATTTATTAGCCCATTATTTACTTACCCTCAAGGCATCCTAGGTGTATATGACTTCCTTTTTTCAGGACAATGCAATCAGTTATATAAAAAATTGTTCTGGCTCCTTCAAGCTTTATAATGCAATGGGCGGGTGTTTCTCTTCATCAGTCTAAAACAAGTCCAATAAAACACATCCATCCATAATAAAAGAGTGCCTCACATGACTCTGGGGGGTGAATAAAGGCCTACTGTAGTGAATTGATGTATTTTTGTAAGAAAAGTATCCATATTTAAAACGTAATAATCACTTTTATCTAGCTTGTGCTCACAGCCGCTCCGGGCGGATGACATAGGATGTCGGAGATGCGCAGTGGAGAGATCAAAACAAAACAACAGTCACGAATTAGTAGTACAAAACGAGTATTTGTAAAGAGAAATATTGGAGGATATCGATATAAGCCAAGAGGAGACTGGTTTTCCATTGCTAAAGTCAAGAAACTTTGCTTCCTTTGCTCCTGTAAACAAACATTGGTTTTGACAAGACTCACAGGCGCATGCGCAACACCAACGTCCCATGTCATCCTCCCAGAGCTGCTTGCGTGTACAACAAGCTAGAGAAAGTAATTAATACGTTTTAAATATGGATATTTTTCTTACAAAAACACATCAATTTGCTACATGAGGCCTTTATTCACCCCCCTTTTTTAATGGATGGACGTGTTTTATTGGACTTGTTTTAGACTGATGAAGAGAAACACCCGCCCATTGCATTATAAAGCTTGAAGGAGCCAGAACAATTTTTAATATAACTGATTGCATTGTCCTGAAAAAAGGAAGTCATATACACCTAGCCTTGAGGGTAAGTAAATAATAGGCTAATAAAGATTTTTGGGTGAACTAACCCTTTAATGTTTAAAAAAATAATGCAACAGCAATATAAAAAATAAATTAAAAAAACATTTCTGGGGAACACCTCCCAGATGTGACAATTTTCTCAAGCTGGTATAAAATCATCAAATCATCCACCCAATATGCATTACACTATAGATGATCAATTGAATAAGTGAAATAAAGCCTGGAATACACTATTACAAGGTTTTCCCTGATTTCCCCCCGATTTTACAGTCTGAACAAGTTGACGCTAGTTGAGGAAAGTCAGAGCCAGTCTGCAGATTACAGCTGACAGATTCCACAGAAAATCACGTAGTGTATTATGGCCACAGACTCCGGTGTTTTAGCTTCAGACTTTGATTCTATCCAGTCAGAGGATATCAAACATGTTTGATATTTTCAGCCGATTTTAGAACACATGTTTTCATTTGTCATGCGAGACGCAAGGTGCACGAGTTCGTTGTGATTGGAACAACTTTAAAGTCTGGTAGTGTATGATCTTCAGACACGTAGTGTATGATGCCCAGTTTTCCTTTGTCACCATTTATAAAGTCGGTAAGTGTATGATGCCTAGTATTTTAAAAATCTGTTCAGATTGTAAAAGTTGTGTAGTGTATTCCAACCTTTAGTCAGCTAAGCGGGATCTTTACACAGCCAAGTTATAGCTGCTTTCAAAATTCAGCATGACAATAAAATGCAGTACAGATTTCAAAACTTAAATTATGCTTGCTTTGACCCATTTCAACACTACACTAAACCTATCTGAAAAAAAATACGGAGTCTGTGTAAAGATACCTAAATATCACTTCAGATGCAACTTTAGGGCTTAACATTAAGCTTTGAAATGTGTTAATTCGGTCAAAAAGTTATTTTATTGTAGTGTAAATGCTATTTATTCTGAAGCAATATTCTCATCAGTGTTCAGGCCTTACATTAATCTGCAGAATTGTGCTTTTTGACCACATAAATTGATTTCTAAGACACTTTTTATCTGCTGTATTATGTTCTGTTTTGTTTTTTAGTATCTGTTGGTTCCTGTGTTTAATTTGACCTAATTTTCTTTGTTCCCATTTTCCCCACCTCTAGTTTGTTTCCACAGCTCCTGATTAGTTCACTTTACAGATCTGCTCACTTAGCAGCCTATATACGGACTATATTTAATACAAACCGACATGAATACATATAATATAAACTGTTTACATGAATTCATTTACGTGCTATAGGTTGCATAACATAACTCAATTCTGTAGTTTCAATTCTGTAGTTTCAGAGGCAGCATTATGTGCTGGGTGTGACTACACAAAAAAACTGTTTATAAGAGAGGAACCAAGGAAACTTGAAAAATATTAAAGGCCATTGCACACTGAGTCCGAAATTTCCGCATGTAAAAAAATAAAATACAATCTCATGTTGTGTCAATCACATTTACATACTGCCTCCGAAACTTTCGTCTTTATCTCTTCCTAGATGAATATGTCTTTCAGCATCCTGAAGAGGGGTAAGCCCCCTGCCTCTGTAGCTCTTTCTAGTGTTTACTGAAATTCACAAATTTGATGGTCAGTTGTAGGAAGAAAGTACATTAGATCAGTAATATTGTGTGATTATCAAGTTGTTGAAGTTTGTTTGTCATGATCCTGCTGGTGTGCCCGGGCTGGCCACCAGATGTCTCTGTGTGTTGAGCACATGGCTTGTTCTTTGTTGTTGGTGCCATGTGCTCCCATGTCTATTGTCTGCCCCCTCCCATCTTGTTAGCTAATCATTGTTTCAGTGGCTCCACCTGTGTCTCCCTCGTTACTCTTGTTTGTCTCCCTATATAGCCTCCTGGTGTCTGCAGTCCGCTCCGTTCCGGGAGCCCACGCAGTCCGCTCTGGTCCGTGAGCCCACAGAGTCCGCTCCAGAGCCCGCTCCATTCCGGGAGCCCACGCAGTCCGCTCCGGTCCGTGAGCCCACAGAGTCTGCTCCAGAGCCCGATCCATGAGCCCACAGAGTCCGCTCCAGAGCCCGCTCCGGTCCGGGAGCCCAGGCAGTCTGCTCCAGAGCCAACTCAGGTCCGGGAGCCTAAAGAGTCTGCACCATCGCCACAATGGTCAAACCGCATTATTGCAGGCCCTTACATTAGGTCAAATGAGATCAAAAGTTAATATTTGTTGACAATTGTTTACTGTCGACGTTGTTGATGATGTTAAACAATCATTTTAGTCCTATCACTTACTTTACTTTTTCAAGGAAAAATTATACAAATTAAATTACATTAATTAGATAGCTTAGTAATTAATTACTCCTAACACTGCCCCTGTTATGGGTTAACTTTTCTCTTTAAAAGCAAACAGAAACAGGGTGAGAAAATTGCACGCTCCAGTCTCAAAGCCATGGCCAGGGGGAGCGAGAGACAAGCATCCCCGTGTTAGAGGGCACCTCAGCCGGCTACGTTAATCCTGCGCGCTCTCCCGCTCAGAGCCCATGAACTCCCACGACCGCACAGACAGCTTTAAAGGCTTATTATAGATGTGAATCTACTGTATTATTTGAACTTGGATAAATGACAAAATGAAAAAATATATCACATTTTTTTTTTCTTTTTAGACACAGTAAGCTTTTAGTAGTGTGCTCTGCCCAAGGCCACTTTATTTCACAACGATATATTTAATTTAAAATAAAATATTCCTTAATGATTAACACATTCATTATGGTTTACATTATCTTTGCGTCTCAGAGTTGATTTTACAAGCAGAGGTCCTCTCACGTGCCATTACTATAGTTTTATGTGATTAACTGACATCAAATAAATATTTGACAACTGAAATTAATGTTGAGGAATCAGGGATTTCAGACGCAGATTTCATCTATATATATATATATATATATATATATATATATATATATATATATATAAATTAAAGATATTAAGGACTTACTTTTTCACCATAGATGCTGCGGCCTTGTTCACTGAAAGCGGTCTTCTTGACGTACGCTGCGTGTCTAGAATTTACCGCCAACCGCATATGACGGGAATGTCTATGGCGCCAATATGTGTGTAATTTTGCGCCAATGTGTATACCTTGCAATGCCAATTTCCAGCTACAGAGACACTGTTCTGAGTTCACACATAAACATCATGGTTTACGAGGACCATGTTTGTAAAGGTTATAAAAAAATGTAAGGAGTGTTATAACAGTAAAATAGCAACATTAATTAATAAAAGAAGTAATGTACTTAACATACAATCATTAATAGTTATTTAAATTAGTATGAGTCAATAATTATAGCAATTTAAATTTCCCGAATTACGAGACCACTAAAATTGGTCTCATAAACCGATTGGTCTTGTAATGCTGGTGTGTAAGCCTGAAAATTGGTCTCATAAACCACATATGCCTACACACACACACACACACACACACACACACACACACACACACACACACTCACACACATACTGGTTTAGCTATATTAGTGAGAACCTTGACAGACCTAAGCAGTACTGAGGACCAGGATTTCTAAAGGCCATAGAGACAAATGAATGCCACAGATCTCCATTAGGTGGCTTTAGACGCACGTAAATCACTTCAGATATGGAAAACAGGCAAATGAGAAAAAAGAAAACACAGTTGAAAATACACTCGACTTGTGAGGTCATGCTGTTGCTAAGTAGAAAGCATAGCGTATTTTAAATGCGTATATCATACAATACACTAAATATAAATTATCCAAACATTTTATTAGTGTAAAAAATGTAATCAAATATGCATTATATCTTAAATTGATGCTGAAAATGTTAAGATAATTTTTTATATTGTAAAGGAGAACGATTGACTGTGTGCATCTTACCGACCATCGATTTAAATGGGCTCCGCGCTGAACAGACTATACATTTATTAAAATTGTATATGTAACTAGTATATTATGTTGAAATGAGTTTTTATAATAAATATATATGGGAATCATAATATAATTAAAGTAATGTATATAGTGCTGGTAAAATGCTCTCTTGTTTTTGTGGAGATGCTGTTCCAATTTGACTGGAATAATATGCAGTCCTGTAGCAGATGTTTATTGGTGTTTATTATTATTATTAATATTTGTATTATTGGTGTTTTACTTTCTAAGTAGTAATATGTTTTTAAGTATTTCCTGCTCTGAAAAGCTGTATTTATTGGATCCAAAACAAAAGTAAAATGAGAAATATTACAATTTAATGTAAAATACAAAAACATTCTGTAAATATACTGTAAAATGTAATTTATTGCTGTTATCAATACTGAATTTTCAGAATCTTTTCATTACATAAACTTTTATGGACTGTAGAGAAAATGAGACAGTTTGGGTATTAATTTAAGAATGACAGACTACCCTATAGTAAAGGGATAATTCCTACAGGATTACCTCACTTCCTGAGAGAATTTAAAAATGAGATAAATTTGTGTACACAAACAATACTTTTCATTCTGCATGGGAAAAGTGCCATTTATTTGGTGACTGTCACAACACTCAGTGGTTGAAAAAGCGCATGACGGACGAGTAGGTAACAACACTGTATTTAGGACAAGACTCTCTGAGACACAACCACTAAACTCTGAGACCAAACAGTGAAATAAACTAAAGAAACACAGAGAAAATTAGGAAACTAAACATGAACAACAGAATAACAAATGCATAACCACAGAAACTAACAAGAACTCAGGCAGACTTAACAGAAACTAAACAAAACGATTAAAGTGCACAGACCATAGTGCTGATTTTTTTAATTAAATATGTATTTCTAAGAAACTGCACTGTAAAAAATTTTTTTGTAAAATACGGTAAAATACCGGCAGCTGTGGTTGCCAGAACTTCACCGTAAAATATATGGTGACAATGTGTAACATTTTACAGAATGCTTTTTGGAGAATTGTTTGTTGTTTACGGTACATTACTCTTAAATAAAACAGATATAATGTAAACCTGTTTACCGTAATTTACATTAAAAACATTAGCAGCTGCAAATGTAAAATTGTTTTACGGTAAACTACTTTAACAAATAACAAATATATTTAAACCTACATACAGTCTATCTCCGTAATAAATACAATACAACTGTATGCAATATTATAGTATTTTATTGTAAAGTGGTTGCCAGTATTCCAGTGGTTGCCAGTATTTCACCGTAAAAATGACAGTATAACACATAAGGCATTACAGTTAGTAGCCATAGATTTTAAGCCAATAGTCAGTCAGGTTATTTTAAATTACTAAATGAATTATTAAATGCCACCCATTGTAAATCAAGGCACAGACTATCATCAATAGACTATAAAGAAATAGTTTTTTTATATACAGACACTGTAATTATAGTTTGAGCTGATCCAATAACTTGTCCAGTATACGCACAAAGACGTGTTGATCATGGAAAAACTGCATGTGTCCACAATAAATTAAGGATAACCAATGGTGAAATAAACATCAATCAGAGCAACTTGCTCTAGTTGAACAATAGTAAAAAGTCCACACTTGACTGAAGATATGGGAGTGAGTTGGTTCGAGAAACTGGAAACGTGAAGCTTGCATCGTCACGTGTACTACCTGAGGACTCGCATGTAATCACTGTGGACCGGCATGATCTTTCTGCAGGAAACAGCCACAAAGACAATTTAGATTGATACAGTCCATGAGCATTTTGCCTACAAAGACATAAGTCTTCTTTTGTTAAACTGAATTCCAATGTACTACACAAAAGTGAACAACACTCTGGCAATCAATAGAGTATCAGGGCAAAAGATTGAAAGACACATCTCAGCACCTAGCTAATCACAAGCGTTTGTTTCACATCTGTCAGCTTGCAGCCTAAATACACAGTTGCCTCCACTCAAGCAATCCGACAATCTTCATGTGTTACAAATCATCAGACGAAACCAGTGACTAGCCAAATACATAAAGGTGGTGAAAATTTACTGAACTACCACTACTTACCAATAATTATCCTTGAGACTGGTGTCTGAATGACTGCCTCCATGACTTTACTGAAGAGAGGTGGGACAGAGGCTCTTTCAGACAGTTAACACTGTTCTGAAAACTGGAATTTTGAGCAGGTGCTGTCATTGTTTCTTCTTGAAGAACGTCTCAGGTTACGTATGTAACCATGGTTCCCCGAGTGGGGAACGAGACACTGCGACCCCTAGGGGTCGCTATGGGGAACGCCGTCAGCGTGACCCATGTCTGAAGCATACATATAAAAACACCACCTGTTGGCCGGCGACAGCCTATGACGTTACTACATACGCGACCAAAGTATAAGGGGCGCCGGGAGAATACATCATCCACTTCTTCGTCTGAAGCTTGCGTCCGAAGCATGGCACACAGCCTAGGGGACGTAGTGTCTCGTTCCCCACTCGGGGAACCATGGTTACATACGTAACCTGAGACATTCCCCTTCATGGAAACTTCGAACTGCGTTCCCTAGGGGTTGCTATGGGGAACGATATACCCACGCCACCATGCTGAGGGGAGCGCAAGCCAATTTCATGCAAAAGGCGAGCACTAAGCCAACTCTACCAGGCTAAGGGAGTTGTCCCTGGGACGGTTGATGGCTGCCAGTGACATTATCCCCTTCGGCCAAAGACCCGAGCTGCATACCCTACCCAGGGTAGAGCTCAAAGACTCAGAGAAAGATTCCTTTAAGGGGATAAGGCCAAGCACCCAGTGGTAATAACTAGGTCCTAGCCGGTCACCCAGGGGCTACCGCTTGCTCTGCACGAGCTCGCTGAGGGAACTGTCTCAACAGACCCTTTGGTAGCAACACACTGTTCAAACCCAAAATATTGGGAAAAAAAGGTAGAGTGGGGCCCAAGGCACAAACCGGGCCCTGACCAACTCAGTCATCGTTTTCAAGGCGTTTCCCTCGAAGCATACTAGTATGTATATTATGTATGTCTTCTGGGGTAACAAAGTATTCTCTGGAATGATAATTAGCTTCTCCTTGAGCTCTTGACCACTCATTAGCTTGAAGAAGGATGACATCTGGTTTTACTCCTAATGCAATCCACTTCTTGATCTGATCAACCAGCTGAGGGTGAATCTGATGAAAATGGCCATCTTCTTCAGAAGAATCATGTCCATTGTGCTGGGTAAATATTCTCTGCACAACAACCTTGTGACCTTTCCAATCCTTTCTTACTTTAAAAGAGATGTATGCTTTACATCCGACAGCTCTGTGACTCCTTTCAAAAACATTTCCAGATCTTCTGCAACGGAAAATATAATATCCTTTATTTTGGTCTTGCAAACTAGAACAATTTGTGGTCCTGAATGATTTGTTGTGTTCTTTGTTAATTATTTCTGTGATAAAGTTCTCTTCTGGATCATCTAATTTCAGAATATGCACCTTAAGTTGTATGTTTTCCAGTCTTGTTTTTCTCCTCTCCTCATTTTCTACAGTCTTTTTGATAAAATCCTCCATCTTGGAATATTGCTGAAATGCACATACACAAAAACACACTTCGCAAAAAATTATCAGTTTGTTTGTTTAAAAAATAAATGCTAAAAAAGAGCTGTTTGGCTGAAACTGTCAGTATGTTGATCCAGAATGAATGAATCGCCAACACTGGATCACAACATTAATTTAGACTCAAACTATATTGAAATGATTATGACGGTCCAGGATCAACATTATTGAATTTAGACTGTATTGATTATGACGGTCCTGGATCAACATTATTGAATTTAGACTGTATTGATTATGATGGTCCAGGATCAACATTATTGAATTTAGACTGTATTGATTATGATGGTCCAGGATCAACATTATTGAATTTAGACTGTATTGATTATGACGGTCCTGGATCAACATTATTGAATTTAGACTGTATTGATTATGATGGTCCAGGATCAACATTATTGAATTTAGACTGTATTGATTATGATGGTCCAGGATCAACATTATTGAATTTAGACTGTATTGATTATGACGGTCCAGATCAACATTATCGAATTTAGACTGTATTGATTATGACAGTCCAGGATAAACATTATTGAATTTAGACTGTATTGATTATGACGGTCCAGATCAACATTATTGAATTTAGACTGTATTGATGACGGTCCAGGATAAACATTATTGAATTTAGACTGTATTGATTATGACGGTCCAGGATAAACATTATTGAATTTAGACTGTATTGATTATGACGGTCCAGATCAACATTATCGAATTTAGACTGTATTGATTATGACAGTCCAGGATAAACATTATTGAATTTAGACTGTATTGATTATGACGGTCCAGATCAACATTATTGAATTTAGACTGTATTGATTATGAAGGTCCTGGATCAACATTATTGAATTTAGACTGTATTGATTATGACGGTCCTGGTTCAACATTATTGAATTTAGACTGTATTGATTATGATGGTCCTGGATAAACATTAGTAAATTTAGACTGTATTGATTATGATGGTCCAGGATAAACATTATTGAATTTAGACTGTATTGATTATGATGGTCCAGGATAAACATTTAATTTAGACTGTATTGATTATGATGGTCCAGGATAAACATTATTGAATTTAGAATGTATTGATTATGACGGTCCAGGATAAACATTATTGAATTTAGAATGTATTGATTATGAAGGTCCAGGATAAACATTAGTGAATTTAGACTGTATTGATTATGACGGTCCAGGATCAACATTAGTAAATTTAGACTGTATTGATTATGACGGTCCAGGAGAAAAATTATTGAATTTAGACTGTATTGATTATGACGGTCCAAATCAACATTATTGAATTTAGACTGTATTGATTATGATGGTCCAGATCAACATTATTGAATTTAGACTGTATTGATTATGACGGTCCAGGATAAACATTAGTAAATTTAGACTGTATTGATTATGACGGTCCAGATCAACATTATTGAATTTAGACTGTATTGATAATGATGGTCCAGATCAACATTATTGAATTTAGACTGTATTGATTAGACTGTATTGATTATGTCAAGATGGCGCCGAGGATGGCAGCCGTGTTGCGTGCTCCGGGAAAAGTTTTTCGTATGTTTTATTAGTTTTTTTGTTGTTTTACGTGTTAGATGTTGTTAGTATAACTGTCTACGATAGAAACACGCTTTTGAACATTGGTTCCTCCGTCGCGCAACGCAAACCGGACTTTGAGTTTTTGAATGCCGGTGGATTGTTCACAGACACGGCATCAGATCTCTTTGTCTGGGTTGCGCAATCGAGGAAATGCCGCCGACGCCGAAAAAGAGCTGGCATTCTCGTCAGACTGAGACGCCGTGCTTTCCGACCTCCTCTTCCAACCATTTTACTGGCCAACGTTCAGTCACTGGATAACAAACTCTGCGAACTGCGGGCGCGCATCTCATACCAACGAGAAACAAGGGACTGCTGTGTTATTTGCCTCACAGAAACCTGGATGTCTGCTATGGTTCCAGACTCAGCCATCGAGCTCACGGGCTTCTCCGTGCATCACTCGGATAGAGCAAAGGAGCTCACAGGGAAAAGCAGAGGTGGAGGTGTTTGTTCCTATATTAACAACTCATGGTGTAATGAAAGGAACATACACTCTATTAAATCCTTCTGCTCCCCTGATCTGGAATTTCATACGCTTCTGTGTCGACCATTCTGGCTACCGAGAGAATTTACAGCGATCATAATCATGGCTGTTTACATTCCTCCTCAAGCCAACACAGACCAGGCACTCAGGGAACTATACGGGAATATAAGTGAGCAGGAACCCGCGCACCCAGATGCAGCTTTTGTTGTCACAGGGGACTTTAATAAAGCCAACTTCAGAACAATAGCTCCAAAATACTTTCAACACGTCACCATCAACACGCGTGGAGATTGTATACTCGACCATTGTTACTCCCCCTTCCGGGATGCATACAAGTCCCTCCCCCGCCCACCTTTTGGCAAATCGGATCACTCTTCCGTTCTGCTCCTGCCTGCTTATAGGCAGAAAATGAAACGAGAAGCACCCGCCCTCAGGACAGTCCAATGCTGGTCGGACCAATCGGACGCTATACTACAGGACTGTTTTGATCACGTGGACTGGGACATGTTCCGGGCAGCGTCTGATGACGACATAGAGGTGTATTCAGATACGGTCACGTGTTTCATCAGGAAGTGTATAGATGATGTAGTTCCGACCAAAACAATCCGTATCTACCCCAACCAAAAACCGTGGATTAACAGCGATGTTCGATCAGCCCTGTCAGCGCGGACATCTGCCTTTAAATCCGGAAACACTGACGATCGGAAACAAGCCAGTTACGATCTCAGGAGATCCATCAAAGCAGCTAAACGAACATATAAAAACAAAGTTGAAGAACATTTCAACAACAATAATCTAAGAAGCATGTGGCAGGGCATTAACAACATCACAGGCTTTAAAGGGTTAATAAGCCAGCTACTGTGAACATTGCCGCCTCTCTACCGGACGAGCTCAACACCTTTTATGCTCGTTTCGAAGCTGATAACACCGCCCACACAGAGAGCGCTCCCGAGGCTGCTGCAGAAGAGGTGAGTCCACTCTCCCTTTCTGTCGCGGATGTAACCCGATCCTTCAAACGGGTGAACATCCGTAAAGCCGTAGGCCCAGATGGTATACCAGGCCGTGTGCTCAAAGCATGCGCTTTCCAGCTAGCCGGGGTTTTTACAGACATTTTCAATCTGTCCCTCTCTCTGTCTGTGGTTCCCTCATGCTTCAAAAAATCCACCATTGTGCCCATACCAAAGAAAAATAAAATCACATGCTTGAATGACTGGAGGCCCGTTGCTCTGACACCCATCTTCAGCAAGTGTTTTGAGAAGCTCGTCAGAGAACACATCTGCTCTGTGCTGCCTGCTTCACTGGACCCACTACAATTTGCATACCGCAGTAACCGTTCCACAGACGATGCTATTGCCTTCACCCTGCACACTGCTCTCTCCCACCTGGAAAATAAGAACACCTATGTGAGGATGCTGTTCGTGGATTATAGTTCGGCATTTAACACCATAGTGCATGCCACACTGGTTGCGAAGCTCCAGACTCTAGGACTGAACAGATCTCTGTGCAGCTGGATCCTGGACTTCCTGACAGGCAGAAGTCAGATGGTCAGAATGGGCAACAACACATCATCTCCCCTGATCCTCAACACTGGTGCACCGCAGGGCTGCGTCCTCAGCCCACTCCTGTACTCCCTGTACACACACGACTGTACAGCAACACACAGCTCCAATGTCATCGTCAAATTTGCTGATGACACAACGGTGATAGGCCTGATCACCGACAACGATGAGACGGCCTACAGAGAGGAGGTGAGTACCCTGACTAAATGGTGTCAGGAGAACCACCTCTCACTCAACATCGACACGACCAAGGAGCTGGTGGTGGATTTCAGGAGACAGAGCAGAGAACACACACCCATCACCATCGACAAGACACCTGTGGAGCGGGTAAACAGCTTTAAGTTCCTCGGCGTTCACATCACCGAGGATCTCACATGGTCTGCTCACACAGATGCAGTGCTGAAGAAGGCACATCAGCGTCTCTTCTTCCTGAGACGGCTGAGGAAGTTTGGAACGAGCCCCAGAATCCTCAGGTCCTTCTACACCTGCACTGTGGAGAGCATCCTGACCGGCTGTATCACCGCCTGGTATGGAAACAGCACCGCTGGCAACCGCTGTGCTTTGCAAAGTGTCGTGCGAACTGCCCGCCACATTGTTGAAGGTGAGCTTCCCTCCCTCCAGGATATCTACACCAGGCGGTGTACAAGGAAAGCCCAGAGGATCATCAAGGACTCCAGCCACCCGTCCCACAGACTGCTCTCTCTGTTGCCCTCAGGGCGACGTTTCCGCAGCATCCGATCCCGCACTAGCCGACTGAGGGACAGCTTTTTCCCTCAGGCTATCAGGCTAATGAACAGTCATAAATAACTCACCTACATCCCACTCCCACTCACACAACATGCCTTGCACTGCACTTTAACACAGTTCAACTGGACTACACGCACACACTGCACTTACACAACCTATCTGCTATCACTGGACACCATACAATGCACATCCACGACATTGCATATGCATAATCTGTTGCACCTTTGCACAACTATCTGCTGCTCAACCAATCTGCTGTTAATTTATAATCTGTTGCACCTTCACATTATTACTATGTATAGACTACATGATGTATAGATAGTGTACATAATGTAGATGTGCCCATAC
This sequence comes from Oxygymnocypris stewartii, assembly GCA_003573665.1. NCBI lineage: Eukaryota > Metazoa > Chordata > Actinopteri > Cypriniformes > Cyprinidae > Oxygymnocypris > Oxygymnocypris stewartii. The sequence continues at coordinate 852,922 of QVTF01003615.1, forward strand.
GGTGTATAATGTGCAGTTGATAATTAAGTATGTCTTTATAGTACACTATGTGTACTGAGTATATGTATGTGTATTTTGCACATTGTCTTCTGTACAGTCTGTAAATATGTACTGTCCATATGTAAATTGTTGTTTTTTTCTGCACTGTCTGGAGCACGCTCGTAAGAATTTCACTCACCAAGGCACTTGTGCTGTGGTGATGTGACAATAAAAGTGATTTGATTGATTTATGACAGTCCAGGATAAACATTAGTAAATTTATACTGTATTGATTAGGATGGTCCAGATCAACATTAGTAAATTTAGTCTGTATTGATTATGATGGTCCAGATCAACAGTAGTAAATTTATACTGTATTGATTATGATGGTCCAGATCAACATTATTGAATTTAGACTGTATTGATAATGACGGTCCAGATCAACATTATTGAATTTAGACTGTATTGATTATGACGGTCCTGGATCAACATTATTGAATTTAGACTGTATTGATTATGAAGGTCCAGATCAACATTATTGAATTTAGTCTGTATTGATTACGATGGTCCAGATCAACATTATTGAATTTAGACTGTATTGATTATGATGGTCCTGGATAAACATTAGTAAATTTAGACTGTATTGATTATGAAGGTCCAGATCAACATTATTGCATTTAGACTGTATTGATTATGACGGTCCAGGATAAACATTAGTACATTTAGACTTATTGAAATTATTGTTATGATCCAGGATCAACATGCCAGCATGGAACGTTTATTTAGAAATGTCTTTACTACTTCCAGCTGCTCATTCAAACACAAAAGGGACATAAATAATGCACTCTCATAACCATATAATTTTTTTTTCAAAATATAAAGTCCATAAAGTTAGCATTGCAATAATGAATCAACATATGATATCTGAATATATAGATCATAAACAATCGCTGGGCATTATTCACAACTGATCATAAAATGCTATGAAACGGCGAACTTGTAGACCGCGTAATAGCGCAACGTTCTTAGGTTACTATGAAACAGGGCTCATATTTAATTAAATCACAGCCTTTTTAAATGTATTAATCACAAGCCATATCGCGGTTACCCCTCCCCCACCCTAAAGCTTTTAATGACCGTTAAAAAATAAAAATCGATGAATTTACTTTTTATTCACGCATGCACTCCTACGTTCATTTTACTGCGCAAAAACAGCTACTTTTGGTCACAAAGGCGAGGGAAATACTTACACATTAGCTAAACTGCACACATCTATTGAATGTAGTTGTTCAGTGTAGCATTACACTCGTATTCAATTTCATGTATTTTTTAAATGTAATAAATACACTTATAATATTACATTTTGAGTAGGAAGAAAGCTGAAAAAAAAGATATACAGAATAAATTACAGTAATAGCTGTAATTACAGCTATTACATAACGTTAGAGATACAACATTTTAACAGGAAAACGGGAACAGATCAGAAGGCAGCAGCCAATAACATTAATTTACCAATATTACACTACTATTAAGTTAGCTAACATTGGAAATATAACATCAATATCAACGTTACATTTATTATTTTGGCTTCCTCCTTCTCGGAGCGCGACCGTGGAGGGGGTCCGTGGAGACCGTCTTCTGGGGTTTTGGTTCTTTTACTTTTGTAGATAGCCCATATTATAACAAAAATATTATATATCTCTTCATTGTGTTTGGGCCCCCCTGGACGAGCGAGCATAGGTACTTGCCTAGAATGCCTATGCCTAAATCCGGCTCTGCATATACCGTCATATCGCACAGCCCTACCAGTCAGTCATACATTTCTTAGTTTACTGTCATTGTATGTAGACACATGCACTCAGGAATGTGTTTTCTTTGTAATTTTGTAGCTCATGTCTTCATCTGGTCGCTTTCTGCTTACATCTGAGCTGCAACCAAGTGACATGGCCCAGCAGTTTAGTTGTGATTCATCATCTGAAGGCAGTGTTTCTGGAGTTGATTCGGAAATTCCAGAAGATGATCCATTCAGACAGATAGGTTTTGACTCAGACATGGATTCAGTACTAATGTCAGCAGGTACAACGACAAAGGCTGAGGCACTGCTCATGGTGATGAGTCATGCAGCAAGGCATAATATAACAGGGACACAAATTCATGATTTATTAAAGCTCATAAATACTCTGTTTGGCAAAGAGGTGTTATCCAGATCAAAATATTTGTTCAATAAGGTCTTTAAAAACAACTCCAACATTGTGGAGTTCCACTTCTACTGCAAAACCTGTAACGTATACATTGGCACACAAGAAGACATACAAGACAAAAACATTGCACAGTGTGCAATCTGTAATGCTCCCATTGAAATCAGTTCCTTGAATAGTGCAAGCTTTTTATCAACATACCAATTGCACCTCAAATTCAGGCGCTGCTTGAAAATCCTCAGATTTAAAACAGCATGAACTACAGACACCAAAGGCCACAAAATGAATATGTCATCTCGGACATATATGATGGTGAAATGTATCGAAACTTGTCAAGACCAGGTGAAATTCTGTCAGATCCCAACAATTTGTCATTTAATTTCAATTCTGATGGCTCACCTGTGTACAAGTCTTCCAGATTTTCTATATGGCCCATACACCTGCATTTAAACGAGCTCCCTCCCAAAATGAGATTTCAGAATGTAGTGCTTGCAGGTCTTTGGTTTGGTACTCAAGAGCCAGTTATGTCAATTTTTCTCAGACCCTTTGTTGATCAGGCCAAAACACTGGGATCCAGAGGCGTGTCTTGGAGAAAAAATGGAACATGTGTGAACAGCAAAATTGTTGGAATATGTTGTTGTGTAGACTCAAAGGCAAGACCAGCCATGCAAAACACCACACAGTTTAATGGGTACTTTGGTTGTAGCTTCTGTTTGCATCCTGGTACTCTAGTAGAGAAACAGGTGAAGTACACTGTGACTGACACAGAATATCTTGACAGAGAAGCGAAGAAAATGCTGTCAGATATGGAGCAAGCAGTAGCACAAAACAAAAGTGTCAGAGGAGTGAAAGGTCCATCACCACTCATAAACATGCCCTATTTTGATATAGTGTGGGGCTTTGTTCCAGACTATATGCATGATGTCTTACTTGGTGTCATTAGACAGCTCACAGAGCTTCTTCTGAACAACAGTGATCAAACCCTACTACATTGGGAGTCCCAACACTATGAGGGTGCTAGAAAACAGGATCAAGGACATAAAGCCACCACACCTGATAACACGACAACCCAGACCCCTTGCAGAATTCAAGTACTGTAAAGCTTCAGTGTGGCGAGCATGGCTCTTGTTTTACAGCTTGCCAGTCCTGAATGGTGTACTTCAACCACGTTATGTGAAGCACCTAGGCCTTCTGGTATCATCAGTATTTCTACTTCTGAGTGAGAACATTACCTTCCGAGACATCAACAAAGCAGATAACATGCTTTTCGAGTTTGTGGCAAGGTTTCAGTTGCTGTATGGTGAGGCGTCTATGACATTTAATGTACACCTGCTAACTCACCTTGCAAAATCAGTGAAATTGTGGGGGCCCCTCTGGGCACACTCAGCATTTGTGTTTGAAAATGCAAATGGTGGTCTGTTGAAACTGGTGCATGGAACAAAGTGTGTAGCTCTGCAGATTGTGAACAAATTCCTGTTGCACAGAGCAATACCACTCTTTACCACAAGGTATGCAGTTAGTGAGCAAGTTAAGGAGTTCTGTTTGGAAATGACAAATGACCCAAGAGTAAAGAGTTTCACAAAATTTCAAGACACAACTGTTCTGGATAGTGGCAGAGTGACAGAGACTACTGATGATGAAAAAAGAGCCTTCATTTCTGCACAGAAACATGCACCAGATGAAATGGTAGTGCACAAGAGAATGGTGAATAAAGGACTGGTTTATACCAGCAAAAGCTATAGCCTTAGTAAGAGACGCAGAGACTGTTTTACAAAGATCAGTGATGGTGTTTATGGAGAAATCCAAAATATCGTATCCTTTCCTTCAGAAGGGGGTACAGAAATTGCTGTCCTTTTCAAAACGCTTTATACAAATGCCTCCTTTCCTTTATCACAAGGTTATGGGTTTGTGTCACATATAAGACTTGTAAGTGGAAGCCTTTTTTCGGCAGTGTGTCTGATTTCAGTAGACAGGTTAGAGCAGAAATGCATAGTTTTAAACACGGATGATCAAATGTACATTTGTGAATTTACAAATGCATATGAGAGAGACTAGTCTTCATCATAGGTGGTCATTCTGTAGCTCACTTTAAGTTGTAGTAATCTAAAGTACCAGCTACCAGCTAAAACTATGATCAGCTGCAGTTTTGAATTACTTCTCATAAACATTAGCGATGTTTGGTTCCCCTTGAGAAAACAGGATTGGTTGTTGAACAAATCTTACAATCATTATTCAGTGAATGGAGCTGGCTCAGCTGTCCACAAGTGTGTTCACATGTTAACACACTTGTAAGTGATTGTATAATGGGGGTGAGTTGTTGGTGATGATAAGCTGTTCAAAGATGATTTCTGGCCTTGAGTGCGAATGTCCTCCTAGATATTTATTCGGCCTTCTGCTGATTACTGGTCGTTGATTTGAAATGACTTTGACCCCTGTGCAGTCAACGCTGTGAGCGGTTTCGGTCTGGAGTTCACAGATGTCTGTTTCCAGATATTCGTTGAGCCTTTTCTTCAGGGTCCTTGTTCTGTCAGTGATGTAGTGTTTCTCAATGGCGTCACATGCGATGTCACACTCCAGTCTTCCTCTCAAAGGGGGTCTTAGCTTGAGGTATCCCCAGCTAAGATCTTAAGATGTTCAGTGTGTTGAAGCTGAAAGACCCTGGCTAGATGTTTTGACAGTCGACCTTGTGGGAACTGCAGTGGGATACTTCTGGTGGTGCCTGTTGAGTTAGCAGTGTTCATCCTTACCTTAAAGGGATAGTTCACTCTAAAATGAAAATTCTGTCATTAATTACTCACCCTCATGTCGTTCCAAACCCGTAAGACCTTCATTCATCTTCGGAACACAAATTAAGATATTTTTGATTAAATCCGTGAGCACTTTGACCCTCCCATAGACAGCAAGGGTACTACCACGATCAAGGCACAGAAAATTACCAAGATGATCGACAAAGTAATCCATGTGACATCAGTGGTTCAACTGTAATATTACGAAGCTACGATAATAATTTATTTGCGCAAAGAAAAAAAAAGAAAAAAGTTTATTCTAAATTTTCGTCTCTACTGCGTCACTTGTGGACGTGCGTTCTCGACAGTACCATGACACAAGCACGTGGCGGTGCTGGCGCTGACCCAGATCTGGCATGATGACGATGAACACATGCGCCGTGCCTTCTGCCTTGTGTTCACCGTCATCACTCCAGATCTGGGTCAGCGCCGGCGCCACCACGTGTTTGCGTCATGGTACTGTTGTGAACAAAGTCGTTATTTTTTTTTTCTTTGCGTAGAAAAATTATTTAAAATTATTGTTGTTTTCTTTTTCTTTCGTGCGTTCAAAAAGTAGGTATAGTTTGATATAAATCTTCCTATATTATTAGGGGGAAAAAATCGTTGAGAAAAGGGAAATTTTTCATATTATTCTTATTTGATGTTCAATATCTCATGAAAGAAATAAGGTAGGAGAAAATTTATTTTTTGGTGATGTTCCCCAACATGTGTGCTGTATGTCAAATCAAATCAAATCACTTTTATTGTCACATCACCACAGCACAAATGCCTTGGTGAGTGAAATTCTTATGAGCGTGCTCCAGACAGTGCAAAAAAAAAAATACAAAATTTACATATGGACAGTACAAATTTACAGACTGTACAGAAGACAATGTGCAAAATACACATACATATACTCAGTACACATAGTGCACTATAAAGACATACTTAGTTATCAACTACACATTATACACCGTATGGGCACATCTACATTATGTACACTATCTATACATTATGTAGTCTATACATAGTAATAATGTGAAGGTGCAACAGATTATAAATTAAAAATTAACAGCAGATGGTTGTGCAACAGATAGTTGTGCAAAGGTGCAACAGATTATACACATGCAGTGTCGTGGATGTACATTGTATGGTGTCCAGTGATAGCAGATAGGTTGTGTTAGTGCAGTGTGTGCATGTAGTCCAGTTGAACTGTGTTAAAGTGCAGTGCATGGCATGTTGTGTGAGTGGGAGTGTGATGTAGGGTGGGTAATTTCTGACTGTTCATTAGCCTGATAGCCTGAGGGAAAAAGCTGTCCCTCAGTCGGCTAGTGCGGGATCGGATGCTACGGAAACGTCGCCCTGAGGGCAACAGAGAGAGCAGTCTGTGGGACGGGTGGCTGGAGTCTTTGATAATCCTCCGAGCTTTCCTTGTACACCGCCTGGTGTAGATATCCTGGAGGGAGGGAAGCTCACCTCCAACAATGTGGCAGGCAGTTCGCATGACCCTTTGCAGAGCCCTGCGGTTGCCAGCGGTGCTGTTTCCATACCAGGCGGTGATGCAGCCGGTCAGGATGCTCTCCACAGTGCAGGTGTAGAAGGATCTGAGGATTCTGGGGCACGTTCCAAACTTCCTCAGCCGTCTCAGGAAGAAGAGACGCTGATGTGCCTTCTTCAGCACTGCATCTGTGTGAGCAGACCATGTGAGATCCTCGGTGATGTGAACTCCGAGGAACTTAAAGCTGCTCACCCGCTCCACAGGTGTCTTGTCGATGGTGATGGGTGTGTGTTCTCTGCTCTGTCTCCTGTAATCCACCACCAGCTCTTTGGTCTTGTCGATGTTGAGTGAGAGGTGGTTCTCCTGGCACCATTTAGTCAGGGTACTCACCTCCTCTCTGTAGGCCGTCTCATCGTTGTCGGTGATCAGGCCTATCACCGTTGTGTCATCAGCAAATTTGACGATGACATTGGAGCTGTGTGTAGCTGTACAGTCGTGTGTGTACAGGGAGTACAGAAGTGGGCTGAGGACGCAGCCCTGCGGTGCACCAGTGTTGAGGATCAGGGGAGATGATGTGTTGTTGCCCATTCTGACCACCTGACTTCTGCCTGTCAGGAAGTCCAGGATCCAGCTGCACAGAGATCTGTTCAGTCCTAGAGTCTGGAGCTTCGCAACCAGTGTGGCAGGCACTATGGTGTTAAATGCCGAACTATAATCCACGAACAGCATCCTCACATAGGTGTTCTTATTTTCCAGGTGGGAGAGAGCAGTGTGCAGGGTGAAGGCAATAGCATCGTCTGTGGAACGGTTACTGCGGTATGCAAATTGTAGTGGGTCCAGTGAAGCAGGCAGCACAGAGCAGATGTAGTCTCTGACAAGCTTCTCAAAACACTTGCTGAAGATGGGTGTCAGAGCAACGGGCCTCCAGTCATTCAAGCATGTGATTTTATTTTTCTTAGGTATGGGTACAATGGTGGATTTTTTGAAGCATGCGGGAACCACAGACAGAGAGAGGGACATATTGAAAATATCTGTAAAAACCCCGGCTAGCTGGAAAGCGCATGCTTTGAGCACACGGCCTGGTATACCATCTGGGCCTACGGCTTTACGGATGTTCAACCGTTTGAAGGATCGGGTTACATCCGCGACAGAAAGCGTGAGTGGACTCACCTCTTCTGCGGCAGCCGCGGCCGCGCTCTCTGTGTGTGCGGTGTTATCAGCTTCGAAACGAGCATAAAAGGTGTTGAGCTCGTCCGGTAGAGAGTTCACAGTAGCTGGTTTATTCACTTTAAAGCCTGTGATGTTGTTAATGCCCTGCCACATGCTTCTTGGATTATTGTTGTTGAAATGTTCTTCAACTTTGTTTGTATATGTTCGTTTGGCTGCTTTGATGGATCTCCTGAGATCATAACTGGCTTGTTTCTGATCGTCAGTGTTTCCGGATTTAAAGGCAGATATCCGCGCTGACAAGGCTGATCGAACATCGCTGTTAATCCACGGTTTTTGGTTGGGGTTGAAGGATTACAAATTTTATTTTAATGTTTAATTTAAATTCACTTCCTGAATAAGAAGTGTCAGGCAAATTCAGGTGCTTTAGATCGCTTCCTGACCATTTGAGCTTGAGACAGCTGGGCCTTTTTGTCTCTATGATAATGGTAAGATCAATGAGTCAGACTACTGAGAGATTCAACCTTTGTTCTGCAAATGGCTTTGTCCTGGCCAGACGTGGATTCGTTAGGTTTATTGAACCACGGGAAGTTTCCCGTAACCAACTAACGCCTCCCTCAGATGCTTGCTTTGTTTGATGTTTGTCTCCACCTCCAAAAAAGTCCCTCCTCCAATTCTGTCTATAAGATACCATGTAAGATTGTTTAAGATTGAGATTTTCGATGACTACAGATAACAAGACATGTCATAGAATAAAGAAATTCTGCTGACGATCCAATCCGAAGTCTCCTGGTCTTCTCTTCTGAGTTTTCTACACTTTAGAAGAACAGAGTTCACAACAGAATTCCCCCTTTGAGAGTTCTAATAACTCTCACAAAATACAAATTTAGACACTTAAAAGTTAATTATTGTAACTTGTAATCGTTACAGGCACATAGTACATGTTCTGTGTTGCTTATATGTAATTGCATGCTGAGACAGAAACAAAACATGCAATTAGGGTCCGTGAAGTTCTTACGGGTAATAATCTCTTCTGGTTGGAACTGTCATTTCCTCGTGAGAGGCGGGAGTCATTTGCTGTAAGAAACACTTGATACTGTGGATGCATAGATAGTACGCAAGTAGGAGAAACAACAGCAGAATTGCTATTTGCTTGATTCACAGCCAGGGTTTACCTAACAAGTTTCCGAACCATGAAGAATTATCTTCAGTCATCTGGTGTAATTTTGCTGAAAGACCAAGAATGTCTTGTTGGATTTTGTTCAAGTTCTCTGTTGGATCCATTAACCCGGTGCAGCATTCAGGACCGATAATGGTACAGGCTCCCCCTTGTGTTGCAAGAATGTAATCCAAGGCCACTCTGTTCTGTAAGATCATCATCTTGTGCGAGGCAAGAGTGTCCTTGATGTTGCCCAGGGCCAAAACCGTATCATTGGCCAATTTCTGTACTGAATCCGACAGGCTTCTGACCTGATCGAGAGCCTGCATGACACCATACGATGGGATTAATGCTCCAAGAGTTCTTGACCACCACGTTTGTACACAAGTGAGTCCTGGAATGCAGCCATCTTTGTTGGTAGAAGCTGAATTTTGTAGATGTGGAGAACTTGAGGTGGAGTGTGTATTTTCTCTGATGGCTGGTAGGACATAAACCAGGGTGCACCTGCCATTGAATTGGCTGGGTAGGATGCTGTAGACAGAAGTCCCACATAACCACAAAGTGCCAGTCGGTGGAGGAATCATACATCACTGATTTATGGCAAAAAATTTCGGTAGGGATGGGTTCCCGTAGAGACACTCTTTTAAATCATTCTCCTCTTTCTTATCTGATGTAGTAACGTACACATCGAATTCGGTTCTTCTTTCAATCACAAAGCTGCAACGTTCACGAGGAATTTCACCCAGTGTAGTCGATGCTGGAGCATGATTTTCCATGCACCAATAGAACATCCTTGGCATGAGTAGATCTGTCATAATGGGAGTAGCTGAAGTTAGGTTGCAGGATGGTAGTCCAGGAATGCAACACGAAGAAGCTGGAGGAATTGTTACGTTGTGACATGTATCCTTGTTGTATAATCCACTGGTATGATGATCGAATAAGGTACACGTATCACATTTGGAGATAGGGTGTGCCACCCATGGAATTCCTGCTCCTACTGAAGGTGCGTGCGGCATGCAAACGTTTTTTCCAGCAAACAAGGCATTTCTTGACATATTCATCAGCTCTATGAATATGTTGTTTCTGGGGTCTACACTTTGCGTGATGTCCATGATGGTTAATAGTATGAAAATCTTGATCATGTTGATGGATGACTGAAGTTCCCGTATGTGAGTCTCTGCGTTGTGTATTTTTTTTCTTTATTTATTTTTTTTCTTCTTCTTCTTCTTTTCTCTTTCTTGTGTGATAGTTGGCTCGGCAATGGGTCTAGTTGTTTTCTAGAGGTTGTGGCTTCATCCGCAGGTGAGAAGGGCGGTGCATATGGATCTCAGGACAGCCATCAAATGGTATCTGCACAGAGGAAGAAAGAAACACAAACAAGAGAGAACAACGGCACAGAGCAGTATTTGTTGTGTCTGCAAACATTAGGGTTGTATCCTCTGTTCAAAATATAGTCTGCTATTGTTGTTCCTTCTTTCCCTATTTCTCAATTCCTGCGACACCTAAAGAACAGTGAGGAAAGGATGGACTAATGGAGGGGAAAGGCCTATGAGGAAATCTTCACCGCAGGGTTGGCCCCCGAAGCCTGTTGCTTTCGGTTCTTCCCTGGGCTCCTCACTGGTTCTTGTGTCTTCCCTATCCTATCCCTGCAGGGGGAGGAACAATTCTAGACACTTCCTTGACTACCTGTCCTGTGAAGTGGGTACCTTGATCTGAGTCAATGCAATCTGTGTAGATATTTGCTACCGATCCTGAAGCTAGCGTGCATGCTCTAGTTAAGGCTACTAGCTCTGCAGCTTGAGCTGAAAAATGATCTGGAAGACGACCTGAAGCAACTACTTCAGTGGTGGAAGTTACTGCATATCCTGCTCGTCTGTTACCTTCAATAACTTGAGCTGAACCATCAACAAACAACTCCAATTCTGCGTTCTCTATGGGAGTTTCTGCTATTTCACTTGTCGCTGCATATGTACGCGTAACACAATCATGAGTCATTTCGCCTTCATCCTCTAACACAAATTCAGTCATTGCAGACATCATACATGAGGATGGGTTCGTGACTGGTGCACGCTGTATAACAATATTCGGGGCTGTGAGAGTTGCTAACTTCTCTTTTATGCTACCTTTCACAAAAATTCTTTGATCATTGTGTTGGATTACAGGGGAAAGGTAGCTACTCACAGCCCCAATAATTAGTTTTTTTCCTGGTCTTGTTGTGCTCTTAGAAGAGCCTGAACTATCTGTACCACAGTTTCAGTGGTCACTGGCGGAACTACTTCAGGGTTGTGTGCAGGCTGAGAAGGAGCAGAATTATGCATAGCATTTCTTTTACTATCTTGTAACTTCTTCCTACACTCTTTCTCCCAATGTCCTAATTTTTCACAGTATTTGCATTTGCTTTCTCTTTTAGACCATCTATTGTCTTGTTTCGTTGTGTTAAACGTAGCTGCTGCTACTCTTACTTTTGCCTTGACATCAGCATCTCTTTCCCATGTAGCTAACCTGTCTAGGTTACTTCTGAGAGTTCTGTTAGACCAAGTTAGATCTAAGAATGGTAAAGCTTTTCTGTATTCGGCTACAAGGCCATCTGACCAGATACGAACCAAGGGTCCCTTGTCATCTAGCACACTTTCAGGGTCATCAACAATTCCACTGTAGATTACAGCTGACTGACAAAATCTCTCAGTATATTCACTCACAGTTTCTTCTTTCCTTTGCACACAGGTAGTAATTCTAGACCAATCTATTTTGGGCCCTAAGATATTCTTTAGGATTTTCAAAATACCTTCTCTTAAATCACCCTTACTGGCATTTCGCAGTTCAGAAGTGACAGCAGATTCAAAACTGTTGAATTCAGATTCAGTTAGTATTTGTGACTGCGTGACTTCTGCCAACGACATGTCATAAAGACGCATTTTACTGATCAATGTTCTTCTAAATTCAGAAAAATGTGTGTGTGCTGACGGTAAACTCTGAGATAGTCTCTCTATATCTTTAGGACATAAAGCTTTGGCAGCAGTTTGTATTTGCACAACAGAAGAATTGAGAGGAACACCATCAGTGTCCTCAATCCCCTGAGATCTTCTTCTAGCCCCACACACATGGACCGAATTTACAGGCACATCAGTTACTGATTGGAGAGCTACATCTGTTTCAAAGAACGCTTGTAAATCAGGGTAAATGTTATCAGGCTGACTTACTTCCACATCAGTTTTTGCTGCAACTTTCTTGAGGTTCAATTTCTTAGTCAAAGTGGATACTCTCGCACGGAGTTCATTGTTCTGTTTCTCTAGCTCTGCGTTACGCTGAGACTGTTGTGTCGCTAGCGTTACACTGAATTCCCTGTGACAACAGATAATGCCTCTCACATTGTTCTTACGAATACTTGCTCCTAGTACCTTTTTACACTCATCTACTGACCAAGTCTTGTCTGGATGAATCTCATATTTCTGCGTTAGTTCTAGTCTAACTTTTTCAGTGACTATTAGGTCCATTTGTTCCCCTAACAGCGTTTTGAATTCACTATCTGACCACAAAGGAGTCGCAAGACCACTCTTTTCTGTGGTTGGAATCAGTCTAGCATTCCTTCTAACCATTTTGTAAGTTTCTTCGGTACCACACAAACAAAACAAACAAAAAACAAAACAAAAAACTTCTCTGATCAACATCTGATGTACACTTGTTAAAAAAAAAAAAAAAAAAGCTTAACTATTGTTAACGTTCCAAATTACCAACACTTCACACTTAACTTCCCTGCCTACAAAATAAAACAGGATAAAACTAAATTATTAGCACGAAATGCTAACCTTCCCTGCCTGAAACAGAGGGTAACTCATTTTTAGCACGTAATGCCAAAATCTTCCCTGCCTGAAACAGAGGATACTTTAGTTAAACAAACCCTACAGATGTATGTTAACTCTTCTCTGACGGCACAGAGGATACACTGGTCTTAGGTTCTTTTGGATTAGAGACAACACTCACCACAACCCTTGGTTGAGAGAAAAATTCAGTCTGGGAATCCTTGTTCAGCTTGAAGTTTCGCTGGATTCCAAAAGATGCAGATCTTTGTTTGAGCTTGAAGTTTTTCAGGTGAGGAAGCTGGAACTCTATCCGGGTCACGGCACCATCTGTTGTGAACTCTGTTCTTCTAAAGTGTAGAAAACTCCGAAGAGAAGACCAGGAGACTTCGGATTGGATCGTCAGCAGAATTTCTTTATTCTATGACATGTCTTGTTATCTGTAGTCATCGAAAATCTCAATCTTAAACAATCTTACATGGTATCTTATAGACAGAATTGGAGGAGGGACTTTTTTGGAGGTGGAGACAAACATCAAACAAAGCAAGCATCTGAGGGAGGCGTTAGTTGGTTACGGGAAACTTCCCGTGGTTCAATAAACCTAACGAATCCACGTCTGGCCAGGACAAAGCCATTTGCAGAACAAAGGTTGAATCTCTCAGTAGTCTGACTCATTGATCTTACCATTATCATAGAGACAAAAAGGCCCAGCTGTCTCAAGCTCAAATGGTCAGGAAGCGATCTAAAGCACCTGAATTTGCCTGACACTTCTTATTCAGGAAGTGAATTTAAATTAAACATTAAAATAAAATTTGTAATCCTTCAGGGTAGATACGGATTGTTTTTGTCGGCACAACGTCCTCTATACACTTCCTGATGAAAAGCGTGGTGAATAAAACCGTGGTGATATCATGAAGTAATCAAAAGTTGCAGCGTTTGGAAACATGGTAGCCTTTCTCTTAGCCCTTTACAGTTTTGAAATTGAAGTAATGTCTCACTCAAGTTTAGGCAAAACCCCAAACAATTATACTTGTTTTATTCTACTCGATGAGACCTTTCTAATGACATATGACACATGACTATCTGAGCTGTATGATGTTTCTGACATATTAGAGTACATGGCACAATTTTTTTTTTTTTTTAATTATGAACAAAAAATATATATTTATCCGAAAATAACTCAGCACTACTTAGGAGTTAATCAAAGTGGCCAAATGCATTGTAAAGGTCAGACCCCGAGCTTTCAAATGACGCCTATTTTGTGTTGATCAAGGCATTGCTTTTGAAAAATATGATTAGAATTTTTTTCCCGTCGGCAGTACACTTCGGTTTTGACTGACTAGGCATCACTGGTTAGGAGTTGATCAAAATGGTGGGATGCTCTCGAAAGCTGAATTTCTAAGCTTTAAACTAGCTTATACCTAATTATTATAAAAAAATCTATTAAAAAAAAGATAAAATAGACAGAAACATTCTAGGTTTTACATTTTGCTTGCCAAGTTTTCAATTGAGCTCTCCAACGGATTTATTCAATACACACGAAAGATGCAATGGATTGTTTTGACTCATTTCAATCGTAAGAATCTGCTGTAAATAATGATATGCCATTTTCCACGATCGGAGCATGTTTCATGAAATAATCCATATTACATTGTGCGCATTTGGAGTTTTACGTGCTATATTATGTGCGACAACAAATATCTAGATCTAAATGACAGATTTTGGTATGATTGGGCTCATTGAAATCGTGAGAATTTTCAATGCCATTCAATGACATGCCATTTTCTACCATGTATAATGATTTGTTTTAATAAATAAATAAAAAACAAACATTTAGTAATTTATGATTTTTTTTTTTTTTATATATATCAGCAAATAACTCGGCACTACTTTGGAGTTAATCAAAGTGCATGCTACATGCATCGTAAAGCTCAGACTCTAAGCTTTCAATTGATATCCATGTTTTTTGTTGTTGATCAAGGTAGTGGTTTGAAAAATATGATTAGTAATATTTTCGTGGAGGGGGGCGTCCCGCCTGCGATACACTTTGGTTTAGAGAGACTGCTCAGCGCTTGTTAAGAGTTGATCAAAATATGTTCATTAAAAATTACATTCATTACAAAGCTGAGATTCTAAGCTTTAAAATGATACCTTGTTTGTGTTATTCCATTTAGGGTTTGCTTATAAATTTGATTTTAATCGGCCACAATGCAACCTATAGCAACGATCCAGGCCTGCAACGGCGGGGGTTGATGAATGTGTGTGTGTGTGTGTCCCACATGATATGCTGTTTATTTTTATTTGATATTTAAATTTATGTTATGGTTATTGTTATTGACTAGTAGTCATCTGCAAATGCTGATATATATTGGAAATAATTCACTCAGGGTCAATTTTAAGTGAGCAGTTTCCTTTATAGAAGTGTTGTCATTGATACATTGGATACTGATACTGTATATAATCTATTTTGTTACCTTTTTACACCCTATTTATTTATTTATTGACCTATTTCTATTTTTCTATTTATTTACATTTATATATTTATTGAGATTTTACTATTTATTTATGTATTTATTTTGATAATACAAATGTATAGTTTTTATACTTACCTGGATTCACCATACTTACCTGTAGGCTTAGCTTGTAAATATTAGTAATACCAGAGGTGTTTAATAGTTTATAATACTAGTCGAGAGACATATCACCATAACCCGGTGCTCCACCCTAACAGAACTTGAGAGCCGTAACTCGAGAGGGCAGGGGGCGTTAAACACCAGAGGTGTTTAAAGTGTTAATGAGACCTTGCTGGTTAACCAGCATCACCAGCAAGACCAGGCTGGAAGACCAGCATTGTCTTGCTGGTCCACCAGCTAAACCAGCACCAAACCAGCATAGACCAGCATAAACCAGCATGGGAATTATGCTGGTCTATGCTGGTTTTTCCAGCAGGGCATTTGCAGCTCAATGAGTGCGTTTACATGCACCCCCTTATTGCGATTATGATTAGATTTTGGAAATATTGTGATTAAACTTTACTTCATGTAAACGCAATACTTTGATCTAAATAATACAATTAAACTCATAATCGCAGCAAGCATAATCGTTTTAACATAGGTGGCATACGCCAATTTTTATCGAAATATACAGGCATGTAAACACCTTAATCACAGTATTGCAGCTCTGACCAAAGTGCGCATGCGCTCGTGACATACATGAATGACGTGACACGCACCTGTAATAATACACAGATTAGAAACGATGGAGGGGAAGAAAGCATCGCATTTCTGGGGAAAACACAACTTGCTGCCACCAGTCTCTGTTCCTTACCCTCATCCAGAAACGGTTAGTGGAACACGATGGAAGCGTAGGCAAACAAATTACATTTCTACGGCGCTGAAAAAGCGTTGAATACAACTATGGCTGGATGATATGCCTGAATAAAAAAAAAGATATTTGGAAATGTGACTTAATGTACTACAAAATTAAGTGCAAATTTAAATACAATTTTTACATTAAAGTTAAAACGGTGGATTCAATTTGAAGACTATTTAATTCATTTTAATATATGAATTTTTAGCACTTGCAGACATACTTGCGTATTACTTTGAAACCCTTCATATAAAGCATGTTTCATGTTTGGAACAAATTTGATTATGCACTTTCCACACAACAGCAGACTCTGTGCCCCCTATTCTTAAGATGTGCTTGTAATAAACTACTATATATTGATATTGCCTCATTCTATACTGTGTGTGTGTGTGTGTGTATATATATATATATCTCAATCATACTGTCACGGTGCTGCACGGGGGATCCAGAGACGAGGAGTATAACAAACAGGGTATTTAATGTAGAACAGACGGAGGAGACACAGGAACACAGGTAAGGACATCCATACAGACTTTAGACATTAACAATAATCCACAGGAAACATGGGGCATAACAGAGTATATATCGGGAGACATAACTGGAAACACCTGGGACATAATCAAGACACAGACGGAGACTAATTAACTAATGATAGGGAACAGGAAGGACCATATAAGGGTGAGGAAACAAAGGCAGAGGAAGACAAAGTCTGACACATACAAACTCAAAAGAGTTTTTATTCAATATACAAGGTAACAAATCTGTACGAGTTTCTTTCTTCTGAAGAATAAATTTGCTTAATTATATAGTTGACGGTAGCCATTGACCATTGACAGGACAGAGGTAGGTAGGCTGCATATAAAGAAATATATATATATATATCTGTAAAAGTCATACAAATATATCCATTTTACAGTCAGAAGTGGGGCGAGCCACGAGAGAGCAAGTGCGCTATATCTGTGTTTTTTCTTGCCCACTGTTTGCAGTTTTATAAATGGTTTCTACAGCTAAACATTAAAGTTCCGTCTTTCAGACAGAATCTCACACTTTCATTTGTAGTTCTTAATACTTTCAACACATCATTGGACAACATATTTTTAAATATGTATTTCATCAAGAAATCAACTCTTAACTCCTTTGGCATGTAAATTTGCATTTTTATAGACAGCCGTGTGATGCAAGGACTCTTATTTTGGTGTAGTGGTATGACGTCATAGGGCTGCGCCGCTCTCCGGCATCTGTTGTGATTCAGCTAAAGAAAGGTTTGTGATTTAAAGTGTTTAAATCAATGCAGCCAGTTCAGGCAAGTAAGGCTTAATTAATGATGAATTAAACATTGGGATACTTTATCTATCATTAAAAAACATCATTTTTATGAGTAAGCAGAGTAACAGAAAGGTGCATCTCATTTCGCTTCATAGTGAATCAGTTAATTGCGATGAGTCCCTGACAAGAAGTGATGAGAGAAACTGAGCTCCATGAAACTCAGAGTGAATTGAATCAATTGCTTCCAAAATTATTCAGTGATTCAAAGCGCACATGCAACTGATAGAAACATTTAATTACAAAGCAGTAGCATTTTTTCCTTGTTAAAATATAATAAGTATTACATGAACAGGGCCCGTATTTATCAAGCTTCTCAAAGTGCCATTTTTGTCTTAAGTGCTGAGAATTCATGAAATGTACTCCTACTTTCAAACTTAAGTATGATATAAAAGCAAGTTATCACATTTCTTAAAGCTAAGAATCACTCTTACTCTCCCAGTTATTTAAGACAGATGGAGAGGTCTCTCCAGTGGTTAGGAGTTGCCAGCAGGGGCTTGTGATGGCGCTGAGGAGAAAGAGACATTCCAGAGGAAGAATCTTCTTGAAATGTTTGGCGACGAGCACTTAATCAAATGGTTACATTTTCTCAGTTATCTAAAACGAGCTAAGAACATTTACATTACCAAAGAACATAACTGACTTCAGTCTGGCTTGAGTGTAATGCAATCTACACTGTGTGATGAATAAATCTCTTAATCCCTTATTTACACTGCATGTGTCTGCAGTGCGTTATATATCCACGGCCACCGGGGTGATCCGCCGCGCCGTGGCAAGTTCCTGAAGCGGCTCTCCGCGCTGCATCACTAAAGATAGGCACATAGACTATTTTTGACGGATAATAATCGTCTCGCTGTCGTCAAAGACATCAGCAACAGGGGTTATCTTTGTCTATCGTCGTTACACTATACTATTGTCTATCTGCACCCTAAATTGAGTTGTGATGATGCTTCGTTTCCTTGCCATAATGTATTCTCTTGAAAATAATTTATTGTCATATGTGTGTTGAATGAAAAGTCTATTTAGAATTTAACCATTCAGTTTGAATTTATCTGAGAATATTCTTAATTAAAGAAATCTATTCAGTGATTGATCCATGCGTATGTCATCATCCAAAATCAGGTTTGTGGCACAGCATGTGTTGTGAATCATCTCTAAGACTGACACTCAAGATTTAGTCCTACACTTCGCTTAAATTATGACTAACTTTTAAGTACAGCTTTGAGCCAAGAATTTTTTTCACTTAAGTCAATTCTTAGCAGTGTTCTTGCAAGTAATTCTTAGAAGCTTGATTAAAGGGTGCCAACTTTAGAAAATGGCAATTGTGATTCTTTATAGGAAATTAAGAGAGAATAAGAGATGCCCAAAATATTTCTACTTTACCACATTTGATTATGATATGTATTTCACAGTATACTTAACCTCGGCTTACTATTTTAGCTAAAAATCTGGAGAAATTCTGTTTGTTCATGAAAAATACTTCAGCGTTAGAATAATCTCTCTGCTGGTTCAGAAACATCTGCAGCATTTTAATTACATGGTTGTGAAAATAAAACTAAAATAACCTGCAGGGAATATTCTGAGAAGGTTCTCTTTAGGATACAAAAAGAAACATACAGGGAATGTTCCTAGAATGTTTGTATTTGATTCCCAAAAATATCCAAATGGGAACCATAGGGGGAACATTCTGTGTTTGTTGGGTATGGCGTATTGTCTGTGAATAAGAGACAAACTGTATTCCATATGTCTTTCATTTGAAACTCTTCTGTAATGCCTTAAATACGAGACGATTCTGGATTATACGGAACGGTTGGCAACCCTAACCGAATACCAAATGTAAAATATTAATGCTGTGTTGTTTTGTGTCTAATCAGGTCATTTAAGGCCATTAACTATGATTCAGTGCAATAACTAGGGAGCTGATTGAGAAGCGCTTGAATATTCATTTTTGGATAATTTTTATTTCTGTTAATTATTCTCATCTCAAACAGGACTAAGTGTCCAGTTGCTGCTGGAGCGACTGGGATCCACGTGACACACTTGTAAAGATGGCGTTTATTAAAGAGGAGAGTGAAGACATGAGGATTGAAGAAACTTTCAGAGTCAAACATGAAGATACTGAGATACAAACAGGTTGGTTTCATTCTCAAATCTGGACTCACTCATTTGATCCTTTTTAAATGTCCAGCTCTACAGAAATGAATTATATTTCTGAAGAATGTCATATGGTTTTATTTGACATGAAGTGGGTCCTCATGTTGCCCAGACAAATACCGGACAAAAACACACAAAATGTCACAGATCAAAATGACCATTTTTGTAGAGTGACTTAAACAATCTTAACCCTCTGGTTGTGTTCGGACTCCTGTCACACCTGTGGTGTTCCCGGTCAAAAATGTCCGGACTCCGATCAATTGCTTATAAATCTGTCATTATGCTATATTATCACCAAATATTGGATTCAATCTTTTTGTCAACTTGTCTTCTTTTATTTAGGACAGGTTTTGTGTTTCTATTTGCATCTGATTAATCTTTAGCGTAATTTATCCGAAAGTAGGCACCTCATTTTTTTAGTGAAAAAAGCATTTTTTATGAATAATTTTCACAATATGAGATAAACAGTGCAAATTTTCATAATTTTTTAACTCATATTGTGAATATTATTTAGAAAAAATTATTTTTTTTCACTCAAAAACCGAGGTACCTACTCTCAGATAAATGAGGCCTATGATTAATCAGATGCAAATAGAAACACAAAACCAGTCCTAAATGAACGAAAACAAGTTGACAAAAAGATTGAATTTTGGGTGCGCCAAGAATGACCAGGGCATTTAAATATTGCGGTAAAAATTGCTGTTAAAAAGAGTATACATAAGGGATAATGCACGGCTAGCCAACCTGTTCTAGTTGTGATTTAAAAAAAATATAATTATACACAACATGAATGCAAGGACCACCTGATGTGAAGTTCACAGTTGCGTGTGTGAATTAGCCTACCTGCATCTGCGCGTCACTACAAACAATGAAGATTTGAGTTTAGTTATTTAAACGGTCATTTTACCCCCTCTTTTCTGATTAATATAATGTAGCGATCCAGTATCTAATCTATTTTATTAATGAAAGTCTGGACAGCGTTGACAAGTTTCTGTCCTCTTAAATGTTTGTGTGGGCAGCTCGATCTCACAAACCAAAAAGGGGGGGTCATTCACCCCTCTTTGGAATGTGTTTGAAGTCTGAGGATACCAGAGTTGATCTGTTTAGCCTCTTCTTGATAGTGGGGGGACAACCATTGGCAACTTAGCACCCATATAAAGGTAGAATATGTGGGGCCAGGTCTGTGAGTTATATGCAAATGTCAAAAGGCTAAAAGGGTCTCTTAAGACAAAGTCCCAACGACCATCAAGGTTTCAAGGTTTTGTTTATTTGTCACATACTCAATTATACAGAATATAATCAGTAGTGAAATGTAAATCAGGTCAGGTCCGCTCAATGGAAAGTGCAAAAATATATAAATATAAATATATGTTAAAAAATAAAAATAAGAGAAAATAAAGAGTAAAATGTGCAATAAAATGTGCAAAACAGTATACTGAGGACTTAATAAATAGTAATATAAACAGGGATATGCAAACCGGTTGTACCGGGTCTATACATGCAGCAGCAATACGGATGATGAGAATAGTGATTTTTTTACAGTTAATAAATTGAGTCTTGTAAATGTTATGAAACTGAGTTTGTGTTAAGGTGCCTGATGGCCTGAGGGAAGAAGCTCCTCCTAAGTCTCTCAGTTTTTGCCATCATGCTCCTGAAGCGCTTGCCAGATGGCAGTAACATGAAGAGACGGTTACCGAGGTGATTTGAGTCCTTGATTTTTTTAGCAGCTCTGCTTTTGCAGCGTTTGAGGTAGATCTCCTGCAGAGAGGGGACAGCAGACCCTGAGATGCGCTCAGCTAAGCGCACAACTCTCTGCAGAGCTTTGCAGTCCTGATTTGATGAGTTACCATGCCACACCGAGTGAGTACACTTTCTATGGCCCCTGAATAGAACGTTTTCAGGATAACTGGTGAGACCCTGAATTTCCTCAGCTGTCGCAGATGGTACAGTCTTTGCCTGGCTTTCTTGACCTGTGTTTGAGTGTGTGCAGTCAAAGTCAGGACATAGGGGATTTACTTGGAAGCCCTAATCATCTCTGACTTTAAGAGAAACCGCCAATGAAATTGGCTAGTGGATTTTGCATACCTGAGCCACTGATCTCATCGTGAGGTTCCTGAAGGGTGCCAGGAGGATGAATCCCTCCAGGTCACCCCTTATCCCCACTTGGGACCTCTCTATCGTCCTGGCTGGAATACAGATGGGCCCCTTTGAGCCGCTGGACTCAGTCGAGCTGAAATTCCTGTCTGCTAAGACAGTGCTCCTGACCGCGCTCACTTCCATCAAAAGGGTCGAAGACCTCCAAGCGTTTTTGGTAAGTGAAGAGTGCCTTGTGTTCGGGCCGGCCTACTCTCATGTTGTCTTGAGACCCCGGCCTGGATACGTGCCCAAGGTTCCCACCACGCCCTTCCGCGATCAGGTGGTGAACCGCTAAGCACTGCCCTCGGAAGAGGCAGATCAAGCCTTAGCCTTGCTGTGTCCTGTAAGAGCATTGCGCACATACGTGGACCGCACCCGGAGCTTTAGAAGCTCTGAGCAGCTCTTTGTCTGCCACGGAGGTCAGCAAAAAGGGAAGGCTGTCTCCAAACAGATGTCTTACGTCAGGGCCAGTACTGGTGTTAGCTCGCCCGGGTCTCCGGTCAGCCCCTGTACTGGGCTAGGTGTCCGTAT
Organism: Oxygymnocypris stewartii; assembly: GCA_003573665.1. Taxonomy (NCBI): domain Eukaryota; kingdom Metazoa; phylum Chordata; class Actinopteri; order Cypriniformes; family Cyprinidae; genus Oxygymnocypris; species Oxygymnocypris stewartii. The sequence continues at coordinate 874,998 of QVTF01003615.1, forward strand.
GGCCTGATTCCCCTTCAGGTAATCCCATATGTGTATTCTTCCAAGGTAATGTTTCCCTCATGGTAAACCTGTGTCTTCTCTTTGACAGAGCTATCTGTCAGGTTCTGCTGGCAGCTCTCCTCCCTACACCTAGATACAATCTGCCCCAGAGTCCAGTCGTATGTAGTACTGCCCCAGTCCATATCAGTGTCTCCACATGTTACCTCCCTTCGGGCAGGATGTGGCCTCCGTAGCGCCCTTCTCCGGAAGGCTAGCTTCCCTGTCATTACTGCCAAGTTGTAACAACAAATAGGAAAGACTTGAAGCCATCTTTCACTGAAGGTCGAAATCCCTTCTGATTTCTGTGGGGAAAGGAACAGCGGCTTGGCTATCTCCAGCAGCGATGTACTCCGTGGTCCCTGCGGGCACCAAGGTTAGCAAATTTGGGCTGGGGCGATGGGAAGGTTGCAACCTCTTGCATGACATTTGTCTGTCACGCGCTCGTTTGTCAGCATCTACATGCCACAAGATTGTGACGGGGTTCAGCTTGTGGCGCTTTTCATAGGACCCCTATTTCGTCACGACATAACTCGTAGTGACCGACAGATAGGGAACGTCTGGGTTATGTACGTAACCCCCATTCCCTGATAGAGGGAACAGAGACGTTATGTCCCCATGCCACAATCTTGAACCATCGCTGGTTGCCAGGGACTCGTTCTCGGCTCCTCAGCGTAAAACCTAATGAGTGGATGCACCTGTTGCCCTTTTATACCCGTATGCACGGGGAGTGGCTCAGGTATGCAAAATCCACTAGCCAATTTCATTGGCAATTTCTCTTAAAGTCAGAGATGATTGGGGCTTTCACGTAAATTCCCTATGTCGTCACGATTCAATAAGGAGGTTTCCCATCACAGGGTAATTCAACGCAGTTTTTGGTTTCAGAACGGCTGAATTGCATACGCTGATTTTGAGTTTAGCGTGTGGACCCTGACTATGAAATGTCATGATCAGTGGAGCTCCAAATTTACGATCCACCATGGTAACAGCACCCAACAAAAAGATGTCTATGTACTTCCGAGTCAATGCGTAAGTTTAATTCTTTATCACTGTTGTAATATCAGAGGTGAAAACTGTAAATGATTGAACTAATATTCATTATAATGGTTTCACATGGCTAAAAATAAAAATAAAATAAAAAGAATGGGGCAGCAGCTAAAAATTAAGTATAAAAACAATTCTATCAAGGTAAAGCTTTAAGCATAACATTTTTGTGGGTGTAGGCTACATGACTTTACATACATTTGACTTTAAATATCAGTGTCTATTTTCTTTTTCCACATAGTGGAAATGCTGTTTTCACATAATTAAATATTCTCTAATATGCCTACATTTTTTAATTAGAGTAATGAAATTAACAACTTGTCCTCAGTCAACAGCAAGACGAACCTGCATTGACAGATAAATAGGAGATGGTCAAGTAGGTCAACTTGAAGAATTTAATAATCAAAAAGTTAAAAAAAACAAAAACTGTAGGAAATAAAGATGACCAAATTAATTTTGAATAATTTGTGTTTATTAAGCAGCTGTGGAGGTGGTTACGGCATCTTGTACTACCCCATCATCTGGCATCCTTGCATTCCATACAGTATTCCAATTCATTTTTAGAAGGTGCGATGGTGGGAATGTGTGTCATCAATGCATCCAACCACACTGGAAATCCAGAAAGAAATTATAATTATTGGGTTACTACCAGAGGTTGCAGCAAGATGATATCATGTGAACATAATTTATCAGATTAGCCTCATTTAAACCCATTGGTACACCACTGACCTACATTCTAGTGAAACTCTGCATTTTGGTTCGTTTCAGCTGCTTTGGACCAGAGCAAACAGTGTGGTGTGAAAAGGAACCAAAACGGCTAAAAATAGCAACAATGTATAGTTTTATGCCTTTGGTCCGGACCAAAACAAGTAAACTATCGGACTTTCCTGGTGTGAATACACCATAAGTTACCTCTCTTTCAGAAATTGGCTTGGCCTACTCTGCTTTCTTGGGTTTGACAAACTGACCATTCTGAAATGAGGAAAACCTAAGTTTTGCTCATTTCAGGGTTAACAAATGGCGCTTTTTCACTGCGTGGTACGACTCGGCTCGTTACGGCACGGCTCGATTCGGGTCGGTTTACGTTTCCACCGCAGTTTAGTGCCGCTTTAGAGTGGGCAGGATTATTCACGTGTTGTTATAGTTGCGCCACCTCTACTACCGTGACATCATCGTAAACGCGCCACAAACAAACACACAACAAAGAAGCATATCGATGGAATGGTGTTCTTCATTCTCGGCATGTGGATGTTTTTACCAGCAATGGAGAGGCCTATGAGAATGCTTGGGATTTACCCCCAGCACCAGGGACTGTGGTGGCAGTGCCACGAGCTGTAGAGGAGGAGGGCAGGGATGTTTGTGCAGGTGTGCTGCGTTACTTGAATAGTTAACTATTCATGTAGAATGTTCTGTAAAGTGAATTATCAATACACTTTTGAATATTTCAAAATGTACAATGTATCCCTTGTTTTTTTATTTATGTGTTGGTTTGTATCATTATGGCATTAATCATTTGACTATTTCAAGAGGTTCATTACGTGCTCATAAAATAATACATATTTAATATAGTCCGGAGTTACACTTATTCGATCAGATTGTTTTTAATTAAAGCAAAACACCGATACAAAGGTAAAAATATAAACAAAAACATACTCTAAAAATATAGCAAGTTCAAAAGTATATACATAAGGCTTTTTCCTTTGCCGTCGCGCCATCAAGCTCTCGATGGATCCGCTCCTCGGCTATCAACGAGAGGAACGTCTGTACTTCCTCAACAGACCACGAAACAGCTATTTTTTGGTTAATACAAAAAGGTGCGTTTGTTCAAACAAAAGTTGTGTCCGATCCTTCGCTGGCTGTGCTGATTTAAATGTAGTGGGTTGGGTCTCGTTTCGCAAGTTAAGTGACACAGTAATGACGAATTTCTGATGCCAATCAGTGATCAGTAGAGTTTAGACGTCACGTTTTTGTAACGGTACGGATCACTTGGAACCTCGGCCGAGGTGGTACTAAAAAAGTACCAGGTACCAGGTACTGTACCCAGTGGAAAACCCCAACAAAAGTGAACCGTACTGAACCAGGCCGTGCCGTACCATGCAGTGGAAAAGCGCCAATACTCCGGGTTTTCACTTAACCTCCTTTTTGAAACAGGCCCCAGGTCTAACTGGGAGAAGATTATGATATCTCAATGGAATCTTCCTGGTTAAATAAAGGATACATAAAAATATTAAAATCAACAATAAAATTAATTGAATATTTTCATCGCTGATTTCTACACAAAATCTGTACTAAATGACAGCTGTGCAGTTTTGTCACGAAATGTAAAAAATATATAATTGGCATAACATTGTGAGCTCTAATGATAATGCACTCCATACTTGTGTTTGATGAAATGTCTGTTTGTTTACATAAAGTATTAGCAGTCGGATAGATATAAGAAACCGTGCTAGTGCTTATTGACATGAATGGCAGATTCAGGACTGGTCTCTAACAGTGGTTTCAATCCTGGTCCTGGGGACCCACCGCTCTGCACATTTTGTATGCTTCCCTTATCTGATACACTGAGTTGATGGAGCTCTCCCCTAATGAGCTGGTGATCTGAATCAGGTGTGTTAATGGAGACATAACAAAATGAGTGGAGCAGTGGGTCCCTAGGAACAGGAGTGACTAGTCTATAATAACATAGTTGTGTTGGAAAATGTTGGTTTTTATGTTTTAATACCTTTATCTTGGTTTTGATGTCTGATGTTTTTAACCAATAATCTGCCATTATCTTGTATTTGTCTTATTTTGCTTTAGACCTGATGGTGCTAAAAGAAGAGAGGCAAGAACTTACAAAGATAGAAGAGAACGATCAATATGAGAGACATGATTTCATGACTGTGGAAATATCCTTACCATCTGAAACAACTTCATCACAAAAAGAAGTTCAGAAGACTGAATCTAACAGTTACTTCACCTGCCATCAATGTAGAAAGAGTTTCAATGCAAAATATAAACTTAAAAACCACATGAAAGTTCATGCTGGAGAGAAGCCTTTCATATGCCAACAATGTGGAAAGAGCTTCTCGCGTAAAGAAAACCTAAAACACCACATAAAAAGCCACACTGGAGAGAAGCCTTTTACCTGCAAATTGTGTGGGAATAGCTTCACACGTAAAGGATCTCTTAAGATTCACATGGTCATTCACACTGGAGAGAAGCCGTTTCCATGTGATAAATGTGGAAAGTGTTTCAGACACAAAGCAACCCTTGTTTCACACATGAAAACCCACAATGGAGAGAAAACTTGCACCTGCAAACTCTGTGGGAAGAGCTTATCAAATAAATCAACCCTTAATGCCCACATGAGAAATCACACAGGAGAGAGACCATTCACTTGCAAATTGTGTGGGAAGAGCTTCTCACGCAAAGGATCTCTTAAGATTCACATGGTCGTTCACACTGTAGAGAAGCCATTTTCATGTGATCAGTGTGGAAAATCTTTCAGACATAAAGCAACCCTTGATTCACACAAGAAAATTCACACTGGAGAGAATCCTTACATCTGCAAACTGTGTAGGATGAGCTTCTCAAATAAATCAACCCTTAATGCCCACATGAGAAATCACACAGGAGAGAGGCCCTTCACCTGCAAAATGTGTGGGAAGAGCTTCTCAAAAAAAGGTAATCTTAAGACTCACATAATAACTCATACAGGAGAGAAGCCTTTCATGTGTGCTCAGTGTGGAAAATGTTTTACACGTGAAATAACCCTTACTCACCACATGAGGATTCACTCAAGAGAGAACTGTTTTAATTGTCATCAGTGTGGACAGAGATTCCCAGATAAGAGACACCTTAACTGGCATAAAAAAATTCATTCTCGATCTTCCACGTGCCAGGACTGTGGAATGAGTTTCCGATTTAAAGGAAACCTCAAGGTTCACATGAGAATCCACACTGGAGAGAAACCTTTCACCTGCACTCACTGTGGAAAGAGTTTCAGTCAGAATGTAAGCCTTCGGATTCACACAAGGCTTCACACTGGAGAGAAACCTTTTACCTGCAATCTGTGTAGGAAGAGCTTCACACATAAAGCACAATTTAATTTCCACAAGAAAAGTCACACTGGAGAGAAACCTTTTACCTGCAAACTGTGTGGGAATAGCTATTCATGCAAAAGATCTCTTAAGATTCACTTGGTCGTTCACACTGGAGAGAAGCCGTTTTCATGTGATCAGTGTGGATAGTGTTTCAGCCATAAAGCAACCTTTGATTCACACATGAAAAGTCACCTGTAGTAAACCTGCTAACTGTGTGGAAAGAGCTTCTCACAAAAAGGAAATCTTAAGGCTCACACGAAAACTACACGTGAAACAACTCTTACTTATAACATGAGGCATCACTCAAGAGAGAACTGTTTTAACTATCATCAGTGTGGACAGAGATTTACAGACAAGAGATGTCTTAACTGGCATGAAAATATTCATTCTCTCGAGAGATCTTTTACATGCACCGTTAAGATAAATGGTTCTAAATTTATCTAATGGTACAAGAAAAGGGTTCTTCAGCTTGTAACAACAGTAGAACCCTTTTTATAGGGTTCCATATAGAACCATCCTTTGAAAATGCTATATAGGACCTTAAAGCTGCAGTCCGTAACTTTTACCTCTTTGTCACCCTCTATGTTTGAAAACCTGGAATTACAGGTTCTTGCAGAATTATCTAGCTTGCGTGGGGGTTGTGAGTCAGTGTTCCTACACGACTCCAGCGCGGATGAATCTGTTTTGAGGTGAATGTATAGTTTTCAGTCACTACACCGGTGTGGATATTTACTGTACTTCGCAATCACAGATTCTAGCCTATGTCTTGGAATATATGACCCAAATAAGAATTGTCACCATATATTGCCATCTGAACAAGGAAGTAACAAGTCTGCCACATTTGTTCTGCTCAACTGAGGAAAAAAAGCATTACAATAAATCGTGCTACCAATGGTGATTAAATCTAAAGATCAGTTAGCTCATATCACATCTAACTGTGCAAAGTATTATCACTGTTATACTTTGTTCTCAAATTATTAATGTTAACAACATCAGCATTGCGTTTATATGAGTATAATATTAGCGTGTAGATTTCAATTTTTGTACAGTCTAATATCTAATTGTCATACCATTGAAATTCCATATTAAGAAATAATTTTAATCTAAAAAGCAAATTAATCTTCCTTCAAACTCGTTAAATTTAAAATACAAAACTTGTGTAATCCCATGTTGGCTATCTGTAATCAGAAACACATTTAAAACTGGAATATAATTAAATTTAATTCACATGTCTTTCATAAACACATAATCCTTTCTGGATTACAATCCGCCATCAAAATTATAAGTTTAATTATTCTCGCTGCTGTGAGAAAATGTAATAAATGAGCCGCCACCTGCAGGATCCTCATGTGCTATAGCCTACTAGCTGGGAAAACTTCTTCATATTGACAGACGTGACGTAATGATGCAGTGCCATGCTTGAATTTCCCGTGGAAACCTAACCGCACCACTCAAATTAGAAAACATTATTATAAACTAACCGTTGTGAATCGGGCTAAAGTAAGATGGCAGTTTTGAACACTGGCTGTTATGTAATTTCTTAAATATTAAAAAACATTATGGACTGCAGCTTTAAAGGGAGTCATATGATGTGATTTAGTGTTTTCCTTTGTTTTTTAAATTAAAGTCTCAAACCCAAAGACATACTCTTTATAAAAGTCAAGACTTAGCCACGCCTTCCTAACCAACTAATTCCTAAGGAGTTCGTAAAAGGTTAATAAATGAGCGATCCGCATTTAACTGGCTGGCCTATTTCCTGCCCTAAGTCTCCTTATCTCAGGAGACCCCTAAAAACTAGGAGAGATTTGAGGGAAACATCCCGCCCCCCTGCAGGTCAAAGGAAATAACTTCTCTGTGTCTGCTCTAGACAAAAAAACACCCAAACTTGTGTTAACTTTATGCAAAAAGACGTTCATTTATTCCATCACTATTAGAACAAAGATACCCAGGAAGGACGTGCTTGATGTCGTTCATATGCTTGGTGTGATTATTTGGAATGTAGAATGTTTTAATCCGTGCAACAGATTTGGTGATATTATAAATGGGTAAACATGTGATGACACTTTACATAAGTATTAAACTCTAAGAATTCTCACATGGAAGATCACAGAAGAGATTTGGTATGTCCCAAAAAACATGGGCGGGGCTCCGCCCCACAAGAACAATCTGATTGGGACAGCCGCCCGTGGGTGGACCCAAATCGAGCTGCTTAAAATGAACAACAAAAGCTTTTAGCTTCAGACTTCGTCTCACTTGATGACTTGCAAAGACTTGGGCTTCGGCTCACTGAATGCGTTTTGAAGTGCCCATGACCGTAACATCTGGTCAATAATATAACAACACTACAAATACTTAGTCAAACTCCAGAAGAAACCTTGAAAGCCTGAAACTACGCGGAACTCCGAGAAGAACTCCACGGGTCATCGTCTCACAAAGAAACTAGGCAGACCGCCAATCACAAGAGGGTTTCCCCAGTGACATCACGTTACGACGTCAGCCACCGGAGATTTCCAGGAAACAAGCGGAAACACCAGCTGTTCACTCAACAGAAAGCAAGTAGACCGAAAACATCTCTATTCTTACTGAACTGATGAATTGATCTGTACGCAGAAAAGATAGCCGAGTCTCTGCTGTGATCTTCTTTTAGTTAGTTACGAGATAGCATGAGTGCTAGTTTTAAACTTTCTTCTAACGTTAACCACAAAACTCTGAATGTGTGTGTGTATGTTTGTGTTGTTTGTGTTTTATTGAGTTTAGTCCATGTATTGTAAAATAACAGTTAGCAAATAAACCTTGTTTCATTTATAAAGAATGTTGTCTTGGGCTGTGTGATTTTCTAGTTTAAACTATTTTGCCATAGATCACGTTACCTAGCTTAAATTGGATAAAGCCCTTTAGTTTGTCTTATCGTTGGACACGAAGCAAGATAAACAAAATTGTTAAAGATATACTGATGTTAATGGTCGCTGGACGAGTTGTTAGTAAAGTATAATTCATAAGTTAAAGATTAATATCACTTAAATGAAAGCAATATTGAATCTTTAGCAAATGATTCCCAAAGCTGAAATAATAGCTTCATAGATTTATTACACCTCATTCAAACACATCCCACAAATCTACATCACGGTGTGGGAAGATTTGCATAACACCGCCCAAATGTAAATAAAGGTGTAACTTTTATTCTCGCTGTAGTGTTGTTGCCGCTGCTATGTCCTGGAGACACTGTGTGTTTCGTTGTGAAAGCTAAAAATACTTTGTTTGGCCTTCCAAATGAGCACAACTAGAAATCTGTGGTTATGTTGTATTTACAACATGACAGAGTATGCACAGTGCATTTTACGGAGGATTGTTTCCTGAACCTGGGAGAGTAGTCTACAATGCAGGCTGTGCCACAAAGGCTGTTTCTATAAAGTGGGGCAATTCTAGGGTTACCATACGGGCCATTTTTATAGGACACGTTCTTGCCAGGATTTCTACATTGCCTAAAATATCCAAGTTTTGGCTTTTTTTTTTGCACTGTGCAGATTGATCACTGTATGACATTGACAAGAGCTATAGAGAGCAGAGCAGATGGTTTCTTATGCTTTTGAATAGCTCTTGTGCTACTTTGGTGTCAATTCAATGATCGGTGCGCAGCAACGCTAAAAAGTCAAACAAACAAACACGTGTTTTTGCATCGCTTTGATCGTTCTTTGTAAATCTCATCTTCTCACGCACCACGATTGGTCAATTATATACAATACCTGCATGTTATTGGTCAAACTACTTTGGATGTTTTAGACAATATAAAAATCCTGGCCTAGATGTGTCCCATATAAATGGCACATATGGCCAACCAAGGCAATTCCAACTTTGCTAGGACAGTCTGGCACTTCTGACTCACAGTCTGTAAGTACATTTTTATATTTAAAGACTTTGCTACTAATTATTCAAACGGGAGTTTTGAGCAGTGTACAGTAGTTTGTCATTTCTACGATCACAAATGCTGACATGGTTTTATGTTTACACGGTGCGACGCAACACAACACTTAAAAAGACAGTATAAGTCATTATAATCAGTAAGTATGTCCCCACTGGATGCAACAAATGCCTCATTTATAATGGGTTTTATTGTTTTAGTCTCGTCGCGCCGGTACACTGCATCACAACATGGTAAGGGGCATAACATTTGTCACACGCTTGAGGTATTTGGCCAATCCTAACACTGGATAGCTGGCCAATCAGAGCACACCGCACTTTTCAGAATGATGAGCTTTGTAAAAATTGACACATTTCAGAAAGGCAGGGCAGAGAGGAGCAACAATAATATATACAATGTGCTTTTTTTTTTACCTTAAAACGCATAAATACATTGCATTACATAAAATACACAAAATAATGTTATTTTTAGCAACATCATATGGCCCCTTTAATGGTGTTATAAATAACCTTTTTAATGGTAGTTTAGTTTAATTTATAATAGTATTGTCAGGATTGTGGACTGTTTTGCTCCCCATGTGTTCCCTGTGACCCAGTTTTTCCCTCATGTTGATTATTAATTTGATTCCAGGTGTGTCACGTCATCTTCCCCAACTATCCCATGTTTAAAAGCCCCAGACTTTCTGTTAGTGTTTGTCGGGTCTACTTTGTCATGTTTGTGTGTCTCCGGCTGTTTCCTGTGTGAATTCCCCTTGTTTGGATTATATTAAAGACTGTTGAAATTGATTCCTCGTCTCCTTGCTCCTTCCATCACAGATTGTGACAGAGGACCCGACCTAAAACTGTAACCTCTGCATCTACCCTCCGTTTTGTTTACCGTTTTTATTCAGTGTTTTTGTTTCCATTGTGTGTCCTTAGGGATCCCCTCGTCCGGCCCGAATTCCTCCTCCTCCTGCTGGAGCAGGAGGACCGAGGACCGATCTCTAGAGGACCATACAAGACTGTTCCTGCTATTAGCTAATGCCACCAGCTGCCCGGACGACGCACTCTGCGCATTCTTTAATGCAAGCCCACCGATGACGGAGAGCCATTTCCCGCCACGATCTGCGAGCCAGCGCAAAGCCGAGCGACTGAGCGGAGGATTGTCCAGGAAGTTGAGCCCAACCGTCAGATCAGGTGCGAGAGCCGGCGACAGTGCCCACCACGAGGAAGCCAATCATGGACGGTGTGAGCGCGGAGTGGATCTGATAGACTGGGACACTGATCTGAAGATCGAACTGCCCCCTCTCTTCACTCCGTCATCCCCGCTGGTCCCGTCCAGCCCTCCTTTGTCTTTGGTTCCCTTGTCCAGCCCTGAGGGGGCTTCAGATCCTCCAGTGCCCGCTCCTCGGAAGTGTCATCCAGTGTCAGCTACTCAAATGCCCGCCCTCCCACCACTCCTGCCTCCTCCACCGCTGTTGTCTGGCAGACCCCCGCTCGCTCTCAGCCCCCTATCTGTACGGTGCGAGCCCCATGGGTCTGCCATCCTACAGCATCGCGGGGGCTGGTGTATCCCTCACTGTAGAACTTTCCAGTAGGTGTAACTATTGTTATTTATATATATATATATATATATATATTATATATATATATATATATATATATATATATAACAAGCGATGGTTGTTATTACTATGTTCTGGGGTATAATTGTGTGCATTTACTGCCTTATTCCAAAAGCAGGCATATTTATGTTATATTCATACTGGGTTACAGGTTTTGTTTTATTATTATTCCTGGTCCGCACTGCGTGTCTGTATATGTTTAATTAGACGCAGCGTGCTGGCGCATCGCCTTTAAGCTTTTTTCATTCAACTGATGGTCAGGACTGGTGCGACTTGCCGGTTTACAACCTAACCCAACCAACCTAACTAACTAACCGACCAGTTGACTAACAGGCTAGCGTAGCGGTAGCATTAGGCTATCTAGTTTGTTGATGTTTATTGTGTATGTGTGCACAATAAAAGAGACGCGAGTTGTATCCGCCGTGCTTGTCCTGAAACCCTTCCAGTGGGGAGTTTATTGAGCTATAGCAGGTAGTTCAGTAAAAAACTGGACAGTTGTAAACCGTCGTCGGAGCCGTGCTAGAGAGAACACGGACCCCGAGCGGAGGAGAGCTATCGTTGACGATCAGCGCCGGGATCGGAGACCCGGATTCTGGGAATAGAAGCGGCCGTCAACAACACCATTGCAACGGATGAGCCGAAACCAAGGGCTAACGGAGAAGTTAAAGGGCTGAATAACTTCCACAACTGTGAGTAAGACTGGGTGTATAAAAAATAATAGCTGTGGGGGTAATGAAGTGACTTTGTGAACAACGCCTCTACCAACCATAACAGTTGGCAAAGACGTCTGTGTTGTTCACGGACGAGTCGATTCTTTTGCTAAGAAGTGATTTTAGTGATTCTGTTCACTGGGGAAAAAAAAGTGAAAGGAAAAAGAAGGAAAATGGCTGATAATAAACCAGATCTAGAGAATTTAAAGCGGAAACGCTCAAATGCGCAACGAAACTTTACAACACGAATAAACCGCCTTGATGTAAATGCTGGCCGTTTACGTGAAGTTGAGTTGTCGTAAGAGTTAGCGAGAATGAATGATGATTATGACAAACTCCTCGATGTCAGTAATGAATATGTAGACGCTCAGAGCCAGATAGACCCTACGGGTGACGACAGTGAGTCGCGGGACGCCCCGGCGAGGAGAGATGCCAGTGAGAAAAGGTTCCTTGAAGCTGAGAGGAAGAGCATGGAATTACTGTGGTCCAAGTTTGCAGCGCCGGACATAGATGTTTTGGTAACACAGTTCAAGTCTGCTTTGGCTCGTGCTGAGGTGCTCGGGGAAGGTAAAGTAGTGCCATGGACGCAGCAAGGGGTCGAAAGTGGTAAACTAGTTAGGAAACTCCATGAACTCAGGGAGGCGGTGTACACTTGGAGAGACTATCGGCCACAAGGAAAAGACAAATGGATGCTCTTTTTGTCATTGAGGGAGGACAAGGAGCAACTGATGGATGGGTGGACATACCGACGTGAAAATGAGGTCATGAAGAGGAACAGTACAGAACTAAAAGGCGATGACGCGGTCGGTGAGCATGTCACAACGGCTATCAACAGCCTTACAGCTGAAGATAATATCACCTTTACCCAACCAGTAACCCTTGCTATTGCTACTCCACCTGTTAACAACCGGCCTGCTGTGGTCAATCCGTCCATTAATGGGCAGGGAAACGTATATGTCACAAGCTCACCTTCATTCATGGCCACAGGCAAAGCAAGCATCTCAACCTGTGCTGCTCAAGGTGCTACATTCACTAGTCAACCTCAAAGCAGGTATGTGACAGCTACCACACAAAGTACCCCCCAACAGACTTAACAGCCCACCCTGCAGTCAAGACAGTCTGATGGTGGACTTGGTGTCAGTTTCGCCCAACCTCCGACCCTTGCCAGCACGCCACAACTGCTGAGTTTTCGTGCCGTTCCGCCCGTCGATCTCAGCATGGGACAAGGTAGTAGCATGCCATATAGCAGCCCTGGTTCACACGCCGGTGGGGATAACAGCTCTCAGTGGGTTCGACCAAAAATAAGGCTCACACCCATAAGTTTGCCTAAGTTCTCTGGGGACAGGAGGGACTATTGGCGCTGGAAGGTTGAATGGGAGAGTATCCAGGCGCAAGCGGAACCTACGGGGTCGAGGGAATGTAAGAAACTTCACTTGCTAGACAGTATAGGTGAGTCTGTGAAAAGTGAACTCAGACTGTTGCGTTGCAGAGATGCAAACGATATCTTCAGGGAATTAGAGAACCGTTATGGTGACAAAGCACAAACGGCAGAAGAGATCGTGTTGGAGCTTCAATCACGACCTGTTGTAAAGAACCACCAGCCACGAAAGACGTTAGAGTTGATTCTAGCAGTGGAGAGGGCTGCATTAGACCTCACAGATTTGGGGTGCGTGGACGCTGTACAGAATCAGCTGGTGATTCGGTCTTTGGAGAGTAAACTCCCTGATGTTATGAAAAGAGAGTAGCTCATGTGCGTGAGAAACCCTGTAAATAACGTCCACCCAGGAAACCGTTTCGACAGACTTCTGCTGTTCCTGGAAGACCAAAAATCGTTGCTCGTGAGGCCATGGCCTGCTAATGCTCCTGAGAGACCAAGCTACCGGGAGAAACCAGGAGACAGATGGAGGGAGAAGAAGTCGTTCACTAAGACTACAGCAAGTGAAGTTAAAAGAGACTCCAAGCAGTTACCATGTGCTATGTGTGGTGATGAAGAACATGGAGGTAAACTGTTTCGCTGTAAAACTTTCAGAAAGGCCAGTCTGTCGGAGAAGAAAGCTCAGGTGAAAAAGGTAAAAGCATGTTCAAAGTGCCTGGATGTTCACGGGGTCGATAATGGCTGCACTCCAAAGTTCCTCTGTCGTAAAGGAGTGTAAGAAAGGTGACACTCCAGTGGATCACCACTATTTCCTCTGCCATAAGGCATCAACAAGGATGGACGCTGCTCAGAGGGAAGGCAAAGCAGAGGAAAAGAGGGGACCTCGTGGTCCGACAGAGGAGCAAGAGGCTGTGTTCGCCGAGCTGGGACTGACTCCCCACCAGTTGGAGGCTGTCCACAGAGCTTGTACTAACAAGGCATCGTTGACAGTGTGTTCTGGCAAGAGTCTGATAGGACAGAGTGGCTTGAAAGAACATCCAGTCCTCATGATGCTTGTATCTGTCACGACAAAGAGAGGAGATAGCCTTGGAGCTTTGGTCAATCTCGCTTCTGACACAAATGACATTACACACCAAGCTGCGGAAAGGCTCGGACTGACCGGTGAACCAATCACCCTTGTCGTGTATGGAGTCGGCACGATGAAGGTGAAAGTTGATACAAAAAGGTATCTTGTGACAATAAAAGTGTGGACCTCACGAGGAACCCTGAAGTTCCACGAGATGATCTGCTACGGGATGGAAGACATTGCCAAAGTGGATCGTGTGGTGAGATCGAAGCGGCTAGAGCAGTTTTTCCCTGAAGCTAAGCCGGGTGAACTGGCCCGCCCACAGAAGGATCGATCTATTGATCAGCACTCGAGAAGGCCGGTTAGCTCCGCAAAGACTGCAAAGGGTCAGCGACCTGGTGTTGTGGGATGGTCCTCTGGGAAAAATCGTGAGTGGTGTGCATTCAGACCTCTTCGAAGAAGTGGGGGTGACCACATGGCAGTCGGAGACGCACTTCGCTCACTCAATGAGGACGGTAGCCGTCAAAGTTGAAGAACACTTCGTGGGAAGGCCAGGGTGCCATTTGGAGCAAGAAAGCAGTGTAGAAGTTCGAACGACAGCAACATGCAATAAAGAGGTCCTTGAGTGGCTAAAATGGGATGGCATCAGTGCTGCCTGTGACCCTACCTGTGGAGGGTGTCGTTGTGGTAAGTGCACACTGGGGGAAAGGAGATGTCCCTGGCTGATGAGAAAGAGCTGGTGATAACAAAAGCAGGTCTAACCTTCAGAGAGAGAGATGCCCACAGCGACCAGCCGCACTGGGATGCGAAGTACCCCTGGAAGGAAAACCCAGCCTCTCTTCCCAACAACCGTAAAGCTGTGGAAGCAACATTCCTGAGAGCTAAGAAGCAGCTCATGAAAGACCCCCTGTGGAAAGAGGCTTACATGAAGCAAGTCCACGAGATGGTGGGGAGGGGAGCTGCTGTTAAGCTCACTAAGGAAGTGATGGACAGCTGGAATGGTGCTGTGTGGTGGGTGAGCCACCTAACCGCTCCAAATCCCCACTCAGTGACTACGCCAGTGCGCCTCGTCTGGAATAGTAGCCAAGAGTTCGGAGGGGTGAGCATGAATAGCATTTTGCTCAAAGGCCCAGACGTCCTAAATCCCATCAGAGCGGTGCTCCTCAGATTCTGGGAAGGAGAACATGCAGCCATCGGAGACATCACCAAGATGTACAATTTGATATGGCTGGAAGAACAAGAGGTCCATGTACATCGATTCCTATGGAGAGACTCACCGGAGGATGAGATTGAGGATTATGCTGTCGTGAGGGTGAACATGGGGGACAAACCGGCTGGGTGCATTGCACAAGTTGCCATGCGAGAGACTGCAATGTTGCCCCAGTTCTCTGATATGAAGGAGGAAAGAAGGGTCATCGAAGAAGATTCCTACGTCCATGACCTCCTCACATCCCACAATGACCCACACTGTCTACACGAGATCCTAGGGGGAGTGGAGTATATATTGAAAGCGGGAGGTTTCTACCTCAAGCCTTGGGTCCGGTCCGGTCAAAGTGGGAGGCGGGACGGGACAGAGTCCAAGCCAGTGACTCTGACGTTGCCCAGCCAGCTAGGGGAAGAAGATAACAAAGCTCTGGGGGTTGGTTACCTCGTGCAAGAGGACGAACTCTTTGTGATGGTCTCCATCAACTTCTCCAGAAGGAAGAAGATGAGAACTGAGACTGACCTCACTGAAGGAGAAGTGGAAGTGAAGACACCAAACCCACTGACTCGTCGTGTTCTACTGAGCCAGATCGCCGGGCTGTATGACCCGATCGGTCTAGTAACACCTGTGAAACAGAAAGGAGTGATCCTTGTTAGAAGAGCCTTCCAGGAAGCTGGTAAGCTTACTAAAGACACCTGGGATGAACCTCTGTCTGACGAACTCAGAGGAAAAACAATTGAACCGTTCAAGGAGTACGCTCGTCTAAGTAGAATCACGTTCCGGAGGAGCCTCACACCCTCTGACTGGAAGGGTAAACCCTGGGGGATTACGTTTTCTGACGGGAGCTGTGAGTCCTATGGCGCGGTACTGTACTTGCGATGGGAGACGTCAGATGGTGTGGTCACCCGGCTGGTAGAGTCGAAGGCCAAGTTAACCCCCCTCAACCAGAAAGGTGACGCAGTCAAGGCTGAGGTATGCGGGACTGTCTTTGCCACACGTCTGAAGGGATACGTATTGAAGCATGGATGATTGGACGTGGAGAAGTGGTTCCATTTCATTGACAGTCAGACGGTGCTAGGAGCCATCCAAAAAGAGAGCTACGGATTCCAGACGTTCTTTGCGAACCGAGTCGGAGAGATTCAGAAGGCTGGACCCGTAACTGACTGGTGGTGGATACCAGGCGAGGTCAACATCGCTGATCTGGTCACGAGGGGGTGCTCTCCTGAACTGCTGGGTGAGAACTCTGTGTGGCAGAAAGGTCCCGAGTTCCTGTCTAATCCAGTCGAGGATTGGCCCATAAAGTCCGCTTCAGAAGTGGCAGCTGATGCTAGGGAGGTGGTGAGTAGACTCCAGAGAAAGGCCTTTGCAGCAGTCCTCACCAGAGCTCGAGCCAAGAAGTTGTTAAACCCTGACAGTCCCGGTGGTGAAGATCCAATAGTCACAGGTGGAGTTAGCAGGGCGCCAGTGCCCTCAGAAAATGGAATGAAACTGACCTTATCTGAGACCAAGGAAACGGAGAGACTGTGGGGAGCCACGCTCATAGACCAAGTGGATCCAACAAGGTGCAGTTCTCTAACTAAGCTTTGTAGAGTAGTCGGTTATGTCCGCAGAGCTGTGAAGAAGTGGTTGGCCCGTGTAGGTAGGGCCCCTATGCCAGAAAAGTGGGAGGCAGTATTGACAGTAAAGGAACGCAAGGCTGCGTTCCAAGACCTGTGCCTAGCCGCCCAGAAGGGAGTTACGTTTCCTGTGACGACGCTAAACAGACTTGTTGTCAGTAAAGATGAGGTTTCAGGGCTCCTGATATGCCATGGTAGAGTCCAGGCCATTACCCAGGGAGGGACTCTGATCCCCTACAATGCGTGGGTCAGCACCCTTCTTACGCGAGAAGCCCATAAATCTAACCACGAAGGCGTTGCTGGCACACTCCTCCGTGTGAGGTCTAAGGCATGGGTAGTGCTGGGACCAAGGATTGCCAGAAATGTAATTGACTCTTGTATGCACTGTCGTAAGACCAAAGCGAGAATGTGCAAACAGGTGATGAGTGAGCTCCCCCTCGAACGAACTGAACCAGCCGCACCCTTCGAATTTGCGTCATTGGACCTTTTCGGTCCTTACGTTGTTAAAGATACTATAAGACGTAGAACAAAGATGAAAATCTGGGGTGTGGTGTTCAGTTGTATGGCTTCGAGAGCAGTACATGCTGACATTGTAGAAGATCTATCGACGGAAGGATTCCTACATGCATACCAACGTTTCACAGCTCTCAGGGGTCACCCAAGAAAGCTCTGGTCGGATCAAGGGACCAACTTTGTGGGCGCCAGGCCAGTATTACAGGAGCTTTATGGGTTCCTAAGTAGCATTGACAAGGATCAGGTCCAGAAGAAGGCGGTATTTGTAGGAACCGACTGGATGTGGATGTTTCACCCGGCGGACTCTCCCCACAGAAATGGGGCAGCTGAGGCAGCAGTTCTCGTACTCAAGTGAGCGTTAAGCAGTGTTGGCAAAGAAGAAAACTTGACAGCACTGGAGTTCCAGACCCTCCTGTACCTGGCTGCTAACCTGTCAAATGAAAGACCAATCGGTGCCAGAGCCCAGGTACAAGATGAAACCGTGGAAGTCATCACTCCTAACTCTCTTCTGCTCGGTCGCGCAGGATCCAATGGGGACTCTCGAGGGTTTGAGTACCCAATTTACCCAGTCGTGCATCTAAGAGCAATCCAGATCGAGGTTGACAAGTTCTGGAAGCGATGGAGCCAGCTGACAGGTCCGGGCCTCTACATCCGTCAGAAGTGGCACGCGCCTGTTAGAAACGTTGCGGCAGGGGACCTAGTGTGGTTAGCTGACCAGAACGCACTGAGGGGCCAGTTCAGGCTGGGTCGAGTCGTGGAGGTGTGTCCTGATGTGAAGGGCGTTGTACGAGATGTGAGGGTGAGAACATGTCGAGGCTGTCCAGTTTTCGGCGGACAGCCTAAGAGAAACCGAGGTATGGAGTACTATCCCTCCACCATCCTCCACAGGGATGTTAGGAGGTTGGTGGTTCTGCTTCCAGTGGAGGAGCAGTAAAGGATCCCCACCATGGTGTGTTTCGGTAAAGGATCCCCACCATGGTGTGTTTCGGTAAAGGATCAATACCCTCCCCACTACCATCCTCCTGGAGGCTGGTGGTGTGTTTCGGTGAAGGAGGTCGTAATGTCACCAAGGACAATGTATGTTGTTGACGGACATTAAAATTACCTTGAAGATATAGTTATTCATGTTGTGACATAGTACGTTCATATCTATGCATGCAACGTTGTTTGCATGGTCACGGAGGAAAATTTCATATCTAGAAGTTTATCTGTTTGGTTATGGTAGCCTACTTGGATTCTAGAATCAGTAGACCAAGTGGGAGGTGTAGAACTTTCCAGTAGGTGTAACTATTGTTATTTATATATATATATATATATATATATATATATATATTAGAGGTGGGCATAGATTAATTTTTTTAATCTAGATTAATCTAGATTAATTTTGGAATTAATCTAGATTAATCTAGATTAAAATGGCTCATTTGAATTCTGCCGAAGGCATTCAGAATATGTATGCTACCCAAATAATGACTAAAAGTAAGTCTTTGAGAACGGGTTTCTCAAGCCAGGTGGCGCATTAGACCAGGGGCTCATCTCCTGTTTCCAAAATGCATCACAAACTTTAATCTCTTCCCGTCCCAATCCCACGAAAAAACTGGAGGAAAATCCCGTTCCACTCCCGGAAGAATGACTCCCATTCCCTCCCACTCCCGTGTTGTTGTTTTTTTTTAATGTTTTTTTTATAACTGTCAATTACAGTACAAATATAGTACATATCACAGCGTGCCCACCTTATTAGTTGAATAAAAACCCAAAATGTCGTTTTTGTTATTATATTGAACTGAAAGCCATCTTATGCACAGTGTTGCACAGATTAAATTTCATGTAAATCATCCATGCTAACACACACGTCTTCTATTTTTATTTTTTAGACATTTCACTCTCTATAGATATATTTTTCAAAGACGGAGTTTCTAGCTCAAGTTCACATGAGACCTAAAGCGCATCCTGTTTGCTTAAAAGCGCAACGTTTCGTTGTTATTCTGAGTGCACACAAATAAACGTAGAGTCTTTACAGATTCGAAAGATGTATTAGGCTACTTTTATCTGTATGACCAAGAATGACGGAGATTTTAAGAGCAAGTGAGCGCACCGGAGCCTGTCCTGCGCAAGCGCGCTTCCACACAAACACTTCAATAGCGCACATTTCTCTAGGTTAACATCATATTGAGCGGCCATGTAAAGTTGCTACTACATACATCTTTTAGATGAAAAGCCATATTTGAGGTTGATGAATGACAGGTGAGCGTTTGGAGTCCTGCCCGATTGTATTACCACATAGACCAGCCGTTAACAATCTGTCCATCACGGACTGCGAGCCTCTAGTTCGAAGACTCGTTCTCGCCCCCTACAGTGCAATTCGGCTAGGTATACATCCGCACTAAAATATCAGGGTGAAAGTCATCATAGCTTGCGTAGTATAGACCCAGCTCCCAACCCAACTTTGAGAATAGATTAACGGCGATATTTTTTTTATCGCCGATAAGAGTCTCGCGTTAACGCAGCACGTTAACGCCGATAACGGCCCACCACTAATATATATATATATATATATATATATGTATATATATATATATATATATATGTGTAAAACAAGAGATGGATGTTATTACTATGTTCTGGGGTATAATTGTGTGCATTTACTGCCTTATTCCAAAAGCAGGCATATTTATGTTATATTCGTACTGGGTTACAGGTTTTGTTTTATTATTATTCCTGGTCCGCACTGCGTGTCTGTATATGTTTAATTAGACGCAGCGTGCTGGCGCGTCGCCTTTAAGCTTTTTTCATTCAACTGATGGTCAGGACTGGTGCGCCTTGCCGGTTTACAACCTAACCCAACCTAACTAACTAACCGACCAGTTGACTAACAGGCTAGCGTAGCGGTAGCATTAGGCTATCTAGTTTGTTGATGTTTATTGTGTGTGTGCGCACAATAAAAGAGACGCGAGTTGTATCCGTCGTGCTTGTCCTGAAACCCTTCCAGTGGGGAGTTTATTGAGCTATAGCAGGTAGTTCAGTAAAAAACTGGACACTCACCTCCAGCCTCCTCGGCCCATAAACTTAACGGCTCCACCTCGGCTCCTAGCTCCCTCGCCTCCACCGTTACCCATCGGTCCACCAGCTCCACCGGGCTCCCTCGTCCCTCCGGCTCTGCCTTGGTTGGGCGTCGACCTGCCATCGCCTCTGGACTCCTCTGGCTGCGCCTCATCGCTAACTGTATTATTTTTTTTCAGTCAAGAGTAGTGAGTTATTTTTTCTCTTTGTGTTTTGTTGTTTTAACATTAAAGAATCAATTCTGTCATAGTGTTTTATATTAATACCATAATTTACTCACTCAAAATTTGTTTAAACCTGAGTTTCTTCTGCTTAGCATATATGCTATTTTGAAGAATGTGGAAAACCAAACAGTTGCTGGTCCAGAGTGACTTCCATAGTATTTTTTTTATATCCTACTATCAAGTGGACAAGCAACTGTTTGGTTACCCACATTCTTCAAAATATTTTCTTTTGTGTTCAGCACATGAATGAAATTGATACAGGTTTGGGACAATATAAGAGTGAGTAAATGATGACAGAAATATAATTTTAGGGTGAACTATCCCTTTAATGACAGTCGGCTGCATGTTTAGTACTGTCCCTTTAAGAGCTGCACACATCTAATATACAGGCACACATCCATTCCTCTCAGCAGTTTACTTTCATTTTAGACCTAACCAACTGAGTCTATATGAAAACCTTGTGTGTTTTGACAGTATTAGTTCTATAGATAACTTAGTTGAGTAATCAGGCGCTGTTAGACAGGCTTTTTAGCTTGTGTGTTTCGGGTGCAAAGGCTCAGAAAAAGCATACTTCAGACCAGCGCGCAAATGAAAAGCTTAATCTGCTTTAGCTTCCCATCACATGGCACATGCTGTGCAGTAATTTGTGAACGTTTAGAATGGAACTGTAGAGGTCGTACCACAACAATTATTTGCACTCGCACAAATGCTCCCAAATATATTTTGGAGTCGCACAGAATACATTTCGGGAGCATATGGTCGCAATTTCGAGCCCTGTCAATTATACAGAATATAATCAGTAGTGAAATGTAAATCAGGTCAGGTCAGCTCAATGGACCGTGCAAAATATGTAACACAAGATAATATACATAAATATAGGTCAAAAATAAAAAAATAAGACAAAAAATAAAGAATAAAATGCAATAAAATAACATTTGCAGGACAGTATAATGTTGTACAAACATAAACATGCTTAAAATTGACCTGAAACGTCATTTACAAACACATTCTGAAAAGAAACCGCAGTGCTCTGCGAGTCAAAAGAGGCCTAGAAAAAGGAGCAGTTTGAAAAATCAAAAGCACGTTCGCTCTGGAGGAAGGCAGTTTAATTGTGACCAGTGTAATAAAACATTTATTTTGCCATCACACTAACATACACCTGAAAAGTTATGCAGATGTGAAACTGCGTATATGTGTGAAATTAAAGCTGCGATAATGCAGCTGAATGTGGCCTAAATCTGATTGTCCACCTTCAAGATCAATTGGATTTTTCACAGAGTTTCAGTTGTACTTTTTTGCTGTATTTGATTGTCAATTAAATTTTGATTTGTCACAAGATGCACCTTTGTGAATATGAAATTCATCTTTGAAATTATTCGATCAGTTGAAGCTAACTGTAAATTTAATTAGTTATGAAATTCAACTATGAAGTAGGGCTGTGTGATCACGATTTTTTTTTTTTCGATTTTAATCACGATTTTGACACAAACAGACATGTTTATATGCATACAGTTATAAATGCATTCTATGTGAATTTGAAACATATTTCCAAAGGAAACCAATTAGACCTTTCCCAAAAAAGTAACATGTCTCTAGAACAGACATATGACAAAATACATATATATATATATATATATATATATAATATGTATATGTGAGTAATCAAATCCAACAAAACAAGATGCAACCAGAGCATGTGAGCGAAGTGGAGCGGTTCAATATTCCGCTTTGTGTGTGTGCAGTCGTTCACGACCAAAGCAAACGCTCAGCTAATGTTACGCTCACGCTCACTGGTAAACCGAATCCCGCTCAGATCACGCGCTCACATTAAATGTCTCCAGTAACATTAGGCCTATTTATTTTTTCCTGTTTATAGTGAAATTATTGAATAAATGTCTCAATTAAAGCAGTAGTCCGATTAGAAATGGTTATGTGTCAGAGTGAAATTGTTAATTTAAATTAGGGATGTTCATTAACCGTTAACCGACCGATAATTACCCATTAATACAACCAGTTAAACGGTTTAAATTAACTTATTTATTTTTATTAATTTATCAAAATATTTTAAAAGGTTTGCTGCATGGTTAAAATAAGCTATACACGTATTAAAAAACACGTTTTTTAGAGAGAGCAAGAGAGAAAAAAACCAAGTCGCCTATAAGTCGCATTTTATTATTTCATTCAGAAATAGGCTGACGCGAATTACAAACATTATAATAAACACTGTACACATAGCTAGGCAATTTTAGTTCCCCTCACTCCATAACAAATCCTTTCAATTAACAGTAGGCTAGAAAATAACAAGAATTAAAAATAAGAAACGACAAACCAAAACAAATTATTTTAGGCTAAAACAAAACTGAAACCAATGTTGGGTCTCTCCTTCAACACAAAATCAAATGTTCCCGTATTCGCTGTATTTAAATGCCAAAATATTATTTATCTTTTATTTACGCCTATTTCCCTCCCTTACAATATCCACATAAAACAAAATGTTTTGCATAACTTCACGGCGGTACGGTGATAACGCTAAACAGCACAGATTTGACTACATATTTAAACAGAGCAGTGTGTTTTTTCCATATGTTTAACCGGTTGTTTTTATAATGATAAATGAACAGGCTGCATTGTGAAGGTAGAATGCTTGAATGAGCGCATGCGGCGCTGAAGCAATCACTGGATTTATTCCCTTCCAACAGTGGAAGCAACTCCTCTTAGTCATGAAGATAATCGGAATTGTAAAAGGTCTGCTTTTATTTGTGTACATTCAATAATAAAATAATCTTTGCTTTTTTGTAAAAAAAGACAAAAAAAATAAAATGCAGCTTTCTGCCGTCTGCTTTAATTTCGCGCAGCACAATAATGAACAAACTCTGCATACTCTAAAAAAACACTGGGTTAAAAACAAACCAATTTGAGCTGGGTAAAAGAGTACATTTGGGGTTAATTTTACCCAGTAAATTTGACTGTTTATTTAACCCATCATTAATAGATGATTTAACTCAGCTAATGGCTTTATTCGTTTCTATTATAATATTCATATTTTTTTCTTTTTTTTTTTACTTTATGCATGAAATAATATTTACAGATTAACTTAAATCCTCTAAACTTCTGTAAAATACTCCAGACGTGATAACTTCCTTTATTTCTCATTTGCTTGATTTTATAAGCTACAGTGCCCTCCACTAATATTGGCACCCTTGATAAATATGAGCAAAGGCGGTTGTGAAAATAAATCTGCATTGTTTATCCTTTTGATCTTTCACTCAATAAATTCACAAAATTCTAACCTATCATTGAAGTAAAACAATTGAAAGTGGGGAGAAAATCTCATGATGAAATAAATATTTTTCTCCAATGAATGTTGGCCACAATTATTGGCACCCCTAGAAATTCTTATGAGTAAAATATCTCTTAAGTATATTCCCATTCATATTTACATTTTTTAGCACACCAGGGTGACCAGGAGCATGAAATTGTCCAGCCATGACTTTCTGTTCCACAGAATTATTAATATGAGGAACACAAAGGTCAAATTCCCTTTATCATCCATCACAATGAGAAAAAACAAGATTGTTGAACATCACAAAATAGAAAGTGGCTGTAAGAAAAGAGTTAAAACATTGAAAATCTCCATTCCCACCATCGGGGTAACAATTAAGAGGTTCCAATCAACTAAAAATGTTAAAAATCTGCCTGAACGAAGGACGTGTGTCTATATCGTCCTAATTAATGCTGAGGAGGAGAGTTTGAGTAGCCAAAGACTCTCCAACAATCACAGCTGGAGAATTGCAGAGATTAGTTGAGTCTTGGGGTCAGAAACCTAAAAAAAAAAAAAAATCAAACATCCCCTAAATCACCACATGTTGTTCGGGAGGGTTTCAAGAAAAATGATCCTCACTCATCCAAAAACAAACTCCAGCAAATTCTGTTGTCAGACACGACTGGAACTTCAAATGGCACTGGCTTCTATTGTCAGATGAAACTGAAAAAAATTGCTTTTTGGCAGCAACCCCACCAGATGAATTTAATACAAACAGGGATAAAAAAGTACCCCATGTCCACGGTTAAATATACTGCTGGATCATTAATGTTGTGGGCCTGTTTTTCTGCTGGAGGTCCTGGACATCTTGTTCAGATGCATGGATTCTATCAAATACCAACAGATAAAAAATCAAAATCTGACTGCCTCTGTTAGAAATCTTATAATGGGCCATGTTTTGATCTTCCAGCAGGACAACAATCCAAAACAAACATCAAAATAAACACAAAAATGGGTCACTGAGCACAAAATGAATCTTTTACCATTGCTGTCTCTGTCCTCTGACCTGAACCCTACAGAAAATGAGTGAGGTGAACTGAAGAGAAGAAGCAACGTCATGGAGCTGTGAATCTGAAGGATCTGGAGAGATTCTGTATGAAGAAAATGGTCTCTGATCGCTTGTCAGGTGTTCTCCAAACTCTTCAGGCATTATAGGAGAAAACTCAGAGCTGTTACCCTGGGAAAAGGACGTTGCAATAATTGGGTGCCAATAATTGTGGCAACATGAAATAGTGAAAGCATTTATTTCATCATGAGATGAAATCGACCACTCTGTAACTGTGTTTCCACCGTAACGGCGCTGGCTATTGCGCCCGAGCTGGAGTCGTGTTCAGCGGGAACTGATCACGGATCAGACCGCCGCCCTGCGCTTCACTCATGGACGAAATTAACTGCGATTGCCTTCACAGTTTGCCCAAAAACAAACAGCAAACCACTCTGAGGACATATTTTAACATCCAAACTATTTGTGTTCTGTA
Source organism: Oxygymnocypris stewartii (assembly GCA_003573665.1). Taxonomy (NCBI): domain Eukaryota; kingdom Metazoa; phylum Chordata; class Actinopteri; order Cypriniformes; family Cyprinidae; genus Oxygymnocypris; species Oxygymnocypris stewartii. The sequence continues at coordinate 900,253 of QVTF01003615.1, forward strand.
TCTTTATAAATATAATCGTTTATTTTATGCAAAGCATCAGACTCTTCATCATGCAATAAGACAGATGCGGGCGACGTTCGTTTAGTGATTCACACCGCGAATGTTGCTCTGCATAAATTTGAACGATATACTGCACAGAAACAATTTTATAAATAAAATAAAATGTACACAAACTACCCAAACACTGAACAAATAACCCAACAAAAATGACCCAAAAGGCTCAACCCAGCATTTAGGTGAATTAAGTTGTTCTCTGCTTGCAGAAGTGCTGCAGGTGTGTGATGTAATATGATATGATCAGGTGATCAGCCTCATGTTCTGTTGTCTGCTGCTTTTTACGCATGTGAAATTAATCCCTGAAAAACAGATGTTCGTATTTTTTACAGGTCACAGACACTTATTCTTTTTACTTTAATTCAGTTCTAATTTAAAATATTTGTCGGTTAACAGTTAGGAAAAATAACCGAAATGAACATCCCTGATTTAAATGTATAACATTTAAAATCTTAATTTAAAAACGTGTCTTGTTTTGAAGCCACTTGGAACATTTTCGTAAAAAATTAAATAACTGAAAAAGTTATTAAAACAACGCTTCATATTCAAAACACGCACATAAGATGAAATGCAGATATAGAATTTCACAAAATACTTATCAGGCCCATGAAAGCACACACAAGATGAATTATTTACATTAGATAATTATTTTGTGGCGTAAATAAAAGAAACACTTTCTAAAATTAAAATAGACCAAAACTGAGGAGTATTGCGGTCTATTAAAACCTCTGTCAATCTTCACAGGATTTTAGAATTTGCTTTTAGAGACATTAGCTTAGACAAACTATTGCTTAGCCTAATTCCACAGATTCTGGAATTAACAAATTACCAAAGGGGCACTTTGGGCTGAGCGAGCGGCGCTGAGCGTATTGAGTGAGCAGAGCGGGATCTTCAGAAAGACGCTCTTGCTCTGAAGGAAATATGATCGCTACGCTTCCCGCTCCATGTGCTCTGCATGCAACATGCATTTTTTTTGGCCACCAAGTCCTTATTCTGTTCTGAACTCATCTTCCCTGTTTCTTTAGCATACTATCTGTCTGTATGCCCGGACTGTTCTGTTGCATTCTGATTGGTTCGGATAGCATACTGCGGGAGGTTGGGGCAGGGGCGCAGAAAAAATCGTTCTATAAAGCGATTTAGAAATCGCGCAAGCTCAAATCACGATTTTATTTCGATTTCGATTAATCGCACAGCCCTACTATGAAGGCAGAAAATAGTGTCATTAGCTATGTCCCAATGGGGAGTACTTGAACACCGAAGTGCAATATAACATAAGCTCTCCCAATTCAGGATACACCCTCCGAAGACCACATTCCAAGGACGATTGCATCACCGCGGTGCGACGAAGGCTGCCATAATTAATTTCCCAGGAAAATGAAGTGTACATCTGATGGACACTTCACACCCTACCATATCCCAGAATCACTTGCGGACAGATTACCACGGTGTTTATATTCAAAGAACATGAATGATGAGAGTTCTGTGGAGAATTCACATTGAAATGCAAGTATGTGTTTTCATTTACTCAAATACTTAGCTAAACAAGTGTTAAAAGACAGTTTTTTTTACACAAAGCTCACAAACAATAAGACAACCAGTATATAAGGCAATAGTATTTCCCTTTGTTGTGTTTTTGTAGTGCTGTCATGCACGATATGTCTACAAATGTTTTAACCAAATTTGAGCACTTCAGTATATTTATATTTATATTTAACATTTATATTTTTCATAAGTGTTTCCATTTTTCTCGTTTTAGGGTTATTCTGGAGAAAATGAGCCTGCTGTTGAAGGCCTTAAAAAATACAAAGTAAGCAAGTTAATAGACACATTTTTGCTGAAATTCATTGTGCTGTTGTTGTTAACAGTCATGGTTTATTTGCTCCGCTTTAGGATTGGAAGTGTCCTGTGACAGGTGAGGGAGTGAGTGGAAGCTGATGGAGCTACTCAGAGAGGACATCAAACTCCAGAGAGGGAGAGACAGAGGATAGCAGGGAGGGACTGTTTTCCTGTGGCTCAGGGGTAGGGCATTGTGTTAGCAGCGCAATGGTCGTGGGTTCAATTCCCAGGGAACACACATATTGATAAAAAAATGTATAGCCTGAATACACTGTAAGTCGCTTTGGATAAAAGCGTCTGCTAAATGTTTTCTCTTCTTGAGAGGATAGTTAACTAATACATTATAAGTCATTCTCTATTAGAAAATAGTGGAAAAAATGGGTACCTTACAATTCTCAATATATTTTTTAAATGTCACATTGTCAACAAAACAACCTAATTTCTGTAGTTTATTTTTGTGACAAGTTAAAAAAGAAAAAAGTTGTACTTTATTCATTTTTGCAGTGTAATTAATTTATAAATGAGCCTGAGTACTTTCTGTACATTTAGTATTTTTGTTTTGCATATTCACGTGTAAATAAAAGAGAAGTAATTTGTATATTGTTAAATGTATTAATGCAGCGTATATTTTTTCATAAAACATTCTTCTATATGTAGCACCTGCGTACTCCAACGCAACACTTACTGTACTGGACCAGTTCTAGGTTCTCAAGGAGTGGGAGAAACAAATATAAAATCCGACTGGAGACCAGATATTGAGTACATAAGCCGGCACTTTACTAAGAGGCAAACTATATTATACACACAAGTTATTTAAGAAAAACCTTATAAATTTTACAACAGTAAAATCTTCTATTAGTTTTTTGTTTTGAATAAGTATAAATAGTTATAAATAATAAATAAATTAGTGCAGTGGATCCACTTGTATTGGATGATTATTAAGGCTGCAATTTTTTTTTATTAACATTTTTTCCCCTAAATGTAAGATAACAAGTTCATCAAACTCAAAATAAGCAATCACATGTTATGTCATGACATAAAACAAAGTAAAACAATATACAATCTAAATGTCTGTAGCACTTTCTATTCAGTTGTGATGTAGCTCAGTTCAATTGTGTGTAGTTCAGTTCAATTCAATATAAAAAAAAGAATAAAAAAACTGAAATAAAAAGAAAAAATGTTTCCGGGAAAAAATAGAAGAGAAAGGTTGATGTCCTGTTCAATCCGTGATCCGGTGAGTTAACCAACAATCCAGCATGTGGGATTGGTCTCTTTGCAGATGAAACTAAGTCAAGTGAAGATCAAAGCTGCAGTCTGGGTTGGCTCGCCATCTAATCTCTCAGTATCATGAATCATCTCCTTATTCGTCACAGAGGGAAAAAAACCTGAGTTACACAATAGGTCATAAAGGAATCTTGTTATTCTATCAATATAAATTGTAACAGTGAATGTTTACAAACACTGCAACCTGCAGCCTCAATATTACATTGTTCAAACAATGTGCTCAAAAATTTACATTCAACACAGTCCACAATAAAAACACATATAATGCTAAAAATCAACCATTGTCATAAATATTATCTTTTTTTAAGAATGACCAGTATTCGACCAGTATTCTTAGTTAACCATAAATTGTTGTAATATGCTTATGACTCGTGAATGTAATGCTCAGTTAACTGAAATAAACCAGGCTTGATGCCGTATGCAGGATGCAGCCTTGCGTTTGAGAAACGGCATAGATTTCCAGGAACTGGCATCACTGCTGTACACTCATGGACTTTTAATGAAATCCACTTTAACCAAATAAAGCTGAAATTTGATTTATTGTCTTTATGTTCTGTGGAGAAACTGAGATGGAATAAGATGAATGCATTGTCAAAAGGATTCAGTTTCAGTTAATAAATTAAATAGTTAAATCTCTATGCAACACACAAATTTAAATTAATTTTTTTAGAGTTTGAAGTAGCCTATCCAGAAGTTATTTCCAGTCCTGTAATTTTAATACCAAGATACTGGAGTTTATTCTTGATTGAAAATATCACAAATGTTCTTTAGTTTATCAATTTAATAATAATAATAATATACACACACAAAGTCATATGAAAAAGTTAAGACACCCCATTTAATTCCAATTTTGCAAACCTAAACCGTGCTGCCAAGGTTTTTTTTAGAGAAGATTATTTTTTTCTGGCAATCTTTTCAAACATGTCATACTGTCAATGAACTTTATAATTTCACATGTAAACTGAGGCCCGTAGAATCTGCAGCGAAGTTCATGGGTTGTCTGCCATTTCTCTGAGCATTACACAGTCTGATCTTGGGGTGAATTTGCTGGGACATCCACTCCTGGGAGGATTGGGGTCTGTTTTAATGCCTTCCACTTGAATAATCTCCCTCACTGTAGAATGATGTACTTCAATTTGTTTGGAAATGACCATATTACTCTTCCCAGATTGATGGCAGCAGCAATTGCTTCAGACTCCAGACCAGCAAACTGCCAAAACTTTTGTACTGCTTTTATAGAGGTGCTCACTAGGGATGAGCAAGTACAGCATTATCTGTATCTGTTAACCATATGAATTATCTGTATCCGTATCTGTACTCGGACTGGGCGGGGCCTAACCCGGAAGTGGGCGGAATTTAACCTGGAAGTGGGTCGGGTTGTCTTGAAATGGGCGGGGCTTTAACCGGTATGTTATTTTAAGCATGCAATTGATATGGGTTGATCAGAAATTGTTATATTTATTGCTGATTAGAAAACTATTTACATGACAGCATCAGCATTGAGCTTCAGATCAATGGTTTTGATCACGATAACAAACGAACTATATACAGAACAAGTTTTGCAACCATGAATGCGGTTGCAATTATGAAGTAAAATGTAATGAACAAGAGTTTTCATCTCAACATAACTTTCTTTTTTTAACTTTTAAGTTTTTATGATCCGTGTGATTTATTAATTTTTTTGGTTATTTTTTATTTATTTTTTTCCACACCAGGTATGTGTGTGTGTGTGTGTAGCTAATTAATGTGTAATATAGTTTTATACCACAACTACCTTTATTTTTGTTATAAAATACAGCAAGAAAGTGTCAGACACTCAGTGCGTGAAGTAAAAAAAACTGGTTAGAGCCAGCTGACGGTTTAAAAAAGAAAAAAAATCTCAGACAGGCAGAGACGCGAGTCGCATTCTACCAAGCACCACGTCTGAACAAACCCCTCGTTTACCAAAACTCTACTGGTTAATAAGTACTACAAACCAAAGTAAAAAACAAACCTGAAGCTGAAGAAACCCTAAACGTTAACGGAAAAAACCCGCGAACCTGAGTGACTGAGGGAGAGACAGAGAGCGAGCGCGCGCTGTTCTCTTCTCAGTGTTCTGTGTGTGAGTGAGCAGAGCGGGACACAGCAACACAATACATCTGTGTGTGTAGGGGAGGGGCGCTGTGACTAGCCTATCACAGAACGCAGACACAGTCAGCTACCCAATGATAATTTTTATTCAATCCGAGCACAGATATTGACTCGTATTACTCGTATGATACTCGTACTCGGCAAAAGTGCTTTATCCGTACCGGATACTCGTTTCAGCCGAGTATCCGGCTCAACTCTAGTGCTCACACTTGCTGATGATCAGTTAATCGAAGACCTGACTGCTACTTACCCTCTTAATTACATTGTTAACAGTAAAGGTGTCCTAACTTTGTCACACATGGATTTTCCATTTTGGCTTTATTTTTGTTAAATAAATAATGACAAGGTGCAAGTTATCATGTGTTATTGTTCATCTGAGGTTTTATTTTCCATATTTTAAGATCAGTCCAGGACCAGATTTCTTTTTTTATTATTATTATTATTATGTTCTGATACGGAAAAACATGACTGTGTGTGTTTATAAAATAAAATTTTATATAATTAGTGTCAAATAGCTTTTATCTTTTAATAGCTCTGCAGTTCAACCCTTAAATTCATCCTAGGTATATTTGCTTTCTAATGTAAAAATTAAATGGATTTTAGCACTTTTATTTTGGTCTCGTTATGTGACGTCATACGGCTGCGCCGCGCTCCCGCGTCTGTGATTCTGATGAAGAAAGGTGTGTGTCTTTAATCATTTAAAGTGTTTAAAACTCGTTGGAGAATTGTATATAAACTGTGAAATGTAATGCTTTATTTAGTGACATTGCAGTCCTTATATTTAATCGTTTTACCTTAAAATAATTTTGTCACTGGCAATAAGTGGTGATAGAAACGGATCTTTTCGAAAGTCCGAATCAAATGATTCACTGTTTTGAATCGCCGCACGCTGACGACTCCTGCTGCTTAAAACAGTGTAAAGGCAACGAAAACAACAAACACGTTGAACACGTTTACAAACCAACTGCAAATGTTTTCATGAAAGTGGAGTCTGTTGAATAATTTACATCTCAGTAAATATTAAATAGAAATCTTAATACAAATGTGAACCTTATGTATTGTCTTTTTTATTTATTTGAGTGCTAGTTATTGGTTTTGTTTGCAATTTAAATCCATTCACTCTGACAGACTCCCTTATCAGTGCACTGACTGCTAAACTAGAGATTTAGTTTGGATTTATTACTTTTTCTGTTAATTACTCTCTTCCTAAACAGGACAAAGTGTCCAAACACACAGAAAAACTCCTGAAGAAACAGCTGAGATCCAAGTGACACTATTATAACATGGCGTTCATTAAAGAGGAGAGTGAACACATGAAGATTGAAGAAGCATTCAAGCTTCTTCAAACAAGAAGGTTTTCATCCTCAAAGCTGAATATTTAGGGACCGAGCACCGATGGTGCGAGGACCCTATTGAATCTGCTCCGTTTATTATTAGGGACCGAGCACCGATGGTGCGAGGACCCTATTGAATCTGCTCCGTTTATTAGGGACCGAGCACCGATGGTGCGAGGACCCTATTGTATCTGTGTTGTTTATTAGGGACCGAGCACCGATGGTGCAAGGACCCTATTGTATCTGTGTTGTTTATTATTATTAGGGACCGAGCACCGATGGTGCAGAGGACCCTATTGAATCTGCTCCGTTTATTATTATTATTATTAGGGACCGAGCACCGATGGTGCAGAGGACCCTATTGAATCTGCTCCGTTTATTATTAAGGACCGAGCACCGATGGTGCGAGGACCCTATTGAATCTGCTCCGTTTATTAGGGACCGAGCACCGATGGTGCGAGGACCCTATTGTATCTGTGTTGTTTATTATTATTATTATTATTATTATTATTATTATCAGGGACCGAGCACCGATGGTGCGAGGACCCTATTGTATCTGTGTTGTTTATTATTATTAGGGACCGAGCACCGATGGTGCGAGGACCCTATTGAATCTGTTCCGTTTATTATTAGGGACCGAGCACCGATGGTGCGAGGACCCTATTGTATCTGTGTTGTTTATTATTATTATTATTATTAGGGACCGAGCACCGATGGTGCGAGGACCCTATTGTATCTGTGTTGTTTATTATTATTAGGGACCGAGCACCGATGGTGCGAGGACCCTATTGAATCTGCTCCGTTTATTATTAGGGACCGAGCACCGATGGTGCGAGGACCCTATTGTATCTGTGTTGTTTATTATTATTATTATTATTATTATTATTAGGGACCGAGCACCGATGGTGCGAGGACCCTATTGTATCTGTGTTGTTTATTATTATTAGGGACCGAGCACCGATGGTGCAGAGGACCCTATTGAATCTGCTCCGTTTATTATTATTATTATTAGGGACCGAGCACCGATGGTGCAGAGGACCCTATTGAATCTGCTCCGTTTATTATTAAGGACCGAGCACCGATGGTGCGAGGACCCTATTGAATCTGCTCCGTTTATTAGGGACCGAGCACCGATGGTGCGAGGACCCTATTGTATCTGTGTTGTTTATTATTATTATTATTATTATTAGGGACCGAGCACCGATGGTGCGAGGACCCTATTGTATCTGTGTTGTTTATTATTATTAGGGACCGAGCACCGATGGTGCAGAGGACCCTATTGAATCTGCTCCGTTTATTATTACCCTATTGTATCTGTGTTGTTTATTATTATTAGGGACCGAGCACCGATTCATCAGAGGGCGTGTCCGTGGCATCCTGTCAAATTTCGATGTTTCGCCATGAAACAGGAAGTTGTTATTACTCAGACATGCAATGTCCGATCTGCACCAAACTTCACATGTTTGATAAGACTCCTGATTTGAAGAGATCTACCTGACCATATTCAGTTATAGTAATAGCGCCACCTGCTGGCAACAGGAAGTTACATGTTTTACTCTGTAACTAACTCCTCCTAGAGATTTAATGACATCAACACATTATTTGGTCAGTCTAACCTAAAGGCCTTTGTGATGTTAAATTGCGAAGATCTAGAGTTTTCGTTAAAGGGCGTGTCCTTGGCGGCATCACAAATTTCGATATCTCGCCATGGGAATAAAAGTTGTTATAACTCAGCCATAAAATGACAGATCTGTCCCAAACTTCACATGTTTGATAAGAGCCATGGCCTGAAGACATCTCTGTGCCAATGTTTAGTTATAGACATAGCGCCACCTGCTGGCAACAGGAAATTACTTGTTTAACACTAACTTTAACATGCAATGTCCAATCTGCACCACACGTTTGATAAGAGCCATGGCCTGAAGACATCTACGTGACAATGTTTAGTTATAGACATAGCGCCACCTGCTGGCAACAGGAAATTTCTTGTTTAACACTAACTTTAACATGCAATGTCCAATCTGCACCAAACATCATATGTTTTTTAAAAGTACCGGATGAAGACATCTACATGCCAATGTTCAGTTATGGACGTTGCGCCACCAGCTGGCAGCAGGTTTGGTACATATAAATGACTTTGACGTATTCGTCTATATTTACCTTTTTAAATGCATATTGCTCACTGTTCCCTGTCTTTCTGAAGCCACCGGTCGGCGGTGAGCCGGGCGAGGTCCCTTCCATCGCTGCTTGCAGCTTTAATTAGGGACCGAGCACCGATGGTGCGAGGACCCTATTGTATCTGTGTTGTTTATTATTATTATTATTATTATTATTTTCCAAACTTAATCGCATTTTTGAGGGCCTAAACATGCTCGAAAAGTCGGGAAATTTTGCACACGCATCAGAACTGGTGGAAATTTACGTCTTATATGGGTTTTAGAAGTAGGTGTGGCAAAATGGCTCGACAGCGCCACCTATACTTTTTCAGCGGAGAGCCCTCGGGCTACGTTTCACGTACATGTATGAAAATCGGTACACTCATGTAACATAACAATACTGTGGCGAGGGGGGCGTGGTTCAGCGAAGTCTGCAGTGGGAGAAAGACTCAGGAGACAGCGGTAAGTAAGTGGGTCAAGTGCAAAATGAGGATCACCTGTGTCTGATTGCAGTAATTGGCGTGGAGACCGGATAAAAGCCACCGTGGAACGGGAGTTCAGAGAGAGAGACGGAGTGAAGACTCGGGCGCACGAGCTGCAAGAGAGAGACAGCCGGAACGAATACAGAAAGTGATCGCTGAGACAACCGAGAGAGTTGATGTGTCCGGGTGACGCAGAGTGCGCACCTGTGTGAGTTTATCTGTGTTAATAAAAACACCTGAGTCTTCACGAGCCAACCCTGTCCGCTTCCTTCCTTCCTACGAACTTTGTTACAAATACCTACAAAAAAGTATCCTGGAACGAAATCCGAAACCCAACAAGAAGTCGGTTATTTTGAATTTTCTCGTCATATTTAGTGACATTTTGGCCATTTGCAGGTGTCATACTTTAACGAACTCCTCCCAGAGATTTATTCGGATGAACACCAAAATTGATCATTGTAATCTAAAGCCCTTTGTGACGTTAAATTGCGAAGATCTAGAGTTTTCATCGGAGGGCGTGTCCGTGGCGTCCTGTCAAATTTCGATGTTTCGCCATGAAACAGGAAGTTGTTATATCTCAGGCATGCTATGTCTGATCTGCACCAAACTTCACATGTTTGATAAGACTCCTGATATGAAGAGATCTGCATGACCATATTGAGTTATAGTAATAGCGCCACCTGCTGGCAACAGGAAGTGATATGTTTTACTCTGTAACTAACTCCTCCTAGAGATTTAATGACATCAACACATTATTTGGTCAGTCTAACCTAAAGGCCTTTGTGATGTTGAATTGCGAAGATCTAGAGTTTTCGTTAAAGGGCGTGTCTATGGCGGCATGACAAAATTCGAAGTCTCGCCATGGTAATAGAAGCTGTCGTTACTCAGCCATAAAATGTTCGATTTGTCCCAAACTTCACACTTTTGATAAGAGCTATGGCCTGTAGACATCTCTGTGCCAATTTTAATTTATAGACATAGCGCCACCTGCTGGCAACAGGAAATTACTTGTTTTACACTAACTTAAACATGCAGTGTCCAATCTGCACCAAACTTCACATATTTGGTGAGAGTCCTGGCCTGAAGACATCTAAATGCCAATATTCAGATGTAATCATAGCGCCACCTGTTGACAACAGGATATGCCAGGCTTTACACTAACTCAAACATACCATGTTCAATCTGCACCAAACTTCACATGTTTGATAATAGTACTGGTTTGAAGACATCTAAGTGCCAATGTTCAGTTAAAGACATAGCGCCACCTGCTGGCAACAGGAAATTACATGTTTTACACTAACTTAAACATGCAATGTCCAATCTTCACCAAACTTCACATATTTGGTAAGAGTCCTGGCCTGAAGACAACTCAATGCCAATATTCAGATGTAGTCATAGCGCCACCTGTTGACAACAGGATATGTCAGGCTTTACACTAACTCAAACATACCATGTTTAATCTGCACTAAACTTCATATGTTTGATAAAAATATTGGTCTGAAAATATCTAAATGTCAATGTTAATTTAAAGACATAGCGCCACCTGCTGGCAACAGGAAATTACTTGTTTTACACTAACTTAAGCATTCAATGTTCAAATCTGCACCTAACTTAACATATTTGGTAAGAGTCCTGGCCTGAAGACATCTAAAGGCCAATATTCAGATGTAATCATAGCGCCACCTGTTGAAAACAGGATATGTCAGGCTTTACACTAACTCAAACATACTATGTTCAATCTGCACCAAACTTCATATGTTTGATAAAAGTGTTAGCCTGAAGACATCTACATGTTAATGTTCAGTTATGGACATAGCGCCACCAACTGGAAGCAGGTTTGGCACATTTAAATGACTTTAACATATCCCTCTATATTTGCATTTTTAAATGCATATTGCTTAACACTCCCTGTCTTTCTGAAGCCACCGGTTGGCGGTGAGCTGGGTGCGAGGTCCCTTCCATCGCTGCTTGCAGCTTTAATTATTATTATTATTCTTCTTCTCCAAACTTAATCGCATTTTAGAGGGCCTAAACATGCTCGGAAAGTCAGGAAACTTTGCACACGCATCAGAACTGGTGAAAATTTACGTCTGATATGGGTTTCAGGAGTAGGTGTGGCAAAATGGCTCGACAGCGCCACCTATAAATATTCAGCGGAGTGCGCCTCGACCTACGTTTCACGTACATGTACGAAAATCGGTACACTCATGTAACTTAACAATACCTACAAAAAAGTCTCTAGGTACGAAATCAGAAACCAAACAGGAAGTCGGCTATTTTGAATTTTCTCGTCATATTTTGTATCATTTTTGCCATTTTCAGGTGTCATACTTTAACGAACTCCTCCCAGAGATATTTCCAGATGAACACCAAAATTGGTCATTGTAATCTAAAGCCTTTTGTGATGTTAAATTGCGAAGATCTAGAGTTTTCATCAGAGGGCGTGTCCGTGGCGTCCTGTCAAATTTCGATGTTTCGCCATGAAACAGGAAGTTGTTATATCTCAGCCATGCTATGTCCGATCTACACCAAACTTCACATGTTTGATAAGACTCCTGACCTGAAGAGATCTAAGTGACCATATTCAGTTATAGTAATAGCGCCACCTGTTGGCAACAGGAAGTGACATGTTTTACTCTGTAACTAACTCCTCCTAGAGATTTAATTACATCAACATAATATTTAGGTCAGTTTAATCTAAAGGCCTTAGTGATGTTAAATTGCGAAGAGCTTGAGTTTTCGCTAATGGGCGTGTCCATGGCGGCATGACAAATTTCGATGTCTCGCCATGGGAATAAAAGTTGTTGTAACTCAGCCATGCAATAACCGATCTGCCCCAGACTTCACACGTTCGATAAGAATCCAGGCCTGAACACATCTAAATACGAATATTCCATTATAATCAGAGCGCCACCTGCTGGCCACAGGAAATTACTTGATTTACACTAACTTAAACATGCAATGTCCAATCTGGACCAAACTTCACATATTTGGTAAGACTCCTGACCTGAAGAGATCTAAGTGACCATATTCATATAAATTCATAGCGCCACCTGCTGGCAACAGGAAGTGATATGTTTTACTCAGTAACTAACTCCTCCTAGAGATTTAATGACATCAACATAATATTTAGGTCTGTTTAATCTAAAGGCCTTTGTGATGTTAAATTGTGAAGAGCTTGAGTTTTCGCTAATGGGCGTGTCCTTGGCGGCATCACAAATTTCGATGTCTCGCCATGGGAATAAAAGTTGTTGTAACTCAGCCATGCAATAACCGATCTGCCCCAGACTTCACACGTTCGATAAGAATCCAGGCCTGAACACATCTAAATACGAATATTCCATTATAATCAGAGGGCCACCTGCTGGCCACAGGAAATGACTTGATTTACACTAACTTAAACATGCAATGTCCAATCTGCACCAAACTTCACATATTTGGTAAGACTCCTGACCTGAAGAGATCTAAGTGACCATATTCATATAAATTCATAGCGCCACCTGCTGGCAACAGGAAGTGATATGTTTTACTCTGTAACTAACTCCTCCTAGAGATTTAATGACATCAACACAATATTTAGATCAGTCTAATCTAAAGGCCTTTGTGATGTTAAATTGCGAAGAGCTTGAGAATTCGCTAATGGACATGTCCATGGCGGCATGACAAAATTTGATGTCTCGCCATGGTAATAGAAGCTGTTGTTACTCAGCCATAAAATGTCCGATCTGCCCCAAACTTCACAAGTTTGATAAGAGCCATGGCCTGAACACATCTAAATACGAATATTCCATTATATTAAGAGCGCCACCTGCTGGCAACAGGAAATTACTTGTTTTACACTAACTTAAACATGCAATGTCCAATCTGCACCAAACTTCACATATTTGGCGAGAGTCCTGGCCTGAAGACATCTAAATGCCAATATTTAGATGTAATCATAGCGCCACCTGTTGACAACAGGATATGCCAGGCTTTACACTAACTCAAACATACCCTGTTCAATCTGCACCAAACTTCATATGTTTGATAAAAGTGTTAACCTGAAGAAATCTACATGACCATATTCAGTTATAGTAATAGCGCCACCTGCTGGCAACAGGAAGTGACATGTTTTACTCTGTAAGTAACTCCTCCTACAAATTTATTGACATCAACATAATATTTAGGTCAGTCTAACCTAAAGGCCTTTGTGATGTCAAATTGCGAAGATCTAGAGTTTTCGTTAAAGGGCGTGTCCTTGGCGGCATCACAGATTTCGATGTCTCGCCATGGGAATAAAAGTTGTTGTAACTCAGCCATACAATGTTCGATCTGCCCCAGACTTCACATGTTCAATAAGAATCCAGGCCTGAACACATCTGAATATGGGTTTCAGAAGTAGGTGTGGCCAAATGGCTCGACAGCATCACCTATACTCATTCAGCGGAGAGCCCTCGGGCTACGTTTCACGTACATGTATGAAAATCGGTACACTCATGTAACATAACAATACCTACAAAAAAGTATCTTGGAACGAAATCCGAAACCCAACAGGAAGTCGGTTATTTTGAATTTTCTCGTCATATTTAGTGACATTTTTGCCATTTGCAGGTGTCATACTTTAACGAACTCCTCCCAGAGATTTATTCGCAGGAACACCAAAATTGGTCATTGCAATCTAAAGCCCTTTGTGACGTTAAATTGCGAAGATCTAGAGCTTTCATCGGAAGGCGTGTCCGTGACATCCTGTCAAATTTCGATGTTTCGCCATGAAACAGGAAGTTGTTATAACTCAGGCATGCTATGTCCGATCTGCACCAAACTTCACATGTTTGATAAGACTCCTGATATGAAGAGATCTAAGTGACCATATTCAGTTATAGTAATAGTGCCACCTGCTGGCAACAGGAAGTGACATTTTTTACTCTGTAACTAACTCCTACAGATTTAATGACATCAACATAATATTTAGGTCAGTCTAACCTAAAGGCCTTTGTGATGTTAAATTGCGAAGATCTAGAGTTTTTGTTAAAGGGCGTGTCCTTGGCGGCATCACAGATTTCGATGTCTCGTCATGGGAATAAAAGTTGTTGTAACTCAGCCATACAATATTCGATCTGCCCCAGACTTCACAAGTTCGATAAGAATCCAGGCCTGGACACATCTAAATACGAATATTCCATTAAAGTCATATAAATGACTTTGACATATTCCTCTATATTTACCTTTTTAAATGCATATTGCTCACTGTTCCCTGTCTTTCTGAAGCCACCGGTCGGCAGTGAGCCGGGCGAGGTCCCTTCCATCGCTGCTTGCAGCTTTAATTCTTCTTCTTCTTCTTCTTCTCCAAACTTAATCGCATTTTAGAGGGCCTAAACATGCTCGAAAAGTCAGGAAACTTTGCACACGCATCAGAACTGGTGAAAATTTACGTCTTATATGGGTTTCAGAAGTAGGTGTGGCAAAATGGCTCGACAGCGCCACCTATAAATATTCAGCGGAGTGCGCCTCGAGCTACGTTTCACGTACATGTACGAAAATCGGTACACTTATGTAACTTAACAATACCTACAAAAAAGTCTCTGGGTACGAAATCAGAAACCAAACAGGAAGTCAGCTATTTTGAATTTTCTCGTCATATTTTGTGTCATTTTTGCCATTTTCAGGTGTCATACTTTAACGAACTCCTCCCAGAGATTTATTCAGATGAACACCAAAATTGGTCAGTGTAATCTAAAGCCCTTTGTGACGTTAAATTGCGAAGATCTAGAGTTTTCATCGGAGGGTGTGTCCGTGGCGTCCTGTCAAATTTTGATGTTTCGTCATGAAACAGGAAGTTGTTATATCTCAGGCATGCTATGTCCGATCTACACCAAACTTCACATGTTTGATAAAACTCCGGACTTGAAGAGATCTACGTGACCATATTCAGTTATAGTCATAGCGCCACCTGCTGGCAACAGGAAGTGACATATTGCACTCTGTAACTAACTCCTCCTAGAGATTTAATGACAACATATTATTTAGGTCAGTCTAATCAAAACGCCTTTGTGATGTTAAATTGCGAAGAGCTTGAGTTTTCGCTAATGGACGTGTCAATGGCGGCGTGACAAAATTTGATGTCTCGCCATGGGAATAGAAGCTGTTGTTACTCAGCCATAAAATGTCTGATCTGTCCCAAACTTCACACGTTTGATAAGACCATGGCCTGAAGACATCTCTGTGCCAATGTTTAGTTATAGACATAGCGCCACTTGCTGGTAACAGGAAATTCTTGTTTTACACTAACTTAAACATGCAATGTCCAATCTGCACCAAACTTCACACATTTGATAAGATCCATGCCCTGAAGACATCTACGTGCCAATATTCAGATGTAATCATAGCGCCACCTGTTGACAACAGGATATGCCAGGCTTTACACTAACTCAATCATACCATGTTCAATCTGCACCAAACTTCATATTTTTGATGAAAGTATTGGTCTGAAGATATCCAAATGCCAATGTTCAGTTAAAGACATAGCGCCACCTGCTGGCAACAGGAAATTACTTGTTTTACACTAACTTGAACATAAAATGTCCAATCTGCACCAAACTTCACATATTTGGTAAGAGTCCTGTCCTGAAGACATCTAAATGCCAATATTCAGATGTAATCATAGCGCCACCTGTTGACAACAGGATATGCCAAGCTTTACACTAACTCAAACATACCATGTTCAATCTGCACCAAACTTCATATGTTTGATGAAAGTACTGGTTTGAAGACATCTACATACCAATGTTCAGTTAAATATATAGCACCGCCTGCTGGCAACAGGAAATTACTTGTTTTACTGTAACTTAAACCTGCAATGTCCAATCTGAACCAAACTCCACATATTTGGTAAGAGTCCTGGCCTGATCACATCTAAAGGCCAATATTCAGATGTAACCATAGCACCACCTGTTGACAACATGATGTGCAAGGCTTTACAATAACTCAAACATACCATGTTCAATTTTCACCAAACTTCATATGTTTGATAAAAGTGATAGCCTGAAGACATCTACATGTTAATGTTCAGTTATGGACATAGCGCCACCAGCTGGCAGCAGGTTTGGCACGTATAAAGGACTTCGACATTTTCCTCTATATTTACGTTTTTAAATGCATATTTAAATGCTATTGTATCTGTGTTGTTTATTATTATTATTATTTTCCAAACTTAATCGCATTTTTGAGGGCCTAAACATGCTCGAAAAGTCAGGAAATTTTGCACACGCATCAGAACTGGTGGAAATTTACGTCTTATATTGGTTTCAGAAGTAGGTGTGGCAAAATGGCTCGACAGCGCCACCTATAAATATTCAGCGGAGTGCGCCTCGAGCTACGTTTCATGTACATGTATGAAAATCGGTACACTCATGTAACTTAACTATACCTACAAAAAAGTCTCTAGGTACAAAATCGAAAACCAAACAGGAAGTCGGCTATTTTGAATTTTCTCGTCATATTTTGTATCATTTTTGCCATTTTCAGGTGTCATACTTTAACAAACTCCTCCCAGAGATTTATTCAGATGAATACCAAAATTGGTCATTGTAATCTAAAGCCCTTTGTGACGTTAAATTGCGAAGATCTAGAGTTTTCATCGGAGGGCGTGTCCGTTGCGTCCTGTCAAATTTTGATGTTTCGCCATGAAACAGGAAGTTGTTATATCTCAGGCATGCTATGTCCGATCTACACCAAACTTCACATGTTTGATAAGAATCCTGACCTGAAGATATCTAAGTGACCATATTCATAGCGCCACCTCCTGGCAACAGGAAGTGATATGTTTTACTCCGTAACTTACTCCTCCTAGAGATTTAATGACATCAACATAATATTTAGGTCAGCCTAATCTAAAGGCCTTTGTGATGTTAAATTGCAAAGAGCTTGAGTTTTCGCTAATGGGCGTGTCTATGGTGGCCTGACAAATTTCGATGTCTCGCCATGGGAATAGAAGCTGTTGTTTCTCAGCCTTAAAATGTCCGATCTGCCCCAGACTTCACACGTTCGATAAGAATCCAGGCCTGAACACATCTAAATACGAATATTCCATTAAATTCAAAGCGCCACCTGCTGGCAACAGGAAATTACTTGTTTTACATTAACTTAAACATGCAGTGTCCAATCTGCACCAAACTTCACATGTTTGATAAGACTCCTGACCTGAAGAGATCTAAGTGACCATATTTATATAAATTCATAGCGCCACCTGCTGGCAACAGGAAGTGACATGTTTTACTCTGTAACTAACTCCTCCTAGAGATTTAATGACATCAACAAAATATTTAGGTCAGTCTAATCTAAAGGCCTTTGTGATGTTAAATAGCGAAGGGCTTGAGTTTTCACTAAAGGGCGTGTCCTTGGCGGCGTGACAAATTTCGATGTCTCGCCATGGGAATAGAAGCTGTTGTTACTCAGCCATAAAATGTCCGATCTGCCCCAAACTTCACACGTTTGATAAGATCCATGGCTTGGAGACATCTACGTGCCAATGTTTAGTTAAAGACATAGCGCCACCTGCTGGCAACAGGATATGCCAGGCTTTACACTAACTCAATCATAGCATGTTCAATCTGCACCAAATTTCATATGTTTGATAAAAGTATTGGTCTGAAGATATCTAAATGCCAATGTTCAGTTAAAGACATAGCGCCACCTGCTGGCAACAGGAAATTACTTGTTTTACAATAACTTAAGCATTCAATGTCCAATATGCACCAAATTTCACATATTTGGTAAGAGTCCTGGCCTGAAGACAACTAAAGGCCAATATTCAGATGTAATCATAGCGCCACCTGTTGACAACAGGATATGCCAGGCTTTACACTAACTCAAACATACCATGTTTAATCTGCACCAAACTTCATATGTTTGATAAAAATACTGGTCTGAAGACATCAAAACACCAAATGTTTAGTTCAGTGATATATATAGTGCCACCTGTTGGCCACAGGAAATTAATTGTTTTGCAATAAATTAAACTTGCAATGTCCAATCTGCACCAAACTTCACATATTTGATAAGATTCCTGGCCTGAAGACATATAAAGGCCAATATTCAGATCATAGCGCCACCTGTTTACAACATGATATGTCAGGTTTTACACTAACTTAAACATGCAATGTCCAATCTGCACCAAACTTCACACATTTGATAAGAGCCATGGCCTAAAGACATCTACATGCCAATGTTTAGTTATAGACATAGCGCCACCTGCTGGCAAAAGGAAATTACTTGTTTTACACTAACTTAAACATGCAATGTTCAATCTGCACCAAACTTCATATATTTTTTTAAAGTACTGGATGGAGACATCTACATGCCAATGTTCAGTTAAATATATAGCGCCACCTGCTGGCAACAGGAAATTACTTGTTTTACACTAACTTAAACATGCAATGTTCAATCTTCACCAAACTTCATATGTTTGATAAAAGTTCTAGCCTGAAGACATCTACATGTTAATGTTCAGTTATGGACGTTGCGCCACCAGCTGGCAGCAGGTTTGGTACATATAAATGACTTTGACATATTCCTCTATATTTACCTTTTTAAATGCATATTGCTCACTGTTCCCTGTCTTTCTGAAGCCACCGGTCGGCGGTGAGTCGGGCGAGGTCCCTTCCATCGCTGCTTGCAGCTTTAATCTGATTATGTAATCCGTATGAAACTGAGGTACAGTCTTTCCCATATCTGAGCTCATTATATGAAGTCACCTGCGTGCAAACACCCTCACCTAGATACATTTTTTTTTTTAAAGACCTAACTAGGAATTTACCTCATAAGAACAGCGTGATCATTTCTGTAATTTATTCTTATAACGTGTTATTTTTGCATTAGATTAATGTAAAATACTGATTTTACTAGTTGGGCTTTTCCTGAACATCTTGCCAAACTGAAATATGTTGCTTAACTTTAAGCTTTTTTGTAATTCAGATGTTTTGCAGAGTTTTTCTGTTTGCTAACCAAATAATTATTTTTTTTATAAAAAAGTTTTAAGTATTACAGTTGTTTTAAAGCTAAAAGGCTAAACTATTCTATGTTTGACTCAAATTGAAATAATAAAGAGTTTAATTTCTATTAAGGTTTATATGGATTTTAAGATGTAGCCTAGTTAGCGATTTGAATAATTAAGCTACTTGTTGAGTAACTAAGTTACTTTTCAGGCAGAGTAATTAGTAAAGTAATTTAAATACAATATTGATTAAGTAATTACTAACTGTAATTAATTCATTTTTGAAAGTAACTTACCCAACACTGGTTAGGAAAGGACAAGAATTGGCTGAGATACAACAATTTGAAAATCTGGAATCAGAGTGAAAAAATAAAAAAGTGAGAAAATTACCCTTAAAGTTGTCCAAATAAAATTCTTAGCAATGTATATTACTAATCAAAAATTAAGTTTTGATATATTTACATTAGGATATTTACACAATAGATAGATAGATACTTAATATCCTAATGATTTTTGGCATAAAAGAAAAATCGATAATCTTGACCCATACAATATATTGTTGGCTATTGCTACAAATATAACCATGCTACTTATGACTGATTCTGTGGTCCAGGGTCACATATATAAATGTCCAACTCTACAGAATTGCAGATATGTAAATATTACATAAGTAGGAAACGCAATTATTTTAAGTAACATTAATCTAGGTGTGTGCATTCGACTAATCAGTCTGTAATTGAAGAGTTCATTTGCAAAAAAACGATAATTGCACTTTAAAAAAAACTAAATGAGTGCCATGCATTATTCTCCACATATAGCATGATCTGAACCGTATACATTTTGTACAAAAAAGAAAAGCCAGTATTGTCCACTTTCAAGGCATGGAAATAAATAAAAATGGAGTTATATGTATTTGCAAATTAACTCTTCAGTTATTATTCGACAAATAAAAACACTTTAAATTTTATCATGTGTCTGAGTGAATGTAAACAACGCGATTATTGATCATGAACCAAACTCCCACACGTGATCATGAGCTCAACAAATTTAAGCGGTGGACTTCACATTGCTTTCATATGCAATTTTTAACTATCACATTACTATGTACGATCATTCTGGTAGCACGTGAAGGCAGCATCAGTGACAACAGGCAGATAAAATGATAGCAACATTAGCCTAACAGAGTGCCAAGAAGGAACAAAGACAAGGCAATTTGGAAAACAAACACGTGATACTTACTTTGTCTGCAGCTGACGTTCACACACAAAGCGTTGGTATTGCTAGTCTCATGAGAACCATGTTTTGTTTCCTGCAAAGGAAGCAAAGTTTCAAATGAAGGACTAATGCAAATGAAGGACACCATGGATTCTTTGAAGTTTCAGGCCATTTTGGCAAAGACTGTTGTTGTGAACTCTGTTCTTCTAAAGTGTAGAAAACTCAGAAGAGAAGACCAGGAGACTTCGGATTGGATCGTCAGCAGAATTTCTTTATTCTATGACATGTCTTGTTATCTGTAGCCATCGAAAATCTCATCTTTAAGTAATTTTTACAGGGTATCTTATAGACAGAATTGGAGGAGGGACTTTTGGAGGTTGAGACAAAACATCAAATAAAACAAGCATCTGAGGGAGGCGTTAGTTGGTTGCTAAACTTCCCTTCCCGTGGTTCTAATACACTAATCCACGAATTCACGTCTGGGCCAGGACAAAGCCATTTGCAGATCAAAGGTTGAATCTCTCAGTAGTCTGACTCATTGATCTTACCATTATCATAGAAACAAAAGGCTCAGCTGTCTCAAGCTCAAATGGTCAGGAAGTGTATCTAAATTAAACATTTAAGATAAAATTTGTAATCTTTCAATTCCCCCTTTGAGAGTTCTAATAACTCTCACAAAATACAAATTTAGACACTTAAAAGTTAATTCTTGTAACTTGTAATCGTTACAGGCACATAGTACATGTTCTGTGTTGCTTATATGTAATTGCATGCTGACACAGAAACAAAACATGCAATTCGGGTCCGTGAAGTTCTTACGGGTAATAATCTTTTCTGGTTGGAACTGTCATTTCCTTGTGAGAGCCGGGAGTCATTTGCTGACAGAAACACTTGATACTGTGGATGCATAGATAGTACGCAAGTAGGAGAAACAACAGCAGAATTGCTATTTCCTTGATCCACAGCCAGGGTTTACCTAACAAGTTTCCGAACCATGAAGAATTATCTTCAGTCATCTGGTGTAATTTTGCTGAAAGACCAAGAATGTCTTGTTGGATTTTGTTCAAGTTCTCTGTTGGATCCATTAACCCGGTGCAGCATTCAGGACCGATAATGGTACAGGCTCCCCCTTGTGTTGCAAGAATGTAATCCAAGGCCACTCTGTTCTGTAAGATCATCATCTTGTGCGAGGCAAGAGTGTCCTTGATGTTGCCCAGGGCCAAAACCGTATCATTGGCCAATTTCTGTACTGAATCCGACAGGCTTCTGACCTGATCGAGAGCCTGCATGACACCATACGATGGGATTAATGCTCCAAGAGTTCTTGACCACCACGTTTGTACACAAGTGAGTCCTGGAATGCAGCCATCTTTGTTGGTAGAAGCTGAATTTTGTAGATGTGGAGAACTTGAGGTGGAGTGTGTATTTTCTCTGATGGCTGGTAGGACATAAACCAGGGTGCACCTGCCATTGAATTGGCTGGGTAGGATGCTGTAGACAGAAGTC
This sequence comes from Oxygymnocypris stewartii, assembly GCA_003573665.1. Classification (NCBI taxonomy): domain Eukaryota; kingdom Metazoa; phylum Chordata; class Actinopteri; order Cypriniformes; family Cyprinidae; genus Oxygymnocypris; species Oxygymnocypris stewartii. The sequence goes on from QVTF01003615.1 coordinate 922,220, forward strand.
CCACATAACCACAAAGTGCCAGTCGGTGGAGGAATCATACACCACTGATTTATGGCAAAAAATTTCGGTAGGGATGGGTTCCCGTAGAGACACTCTTTTAAATCATTCTCCTCTTTCTTATCTGATGTAGTAACGTACACATCGAATTCGGTTCTTCTTTCAATCACAAAGCTGCAACGTTCACGAGGAATTTCACCCAGTGTAGTCGATGCTGGAGCATGATTTTCCATGCACCAATAGAACATCCTTGGCATGAGTAGATCTGTCATAATGGGAGTAGCTGAAGTTAGGTTGCAGGATGGTAGTCCAGGAATGCAACACGAAGAAGCTGGAGGAATTGTTACGTTGTGACATGTATCCTTGTTGTATAATCCACTGGTATGATGATCGAATAAGGTACACGTATCACATTTGGAGATAGGGTGTGCCACCCATGGAATTCCTGCTCCTACTGAAGGTGCGTGCGGCATGCAAACATTTTTTCCAGCAAACAAGGCATTTCTTGACATATTCATCAGCTCTATGAATATGTTGTTTCTGGGGTCTACACTTTGCGTGATGTCCATGATGGTTAATAGTATGAAAATCTTGATCATGTTGATGGATGACTGAAGTTCCCGTATGTGAGTCTCTGCGTTGTGTATTTTTTTTCTTTATTTATTTATTTTCTTCTTCTTCTTCTTTTCTCTTTCTTGTGTGATAGTTGGCTCGGCAATGGGTCTAGTTGTTTTCTAGAGGTTGTGGCTTCATCCGCAGGTGAGAAGGGCGGTGCATATGGATCTCAGGACAGCCATCAAATGGTATCTGCACAGAGGAAGAAAGAAACAAACAAGAGAGAACAACGGCACAGAGCAGTATTTGTTGTGTCTGCAAACATTAGGGTTGTATCCTCTGTTCAAAATATAGTCTGCTATTGTTGTTCCTTCTTTCCCTATTTCTCAATTCCTGCGACACCTAAAGAACAGTGAGGAAAGGATGGACTAATGGAGGGGAAAGGCCTATGAGGAAATCTTCACCGCAGGGTTGGCCCCCGAAGCCTGTTGCTTTCGGTTCTTCCCTGGGCTCCTCACTGGTTCTTGTGTCTTCCCTATCCTATCCCTGCAGGGGGAGGAACAACCTTACAATGTGACACATGAGTCCAAGTTTTCCTTCCCTGACACAATACTGCAGCTGCTGTAATCAACATCACTTGATGTGGTCCGTACCACTTAGGCTCTAATGGCTTGTTTTTGAACGCCTTTATCATGACCCATTGACCTGGGATGATTGTGTGTCCACCTTCTGGTGGAGTCTGCCAACACGACTCAACTCTCTCTTTGGCACTCTGCACTGCCTTTGTAAGGTTTTCACAGTAAGCGATCAGGGCATCTGAAGCAATGTGCACATCAGCATTTCTAAGATCAATCACCCCTGGCATCTGCATTGGGCGTCCAGTAATAATCTCATGAGGGCTCAGTCCTACTGATCTGTTAGGTGATGCTCTCATACTACACAGTACTGCGGGCAGTGCTTCAACCCATGGTACTCCTTCCTGATGCATTTTGCTTAGCCTGGTTTTGATTGTTCTGTTTGATCGTTCAACCTGTCCTGATGCTTGTGGCCTATAGGGGCAGTGAAGGTTCCACTTAATCTTCAACATTCTAGACACTTCCTTGACTACCTGTCCTGTGAAGTGGGTACCTTGATCTGAGTCAATGCAATCTGGTAATCCCCATCTGGGAATGAAATCAGTGACAAGACATTTAGCAGTATGTGCAGCTGTAGCACGCCCTGTTGGATAAGCTTCTACCCATCTTGAGAACTTGTCTATTACTACCAAAACGTCAGTTTTTCCTTTAAAAGGGGGCAACGATATGTAATCAACTTGCAGGTGACGAAATGGCCCTGGTGGAGCTGGGGTATGTGCTGCTGGTGTAGTGGCTGCTGGTACATCATTATTTTTCTGACATGTAACACATCTCTTGACTGTTTCAGTGGCTGCGTTTCTGAATTTTGGATTCCACCATTGATTTGAGAACCTGTGATTCATCGTTGCTGGACCACTATGACCCAAACTGTGTATTTGTTGAGCCAAATATGGCAACAGTGATTCGGGAGCAACATACTTTCCCCCTTTGGTCCAGCAGCCGGATGAATCCACAGTGGCTCCTTTGTCTAACCATGTCCATGCTTCATATAGAGGAACGTCTTTATACAGATCAACTATTGATTCAGGAGGTAGAATTATCTTCTGTGCTGTACTACCTGAACACACTTGTACAGTTGCATAGAAACAAGCCTGTTTAGCCGCTACATCAGCAAGAGCATTACCTTTAGCTTCCGTAGTATTAGTTGTGAGATGTGCTTTCACTTTGATCACCGCTAATTTCTTTGGGAGTTTCATGGCAAACATTAAATCTTTCACTAATCCAGCATGCTTAATGGGGGATCCAGCAGAAGTTAGAAATTTTCTGGTTTGCCAAATGACACCAAAATCATGAATTACCCCAAAAGCATACCTGGAATCTGTGTAGATATTTGCAACCGATCCTGAAGCTAGCGTGCATGCTCTAGTTAAGGCTACTAGTTCTGCAGCTTGAGCTGAAAAATGATCTGGAAGACGACCTGAAGCAACTACTTCAGTGGTGGAAGTTACTGCATATCCTGCTCGTCTGTTACCTTCAATAACTTGAGCTGAACCATCAACAAACAACTCCAATTCTGCGTTCTCTATGGGAGTTTCTGCTATTTCACTTGTCGCTGCATATGTAAGCGTAACACAATCATGAGTCATTTCGCCTTCATCCTCTAACACAAATTCAGTCATTGCAGACATCATACATGAGGATGGGTTCGTGACTGGTGCACGCTGTATAACAATATTCGGGGCTGTGAGAGTTGCTAACCAATTTCCCCAACGGGAGGAGGTGACAGAAGTGACTTTTGCTTGATTCATTAGTGCGGACACTGTGTGAGGGCATTTTACGTTTACAGTCTGACCTAACACCATTCCTGATGAAGCCTGAAGCGCTAGATGAACTGCCTGTACTGCTCTGAGGCATGGGCCCATACCTTGAGCGACTATGTCAAGTTTACCGGAATAGTAATGAATTGGGCGTAAGCTGCCCCCATGATCTTGCATTAGACATGCAGTCATAAAGCCTAAGTGTTCATGGACATAAAGCACAAAGGGTCTATCAGATTGGGCAACTCCTAATGCTGGTGCTTGACATAGTGCTCTCTTCAAATCATTAAAAGCTTTGAGATGAAGTTCTTCCATACAAACAGTATCTGAATCTTTACCATGGCCTTTCAACAAATCATAGAGAGGCTGAGCAATCGAGGCATAGTCTTCAATCCAAGGTCTACAATAACCTGTTGTTCCTAAAAATGAGCGGAGTGTTTTAATGGTATTAGGCGGAGGTATGGCTTTGACTGAAGCCGCTCGATCCTGTGTAATGGATCTATTTCCTGCACCAATTGTTTGACCCAGAAATGTGACTTGCTTTTTAGCGATTTGAGCTTTGTGAAAGCTGCATTTGTGTCCTTTTTTATGCAAATAGTCCAACAATGATGCCAATTCAGTTTGATGTACCTCATGATCTGTTGAGGCAATCAAAATATCATCGACATATTGGATCATAGTGGACTGTTTTACCGGACATTCTGGGTCACACAAATCACGTCTGACAGCCTGATGATATATGGTTGGGGAGTTTTGAAATCCCTGTGGCAATCGTGTCCACTGGTATTGTTCATAGTCAACTGTGAAAGCTAACCATGGCTGGCTGTCAGAGTGCAACGGTACAGAAAAGAATCCATTAGACATATCAATTACTGAAAAAATCTTACAATCTAATGGCAAGCCATTACAAATTGTAGATGGATCTGCCACTAGGGGGGTGATTTTTTCAACATGTTTATTGGCTACTCTGTAGTCTATTGTAAGTCTCCATGTCCCATTAGATTTCTTGATGGGCCATATGGGTGAATTACATGGACTGTTGGTTTTAACTAGCACTCCTTGCATCAGCAAATTTTCTACAATAAGTTTGATTCCCTGTATAGCTTCCTTACTAATCGGATATTGTTTGGTGACCGGAGGTGGAGTTCCTGTCAATTTAACTGGTTCTACACCTGTCAACAACCCACAATCATCCTTGTCTTTAGCCCAAATTGGATGATTCTGTAAGAAAGCATACTCGGGAGGGGTTGCATTATTGGTAGAAATCTGTGCTGAGGAAATTTTTATGCTAGTAGATTCTGAGGACATGTCTAAAGTTAGATTTATTTGTCTCAGAAGATCCATGCCTAAAATTGCACCTGTATTTAATGGAGCGCATAGCAATTTTGTAGTCAGAGTTTTTGGGCCAAATTGTACCTCTATGGGCGGAGTTTCATACAAAACAGAATCTTCACCTATTACACCAGTTAAACAAAGTTTGGTTTTCTTGTATGGGATGTTTAAACCTTGTGCCAATTTTGTAGGAATTACTGTAATTTCTGCACCTGTATCAAGCAAAAAATGGCACCATCTGTTGTGAACTCTGTTCTTCTAAAGTGTAGAAAACTCAGAAGAGAAGACCAGGAGACTTCGGATTGGATCGTCAGCAGAATTTCTTTATTCTATGGCATGTCTTGTTATCTGTAGCCATCGAAAATCTCATCTTTAAGTAATTTTTACAGGGTATCTCATAGACAGAATTGGAGGAGGGACTTTTGGAGGTTGAGACAAAACATCAAATAAAACAAGCATCTGAGGGAGGCGTTAGTTGGTTGCTAAACTTCCCTTCCCGTGGTTCTAATACACTAATCCACGAATTCACGTCTGGGCCAGGACAATGCCATTTGCAGATCATTTGAATCTCTCAGTAGTCTGACTCATTGATCTTACCATTATCATAGAAACAAAAGGCTCAGCTGTCTCAAGCTCAAATGGTCAGGAAGTGTATCTAAATTAAACATTTAAGATAAAATTTGTAATCTTTCACTGTGATGTCTATGGTACATTGATGCTTAATAATCAATGTGCACTTCTCCTACAGGACAACCATCCCAATGTACACATCCACATCTACTTAGGCTTTATTCAGGGATTGGACATCAAGGCTCAAAATTGGTCGCATATGCTCCCATAATTTAATCTGTGCGACTTCAAAATATATTTAGGAGCATTTGTGCGAGTGCATATAATTGTTGTAGTGCGACCTGTTTTCATTTCTCTAAAAACATTCACAGTCATGTGCTTTCTGTGTGCCGATACGGTCTGCCGTTCTATCAAATGTTACATAACTTCATCTTTACATTCTTAAATTTAATGCAGATTTTAGATTGATAACTACCACGGGATAATATGAAAATGCACAGTGCTCTACGCACTGCATTCACTTAAAAGCCGGATGGAGTTTGCAGGTAACACTAACAGCATTCGCCACCGAATCTACACATTTTCAGAATCAGAATCGCTTTTATTGTCATTGCAAGTGGGCAAACAACGAAATTCTTAAAGCACCTCTGTGGTGTAAAAACACAACAAAAAATATATAGATACAATATAATGATAAAGACAAGACAAGGGGAGACTTAAAGTGCAAAAATTGTAGAGCAGCATATTAACTGATCTGTGTGCAATGATATTTAGTGCAAATAACTATTCAAGATGTGTATAGCTCTCGGAAGGAAACTGTCTCTAAATCTGCTTGTGTGAATTTTGGCAGATCTGTAGCATCTGCCATATGGCAACAATTCAAACAGACCATGACCGGGATGGGTGCAGTCTCTTGTGATGTTTTGTGCCGTAATAAGATAGCATGTAGAGGCAACATCCTCCAAAGGTGGCAACTGGCAACCAATGATTTTCTCTGCGTTCTCACCACTCCCTGCAGTCTGCTTTTGTCAGCTGCAGAGCAGCCTGCATACCACACTGTTATACAGTAGGTCAAAACCGACTCAACTGTTGCATGACAAAAGCGGATGAGCAGTCTCCTGTCCATATTATTTCTCCTAAGCACCCTCAGGAAGTGTAGTCTCTGTTGTGCTCTTTTAACTATAGCGGTGGTATTGGCTGCCCAGGATAAATTGTTAGATATGAGAACCCCCAGATACTTAAAGTTCTCCACTCTCTCTCCACGCCTTCTCCATTGATGTAGAGTAGGGTCTCATATCTCGCTTCTTTCTGAAGTCCACTATCAGTTCTTTGGTTTTAGAGGTGTTCAGAACCAACCTGTTTGTTGAGCACCAGGCCACCAGTCTGTGGATCTCCTCTCGGTATGCAGGTTCATCTTCATTTGAGATAAGTCCAACTACGGTTGTGTCATCCGCAAACTTAATGGAGTTAGAAGGATGGACAGGTGAACAGTCATGTGTATACAGGGTGTACAAGACCGGGCTTAGTACACAGCCCTGGGGGGGTCCAATGTTCAGTTTAATGGTTGTCGATTTGTGGAAGCCAACTTTAACATGTTGGGAACGGTTCGTCAGAAAGTCCTTGATCCATGTACAGATGGTTTGGTGAAAGCCCAGGTACAACAGTTTGTCCATGAGAATGTCTGGTACGATGGTATTAAAAGCAGAGCTAAAATCAATGAAAAGTATCCTTACATAGCTTTGCCGGTGTTCCAGATGGTGCAGAGCTAAGTGGGTAGCCAAGGCAATGGCATCTCCGGTGGCTCATTTAGCCCTGTAGGCAAACTGATAAGGATCAAAGGATGGAGGCAGGCTTGCCTTAATATGATACAGCACCAGTTTTTCAAAACACTTCATAATAATAGGAGTAAGGGCAACTGGCCTGTAGTTGTTCAAGTCTGTAGAATCTTGCTTCTTGAGGACTGGGATGACGATGGCAGATTTTAGGCAGGATGGAACGGTGGCCAGTGATAGGGAGATGTTAAAGATCCTAGTGAAGACCCCCGCGAGCTGATCAGCACAGGTCTGGAGCACTTTGCCAGGCACTCCATCGGGTCCGCTAGCCTTCCTAGTGTTTATTGTCCTCAGCACACGCCTCACGTCATGTTCCTGCAGCGTGAGTACGTGGGAACCAGAGTCAGTGGTGAAGGATGATGATAAAACAGGCATGTTTGCCTCAAACCGGGCAAAGAAGCAGTTCAGCTCCTCGCATAGTGCGGCATCCCCATTCACATTGCTGTATGTGCTGCATTTGTACTTGGTAATGTGCTGAATTGCTTGCCACATGCTCCGTGAGTTGTCTTGCTCCAGGTAGACCTCGATCTTCCTTCTGTAGTCATCCTTTGCCTCCTTGATGCCTCTTCTGAGGTCAGCTCTAGTAGTGTTGTACCATGCCTCATCCCCTGACCTAAAGGCGATGTTACATTTCTTGAGGAGACACCGTACCTTGGTTGTCATCCAGGGTTTTTGGTTTGGAAATAAACAAAATTTTTGGTGTTGAAAACAAAAAAGCAAACAATAGTATTAATAGTCATTCATTTTAGTTAAAATGCTATGATAATTTGAACAGATTTGTATTCTTATTGTAAAATAATGTAAAATTAGGTCATGAAAATTGTCTCAAAAGTCATGGAAATTTGTTGGTAAAAATGTGTACGAACCCTGATTAAATATCTTGAACACACTGTGGGCACTGTATAATGAAAGAATCAGTTCAGTTTTAACACATTTTTGTATTACACAATATCAATGTAAATAAAAGTAATTAATATAATACAATAATGAATAAAGAAACGACAACAAAATGTAATTATACTATATAAATCTCATCCTATAGCGCAATGGCAAAAACTAATACTGAAAGACAAAGGGAATTCAGAGAGAGGAAGAGGAATGATGAAAATTTCAAGGAAATGGAGAAGAAACGAAAAAAAGCAGAAAGACTAAGAAAGAAAGAAACCCAATCAAAACAAGAGTCAGAGCGTGTCAGGGAGCTTGCTAGAGAAAGACAGAGGAAAAGGCGTTTGCTGAAGAGGTCACAAGTTTTCACAGGAGTCACCACAGAATTCACCGTTTAAAACAAGACAGTCTGTAGGCAAGGCACTAAAACAAGCACTCCGAGCTTTACCTAGCAGCCCTCGAAAAAAATGTACAGTTATAAAAAAGATTGCAACATCACTGTGCCTCCTTCCAGAAAAAAACAAAATGAAGCATGTGACAGCCACCACTACCACATATGCGCATGTCAGGGAATTCTATGAGAGAGATGACATCTCAAGGCAAGCACCAGGAATGAGGGATGTGGTCACAGTCAGAGAGGGAGGAGTGAAAAAGAAAATCCAGAAAATTTAACAATGTCTATTCTAGAGGCCTACCGCTACTTCAAAAAGGAACATCCGGAGTTTATAATTGGAAAATCTAAATTTGCTGAGCTTCGACCATCTCATGTGCTCCGGTCTTCAGACCAAATGTGTGTCTATGCCGATATCATGAAAATGTTAAGTTAGCCCTGGACTGTCTGCAACATGTCATCCCAAGGCAGGTATTCCAGAGCACACAGGATTTTGTTGAAGCTGTGGCCTGCAATACAGATAGTCCCCTCTGCATGTTAGGACAGTGTGCTGAATGTATGAATGGCAAGCTCTTGGAAATACGTACCCTCTGTAACATCCCAGAAGATGACAAACAAATTAAGGTTACCTGGTACACATGGGAAACAACAGAGGGGCTGCCAAATAAGGTGCAAAAGAGTGGCATACTAGGTGATGTACTTCATTTTCTCAAGACAGTGGCTACAAAATTTGTGTATCACTGTTTTGTTAAAAAAACAGCAAAGTGGATATTTCCAGGCCAAAAAAATGCTGGCAAAAACAGACCAGGAAACTGTGGTGCTGCAAGTAGATTTTGCCGAAAATTACACCGCTGCCTACCAAGACGAGATCCAGTCAGCACACTGGCATCAGAAGCAGGTCACAGTGTTTCCCTCAGTCCTGTGGTCTGATGGAGATCCTGAGTCATATGCCATAGTGAGCGACAGCCTGGAACACGACAAGAGGTCTGTGGCAACCTTCCTCTCCAAGATTGTGGAGGACATTAAGCGTTCAGTTAACACTGATGTCCTCTGCAGACAGGCAGTCCTTGTGACAAATGCTGCTTCATTTGTAGCTTCTGCAAGGAAGAGTTGCCCAAACATCAACATCAAACTCATTACATCCAACGAAATTACAGAATTTATACAACATCATAAGCTAAATGAGAGATGGGCCATTACCTCAGCTGTTCCAGGTACTCAATCAGTACATTACATGGAGCCAGTCTCCTGGGGACAAGTGCATCACAAAATCTACTCCGAAGAAGAACAGTCAGGTGTCCATACATTTCTGCTCTCGGAAATCACATCTGCTGAAAGTCCCGAACACCAGTCCTCTGAGCATCAGTCAACAGCTGAAAAGAACATAAAAACTGGAGACTGTGTTTTGGATCAATTCAAGGCAAACAAGTCATTCAGGCAATTTGTCGGACTTATTAATAACCGAGAGCAGGAGGCACTGGAAATAAGGTTCTTAAGAAGGAATGACAGTGCTGGATTAGTGTACATCTTACCTGTGATGGAAGATAAAGCTTGGGTGACAGCTGACCAAGTGATCAAGACTTTAAACCCAAAAGTAGACAACCGAGGGAGATATCACTTTGCAGAGGCAGTCTTTGTAGAATAGAAAGAGAATAAAATGAAGTCATCCAATTAATCACATTTGTAAATTATTTGATATTTTGCATGTTTGTTTTACCGTGATTGATGTTTTACATTAGCTTTTACATTTGATAATTTCATCTGTACAATATTTAATACCATGTAAAAAGTAAAGACTGACTACAATTAATTAATTGTATTTTATTTTATGTCCACAGTGAATTGACTTTAGTAATTAATATTTTGTAAGTTTCTTATTCACAAGGATTCATGCTCATAATAGTGATCAATATCTATGCTCACCTTTTTTTGGTTCATCTGTTTTACAGAGCTCTTGTTGCTACAAAATCCCCAATGCTAGTCAGTTACAAATGTTGACCTATAATGTAAAAAAGTTGTTAATTATTTCTTTCAAGTATTTCTTAAAGATTTTCTTATTAAACAATAAATGAAAATACTGTATGTACTTTTATGCTCACCTTTTTTTGCACATCTTTTTCAAATGTTTTGCTGCGTCTTAATCTTCTTAACATCCAAATGCCAGCCATTAAACTTGGTAAAACATAACTACTAATTAAGTAATCCTTAGAGACTATAAATAATATGACCATTATTCTGAAACATTGTCTTACACTGCAATTATTTTGACAAACATTATGCAGCCATTTTGAATCACGATTGCGCATTTAGCAACACAAATTGGGAATAAACATTGCCATCAAACATACTTTTGCGATCATTGTGACGATTGTATTTTGCATACCATTCTTCACAAAGACAGGCCTACACAGTAGAGCCCTGCAAGCCCGACGGGGCCCGACACGCTGAGTCCATTCGGGCTGGGTTCGGGCCGTTTTTTTGTTTTTAAAAATCGAGCTCAGGTCGGGCTTTGGCTCATTTAGCTTCCTTTTATTGTGCCGTGCGCCGCAGACTGTTAACATGTTACTTCCTCCCTCCTGTGTTCGCTTGGAATACGGTTCTTCTGGGCTAAAAGTGTGGTTAGCGCATGCGCTGGTTCAAAGGAGAGCGCGCGCTGTGAGAGGGGAGGGATTGTGAAGGAACAGGAAGAACGTTTGGAGTGGATGCAATAAAGTGTGCTAACTGAATAAACATCATGTTTTATTCTATTTAACACAGACCACACATGTACTGTATGAAATATTGTTATAATAAGTATATTATACATCGCCTATGCAATAGGCAAGTACGCAACGCATATACGCACGTATTAGCATACAGGTGACAGTTGACCATGCAGAGCATCAGGGAGAAGTTGGAGCGTGAGGAGTTACTAAAAGTTCCCAATGCTTCGGGAAAAGCTGCATTTTAGAAGAGTTTTGTCTGTATTGATATTTGTGGGCATGATTGTCGGCGGTGGTAGTTATGTTTGAGGCCTATAATAAAAGTGTACCTCTTAGTAGCGTGTGTGTGAATGTGTGTGTGTGTGTGTGCGTGTGTATAGCAGAGACAGCGCACGTCAGAGAGCTTAAAGTGATATTGATGTTGGTCTTGGGTCGACATGAATATGTGTTCGGGAGAAATTTTATATTAATTCTATATTAACATTAATAAACTAGTGTTTTCTAAGTCGGTGTCGCAGGGATGAAGTTGCAGATACCGACTTGCCATCTCCTCATTAGACGGGCCTTTAATAAATACATCTGTACGATTAATATTATAATGAAAGAGTTTTTGTATTCTATATGTTTTATTTCGTTAAGTACTAATTTAAAACTTTCTATAAATATATGTATCATGTCTAAATTGATCAAACAGGCTATGATCAGCTGGTCGCTGTTCGTTAGCTATTTAAAAAACAAAAACTTACATTTAACGAATAAAAAAATGCTCCAAATGTTTTTCTAAATTACCTTAATAAAATAACGAAACGAAATTCGCCGAAGCTTGTTCTGAGTGGGCACCGCGCCGACCTCCGGGACTTGGTAAACATTTATTATAGTTGATTATATATATTAGCACATTATATTTTATTCGGGGTCTAAAGTAAAGAACACATTAGCAAATAATCATGTCTGAATTCAGTTTGGAACATATCCGCACTGGTTACATTTTAACACCACACTCCCGCAAACACAAGCTAATCTATAACAAGGTGATTTCAGTATAAATGTTATTAATTGTGCAACCTTACCATACAGATGTCTCAGAGGAAAATGTTTGTTGATTTAAATACCCAACAGAGACCCAGAAATAGATCTCGGTTAAAGTTTTTAAAGCATTTTATCTGATTCGGAGTAAGATAAAAGGGCGTGAGCCAGAGTTGGACAAGTGACAATTTCAGATCTGTCACGTCCGTAACAGAGAGACGTCACGTCCGTAACAATGGTTTTTCCTCATAAATGCAAAAATGAAAAAATAAAAATGAAAAAAAATTATGTTCCATGGAGAGACAACCCTTATTCTTTCGGCTGGTATTATTTATTTTGGCTTGTGCATTTGAATTCGCAGAATTTATACAAAGTATGTGGACTCCCAAAAACTCAAGTCTTTTTTTGTCACGTCCGTAACGCATGCATATTTGCCTGATTTAAAATATAAAACACGTGCAAAGACTGTTTTTTTTTCTGATGCCTAAACTCTATGGTTAGGGATTTATAAAAATATTAATAGATGTTTCCGTATATTGTTAACATTTGCATTCTCTGAGAATTTATATTTCAAGTTTTTACTGCAAATGTCACGTCCATAACGCTGGAATTGCTCAAATGCGTCCTGCTAGCTGTACAGCAGTGTTGGGGATAAGCGGTTGCAGCCAGCTTTCTGTGATAATCATTATGCAACAGGTCCTGACAAAGTGGTCGGAAGTAGTGAGCAGCTCCAATTCGTCCATTTTATGTGTTACAGGTCTAGCATTTGTCATATAGATGGTTGGTAATGGGGGCTTGTATGGATTCCTCTTTAGCCTAGCCCAAAAGCTGGCCCGGCACCCCCTCTTCTGCTTTTGATCTCTCCTGCATCTGCGTCGCCTGCTTGGGAAGCAGACCCACGGTGACTCTGCTGGTCTAGCGATATAATTTTAAGCTCAAGAGCTACGTTAAACACGTAGAGAGTGACAAACACAAGAAACGCAGGGACAAGTGTGTGGCAAAATGTTCAGAGTCATCAGGTTAAATCGTTATGGCCTTTTAATAATCATCAGGATGCTCACATGGGGTTTGCGATAAAATCGTAATTGTTGTTTTAACGATGTGACATTATCGAGTATATTGCAAAACCCAAACAAAACCTAATGTTACAGAGAGTGCACGCATTCATGACGTCATGAAGTCTTGTAAGTTAGGTTAGACTAGTGCACGCGCACTTTCACTGCATGATTCAGTCTATTAAAATGCATCACAAAATTCAAGATATGGGGCTTTATCATTTCATATAGTTAATATCACACGAAGAGTGCTGTTTTTTCCTTAAAAAATCAGCATGGTTACGAATGTGATATTGATTGTATACAACAGTTCAATTTAACAAGAAGTTAATATTAAGAGACTTAAGTTTTAGATGCTATATTTCCTGTTGTTGCGCCATTTCAACAACAATAATAATTCCAAACAAAGCCACAGCACTGTTTCCCGCCTCTGATCAACATGACAGCGTTTTGTTCCTGAATTAATCAACCGTTTAAATTATGCTGTCTAGTCGCAGTGACTCACTCATTAGGAGTGACTGGCGGTTTTAATTTAACATTTAAAGTATCTTTTCATAAAAAAAATTATATCAGCATTCAACGTTTTATGTTTACAGTATTAAAATTATATTTGCAGGTTAAATGCATTCATGTCCTGCATAAAGCAGGATGCATATAAATGCATCTAAATGCCACTTCAGAAATTCAAAGATGAATTTTGTTGATACGGATTTAATTTGCTTGATGACAGCCCAAATTTCTTATTATAATTGACTGATTAAATTTAAGAATTTGACTCAAATTCAATTCATGCACGCTTTTAGGAAAAATTGGCCTAACTGTAAAAATTACCATAAAAGGTAAAAATGTAAGTAAATTATTTTTTTTACTTATTGGAAAATATTAATTTCTACCACTGCTGTAAACTGACCATCACACAGAATTTGAAGAATATTAAAATCAGCTGTCCACGGTAGTCCTTAAGATCAGCACAATATCGTCTAATTATCGTTATCGATAAAATCCTAGAAAATAGAGATACCATTGTTTGTCAATATCACACTGATGCCAGCCGTTCCACGTAATTGGCAGAGCAAAATGTTAAATTTAACACCGCATTTTTTTTTTTTTTGCAATATTTGTTTGATTTGGGTTGGAGCTAAACTCCACAGGACACCAGCCCTCCAGGACCGAAGTTGCCTATCCCTGGCATACACCATCCTATCCCTCACCAAAGAGGAGCACTCTCTCTGTTTAACCAACAGTTAGCTCCCTGTCACCTGACAGTGGAAAGCAGTGACTGGGTGATTGACAGCAATCTAAAATCTGCATTAAAGTTAAGACTGTAAAGATGGAATCTGTTAATATAGCATTTGTAGTTGCGGTCCTCACAAATTTTTGCTGGTGCTCCTAACTTTTTAAAGTTGGGAGCACCAGTGCTACCAAGTAAAAAAGTTAATTTCGAGCCCTGGTCATAGAATGTTCTTGAGGCCTGTTCAGTCTCCAGATTTAAATCTCATTGAAATTATTTGGTGGAATTTGACCAAATATTTTATATTATATCCAAATATTGGAAGCTTTTTATTCCAGCCACTAAAGACAGATTCACAAATAACCTGCCTGATTTATCTCAACTGCTCTGTGTACCCATAAATACAGATGAACTAGACACAATTACTAGCAACATGGGAACTATCTTCTCCAATACGTTAGAAACTGTTGCACCCATCAAATTAAAAAAGGTTAGAGAAAAACGTGCTGCGCCATGGTACAACAGTTATACCCATTCTCTCAAGAAAGAAACTCGTATTCTTGAGCGCAAATGGAGAAAAAGTAACTTGGAAGTCTTTAGAATTGCGTGGAAAAACAGCATGTCCAGCTATAGACAGGCTCTAAAAACTGCAAGAACCGAGTATATCCGCAAACTCATAGATAATCACCAAAACAATCCAAGGTTTTTATTTAGCACAGTGGCTAGATTAACAAATAAACAGATGTCACCCGATCTAAATATTCCCTCACAGTTTAATAGTAATGACTTTATGAATTTCTTTACTGATAAAATAGATAATATCAGAAATACAATAACAAACGTAGATTCTACAGCGTCTAGTACTTCAGCATCATTCATCGCACCCAAAGAAAAACTGCAGTGCTTTACAACTATAGGACAGGATGAGCTAAATAAACTTATCACTGCATCTAAACCAACAACATGTTTATTAGATCCTGTACCCACTAAACTATTGAAAGAGTTGTTACCTGTTGCAGAACAACCGCTTCTCAATATTATTAACTCCTCGCTATCTTTAGGTCACGTCCCAAAACCATTTAAGCTGGCAGTTATTAAGCCTCTTATTAAGAAACCAAAATTAGATCCTTGTGAACTGGCAAATTACAGGCCCATTTCAAATCTTCCGTTTATGTCGAAAATATTAGAAAAAGTAGTGTCTGCTCAATTGTGCTCCTTTTTGCAAAAAAATGATATCTATGAAGAATTTCAGTCAGGTTTCAGGCCCCGCCATAGCACAGAAACTGCACTTGTTAAAATTACAAATGACTTGCTTCTTGCGTCAGACAAAGGCTACATCTCATTGCTAGTTTTACTTGATCTTAGTGCTGCGTTCGACACTATAGATCATGACATACTGATAGATCGATTACAAAACTATACAGGTGTTCAAGGGCAGGCTCTAAGCTGGTTTAGATCCTACCTGTCCGATCGCTACCACTTTGTTTATTTAAACGGGGAGTCATCTCAATTATCACCAGTAAAGTATGGAGTACCACAAGGATCTGTCCTAGGTCCTCTATTATTTTCATTATATATGCTGCCCCTTGGTAATATTATTAGAAAATACGGGATTAGTTTCCATTGTTATGCTGATGACACTCAACTATATATCTCAACAAAACCAGATGAAACTTCTAAACTATCTAAGCTAACAGAGTGTGTTAAAAATATAAAAGATTGGATGACCAGTAATTTTCTCCTATTAAATTCAGATAAGACCGAGATATTACTTATTGGACCTAAAAACAGTACACAGAATCTCTTGGATTACAATTTGCAACTAGACGGATGTAATGTTACTTCCTCTACAGTTAAAAACCTGGGTGTTATATTAGACAGCAACCTATCTTTTGAAAATCATATTTCCAATGTTACAAAAACAGCATTCTTCCATCTTAGAAACATTTCCAAGCTACGGAACATGTTAAGTATTTCTGATGCAGAAAAGTTAGTTCATGCATTCATGACCTCTAGACTGGACTATTGTAAAGCACTGCTAGGTGGTTGTCCTGCATCTTCAATAAACAAGCTACAGATAGTACAAAATGCTGCGGCTAGAGTCCTTACCAGGTCAAGAAAATATGACCATATTACTCCAATTTTACAGTCTCTGCACTGGCTACCTATTAAGTTTCGTATCAGTTACAAAATATTATTACTTGCCTATAAAGCCCTAAATGATTTAGCTCCTGCGTACCTAACTAATCTTTTATCACGCTACAATCCAACCCGCTCCCTTAGGTCGCAAAACTCTGGACTCTTGGTAGTACCTAGGATAGCAAAGTCCACAAAAGGAGGTAGAACTTTTTCATATCTGGCTCCTAAACTCTGGAATAGCCTTCCTGAAAACGTTCGGGGTTCAGACACACTCTCTCTGTTTAAATCTAGATTAAAGACGCATCTCTTTAGCCAAGCATTCATATAATGCATCTCACAATCTTGTACTGTCAGTCTATCTGAACAAATGCACATTATTATGCTTTAGTTTGGGTTATACTGATAATTTCATCCAGGGTTATTCCTGGATGGAGCCGCTGCTACGCTAATTGTCTTACTGTTTCTATGTTACTGCCACGGGATTAACATCCCGTGGTAGTTAGGAATTACACGGGCTTCAGTCTGGTTTTTTTTCCATTCTGTCACCGATGGAGTTTTCGTTCCTTGCCGCTGTCGCCTCTGGCTTGCTCAGTTGGGGACACTTCATTTCCAGCACAATCATCGACTTGATTGCACAGATATTATTTAAACTGAACTAAGCTGGACAATGCCATTACTAAATTCAATAATGAAATGCATTCAGCAGATAATTGAGTGTTAAATCCTGTCATTTTACATTATTGACAAAATTTGCCTATTTTGATATTGTGCAGTGCTTTGTTACAATTTGTATTGTTAAAGGCGCTATATAAATAAAGGTGACTTGACTTGACTTGACTTTTTGAGTTGTTTTTTTTTTAGATTATAAATAAAATATTTCACAACAAATTTGACTTTTTGGGGGATGAATAATTTTGTACATGAATGTTTAGAGCCATTTTTTTTCAATGTTCGTCAACTTTACATTCCTCAGAATCATTCAAATGTGTATAAGGGTTGTTGACATGACAAAAATTTATATAAATATTATTGTCATATTTAAAATGCAGTAAATGGTTAAACATTTCTTTGTCCTACATGGACCTGTTGTAAAAGTAGCTGTTATTTTTTATTTTTTTTGCCAAATACCAAAATTGTCCAATATTGTGACAGCCTCAAGCATAATTCAATAAATTGCATATTTTATAAATTAAAAAGAAAAGCATACAAATGTTAAAAAAACAAAACAAAAAAAACCTTCAGAAGTGTCTATTTTAGCTAAAAATATAAAAATCTTAGTAACTTGATATTTTGTCATTAATGTGTCTCCGGTGTGTCACCATATCCTTATTTTAAATTGGACCGTTTCACAGACAAATTTTAATTAGTTGAAGGATCCCATTCAAGGTTGTCACTGAAGCCCCATGTTAAGTCACATGGTAAATTTCTGTCTCAGAACAGTTCAAATATTTAACTTTTTTTGAACCAGTATAAAAGTGCTAAGTTTTGTTGTCCTTTGGTGTGACACCCCTAAATTATATTTTTTTAATTAAAACTGTTTTAAACTACATGATCATGGAAAACTAGCGATAGTGGTGATATTCTGGTCAATACATTCAATCCACCATATTATGAATACAACCAGCTGTTTCAGTGTCTTACAAATCCTGCTCTACTCAATAACTCACATGTAATGAATATTATACACCAACAGAGTCTCCTGATAAACAGTCAGCGACAGATGATGTACCAAACCCTAAAGGAACTTTCGCCACCGACAAAAAATACTGCTACATCTGCAAGAAACCGCAGTCTAAAATTTCACGTCACTTTAAACAGCATCAAAACAGTGAGACTGAAATTGCTGCTGCATTCTCTCTCCCCCTAAACACTCCCAGGACAGAAAACGGTTACTTGAGAAGCTACGAAACAGAGGCAATTACCAACACAATCAAGAGGTTATAGAAAGAAAAAGAGGACCACTGAAAATTAGGAGGCACTCAGGAGGATCAGAAATCGAACTGAGTGCCAAAACATTTGTGCATTGTGTATACTGTAAAGACCTGTATGTTTGCAAGGAGCTGTGGCGCCATACACGGAGATGCCCTTCAAAGATGTCCGAAGCAAATGGCAAGGCCAAAGTATTAGGTTTTGCTGATATTGCAGAGTCAACATTCTCCCAACCAATATCTCCTGAGTTGTGGAAGATCTTGGGAAATATGAAGAATGATGACATTTCATCAGTAGTTCGAAATGATTTCCTCATACTTCAGTTGAGTCAGTGTCTTTACAACAAGCATGGCAGTGATCAATCAAAATCTGAATACATCAGACAGAAGGCTCGAGAAATGGGCAGACTCTTGCTAAGATTAAGAAGAAAATACTCCATGTATAGCTTTGAAGATGCTGTGAAACCGAACCACTTTTACAAAGTTGTTGAAGCTGTGACAGATGTTGCTGGTTAAGATGAAAAGAGCCATTTGTATAAGACGCCAAGTCTTGCACTGAAGTTAGGACATTCAATTAACAAGATTGGTGACATTATTCTCTGCAGGGCCATCGCAGTAGATGATGATGTTATGACAAAAGCAGCAGAGCGATTCAGAAGACTTTGCTCAAGTGAATGGGCAGGACATGTCTCCCATGCTGCTCTTACTACTTTGAGCAAATCAAAGTTCTTCAAACCTTCTACTATACCATTCACACAGGACGTGCAGCTTCTCCACCAATACCTAGAGAAGAAATCAGTTGAAGCATTTGAAAGCTTGAAAAATCA
This sequence comes from Oxygymnocypris stewartii, assembly GCA_003573665.1. Taxonomy (NCBI): domain Eukaryota; kingdom Metazoa; phylum Chordata; class Actinopteri; order Cypriniformes; family Cyprinidae; genus Oxygymnocypris; species Oxygymnocypris stewartii. The sequence continues at coordinate 941,082 of QVTF01003615.1, forward strand.
TGAGTCTTCACAAACCTATGCAGAGCTCGCCAAAGTGACACTTACGCAAGTAATAATATTCAACAGGCGTTGTGCAGGAGAAGTCTCAAAAATGATGCTTGAGTGTTTCAAGAAAATAAACCAGACTGGGCTCCACGAGGATGTAGCTCTCGGTCTCTCTCTATTTGAACAAAAAATATCGAAGCATTTCAGCAGAGTAGAAATCATGGGCAAGAAAGGGAGAAAAGTTGATATATTGTTAAATCCTGAACTTGAAAGAGCAATTAAACTTATTGTGGAGAAGAGAGATGCATGTGAAGTAGACCGGGACAACCCTTTCCTATTTGGAAGACCTAGGTGCTCACTCACGAGCTTCTTCAGTGGACAGGACTGCATCAGGCTTTTTGTAAGTCAGTGTGGTGCAAATAACCCAGAACATCTCCGGTCTACACAGCTCCTCAAGCAAGTGGCAACAATGTCCCAGATTCTCAGTCTTAAGGATAATGAGCTGGACCAACTTGCCAATTTTTTGGGCCATGACATTCGGGTCCATAGAGACTACTATCGGTTGCCAGATGCAACTATAGAAATTGCAAACTCTTGATGAAATTGAGATTGAAGGTATGTGCATAGCTTTATATAATAATATGAGCTATATGTGTGTACTTAGTGCATGTGAATGGGTTTGAGTCAAATATGCTTTTCTATAGATGAAATTGCTCTGGAATCAGACCAGGAGGAAGAAATAAGTGAAGATGACGAAGAGTCAGATACTGCCCATGGAGTGAGGGGGTACGTAATGGGTTTTATTCCAGTGTGCGTCAATGGTATTTTGTATTCACTACAGGGCTTTCATACAAGCTTGCAATTGGCCTCCTTCTAGTTTATATGGCTTTATTAAGAATACATTTAAAGGGATACTCAACCCCAAAATGGAAATGTTGTCATTAATCACTTACTCCCATTACACTGTCAAGGCACAAAAAAGTATTAAAAAAACATTGTCCAAATAGTCCATCTGCCATCAGTGGTTCAATCAGAATTTTATGAAGCAATGAGAATACATTTTGTACTAAAATAAAATAACAATAACGACATTTATTCAACAATTCATCTCCTCTCTCTGTGTCAGCTTAGCACCATTTTGGAGTGCATCCGATGGACGCAAAGTGCGTACGCTATTTTCTGTCATCAGTAATGCATGGATACGTTTTGTACATTTATTTACGCTTTGATTTGAACGGAAACAGCGTATCCATGCATTACTAGGGCTGGGTATCGAGTTCAATACTTTTTAGGCACCAACCGAATTGCCTCGATACCATCGACGTCGTTCGGTACCAAATTTCGATACATCAGTTAGCCAATAAGCCTGCAGCACTAGGTGTGTTCGACTAGAAGCGATGGGGCGCAGATTGATCAGTGTTGTACATCCGCGAGTGCAATTCGAAAGTGTACGGAGCAGTCTGCTCTTTTTATCACACGGGTTTGTTTACTACACAAAGACTGAAGCACGCGTGACACTCGCAGTGATTTCAGCATCTGCCATCTTACTAAATGAGGACATGAACAACATCTCCACAACTGCTCTGAGAGTCCATTCGTGAGCATTTTACCGTTTGATTTGAGTAAAATTAGCGTCATATCATATACACACAGAACTGTAAAGGTATTCACGGCAACCCACCAAATTAAAAGTTCGGTTTAACTTTGAAGACACTGCGCCAGAAACGTATTACTATTGTTCAGAATCATTTACATACTGATACTACTAGGCAACTATTAAAATGATTAAAACTTTATTTTTTTTACGTAATTATGTACACATTTCTTCCATGTTTAAATTTTTATAGTAAACCCCTTTGTTTGCCAAAATATATAAAGTTTGATTTTCAATCATTTAAAGATAAACGAAATTAATGTTTTATGCCTTCACTTGAAAACCAGATACAGAACACATAATTTCTGAGGAAAAGAAAACACTTCAGGCTATTTTAAGAATACATTTAAATAAACCAAGTTGTTTTTATGCATACAAATAATTAGTGTTGTGGCAATTTTCTGACAAACATCATCACTGAGTAAGAGACAAATCTGAGTCCAAATTATAATTATAAAGTATTTATTCCCTTGCAAGAGAGGTCTCCTCGTCAGCAATACACATGAGCTAAGTCAGTGAGGGAAGACAGAGAGAGAAGAGAGAGAGAGAGAGAGAGAGAGAGAGAGAGAGAGAAAGAGAGAACAAGCGAGAAGCCAGAGATAAGAAGGGACAGAGAGAATGGACAGAGAGAGCGCCAGAGATAAGAAGAAGTAAGGAGAAGCAGTGCCGGTCTGTTTTATAGTCCCCTTTGCTTCCAAGGCCTCCTCCTTCCCTCCTCTAGAGGGAGAGATTACCAGTTTGTTTACCGATTAATGGTTATACAGAAAAGGCAGGCAAATGCCCCCTTGACCCCCTGACCATCTGCGTTTCCTTACCTCTATCACTTCCCACTTTACCTCCAATCATAGTAAATCATCACACATAGAATGCTTTTCTAACTGCAAGTGAGAAAACATATAATACATACATCTTAAATCTATGTTTCACTGTTTGATTAAAACCCATAAGGAAAATTCCTTTACAATTCCTCCCTGTTTATCATTCTCTGATAACTGATTAATCAAACATTGTAATAATAATAGTAAAAATAATAATAAATACAAGTTCAAGCCATTACATCACACTTATACTCTTCATCTCTGATTTTCACATAAATGATCACTCTCCTTGAACCTGTGAAGTAAGTTTTTTGAATATTTGAAAAATGCTTAGGCTGTTTTTGTTGGGTCAGACCCTAAATGTTTAGCAAGCAAAGTAAATATTTACTCTATGGCCGGGCTGAATGGACAGGCCCTGCGGTCGCACTCTCGGCCTAGACCGAACCCTCAGTCACCATATTATAAACAAGAAATAGTATAGTTCAAGTAGGAAATAGACATATCAATTTATCAAATGTAAATATTAAAAGTATGTAAAAAATCACTCAGTTCCAACCCCTCTCCTTGTACGTCATCTCGTACACGGATAACTGCTGCTTTTAACCTTCTTTACATTTCAATCCTTCTCAGGAAGAAAATAGAAACATCATAACTCAAATAACACATTTCACTGTAACTTCCGCTACTTGTGTCATCATATTTTTTGTCTGATCTCCTGTTGGTAACACCTTCAGACCTGTTGTGAAGTGTAGTATTACCAAGCAAATTGTTACTGACAACAAAGTTATTATACATGTTGTTTTATACAGGCCACATATTCCTGGCACTCTGAATGGGTGCCACGGTCTTGTACGCTCCATTCTCGCAGTTACTCTGTATCGAAAGATGCTGCTATGACCAAAGAATGTGAGAAAGTACTGTTTTTGAAACACTAAGAGTCTTATCTGTTCTGTTGATTACAGTGTCCACCCGTATGCCGGTTGCGCAATCAAAGTTGTCTCCTCCTTGCTGCTGATATCTGGTTCCGCCTAAACACACAGCTGCAATGCAAGGGTTTTTCAAACTGGATCTTAGCATTTATTGACACTCGCGTTGAACCTCCTCCAGCGATTGCTCCGCCTCCGCAATGGGCGGCACCCTCCTTCATGGTTAACGTGAACCCACGTAGCCCTCTCTGCGACCTTCCTCGCCGTGTGCGTCACCAGAAGCACCTGGAAAGGCCCAAGCCACCTTTTCGATTTCCAGCTCTTTCTCCTGTGATCACGAATCACCACGAAATCGCCAGGTCTGACCTCGTGCAGGAATGTCTCAGCAACCTTCCCCTGGGCAGCTTTTACCTGCACAGAAATATTTGACAACAGACAAGACATTTCCTTGCAGTAATTCAACTTGTCATTCTCACACACATCCGTTGATGGCAGCCTTTGTTTACCCCCTTCTATGCCCATGAATGGTGGCCTGCCAAACAAAATTTCAAATGGGCTCAGGTTTGTTTTTACTCTTTTTCTCATTCTCATGTACATCAGTACAATTGGGAGGGCTTTAAGCCAAGTCAGACCCGTCTCTTCACAGCATTTCGCCAATTTGTTCTTAATTGTCTGGTTCTGCCTCTCTACTGCCCCACCTGACGAGGGCTTTATTCCCCTAGCCACATTGTGTGTTACAAGTGACACATCTTTTGCAAAAATTTTCTGCAACCACTGTAAACCCTTTTGTAAACCATAATTCCCTCATCTGCATTATCATACCCGCTTTAACACATGATCCAACCCATGTGTCAACTTAGCATAATGCTGAAAGAAGTGTTTGGGCAAACAAGGAATGTCATCAACACTCATCCATACACCCCCTTCGAGACTGCAGCCAGACGACCTCCATTTTTGTTTTTCCGCTCCTGTGGAAAAAGACTGCATACTCTGTAAACAAGGGGAAATATCAGGGTTAGTCACAGATACTAAAGCACAAGTTGTTTCTTTTGTCTCCCGTGCTGCCGCGGCCTTCGCTGCCGCGTCTGCTCTCGCGTTTCCTGTGGAGATAAAACTTTTATCGTTAGTGTGCGCTGCGCATTTACAGATGGCGACCTTGTCTGGTAGAAGAATGGCCTCCAAAAGCTTAGCCACAAGAGCTGCGTTTAATATCGGATGTCCATCCGACTTCAAAAAATTTCGGTGCTTCCAAAGCGCCCCAAAGTCGTGAGTGACCCCAAAAGCATAACGCGAGTCTGTGTAAATTGTCACACACTTGTCTGCCATAACTCTACACGCCTCTGTCAGAGCAACCATTTCAGCTGCCTGAGCCGAATAATTTGATGGCAATTTGCCAGACTTTACGACGTCAAATTCAGTGGTCACTGCGAAACCTACCTTATTCAAGCCTGTTTGTGGATCTTTGGACGCCGATCCATCCACAAAGAGGACATTGTCACAGTTCTCTAAAGGTGTGTCCAACACTGATAGACAACAATGGTGTTCCTCGCCATCCTCCTCTGTAGGGAGGAGTGTGGCAGGATTCAAAGTTGTGCATCTTTTCACTGTTACATTTGGCATGTCAAGTAAAATCGTGTGATACCTCAGCCATCGGGCTGTTGATAAATGTGATGTTCTCTGCTCTTGCAAAATCATGGAGACCGCGTGTGGGACCATCAAAGTCAAATCAGAATACCCCACAAATTCCCTTGAAGCCAGCACAGCCAGCTCCGCAGCTGCCACAGCTCTTAGGCAGTGTGGCAAGCCTGCTGCACCTGCATCAAGCTTCGTTGAAAAATATGCGACTGGTCGTAATCTGTCCCCATGGGTTTGCAAAAGCACTGAACTCATAAATCCATGTTTTTCATCTACCATCTGTGTAAAAAGGCCTTTCAATCTTGTCACATGACCTCAGCCCTTTCCCTGTTGTCAGGGCTCTCAAGGGCTTTTCAAGAAATGCATAATTTGGAATAAACGTTCGACAATATGCACACATTCCCAAGACTGATAACAATTGTCTTTTTGTTATTGGTCTTGGTACATCTTTGATAGCTTTTATGCGTTTCTCAGAGATAGCTTTACTGTTTGGTGTTAGTGTGACCCAAAAAAAAATTATTTCCTGCTTCACAGACTGTAGCTTTGTCAGACTGACCTTGTGACCCTCTCTCGCCAGATGGTTCAAGAGAGTTACAGTGTCAGCCACGCACGTAACCTCATCTCGTGCACAAATCAATAAATCATCTATATACTTCAATGTGTTTCTCCCCTCTTCCCTTTTCAGCCCTTCTGTGGCTCTCATGCCTTTTCTCACAAACATTTCTGCTCAGTGGCCTTGGTTGATAAGTGAGGCGCAGACTTCCCCGTTATCAAAAACAACTGCATTTGTTTTTCTGACAGGCAAGCTGAAAGCGCACACACATTTTCATTCCAGAAAATCTTATCAAACCTTGTCAAAAACATTTTCTGCCCCGCTAAACCACTCTTCCTCATATTGAGGTTCACGCTCAATTTCAAAATCATTTGTCCCGTCAACTAACATGGGATATCTCGGTAGCCTCAAAAACCCTAAACTTTTGTACATTCTCAGACATTCATCAGTCACATGGTCTTATTCAAAACCTCAGCAGTCACACATTAACGGTTTGCAAGCATGTCTTCATTGCAGATAGCCTTATTCAAATCTTCAACAATCACACATAAAGGGTTGCAAGCATGTCTTCATTGCAGGTAGCATTATTTGAATCAGTGTATGTGAGCGTGTTGTGTGTGTGTGTCAATAAATTTTTACTTCCCTTTTTTCGTAGCTGGCTGAATGCCTGTCACCCGCCCTCTCCTCTCCTGTTCTCCGTTCCTCTCGTTTCAATCCGCCTTACGCGCCTCTGGACAATCCTGTGCCCAGTGTCCGTGGTTCTTGGACAACCTGCACTTCGTGCAGCCAGAAAAAGTCATGTTCATTCGTCGCACACAGTCCACATTTGTGCGCTGCTCGTGCTGCCCCACAACAGCCAGCTGCATCTCTCTGTCTCCCTCTGTCTTTCGCGGCGCTGCCTGCGCTGCTTGTTCATTCAGCATCTCGCGCTGCTCGTTCTTGTGCGTCCTGCTGCGGTTGTCTTGGACGGAGAACATTTGAGGTCGGGGCGAATTTCAATGCATCCAGCTGGGCTATTGGGTAGATGGGTGTTTTATATTCTGGCGGTGCCGGCCTCACCGTATTTTCATGTAGGAAACACAAACATACTGTGGGTCAGTCGGTTCTGGTGGTGCAGACACATACAAATAGACTTTCACACTTTTCATTTTTCCTTCCTGCTAACTTCCTGCACTTTTCATTTTTCCTTCCTGCTAACTTTCTGCACTTGCTTTTTTTTTTTTTTTCCTTCCTGCTAACTTTCTGCTTCCTTCAGCCAACAATCTACTGTTTGTTCACATCTTTTACATGTTTAACACATTTGCAACAACCACCTGGTTGTTTGTCGCTACTCTGTTCAACTGAGTCCCTCACCATTTTCAGTCTTGTGAGGCTCAATGTTCCCTCTTTGGGAAAATCATGATGCTTGATTCATTTTTCAATATCTTGCATACATTTCTGACCATAATGTTTTTTTCATTTGGTAGTACACCGGTGTATCCTATTTCACAAGCTTGCTCTGAGACATCCCCATACTGGCTGTTTTCTGTGGATTTACTCACGCGCGTCTCTTTAATCTGCTAGACGTCTCCAGCAGATCCGATTTTCTCTTATCCCGCAATCGGATCGGGTTGCACTATCAGTGCCCTCTTAATTGTGATTTACCAAAATCTTTCGATTTTTTTCTAACCCCAATTAACCTCGGTACCTGTTTGAAACCCTCTTGATCCGTACAGATCTCAAATTAATCTCAGGTTACCTAATCTGAATGTTCGTGTTCAGATTACTCTACCCCAGAAGCAATTTTCAGCCAATATGGTTCAATTTCACTCTTTAAACTGAATTTCACCCTCATTAAATTGAATTTAATTGTTTCTTACCAGAGATGTCGTTTTGTGCCACCTGGGTTCTTTTTGATTCCAGTGGTCGATCCCTCCGGTCCCAACAGCGGAAACGGTCCCTCGTCTCTGAATCTTTTTTGCGAGGTAGGGTTGGAACTTTTCAGCTCCAAGGTGATCAGCCTCCGTCCGCTGTCAGGTCCAGAAGTCACGTCCAAGGAATCCCACTATTCTGACACCAAACTGTTGTGGCAATTTTCTGACAAACATCATCACTGAGTAAGAGACAAATCTGAGTCCAAATTATAATTATAAAGTATTTATTCCCTTGCAAGAGAGATCTCCTCGTCAGCAATACACATGAGCTAAGTCAGTGAGGGAAGACAGAGAGAGAGAGAGAGAGAGAGAGAGAGAGAGAAAGAGAGAACAAGCGAGAAGCCAGAGATAAGAAGGGACAGAGAGAATGGACAGAGAGAGCGCCAGAGATAAGAAGAAGTAAGGAGAAGCAGTGCCGGTCTGTTTTATAGTCCCCTTTGCTTCCAAGGCCTCCTCCTTCCCTCCTCTAGAGGGAGAGATTACCAGTTTGTTTACCGATTAATGGTTATACAGAAAAGGCAGGCAAATGCCCCCTTGACCCCCTGACCATCTGCGTTTCCTTACCTCTATCACTTCCCACTTTACCTCCAATCATAGTAAATCATCACACATAGAATGTTTTTCTAACTGCAAGTGAGAAAACATATAATACATACATCTTAAATCTATGTTTCACTGTTTGATTAAAACCCATAAGGAAAATTCCTTTACATTAGACATACTACAACACAGAACTTGATAACAATAAAACATATGGTGAAAGAAAATAAAACACCCCCTTATGAAAGTGGATAAAGATTTTCAATTTCTTGAAGTCTTTAACATCCTAGAATAAATTAATAGAAATTATAATTCTGTCTGAGCTATGCTTTTTAAAACAAAAACGCACTAGTGTAAATGTAGCCTAATGCCGGTTTCACACTGCACGCATGAGCAGTGCAGAAGTGGTGTGTATGCAGAGCAGGAGCAGTGTGCGCCCATTGTGCTTTCATACTGGAAGCGTTTGTCACACGCAGCTGAACCGCGGCTTGTACTGTTGCAGTAAAGACGAGTATCGTCATTTCTGTCATATTTTTGAGCGTTCTCATCTGAATACTGTGTGCCATGTGCTGTGATGATATGGCCAGCAAACTCTGTGATGCGACTGTGTCCCCCTCCCCTCTGTCCCACACACATATTTAAATAACATATATTATATATAGGTTCACACAATAATCTTGAGACAAGTTTTCCGTGTAAACGCCCACTGCTATGATTGGCTGACATCATGCATATTAAATTACTACATGTTTGGAGCTCTCTCAAAAAGTTTTTCTACATTTGTACTGCAATACTCCTTACTTTGGCACTCAACGGAGGCGGTTGCATTTTTTCACTCCCCGTCCTCGTCCTTATTTTCCCTGCTTGCTCCCTTGTCTCGTCTCATCTATTGAGTGACTCTCTCTGCACGGCTCTCCAAACTCAAAGTTTATGGATTTGATCAACTGGTCTCTCAACGCAATTGACACCATCTTCTCGACGAGAAACCTGGGTTCGGGGGAACCTGTCTGCCCTGACGGAACGTTCGCAGCTGGCTATATGATGGACGCATGGGAGAGGTGGCGAATCGTATGTCTAGCGGCTCTTTCCGTGGAGGACATTGAAGATATCTACCTATTCGGAACCATGATAACAGGTATTTTGCTGATTGGATTAGGCTTTGCCCTGGGTTATCGAAGAATTCAGAAAACGGGAAGAGCTGTCCAAAGCCTCACAAGGCTGCCCGTCATGATTGAAGCAGTGGGAAGAGCGGTCAGCATTGAGACTGAGACTATTAACCGCAATATGGATTCTATCATCAGGGTTCGTACGGTCATTAAAAACCTGGAAAAGTCATGGAATTTTAAAACTACAATTTCCAGGCCTGGAAAAGTTTTGGAAAAATAAATAAACCCAGAAAGTTTTGGAAAAGTCATGGAAATGTATTTTACAAATCTCTGTATAATACAATTATGTTTATTCAGGTCCTGCATTTCGGTACGGGATTGTGCATGGGCTATATCGCATATTTCTACTCTTTCCCGCAGCTTTCGATTTTAAAATTATGGATTTTATCATTTTAAAGACCAAAATCAACAAATACATTTATTTAATTGCCTATAGCTTGTAGGTTGATGAGTAAATAGATCCACACAGAATATCAAATCGGTCATTTGAAAACGGATTCATCAGCTGTGTTTTCTCTCTTTGACTTTCTCTGAAAACACGTAATCAGCGCATCTCGTCTGCACTAAAGAGCTGCACGGTGCGAAGTCTTTCTCTGGCATTTTGGTACAGTTGACAGAATTGTCACCTGCCTAATCGGGTTATTGTTGCATTGTCACTAAAATGTAGCCTATTATTTGTTTGCTCGTCTTTTTAAGCCGTTCTGTACTCATGCGCTCCAGAGGCGGTTTCCGCTGCACTCAGTCATGTCCAAATGGCGTCCGTATAAAGCCGCCTTGCGAGTACCAAATTGACTTTGGTACCAAACAAGCTCAGTAGAATCCTGCACGGGCCTCAAACATACGCCCCAGTCTAATCCTTGTTCAGCAGATTATCAGAATTACCTTCCCGAGTCCGACTGGAGCCCATGTCTTTCTTTCTCTCTTCCCCATTACACAGCTGCTGTTCTAGCCATTAAAATTGTTCAGTTTCGTTTTTAATGGCAAAGCGTATTTCGTTTCTTTATTAAGTTAATTTAGAAATATGTTTGGAAAATGTATTTGTTTATTAAATTCAAGTTTTTGTTTTTAAAGTAGCTTTTGAGCAATCGGCCAGCTGCAGACAGTGAGTTTGCCTATTATGTTTGATCAATTTAGCCTTCTTAAATCACCACTTGACTAAAATAAAATCTATATATAAAATACTTAAAAAAGCATATTACAATGTTAGTTTAAACGTTTAACCTAGACAAATGTGTGCTATTATACAGGTCGAGCTGCTCTTGTCAGTCTGATTGTTTCCACGAGCGGCTAATCCTTTTAATCACCATAATAATTTATGGATTTCTAAAATACAAAAATAAGGAGGAATCCTAAAACAAGCCCGATGCCCGGCCCGCGTCTGATGTGAAAATTGTCCCGAAGCCAGAAACTAAAAGTCGAGGCTGAAATATGGGGCTCTAAAAGTGCAGCTTGTTGCGTTTAAGCGGCAAAATTACACACAAAATAACGTTAAAATGGGCATCCTGGTGAGCAGGGTGTGAACTACGGGGGAGCTAGGGGCTCCTCTTAATAATACATGGACTCCCCTGAAAACGTGATTTGTAAAAAGTTATTTATTTGGGGGGGTCTCAAAAAATATTGACTTATTTTGATGTGCAATTTCAGTTTTGTGTACTGTGATCATCGTGGATTATTATGTGTATAATTGCAACAACAAAACTTGTTAATTAATGCTTGACGGCGATTTAAACCTAACTCACTTCAATAAAGATAATTATAGGCCTACATGAGCATCTGCTGTCCTCGATTACGCAGCGCTCTTGTTAGGATGACAAAAAAAGCTTTAAAAGTCTGCTCTGCCTCAGCGGACAAACAGCGCTCGTCAATGTCAAAGTAATTGAATTCAAATCAAATCAAAGTAGGAGGAGTTTAGCGTTCACAGATGCTGAGCGCACGACGAAGCGTCAGATTAATAAAAGAGAGTGAGGTAAGATGTTTAGTCAACTGTTTTACGAAAGAAATGTTAAATGACCGACAATTATATTCAGTGAAGCAAACTACTCGACTTGTTTCTCAAATATGCCCATTTTGAGAGTGACAGAGAAAGAGAAGAAATGTGCATGTTTTAATTATCTGCATCCGTTTGTCCCTACAAACAATGAAACTGTGAATTTAGTTCTACTTCAAAAGCACGTCAACTACTAGTGTTGAAAAATAATAAAACTTTATTTTATTAAGACATAATCACAAAATATTTTATTTTTAATAGTAGGCTAAATCCCCTTTATTTTTCAACATGTAAATGTTTAATTTTCATTCATTAAAATATAAATTAAATCGATGTTTCATGCCTTAAGTAAAAAAAAAATGTTTGTATACATTAAAATAATCAGATGAGCTAAAACAGAATTTTGAAACAATAAAACATAAGGTGAGAAAAAATATAACATTTCATACGGCCCTAAACATGTCATTTTTGTTGCACTTTTAATAAATTAGTGTTCAATTGTATACGTTTCATGATTTTAATTAATTAGACATGCTTTTTGATAAATACAATTTAATTTGATCATTAAAAAGGAGTCCATAAAATGAAAACGGAAAAAAACAGAATCTAGATAAATTGAAACGGAAAAAAATGAATTTAGAAAAAAAAAAAAAATGGAATTTGTTTCCAAAACTAAATTCTGGCCCTGCATTTAACTGAGTTAAATAAATGATAATAGTGATGTGATATGTTCTCTGTGTGGAGTAAAGGTCCTTACACACCGAGTCAGAAATTTTCGTATGCGTTTTTCGTGCGAAAATTTCGGATTGCAAGGACCTTCACATCTGGCGCAGTTTCAGTTGTACTAAAACAAAAAAGCAAACAATAGTATTAATAGTCATTCATTTTAGTTAACATGCTATGGTAATTTGAACAGATTTTTATTCTTATTGTAAAATAATGTAAAATTAGGTCATGAATATTGCCTCAAAAGTCATGGTAATTTGTTGGTAAAAATGTGTACGAACCCTGTATCATGGAGAAGCTCACGGCTTTGCAAAGGAAAATTGATGGTATTGGAGACCAGAATGGACAAAGAGAGTAGCCGTGGAATTGGAATGCGGTGACTCGCCCCAAGACAAAACAATCGCAATCTTATCTTTTTTGGCTTTCCCGCACAGTGGCCTCGGCCAAGGCTGCTGCTGGGAAATTTACCCTGGGAAGAGCGCTGCAGTGAGACGCTCTTGCTTCCTCCCCCATTCTACAGACATTGATTATAAACTACTACACACACACACACACACACACATACACACATATATAAAGATATGCACTCACCTTCCGTCGCTTTGAACCACCAGCCTGACAAGCGGGTCTGTGGCCAGCGCCGATAATGGCTGCGGGACCGGATGGCTGCCTGCTGGAGCTGGATTACTTCCCCTGTTGCAAAGTCGTGTGTCTATGGTTTATGTGCTTTTTGTTGCTGAGGTGTTTTTCCTGTTCTCACACTGTACTCCCCAAGGAGCATAGTCTGGGGGTTATTTTTTTTTCTCCTCACCTTCCTCATGTTATGCTGTATTTTTCTTCAATTCCCTGTCTTCCTGTCCTGTCTACCCCCTTGTCATATATGTATATTGTGTATGTATGGACAGGTTGATGGCTAATTTCACTGGTACTTGTGACTAGTGACAATAAAGGGCTACTACTACTACTACTACTATTACAGCTGTCAAGATTATATAATTGTGAAAAGTGTTGATTACAGCACTATATTTAGGCCTCCTAATATCACATGAAAGGTTGCAGCGTTGTACATTGTAGCCGATGACAGCCGATGTTGAGTGCATTAATGCAGTGATCTCATCATTGCAGTTTGAGTTCTGCACTCTCACATATGCTTTCATTATAATAAACAGTGTAAACATTATGTAAATAAGAGATTCATTGTGCAATTTAGAAAGCGTCATTGATTATCACATGAGTTTTGGTGAGAGTCCAGAAAAAGAGCAGGTTCTGAATACCCATCCAGAGATATTGTCTGGGCCTGATGATTTTTGTGGGTTTATTTGCCTGATAATTTCTGCCACATCTGCAGATGAGACGGTAGATGGCAAGTTTTCTGTGATCCCACCAGCCAGTTTTAATTTTGAAGGATCAATGAAGGGGGTTTCAAAGCGGGCAAATCATTTGTCGAATTCATCCAGTGTAAAACGGGTGTCCATGACCTCAGCCTTGCATCTGCCTAGACAGTCTGTGATATTCAGTAGCTCCTGCCACATCTACCCGGTGTTAACAGTGGTGTAGTAACACTCTAGTCTTTTTGTATTGTCTCTTGGCATACCTAATGGCTTTTTGAAAGTCATTTCTGGCCTTCTTGTAGTTACTGACATTACCTGAGACAAATGTAGTTGAACAGGCATGCAGAATAGAAATAACTTCACAGTTTATCCATGGTTTTTGATTGAGGTAAATCTAGATCACTTTAACAGGCACAATGTTATCAACACAGGTTGTAATATTGCTGATAACAGCTATATTTTACTGTAAATTTGGTCCAATATATTTTTTCTCTCTTGCAGACAAGTTTAAGTAAGAAATGCATTTAATTTATTTTCATGTTGTTTTATTATTATTATTATTATTATTTTTTCAATTAAAAAATAAAATAGGGATGAAGTTGACCCAGGAAAAGGCAGACAGTTCCAATGGTATTTTTTTTAATGAATTTTAATATGATTGTTTTGTATTTTATTCATACATATTCAGATTTAAGATGGTCAGAAATTGTTTGCATTGTATAGAAGATGAATAGAGTATTGCTTTTTTCCATAGGAAAAAGAAAATTGTCCCTAGATGAGGCTGAGAGCTCCACAGGTAGGTTTAGGTGTGTGTATATACTGATTCTTGAGACATGGGTAAGAACATGTCCAGCAATTATAACTCCTATTAGATTTAATAATGAAAATATTTTCAATTATAAATGATATGGCGTATTAATAATAGAATGTGTTTAACACAATTATCCCCTTAAATTGAATTTTATCATTATTATATGAAATCTATGACAATTATTGTCTTCTCACTACATTAAAACAGTGTCCACACAGAAGGGTTCACTCATTCATATGTTATAAAATGGATTACAAATGTTTTGTTTAAAGCAACACTTAATAATATCTCATATCAAGGTTGTTTTTCAAGGATACATTTATGTTTCAGAGTTGTTCCCACCTTTTGTCAACTAGGGTTGTTCCGATTCCGATACTAGTATCGGAAATTCCTCCGATACAACTAAAAATTTCTGGCATCGGTATCGGCGAGTACTTGAATCCACGTTCCGATCCAATACCATGTTCTTACACAAGACCGTTAGTTAATTATGCCCGCTAGCTTTGCTTAATGCTGCACATCGGAAATCAACTCTTCTTCGCTGCTCAGAATACGAACACAGGAAGTTGTGCTGTGTTGCCACAAGCAACCACTAATTAGAGCAGCGAAGAAATGCAAAATACAGACGTGCTGGCACATTGCCAATAAATCACTTGCATATGCAACTAAATCTTCACCCTGGGCGACTAAATAAGGGTCTAATATTAGCCACTGGCTAAAATGCTCAGATTTAGCTCGCCAGTGTGTGAGTTGGAGGTGTGAGTTGGAGTGTATAAGTTTAGCACAGATATATTTTCATCAACTCTAACCGCATCAGAGTTTCTCTCTTCATCAAGCGATCGTTGCTATTTTTCAATTCATCTGAATGGATGCGCAGTGCACCTGTATTTCGCGTACCGTAAGCTCTAGTTTGAGGCACGCGGCTCCACGTCACTTTGCTTTTTTCAAAGAGAGAGAGGGAGCGAGAGAGTCTGACATGTAGCGTGTCAGTTCTGTATGGTATGTAAACTATATTCTTTGTTGTATTTTCCTGTCAAAATAACGGAGTTTGTTTGGAATTCTTCAGCTTTTAAGAACTGCCGGGTTCTCCGGTTGTAGGCGGAGCTAATACGCAAATGGCAATTTCATTGGCTGGCGCTCGCCTATTATCGTCCTTGTTTTGATTTCAGCAAATCAGTTCAAGCTAATGCAGACTACGTGATTAATATTCATGAACCAAGCAGCTCGTTAATCCTTAGTGCGTTTTATATTGCTCTTAGTACCCTGCCGACTACGGGCTGCGATTGCCCTTTCACTTTGATGTGGCAGTCCTGACATCTGAATCTCGGCTCCGGCAGGAATTGTCCACGACTGAGGTGCTCTTGAGCAAGTGACGGCTGCCTACTGCTCCAAGTGTGTGTGCACTTGGATGGGTTAAATGCAGAGAACACATACACAATTATACAGTGTATAACCAGCAGTGAAATGTGACAATCATACTATGAATTCTACAAAAAAATTGTTTTTATTATCTTATCATTATTGATAGTCTCCCCCTCCCCATTTTTTAAAGAAACACTGAATGACCAAAAAAGCCCCACCACCAGTCCTAAGTTCAGTTAAAATGACTAATGTGCATTCATACATGCCAAGTTTTAATTCTATTTACTAAAATTAAATCATTAATTAATACTTGATTATCATAATATATTTATAATGCTTGACTGACTGATGTTAAGAGTGTAATTTTAGATATTTAAAAAGCTGTGCCATTTTCCAAACATTATCTATTTTTTGGTTATTTGCCAGATTCTCTCTCTCTCTCTATATATATATATATATATATATTAGGGGTGGCACGGTACACAGATGTCATGGTTAAGTCTGTACTTCGGTTCGGGGGTCACGGTTTGATACAATTTTCATTTATTTTAAACAGACAAATTAACAAAAATTCTACCTAGATGTGAAAATACTGTTTATTAATACTAATATTATTATTACATTGTTATTGTAAAGACTGGTCAAAGGCAGGGGATCCAAGTGCAGTCATATATATTTATTGGACAGAGGCAGAATCACACAGGCAATGGTCAGAGGGCATAACAGGAATATCGGAGGCAGAGCAGAGACGTAAACAATACCAGGCAGGGGTCGAGGTCACAGGCACAGGTTCAGAAGTCCAAGGTCAGGCAGTCCGGGGTCACACAGAGATAACAGATACGGGGAAGAACGCTCAAATGTAGCCAGGGCAAAACAAGACTTCGCAGTGAGTGAGTGTTTGTGTGCTGCTTTTATGTGAGTGAGTGAATGAGGTGCAGGTGTGGTGAGGCAATCAGGGTTGATGAGTGAATGGTGACAGCTGTGTGATTGGTGTAATGGTGGACGGGAATGTGTGAGTGCAGTGCATGATGGGAGATGTAGTCCATGGGTGAAGTGCAGTTGAGTGAGTGGTAACCAGATTCATGACAGAGCCCCCCCCCAAAGAGCGGCTTCCAGACGCTTACACAAAGCATACTCCAGGAGGGTGGTGGAGCGGAGGTGGAAGCGGGGGAGGGAATGGAGGGCCAGGTCCATGTGGGGCCAATGAGGCAGGAGCCCACCAGGGCGGGGCGGAGGAGACAGCAGAGACGTGAGGTGACTCTGGCAGGTCGGCGGAGACGTGAGGTGACTCTGGCAGGTCGGCGGAGACGTGAGGTGACTCTGGCAGGTCGGCGGAGACGTGAGGTGACTCTGGCAGGTCGGCGGAGACGTGAGGTGACTCTGGCAGGTCGGCGGGACTGGAGGGACGTGAGGTGACTCTGGCAGGTCGGCGGAGACGTGAGGTGACTCTGGCAGGTCGGCGGAGACGTGAGGTGACTCTGGCAGGTCGGCGGAGACGTGAGGTGACTCTGGCAGGTCGGCGGAGACGTGAGGTGACTCTGGCAGGTCGGCGGAGACGTGAGGTGACTCTGGCAGGTCGGCGGAGACGTGAGGTGACTCTGGCAGGTCGGCGGAGACGTGAGGTGACTCTGGCAGGTCGGCGGAGACGTGAGGTGACTCTGGCAGGTCGGCGGAGACGTGAGGTGACTCTGGCAGGTCGGCGGAGACGTGAGGTGACTCTGGCAGGTCGGCGGAGACGTGAGGTGACTCTGGCAGGTCGGCGGAGACGTGAGGTGACTCTGGCAGGTCGGCGGAGACGTGAGGTGACTCTGGCAGGTCGGCGGAGACGTGAGGTGACTCTGGCAGGTCGGCGGAGACGTGAGGTGACTCTGGCAGGTCGGCGGAGACGTGAGGTGACTCTGGCAGGTCGGCGGAGACGTGAGGTGACTCTGGCAGGTCGGCGGAGACGTGAGGTGACTCTGGCAGGTCGGCGGAGACGTGAGGTGACTCTGGCAGGTCGGCGGAGACGTGAGGTGACTCTGGCAGGTCGGCGGAGACGTGAGGTGACTCTGGCAGGTCGGCGGAGACGTGAGGTGACTCTGCAGGTCGGCGGAGACGTGAGGTGACTCTGGCAGGTCGGCGGAGACGTGAGGTGACTCTGGCAGGTCGGCGGAGACGTGAGGTGACTCTGGCAGGTCGGCGGAGACGTGAGGTGACTCTGGCAGGTCGGCGGAGACGTGAGGTGACTCTGGCAGGTCGGCGGAGACGTGAGGTGACTCTGGCAGGTCGGCGGAGACGTGAGGTGACTCTGGCAGGTCGGCGGAGACGTGAGGTGACTCTGGCAGGTCGGCGGGGACGTGAGGTGACTCTGGCAGGTCGGCGGGGACGTGAGGTGACTCTGGCAGGTCGGCGGGGACGTGAGGTGACTCTGGCAGGTCGGCGGGGACGTGAGGTGACTCTGGCAGGTCGGCGGGGACGTGAGGTGACTCTGGCAGGTCGGCGGGGACGTGAGGTGACTCTGGCAGGTCGGCGGGGACGTGAGGTGACTCTGGCAGGTCGGCGGGGACGTGAGGTGACTCTGGCAGGTCGGCGGGGACGTGAGGTGACTCTGGCAGGTCGGCGGGGACGTGAGGTGACTCTGGCAGGTCGGCGGGGACGTGAGGTGACTCTGGCAGGTCGGCGGGGACGTGAGGTGACTCTGGCAGGTCGGCGGGGACGTGAGGTGACTCTGGCAGGTCGGCGGGGACGTGAGGTGACTCTGGCAGGTCGGCGGGGACGTGAGGTGACTCTGGCAGGTCGGCGGGGACGTGAGGTGACTCTGGCAGGTCGGCGGGGACGTGGGGTGACTCTGGCAGGTCGGCGGAGACGTGGGGTGACTCTGGCAGGTCGGCGGAGACGTGGGGTGACTCTGGCAGGTCGGCGGAGACGTGGGGTGACTCTGGCAGGTCGGCGGAGACGTGGGGTGACTCTGGCAGATGAGGCGCCCACCAGGGCGGAGCAGACGAGACAGACGCCCACCAGGGCGGAGCAGACATGACAGGCGCCCTCCAGGGCGAAGCAGACGAGACAGACGCCCACCAGGGCGGAGCAGACGAGACAGACGCCCACCAGGGCGGAGCAGACGAGACAGACGCCCACCAGGGCGGAGCAGACGAGACAGACGCCCACCAGGGCGGAGCAGACGAGACAGGCGCCCTCCAGGGCGGAGCAGAGATCCCTGGCCGAGACTGGGACCTAGAGGAAACGGAGACACAAGAGGCAGAGAGAGCACATTTGGTTTCAGGAACCGAGGCAGGGAGTTTAAGCGGCCATGGTAGATCCGGGGACTCGGGCAGCCATGATGGATCAGGGGACCTCATGGGCCATGGCGGGTCCGGGGTCTCCGTGAGCAATGGAGGGGAGCTCCCTCCATGAAAGTTCTTGGTGAACTCCACTACCTCGAGGGGGCACTCTGGAAGCGCTAAATCTCGGTGGCGCTCGGGCGGCTCTGACTCTCTTGGGCACTCAGGTGGCTCTGACTCTCTTGGGCGCTCGGTAGAACTGGACGGAACCAGCGGAGGCATTGTTGAGCTGGGCGGGACCAGCGGAAACGAAGGAGAGCTGGGCGGGACCAGCGGCGAAGGAGAGCTGGGCGGGACCAGCGGCGAAGGAGAGCTGGGCGGGACCAGCAGAGACGAAGGAGAGCTGGGCGGGACCAGCAGAGACGAAGGAGAGCTGGACTCTGTGAGCTCCTGGATCGGAGCGGCCTCTGGAGCGGACTCTGTGAGCTCCTGGATCGGAGCGGGCTCTGGAGCGGACTCTGCGAGCTCCTGGGACGGAGCGGGCTCTGGAGCGGACTCTGCGAGCTCCTGGGACGGAGCGGGCTCTGGAGCGGACTCTGCGAGCTCCTGGGACGGAGCGGGCTCTGGAGCGGACTCTGCGAGCTCCTGCGAGCTCCTGGGACGGAGCGGGCTCTGGAGCGGACTCTGCGAGCTCCTGGGACGGAGCGGGCTCTGGAGCGGACTCTGCGAGCTCCTGGGACGGAGCGGGCTCTGGAGCGGACTCTGCGAGCTCCTGGGACGGAGCGGGCTCTGGAGCGGACTCTGCGAGCTCCTGGGACGGAGCGGGCTCTGGAGCGGACTCTGCGAGCTCCTGGG
This sequence comes from Oxygymnocypris stewartii, assembly GCA_003573665.1. NCBI lineage: Eukaryota > Metazoa > Chordata > Actinopteri > Cypriniformes > Cyprinidae > Oxygymnocypris > Oxygymnocypris stewartii. The sequence goes on from QVTF01003615.1 coordinate 960,604, forward strand.
ACGGAGCGGGCTCTGGAGCGGACTCTGCGAGCTCCTGGGACGGAGCGGCCTCTGGAGCGGACTCTGCGAGCTCCTGGGACGGAGCGGGCTCTGGAGCGGACTCTGCGAGCTCCTGGGACGGAGCGGGCTCTGGAGCGGGCTCTGGAGCGGACTCTGCGAGCTCCTGGGACGGAGCGGGCTCTGGAGCGGACTCTGCGAGCTCCTGGGACGGAGCGGGCTCTGGAGCGGACTCTGCGAGCTCCTGGGAGAGCCACTCCGTAAAAGGAGAGCCACTCAGCTGTAGTGCGGTAACGATATACTTCTCCAACGTCCATTTAGGATCATGCAGCGGCATGATTGAACGGGGAGGTTCAGATAAGCCCCCTTGAAAAAATATCATTAAGCATATTTTATCTGTATGAGTCAGGTGTGCCAGTTCGAGAAAGTCCACCACATAATCCTCAATGGACCTTGTACCCTGGCGGAGTAACATCAATTTTACTGCTGGATTCATCCTTGGCGAAGTCTTCTGTAAAGACTGGTCAAAGGCAGGGGATCCAAGTGCAGTCATATATATTTATTGGACAGAGGCAGAATCACACAGGCAATGGTCAGAGGGCATAACAGGAATATCGGAGGCAGAGCAGAGACGTAAACAATACCAGGCAGGGGTCGAGGTTACAGGCACAGGTTCAGAAGTCCAAGGTCAGGCAGTCCGGGGTCACACACAGAGATAACAGATACGGGGAAGAACGCTCAGAAATGTAGCCAGGGCAAAACAAGACTTCGCAGTGAGTGAGTGTTTGTGTGCTGCTTTTATGTGAGTGAGTGAATGAGGTGCAGGTGTGGTGAGGCAATCAGGGTTGATGAGTGAATGGTGACAGCTGTGTGATTGGTGTAATGGTGGACGGGAATGTGTGAGTGCAGTGCATGATGGGAGATGTAGTCCATGGGTGAAGTGCAGTTGAGTGAGTGGTAACCAGATTCATGACAGTTATATTATGTATAAAATCTGTTTTGTTTTCATTGAGTGTACACAAATAAAAGCATACCTTTTATCCAGTGATTATTAATAAGACAATAAGTGTTTAAAGTTGATTCTGCTGGTATAAGGAGACAGTTGAAGTCTAATAATTATATGGTTTCATCGAATAACACTTTAAAAGTGTTATTGGATGAAACCGTATAATTATTAATCAACCAATCATTGTTTTGGTTAATACAAAATAAACAATTTATGTACATGTTATTACAAATGGCTGCAAAGGGCGCTAAAGGCCTGGTAATTGCTGCGGTTACACATACAGGACAATCATATCCTTGTTTAATAGGCTATTGACCAAACATTTAATTAATAAATATATATATATATATATACTGTATATATATATATATCCATTTAATCTTTCATTTTGGCCAACTTTTGGCTATAGATGACACAGCCTCTATGATTTCTTCAACATAAAACATGTGGACATCACAACCCTTACAAAAATTAACAATTGTTTTCATATTAAAACTGCTTAATTTTCTTTTGAATAATTTCTGAATGCTTAAGACCATAAACTCAATCAGACAACTGTATTAATAAAATTATAGCCATAGGTAACTGTCTAAAGCTACAATAGTAATTTGTAAGTAATACAATCTATGTATTTTTTTATTTTTTTTGTCATTTAGCAGACGCTTTTATCCAAAGCTACTTACAAATGAGGACATTATAGAAGCAATCAAAACCAACAAAAGAGCAACAACATGCAAGTGCTATTACAAGTCCTGGTTAGCCTAACGCAATACACGTAGGAAGTTTTTTTTAAATGAAAACGAGTATATAGAATATAGAAAAAAGAAACCTAGTGTTAGTTTTACAAGAAAAGCTAGCAGTTAGAGAATAAATATGCAATTGATAGAGGGTCAAATGTGTCAGTGTTTTTTTTTTTTATAAAAAAGAAGACCGATTAGATCAAATAAAATTAGAATAGAGAGTGCTAGAGTTAGAGGGTCAAATAAAGATGGAAGAGATATGTTTTTAGCCGTTTCTTGAAGATGGGTAAGGATTCAGCTGCTCGGATTGAGTTAGGCAGGTCATTCCACCAGATGGGAACAGTTAATGAAAAAGTCAGTGAAAATGATTTTGTGCCTCTTTAGGATGGTACAGTAATGCGTCATTCACTTGCAGAACGCAAGCTTCTAGAGGGCATATAAATCTGAAGTAATTAATTTAGGTAAAGGGGTGCAGAGCCAGAGGTGGTTCTGTAGGCAAACATTAATGCCTTGAATTTAATGCGAGCAGCTATTGGTAGCCAGTGCAAATTGATGAACAGAGGTGTGATGTGCATTCTTTTCGGCTCATTAAAGATAAATCTTGCAGCAGCATTTTGGATTAATTGTAGAGGTTTGATAGAACTGGCTGGAAGACCTGCCAAGAGAGCATTGCAATAGTCAAGTCTGGACAGAACAAGAGCCTGAACAAGGAGTTGTGTTGCTTGTTCCGAGAGAAAGGGCCTGATCTTCTTAATATTATATAATGCAAATCTACAGGACCGGGCAGTTTTAGTAATGTGGTCTGAGAAATTCAGCTTATCATCAATCACAACTCCAAGGTTTCTGGCTGTTTTTGAAGGAGTTATGGTTGATCAGCCTAATTGGAAGGTGAAAATGTGATGAAACGATGGGTTTGCTGAAACCACAAGCAGTTCTGTCTTAGCTAAGTTGAGTTTAAGGTGATGGTCCTTCTTCCAGCAAGAAATGTCTGCTAGACATGCTGAGATGCGAGCAGCTATCGTCAGATCATCAGGATAGAATGAGAGGTAGAGTTGGGTGTCATCAGCATAGCAGTGATATGAAAAGCCATGTTTCTGAATGACAGAACCTAGTGAAGCCATGTAGACCGAAAAGAGAAGTGGTCCAAGAACTGAGCCCTGTGGCACCCCTGTAGCTAGATGTTGCGACTTGGATACCTCACCTCTCCAAGATACTTTGAAGGACCTATCTGAGAGGTAAGAGTCAAACCACTGGAGTGCGGTTCCTGAGAGGCCCTGTCTCAATAGGGTTGACAGGAGGATCTGGTGGTTGACCGTATCAAAATCAACAGACAGATGTGAAGGGATGTGTTAACGATGTGAGTGAGTGCAGGAACAACTGCAGGAGAATGGCTTGAAGGAGATGAGATGTAATAGGATCAAGCGGCTGAGTTTAGAGACTTCTGCCTCAGCGAGTGGAGAGAAGTATGTGAATGAGTATATGTTTGCTGGTAAGATGTGTTTGACAGATTGTGGTGTGGAAAATTGTGCAGTGAGGTTTGTAATTTTATTAGTGAAGAATGTGGCAAAGTCGTCAGCTGTTAGAGTTGATGAAGAAGGGGGAGGAGGAGGACAGAGGAGGGAGGAAAATGTTTTAAAGAGCATGCGAGAATCAGGCAAATTGTTAATTTTGTCATGATAGTATGTCCTTTTAGCAATGGAGACATTAGCAGAGAAGTCTGAGAGGAGTGATCGATAAAAATTAAGGTCAGTAGGATTTTGTGATTTGCGCTATACCCTTTCTGCAGCCCTGAGTTTAGAACGATGTTCGCGGAGAACGACAGATAGCCAAGGGGCAGAAAGAGTGGTACAGGCTGGCTTAGAAGATAAGGGGCAGGAAGTATCAAAACAAGACATCAGAGTGGAACATAAAGTGTCAGTAGCACTGTTAGCATCAAGATATGATAACCGTTAGCGAAGATGAAACCATAGCAGATAGCCGGGAGGGTGAGAGCGAGTGTAAGTTACGTCAAAAAGTGACATGTGGAGGGGTATGTGATGTGTCAGGAATCATGTTGAGGTTAAGAGTGAGGAGGAAGTGGTCCGAGGTGTGCAGTGGAGTAACCAGCACATGATCAGTGGAGCAGTGTCGTGTGTAAATAAGGTCCAGTTGGTTGCCTGATTTGTGAGTAGCCGTAGTTAACACTCTCTTGAGATCAAACAAGGCACGTAGAGTGTGGAAGTCTGCAGCCTGAGGTTTATCTAGGTGGATGTTAAAGTCTCCAAGTATAACTAAGGGAGTACCATTATCAGGAAAGGTTGAGAGCAACACATCTAATTAAAACTAATGAAATCCGCTTTGTTGACATCAGACTGACAATTCCAGAGACCAATAGAAAAAGAAAGTAATGTATTAGCAGACATAGGCAAAGTGCGCAGGTTTTTAGGATTGTGCTGTCTACAGTGTGTGATGCGTGGTTTGCGAGTCGTAGTTATAGTATTGATCTGCAAACACATAGTAAGAATTGGTTATAAAAACAAAAACAGAAGTGAAACAAGTAGTAGGAAAGAGGATAAATAAAAAGCGATACTTATATCCCTTGCCGGTGTCCCTGCCCGGTAGAGTCGATGGTCTTTACACTCTTCGGTCTTCTTACAAAGAGATGCTTCACTGCTTCACACGAGGGCTGCCGTGACCACTGCCGCAGTATATTAACCTTTTTTAAACCCGTCTAACAAATCACTATTTGAATTCAGCTGAATACACTTTCCTGTTTATCACAACAAATGGCCAAGCAAGCGCAGACACTGACAAGAGACGCGATACAGTACGAGACCAAACGTGATTTCAACAAGTCTCAACACAGTAAACAAAACAAGCGTTTTTTTTTCTACTTCCATAATATTTTAGGGAGGGGGCACAACAATACAATATTATGGCACCCATTTGGCCAACATAGGCCATGAGGCCTAATAATAAGTAGTGTAACTGGCCTACATTAATTGGAAATGCTAAACCCTCTTAATATTGCCAATTTTTGATGCTTTTGACAATATCTCTGGCTATCATCTACACATGACACGATGCAAATCAGCACGGGGAGATTATCACCCACAATGTGCGCCCATGTGGAAATAGTTGTATGAATTGTCGGCACTATCTATTGTAAATGGTTAGAATTTACCATGTTTACGTAACAGTTGGCAATGAGAGTGACTGACACTTGATGGTCAGAAAAAAATTACTAGATGTGTAATAAAAATAAAGATAACTTAAATAAATAAAATGAAACCATGAAAAAAGAAAAAAATTCCCAACTTTCTTTTCTATATTCATTCATAAATTATATTACTTTGTAAGTGTCATATTTGTCAATTGGCATTAGAAGTTACAGGTAAATCTCAATAAATTAGAATGTCATGGAAAAGTTAATTTATTTCAGTAATTCGTTAATTAACGATTCAATTCTGCATTCTTTAAGTGCATTCACAGGATTATTTAAAGACTTCCCCTAAATTCTTTAATAACTTAGTCAGAGGGCAAATTACACAGTAGCCTTAATGGTTACCATCTGTTAGAGGGAAAACATTTTTTTTGCCCATTTTGTTAGATGCTAGTTGAATGATGCTATGACATGGCATATTTAGAAATTTATGTAAACCAAGATTTAAAAAAAAGAGCTTTAAAAGTAGTATGTGTGGGCTAACATTTTGTCATGCAAGGGGTATAGCAATAATTTCAGAAGTGACAGAAATGCCAAATACAATAATTTTATGTATGTACGTATTATCAATATTTTTTTACAATAATTGTATTTCTTATCTCTTACTTTGAATTTGCTATTAGAAATCAAATACACTTCTGGACAATAATCAATGATTTCTAATCTATAATCTATCCTATTTAAATTTTGATTGTTTTATAGCCAATACTACAAACAATTCTTTACATTTTCTGCATAGAATAAGGTAGAAAATATACTTTATACTTTCTATACTGTAATAAATGTCAATTAGCACTGCATCATTCATAAATTGTATTTATTTCTTGTGTTTATTGTCTTAATGTTTCATCAGTTTATTCTGCTTTTTATTCAGCTCAGCTGCAGATATAGCCTGGCATGTTCTTTGAGCAAGAAATCACTTCTCTTTCAGTGCAAAAACTTATTTATCTCATTTTCATAAAATAAAATGCTTTAGTATTTAAATTTTCCTCTCCATCGGCGAATGGTGACTCTAAAAGAAACAGTGCCGATGTCTGTTTGCTATAGCAACAAATGCTACTTTCGTGCATCTGATTATTAGATAAACATCGCACTCTTACTTCAAGGTTGTTGATAATGCTGTGGTTATTTCAATAGTTTCCTTCGTACATTCGGTTCAACGACATTGTTAAAACACATTTATCATTCAATGGATTTGTGCGTACGCTTTAGATACTTACATTTTTGCTCCGTCCATGCAAAAAATGCGCAGCCTTCGACTGCCCCGGTATGTCGTCGGTATGACCGAGAGCCATTGAAAAACTACAGAAAAGTAAAACTACTTCACTATAGCATTACTGGTCACGAGTACTAAGAGATCACACATCAGCTGCTCAATAGTGGAGCGCGTGAAGGAGAGATGTGAGGCACGAACACTGTTCAAGGTCTCCATTAATTCGTGCTTGTAGTAATTTAATATGTATATATTTTGGAAGCGTTGAATCACTATAGAAATCGGGATTCATTCAAATCTTAAAATTCTAAATCAATTACTGTCCGAAATCGACGATTCACGATTCAAAAGTCCATGTTTCAAGATTGATGCATATGCATCGTCAGGGTTTGTAATCGATAGAGAAAACAAGTGAATCGTTACACCCCTTGCAACCACTCATTTAACAAGCATTTTAGAAATAAAAAAAGCTAAATTTTAATTCAAGTGTAATCAATCATTCTCTCTAATCGCTTTTCACCAAAGTAGTGCTGATTATTTTGCCAGTGTGTCACTGAAATCTGAGCCGGCGATGGGCTGCTTGACCTCAGAACCTCAGACCACTGACTCGCGTTTCACTCGCAGCTGAAAGGTGCCATGACTGACTTCATAACCTGTCCATAAACAAACAGTACTGAGATTAGAGAACGCATTTTAACATCAAAATAAATTAAATTAAGTATTATAATAAATACAATCAGTTCGTAATGCAAAGCTAAGAATGACTGTTGCTGACACATTCAGCTGACTGACATCTCTTCCTTGAATGTTGTGTTGTGTAAAATTAAATAATTTACTGCATAGTGAAGACTTTATAGATTAAATAAAACATATATTAACCTTTATTTCACTTAAGAAGGGCACCAGTTAGGCAGCAATAAGAACTGCTCTCTTCTGGAGAGGATGCAGAAAGCCCACGCTCCGACTGTAACCCAACAGCTGGATTGAAGGGAGGTGCTGTATGTGTAGTTTCAGCTAACAGTGAATATATTTATTTATTTATTTTGCAGAGGCCAAATCAAGGAGAATGGTGAAAAGGCCATGGAGCCCAAATGAAGTGAATGCAGTCATGAAACATTTCAAAGCCCATATTTCAAATGGACATCTCGTAACAACGGCAGAGTGTAAGCAGTGGAAGGCTGCAGATGACCCTGTTCCAAGAAAATTAAATGGGCTTTGTACAGTACAGAATATAAGGGATTTCGTGAGGAACCGAGGCTTGCGGTTAAAAAAAGAAATGTTCTAATATTAGTTCGTTTTGTTGACCCGGTGAATTTCAAAAGAAAAGATGTATTGAAAATAAAAATGTAAAAACTGTACCTCTAGGGGTACAACAGCTTGAGTTATGGGTAATCTTGATAAGTTTTACAGTATATGGCAACCATTTTTAGATCTCTTGGACCAATTTAATTCTTACTCTGGCCAGCAATGTAGTGCTTACTATTTGTCTGCCCCCTATTGAGTGCTGCTTTGTTTTTCCACTGAAATAGCTTGTATGCCCTGATTGCTCCTAAAAGTCAGTTTTTTTCTTTTATAATTATGATTTTGTTATTTAAATTATTTTATGTATTTTTTTATTGTTCTTTTGTTTTGTTTATTGTGCAATGTGAAACACTATAAAAATAAACACTACAAAAGCAGTTTAAACAAGAGCGAGTGATTTCCTCTTTTCTTTTATAGTTGGATTAACATTAATGAGACCGATGCCCTATTAAGTAATAAGCCGCTTTTCCACTATCGGACCGAAGAGTTCTCTTTGCTTAATCGTCGATCTGGGCCAGTCAGCACGGATACTGTTTCATTTTACACTGTGGTGCTGATTACAGAGCCCGTTGGAATGTAATACAAATGCGCCAGTCATTGTCTTGCTAATGCAATTGTAATGTAAACAGCGATATGGACGATGATCAGATATTTGACTGTCTCAGGCATTTTTTTTCTTTTATATTGAATGTAGCATAACTGTTTATTTGGCTGTTTGATCAAATAGCGCGCTTCTGCTTAGCCAGCTATGGAGAAACTGGTAGTTAGGCAACAGAATGGGGACGTCACAGACTCTACCAGCAAGGCTCAGCACGGTTGTCTAACCGGGCCGAGAGTGGTTTGTAATCGTGCCACGCCATACCAGGCTCACGTGGAAATACAACTAGAACTGTACCTGACAGTTTTTAGAACCGTTCGGCCCGATAGTGGAAAAGCGGCTCTACTATAGTACTGCACAGATATAATGTTGCACGAGATGTTTTTTTTTTCAACAGTTCACAAAAACGTTCACTTAAGACAAAAAAAGTTTAAGTATGCAAAAACACTTAAATACTGTAATTCTGTTTCTATATTTGTCGAGATCTTGCACTGGCGGAAGCGCCGTTATGTGGGGAAGCAGTCAGCATGATAAGTGAAGAAAAGGTACAAATAAAGATAATTTTAGAGGTTTAATTACTATTTGGAACACTGGGATCACTAGACGAAGGCTTAGGGTGCTTTCACACCTGTAGATCGATTGCTTTGTTCCGAAACAAGGATTACAATCATTACAATGTTGCTTTTTATTCTTGGTGCGGTTCGCTTTCACACGGCAAAGTTTCAAATCGGACCAAATTTGTTAATACAAGTCATGCGCAAGTAAACCGTTCTCTCATTGGTCAAAGTTCCACGGTTTATTTTTCGGGATTCCACCGCTGTCAAGGCTGTCAGGATGGAAAGACAACAGCTTCGCCTGCTTGTTTTTTTTTGTAGCTGTCATTATAAAAATGTATAATTTTGAGCAGGAGTCCAGGATTCATTGGGAAAACAATTTTAAAATGCACCTACTACTATTACGAAGAGCAATAAGATGGCATTAGAAAATGAAAAAGTGTGCTTTGATTCTACATTCTATTGAGGTTTTAGTTGGTCAATGGCGTAGTCTATTTCAGTTGCCTCAAAATAGCAATGTGCCTGAACAAACCTCGTTTTCAGACCAGCACAACTGGGCACAAATGCATTTGCTATTTAAACAACGTGGCCTAGGATGTGAGAATGATAACTTCGTCAGGCTGAAACAAGCAAAAAACACCTGCATTGCACCTGGCACCGCATTGCACCAGGTGTGTAATAGGACCCGAAAAGTGCATGGCAGAACATGTGAGAGACACTCTGGATGAAAGCACATTCACTCTCTGACAGCAGATGTCGCTAAACAGCAGAAATCCGGTGGGGGGTTAATCCAGTGGGGGGTGGTCAACAGAGATTCTCCTGATGTCCATCACGACCTCCTTTGTCTTCTCCACATTGAGGGACAGGTTGTTAGCGCCACACCATTCAGCCAGCTGTGCCACTTCCTCTCTGTAGTGCATTTCATCATTGTTGCTGATGAGACCTACCACTGATGTGTCATCGGCAAACTTGATTATGTGGTTGGATCTGAACTTGGCAGTGCAGTCGTGGGTCAACTGACTGAGGTCTTCCGGTTAAAAAGTCCAGGATCCAGTTACAGAGGGAATTGTTGAGGCCCAGCAGGCTTAATTTATTGATGAGCTGTTGTGGGATTATTGTATTGAATGCTGAGCTGAAGTCGATGAACAGCAATTCTAACATAGGAGTCTTTATTCTCTAGGTGGGTAAGAGCCAGGTGAAGGGTGGAAGAAATTGCATCATCCGTAGAGCGGTTTGGGCGGTATGCAAACTGGAGCGGATCGAGTGTGTTGGGGAGGCTGGTTTTGATGTTGTGCATGACTAGCCTCTCAAAGCACTTCATCATTATGATTGGAGTCAGTGCTATGGGACGGTAGTCATTTAGACAGGACACAGGTGATTTCTTTGGTACCGGTATGATTGTTGTGGATTTGAGACATGTGGGGATGACTGCCTGGCTCAGCGAGATGTTGAAGATATCTGTTTGGACATCTGTCAGCTGTTCAGCACAGTCTTTCAGTACGCGGCCAGGTATATTGTCAGGACCCGCAGCCTTGCGTGGGTTAATCCTAGATAGGGTCTTCCTTACGTCGGCTGGAGACAGACAGAGTGCCTGGTCGTTGGGAGGTGTGGGCAGTTTTTGTGCAGGTATGTCATTCTGCATTTCAGACCGTGAATAAAAGTGGTTGAGTGCATCTGGGAGGGATGTGTCGTCGTCGTGTATCTCTGCTGTTTGTGAAATGATTATTGATTTTATTGTCATATGACCGTTTTGCATTTTTGATGCCACGGGACAGATTGGCTCTTGCTGTTTTGAGGGCTGCTTTATCTCCTGATCTGAACGCTTCATCTCTGGTTTTTAGCAGCCCACAAACCTCTGCTGTCATCCATGGCTTCCGGTTTGCACGTGTGGTGATGGTCTTGGTGACTGTCACATCATCAATGCAGTTTTTGATGTAAGCAGTCACAGTTTCAGTGTACTCCTGCAGGTCTGTATGGTTATTATAGGTGGCCGCCTCTTTAAACATGTTCCAGTCTGTGTCCTAGAAGCAGTCCTGCAGTGCTGAGGTAGCATTGTCTGGCCATACCGTGATCTGCTTTTGAACCGATGTGGCCAGTTTGAGAAGTGGTCTGTATGCTGGGGTTAACATAACAGAGATGTGGTCCGAGTATCCGAGGTGGGGGCGGGGTTCGGCTTTGTATGCGTTTTTCACTGTTGTGTAAACAAAGTCCAGTGTGTTATTTCCCCTTGTTGCAAAGTTCGCATGCTGGTAGAGCTTTGGTAAAACTGTCTTTAAGTTAGCGTGGTTGAAGTCGCCGGCTATGATGAAAAAGCCGTCGGGGTTATTTGTTTGTTGTTCGCTGATGGCGCTGTACAGTTCACGAAGCGCGTCCTAAGCATTTGCACACGGGCAGGGTTTGTACACATTTTTACCAACAAATTTCCATGACTTTTCCATGACTTTTGAGACAATATTCATGACCTAATTTTACATTATTTTACAATAAGAATAAAAATCTGTTCAAATTATCATAGCATGTTAACTAAAATGAATGACTATTAATACTATTGTTTGCTTTTTTGTTGTAGTACAAGCTGAAACTGCGCCAGATGTGAAGGTCCTTGCAGTCCGAAATTTTCGCACGCAAATACGCATACAAAAATTTCTGACTCGGTGTGTAAGGACCTTTACTCCACACAGAGAACATATCACATCACTATTATCATTTATTTAACTCAGTTAAACGCAGGGCCAGAATTTCATTATACCAATTATACCGTGGACTTTGGGGAGCCCATTTCTTTTTTTTATAATGGGGGGGGGGGGGGTTGTGCGCTTGCGATGGGCTTACAAAGATACATAAAAGCTATGGGGGGGGGGTGCAATTATATATATATGTAGGGCCCTATGAAATCCGTTTTAATTTTTCCCAAATTCCATTTAATGTTTTTCTAAATTCATTTTTTTCCGTTTTAATTTTTCTAGATTCCGTTTTTATTTTATGGACTCCTTTTTAATGATCAAATTAAATTGTATTTATCTAAAAGCATGTCTAATTAATTAAAATCATGAAACTTACAATTTAACACTAATTTATTAAACGTGTAACAAAAATTACAAATGTTTAGGGCCGTATGAAATGTTATATTTTTTTCTCACCTTATGTTTTATTGTTGCCAAATTCTGTTTTAGCTCGTCTGATTATTTGAATGTATACAAACATTTTTTTTTTACTTTTACAGTAGCCTTATGAATTGTTTTTTTTTCTCTCAGAAATTCTGTGTTGTGTATTTAAATTTGACTGGTTATCAGATTAAGGCATGAAACATTGTTTTAATTTATATTTTAATGAATGAAAATTAAACATTTACATGTTGAAAAATAAATGCGATTTAGCCTACTATCAAAAATTAAATATTTTGTGATTATGTCTTAATAAAATAAAGTTTTATTATTTTTCAACACTAGTAGTTGATGTGTTTTTGAAGTAGAACTAAATTCACAGTTTCATTGTTTGTAGGGACAAACAGATGCAGATAATTAAAACATGCACATTTCATCTCTTTCTCTGTCACTCTCAAAATGGGCATATTTGAGAAACAAGTCGAGTAGTTTGCTTCACTGAATATAATTGTCGGTCATTTAACATTTCTTTCGTAAAACAGTTGACTAAACATCTTACCTCGCTCTCTTTTATTTTTTTTATTTTTTTTTTATTTAGCAGACGCTTTTATCCAAAGCGACTTACAATTGCATTCAGTTTACACATTTTTATTAGTACGTGTTCCTTGGAAATCGAACCCACAACCTTTCGCTCAGCTGACGCAATGTTCTACCACTGAGCCACACAGGAACACAGATTTTATTAATCTGAAGCTTCGTCGCGCACTCAGCATCTGTGAACGCTAAACTCCGCCTACTTTGATTTGATTTGAAATTCAATTACTTTGACATTGACGAGCGCTGTTTGCCCGCTGAGGCAGAGCAGACTTTTAAAGCTTTTTTTGTCATCCTAACAAGAGCGCTGCGTAATCGAGGACAGCAGATGCTCATGTAGGCCTATAATTATCTTTATTGAAGTGAGTTAGGTTTAAATCGCCGTCAAGCATTAATTAACGATTTTTGTTGTTGCAATTTTACACATAATAATCAACGATGATCACAGTAGGCTACACAAAACTGAAATTGCACGTCAAAAAACAGTCAATATTTTTTGAGACCCCCCCCAAAAAAAATACAAAATAAATTACTTTTCACAAATCACGTTTTCAGGGGAGCCCCTAGCTCCCCCATAGTTCGCACCCTGCTCACCAGGATGGCCATTTTAACGTTATTTTGTGTGTAATTTTGCCGCTTAAACGCAACAAGCTGCACTTTTAGAGCCCCATATTTGAGCCTCGACTTTTAGTTTATGGCTTCGGGACAATTTTCACATCAGACGCAGGCCGGGCATCGGGCTTGTTTTAGGATTCCTCCTTATTTTTGTATTTTAGAAATCCATAAATTATTATGGTGATGAAAAGGATTAGCCACTCGTGGAAACAATACTGTGACTGACAAGAGCAGCTCGACCTGTCTAATAGCACACATTTGTCTAGGTTAAACGTTTAAACTAACATTGTGATATGCTTTTTTAAGTATTTTAAATATAGATTTTATTTTAGTCAAGTGGTGATTTAAGAAGGCTAAATTGATCAAACATAATAGGCAAACTCACGGTCTGCAGTTGGCCGATTGCTCAAAAGCTACTTTAAAAACAAAAACTTGAATTTAATAAACAAATACATTTTCCAAACATATTTCTAAATTAACTTAATAAAGAATTTTTGCAAAAATTATAAAAAATGCTTGCACTGACTGGCAACTTTTTTTTAAAACGCTGGCGAGGAAAGAAGTCAACATTATTTTTAAAGTACAAATATAATCAGTGGTGGGCAAAGTACACAGATAAAGTACTTGAGTAAAAGTACAGATAGGTATAATACAATATTACTCCAGTAAAAATAAAAGTACTGCTTTTTCAATTTTACTCGAGTGAAAGTACAAAAGTACTACATTTTTTATGTACTTAAGTAAAAAAGTACTGATTTTATATAGACTACTTTATTTAATTTTATATTAGCACATATTTTTATAATCCTACTGCCCAAAATACCTGGGTTTTTCCCAAAATAACCACTATATAGAGTCAAGATATATATTTTGTTGATATGGGCTATATTGATGAGAGTGATGTAGTAACGTTCACTGTGAAGCTTACACTGCCATGTACCTGAGAGAAAACAGATTTCACCATCTAATTTTCACCAGTAAGAAAAAAGTGTTTTAGAACTTGTTGTTTTGCAGAACGTCAGTTATATATGACATGAGAATTAGGCCTGAAATTAGGAAGAACATTTTAAAGAAAATCTAATTATATTTTCATAATGTTTTTTTTTTCTTCTCAAACTTTGTGGTGTAAAAACACCCCTGGCCCAATGCCCCCAGAGGGCATCATCACTTCCCACTCTGATAATTACTGTAGTTACTATGTTCTGAACATCACATCCTTTCTTTTTCCCTCAGATGGAATCTATCTAGGTGGCTGAATAAAGATATTTGGACTTTATATCTAAAAATTTCCTCAACTTTGCACCAGCAAGCTTGTTAGCTAGACAGTTAGCATCAGCTAACAATATTTACTTATTTTCAGTATGGTTATGAATAAACATTCATATCTGTCTACTCGGCTAGTTGATCTAAACAATATAAAAATGTATACTGTTGATAAACAATATAAAAACAGACGTCACATAGGTCTAAATGCATAGCATTTTAATAAAACTGCTAACGTTACAGCAGTGGGGAATATGAACGTGCATGAGTTATTTTATTTAATCGGTGTTATTTTAATATTTTGTTTTTTGACCTAAAACATAACGTTAGAGAAACTGATGTTGATCTGTCTGCATTCAAGCATTTCAGTGAGCTTAAATAGATCACAGCAGATTTAGTTCACAAACAACTGACAGTTTTGACCTAAATATTATTTTCAGTTACAATAAATAATCCTAAAATTCGACATTAGTAACTTACTTTTCACAGCATCAGTAGCGCGCGCTCACAAGATCTCCCGGTTCTTTTCTTGTGAGTTCAGTTCACTGAAGAGGACTCGCTCTAAACGGATCATTTGAATCAGTGAGTTTTCGACTCGAGAACAGCTGCAATCGGATCATTGCAATTCGTCAATGAATCGTTTGTTGCGATTTGCGAACCGATTGAACAGGTTCATTGAAAAGAATCAGTTTGTTCATGAATCAGACACCGCTTCTGCGTCTCGGAGCACGTGATGTATTATAAGGAGTAACGATATGTTTTATGAAATGTAGTGAAGTAAAAAGTACGATCTTATGCTTTGGAATGTAGTGAAGTAAAAGTAAAAGTTACTCAAAATAAAACTACTCCAGTAAAGTACAGATACTTGAAAAATGTACTTAAGTACAGTAACAAAGTTGTTTTACTTCGTTACTGACCACCACTGAATATAATGCATTAACTCATAAAAAAGCAGTAGTTCTAGTTGTTTTGTATTTTTAGTATGACGACGAACTAAGACGAAGCCGAAATTCTAAATAATCACACCAAGCATATGAACTAACACTAGTGACCCGTTTACAGGGGAGTTATATGTCACAGTTTAAGAAAATACCATCGGTTCAATAACACAGCAAGCTCATAAATGCCATAAAATACAACTTGAATATATATATTGTCTCTTGAGTATATTGCTTTAATAGCAGCAGCGATTATTATTTGTCCTTTTTAAATCAAATCAAATCACTTTTATTGTCACATCACCACAGCACATGTGCCTTGGTGAGTTAAATTCTTGAGAGCGTGCTCCAGACAGTGCAGAAATAATTTACATATACAGTACATCCTTACAGACTTATACATAAGACAATGTTCAGAATACACATACATATAATCAGTACACACAGTGTACTATTGGACATACTTACAGTTATCAATACACATTATACAGAGTATGTACACATTCTACATTATATACACATATATACACACAACGGTTACTGCGATATGCAAATTGTAGTGGGTCCAGTGAGGCAGTCAGCACAGAGCAGATGTAGTCTCTGATGAGTTTCTCAAAACACTTGCTGAAGATGGGTGTCAGAGCAATGGGCCTCCAGTCGTTCAAGCATGTGATTTTATTTTTCTTTGGTATGGGCACAATGGTGGATTTTTTGAAGCATGAAGCAACCGACAGACAGAGATAGGGAAAGGTTGAAAATGTCTGTAAAAACCCCAGCCAGTTGGAATGCGCATGCTCGGAGCACACGGTCTGGGATGCCATCCGGACCCACAGCTTTGAGGATATTCACCCGTTTGAAGGATCGGGTTACATCCGCGACAGAAATGAGAGCGTGGACTCACCTCTTCTGCAGCAGCCGTGGGAGCACTCTCTGTGTAGGTGGTGTTGTCAGCTTCAAAACGAGCATAACAAGTATTAAACTCGTCCGGTAGAGAGGCGACAATGTTCACAGTAGCTGGTTTATTCCCTTTAAAACCCGTGATGTTGTTGATGCCCTGCCACATGATTCTTGCATTGTTGATGTTAAATTGTTCTTCAACTTTGTTTCTGTATTGTCGTTTGGCGGCTTTGATGGATTTCCTGAGATCGTAACTGGCTTGTTTCCTTGACAATTCAATGCCAGTTCAATGAAGATCGATCATGTATTAACTTTTATAACTTGCAAATGCTGGGGGACAAGTTCCTTAGAAATGTGCTGTGTTGAGATTATTTATTTTGTTTTCTCTCTTCAACGGCTCTACAGTTTATACTGTTTTACTTCATTATTGTATATCTGTATTCATGTAGCACCGTGGTCCTGTGAGGCACAACATTTCGTTCCACTGTATGTCCACACATGTAGCGGACTGACAATAAAGCTCAACTTGACTTGATGTTTTCACTTTAGAATACTGTTCCAGGTTCTAAGTAATTCATTGAGAATTATGTGGTAATTCTTTATTAATAACTCATGAGTTCACTGTATTCTCATTTTCCTCCAGTCGTTGCCTTAAATACAGAATTAATTTGTTATCACTTTATAATAGTGATGTTAAATAATGGAAAACCGACACACAAAATGTATAAAACCATAAACCTACCTGAGGCATGTTGGCAAGGCACTTAGAATTAAGATGGGGCTCAGTCTTGAACCTCTGGTTGCAGACAACACTTACATAAAAAACAAAAAAAAACTAATAGGGTGACCAACTGTCCCGAAACTGGAAGTTTTTTCCCGCGTCCTGCAAGACGTAAGCAGTGTCCTGCATTTCAGTTATGTCTGCACGCTATATTTTTTCATCCCTGAAATTATAATACTACAGTAAGAAATAAAAATAAAACTGTGACACAAAATACATTTTCACAGCCATCATGTTCTAGCTGTGAGTAATGTGATGGCAAATTAGCTTTCCAACGAACACGCGCCGATCCAGTGAATGCTCGAGCGCCACCTAAGGAAATGGTCGAGCATTATAGCGTGGGCACACACAGACAGAAACATAAATTGGCGCATATGCAAACAAATGTAAATCAATATTTACATAGCATATACAAGAGTAGTAAATTTATCTAAAAACATTAGTACTAAAGAAGAAGAAAGGGCAACCTGATACTGTGCATCCCTGTTCATTAGTAGTCACTTAATAGTTATTCCTCCTAAAGCTGAATTAGTAGTTACTTAATGTTAGTTCTTCAGTAGGCATGACATAATTGAATAGTTACTGATTAACTAATTGTTACTAAACACTATTAAAAAATGCTATTACATATTGATTAGTTAACACATATCCCTTAGTAGTTAATAGTAGTGACTTGAGTGTTAATGAAGAATGACCTATTAGGTCTGCAGTACCACCTTATTAGTTATGCATTAAGTTAGATACAGTATTCTAAAGTGTTACCAATTCTTCTAAACATTCATTAGTCGTAGGTAATTCAAATATTTAATAACACATTAAAATCAAATGTTGCAGCTGTGTTTAATAAGCGAACATGAAATAAAAGTTATTTATTTTTTAACATAATTTTTTATATTATTCTAACATTAACATAAATTTTTTACAGATTAATAACTTCTGTAGGAAATGTAGCTATTGCTAATTGTAAATGTTAATGCATTAAATAAGGTTAACTAATTATTTTGCACTTTAATCGGTGTAAAATTTTTTAATTTATACATTTGTTTGTATTGCTTTACAGTGGTTAAATGTTCAGTTATTTTTGTTGTATGGAAAAAGTTATTAAACATATTCCTTGTCATAAATACAATTTTATTTTATTTATTGCCTTTATGTTCCAGGAAAAATCTGAGTGAATAAGATGAATACATTGACATAATGATTCAGTTTCAGTTAAAATATAGTTAACTGAACAGTTAACAAATAGTTAAATCTCTCTACAAGGACATATTACATTTTGATCAACAAATTATATGTTTGAAATATCCAGAATGCTTTCCAATCCTGTAATTTGAAGACCAAGATAATGATTCTGTGTGATTTAAACCAAAGGAGAAGAGAAAAAAAGACATTACGAGAGGTCAAAAGGGGATTTAAGAAGTAAATTATTTAAAAATAAAAAAGCAGCAATCAATAAATAAGTAACAATTTTTAGTGGATAAAGAAAAAAGAAAAGATTAGACAGTGGTTAATTGAAAAAAACAGCTTGTGGCTACATACGTAGACTAATTCACCCTTCATTGCGAATAATAGAGCAGAATCTTTTTATTTTATATCTGACAAGTTGATAGCTGAAGAGGAATCCGCACTAATTACCACCAGAACCTACAATATTTTAGGGCTGAAACGATTCCTTGAGTTACTCGCGTAACGAAAACAAAAAATCATCGAGGCAAAATTATGTGCCTCGAAGAATCGTTCTGTCCATTTACTTGGGATGCACTGAATTTTCGGCAGCTGAAAATATATGCCGCACCGCACCACCCAGCAGTGTTCATGCTTCCCCTCTCCCTCAGCCGTCATCACTGCGCCGCGTGACGCACCGCTCTATCATTCTGCTCAGTTACCGCTCATGCTCACCTGAAAAGCAGTCCGCTCAAATAACTGTCACGGTCCTGCTGGTGTGCCCAGGCTGGCCACCAGATGTCTCTGTGTGTTGAGCACATGGCTTGTTGTTTGTTGGTGCCGTGTGCTCCCATGTCGATTGTCTGTCCCCTCCCATCTTGTTACTTAATCATTGTTTCAGTGGCTCCAGCTGTGTCTCCCTTGTTACCCTCGTTTGTCTCCCTATATAGTCTCCTTATGTCTGCAGTCCTGTGCTGATCCGTTGTCTAATGTCGTGTGAGTGTTTCACGTTTGACTGTGCTCCAGTCTTCTGCCTGCCTGCCTGCTTGTTTTTCCCCTTCGGGGTGGTTTTTGTTCTTTGTTTTGTTTTGTTATTAAAAAACCCTGATTTCCTCTGCACTTGAGTCCTCGACCTCATCTCTCGTGACAGAACGGATCAGCCACGATGAGGACTCAGCAGAGGGGGCAACCGGCAACCATGGGTCCAGGGCGTAAGATTCTCGACGTCCACCAGGGAGACCGGACCATTGAAAATTACGCCATGGACTTTGTGGGAGTGGCTCGCCAGTCGGCTACGGAGAAGGCCTGCCTCATGGTGTTTTTTTGGGGAGGCCTAGCCGAGCCCTTCAAGTCCCGGATGCCTTATTGGCACCCCGAGGATTCACTGGAGGGGTACATCAATCTAGCTCTGAGTTTAAGCGGCTCAACCTTCAAGATGGAGTCCGCTCCAGAGCCCGCTCCGTTCCGGCAGCCGACAGAGTCCGCTCCAGAGCCCGCTCCGTTCCGGGAGCCGACAGAGTCCGCTCCAGAGCCCGCTCCGTTCCGGGAGCCGACAGAGTCCGCTCCGGGAGCCTACGCAGTCCGCTCCGTTCCGGGAGCCCACGCAGTCCGCTCCAGAGCCCGCTCCGTTCCGGGAGCCCACGCAGTCCGCTCCAGAGCCCGCTGCGTTCCGGGAGCCCACGCAGTCCGCTCCAGAGCCCGCTCCGTTCCGGGAGCCGACGCAGTCCGCTCCATAGCCCGCTTCGCCCTGTGAGCCCACGGAGTCCGCTGCGGTCCGGGAGCCCACGCACTTTGCTCAGCCCCGTGAGCCGACAAAGTCTGCTCCGCCCCGTGATCCGACAGAGTCCGCTCCAGAGCCCGCTCCGTTCCGGGAGCCGACAGAGTCTGCTCCAGAGCCCGCTCCGTTCCGGGAGCCCACGCAGTCCGCTCCAGAGCCCACTCCGGTCCGGGAGCCCATGCAGTCCACTCCGGTCCTGGACCCCACTCCGGTCTGGGAACCCACAGAGACCGCTCCAGGGCCAGCCCCACCCTGGCACCCATGTGTGCCCATTGCTCCAGGCCCTCTTTCACTGCTCTGAGTCACTTCATGAGCGTTTAACTGTTTAATTTGAGTAAAACTATCCTCATATCATATACACACAGAAATGTAAAGCTATTCACGGCAACCCATCAAAATAAAAAGCAGAATGTACATACTACTAAATTATGAAAACTTTATATTTTTTAAGGAATGATCACACAACTCTTCCAACATGTTTTAATTTTAATAGTAAATCCCCTTTGTTTGCCAAAAAAGGTTAATTTTTAAAAAATTTTAAGATAAATGAAATTGATGTTTTATGCCTTCATTTGATTACTAGATACACAACACAGTGTCACACTGCTCTAGGAGCCAGGAATGAGGAGACGAGGAGTTTCTTCAAAAAAAGGATTTTAATGAATAACAAACGGAGGAGACTCAGGAACACATGGAAAGACGTTTAACAACCGAAAGGAAACATGGGGCAGAACAGACTATTGATAGAACTAACTAGACACACCTGGAACATAATCAAGACACATGGCTGGGGCTAATTGGACTAATAATGACTGGGAAACAGGAAGGACCATATATGGGCAAGGAAACGCAAGGCAGAGGGAGACAAAGTCTGACATTACCCTCCCCTCCCAACAGGCGCGTCCCGCGTCGTATAACATCCAATGGGGAGGGGGGGGAGCGCTCTGGAGGCCTCAAGGGACCTGGAGCCCGGACAGGTGGCCTCCAGGGCGGTGCCCGTTCAGGGACCAACGGCGGAGCAGGGAGTTTGGGCGGCCTTGGCGGATCAGGGGACTCGGGCGGCCATGGAGGATCCGGGGACTCGGGCGGGCATGGCGGATCCGGGGTCTCCGTGGGCCATGACGGGTAGCCCCCCCAAAAAATGTTCTTGGGGAAACCCACAACCTCTGGGAGGGACTCTGGAAGCGCGGACGGTAGGGAGCGCTCTGGATACGCGGACGCCAGGGGGCTCTCTGGATACGCGGACGCTAGGGGCACTCTGGAGGCGCGGACGCTCGGGGGCGCTCTGGAGGCGCTGACTCTCGGGGGCGCTCTGGTGGCGCTGACTCTTGGCCCCCATGTTTTCCTCTTCACTCTTGGCTGCGGTTGGAGTTCCAATTCCAGTGGTAGGTAATCGCATGGTAACAGGAGATTTCGGTGTAGAACCCTTGATCTCTTTTTCCCTCAGTCTGGTTTCACTTCATAGACAGGGCCTTCTTCTCCCACTCGGCGAACAACTGTGTGCATCGCGTCCTCCCAATGATTCTGCAGCTTCCCTGTGCCTCCTTTAGGTGTGAGGTTCCTCACCAGAACACGAACTCCTGGGTGCAACACAGAGCTCCTTACTTTTCCTTCATGGTTCCTTTTGTTTCTCTCAGCCACCTTTTTGCTGTTTTCTTTTGCAATCTCGAATGCTTACCGCATTCCTTGACTACATCTTTTTACATATTCCTTGTGGTCCTCAGTCCCTCCCTCTTGGGCCAATCCAAAAAGCAAGTCTACAGGTACTCTTGGTGAACGCCCAAACAGAAGATAGAACGGCGAAAATCCAGTTACCTTACATCGTGTACTGTTGTAGGCAAAGATAAGTTTGTTCAACAATTCCTTACAGTTAGACTTTTGTATTTCCATCAAGGTCTTTAACATCTGGAGCAACCTGTTCCCTTGCGGATGGTATGGTGTTGTTCACGATCCTGCTGTTCCACAATTCTTCTTTAACTGGGCAAGCAACTGATTTACGAACTTGGCTCCTTGGTCATGATGAATCCTTTTGGGAAATCCAAATTTCAGTGCATAGTCATTGAAGATTCGTTCAGCAACAGTTTTGGCAGATTTCGATGTGGTGGTGTAAGCTTGTGCCAACCTCGTGAAGTGATCAACTATCACCAGGATATATTCATACCCTCCTTTAATCTTGTCGAGGTGCAAAAAGTCAATAGAAACAAGCTCAAATGGGTGGGTGGGTGGTGACAATGTTCATGAGTGGTGCTCTAGTTTCTTTACTTGGCTTCTTCTGTTTCAAACAGGTAAAACACTTGGTCAAAAAATATTAAATTTCTCCCCGCATTTTTGGCCAGAAGAACCTGTCTCCCACTAAGGATGTGGTTCTTTCCCCACCTTGATGCCCCATTTTACTATGTAACTCCTGCAAGACACGTTGTTTGTATCTTTCTGGCAGCACAAGCTGAGTTCGGGTAGCTGTCTTTCTGCGAAGGATTCTATCCTCTCCTAAGAAAAGCTTGTCCCAGTGGCGCAACAAACTCTGACTCTGTGTACTTAAAGTTTTTAGTAGGTGTTTGGAGGGTTTTTCACCAGCCAGCTTACATTGTACTACTGGTCCCATGTGGGTGTCTTCTCTCTGTGCTTGTCGTATCTCATCAGTAGAGTAGGTCTCACTTGACTCTGCACTCTCTAATGGGTTATGAAGTGAGGTCATGGCTGTCCATGACATGGTCAGATCTTGCACTCCTATTGCCTGCACGGTTGCCTCCACACAATCAGACGTGAGTTCCTCTGTACACTGCTCCATCATTGTTTCGATGTCCAATGGCATACGGGATAAACTGTCCACATCAATGTTGTCTTTTCCAGGGCAGTATTTAATTGTGAAGTGGAAGTCCGCGAGTTCTGCCAACCATCTGCATCTAGTCGCGTTGAGTTTGGCACTGGTTAGTACGTAGGTTAGCAGGTATTGTTGCTATATACGGTGAAGGTGGGTGCGTAATACAGGTAATCGTGAAACTTCTCTGTGACCGACCACTTCAAAGCTAAAAAGCTAAAAACTCCAATTTCCCTGAATGAAGATGGTAGTTTCGTTCAGCGGCTGTCAGTGTGTGCGATCCATATGCAATGACTCTAAGTTTCCCCTCTTGCCTTTGGTACAGAACAGCACCCAGTCCCAGGTATGAGGAGTCCGTGTGGAGTATGAACTGCTTTGAAAAATCAGGAAATCCCAGCATTGGAGGTTCTGCCAAGCAGTCTATTAATCTCTCCAACCTCTGCTGATGATATTCCAACCATAAAATTGGCTTCTGAGAAGATACTCCTCTTTTTTTCTCTTTATCCATTTACTTGCAGCTCCATTACGTCCCTCTTCCTTAGCCTCAGCTGCTCCTTTCAGCAAGTCATAGAGAGGCCCCGCAATCTTAGAGAAGTCTTGAATGTACTGTCTATAATAACTCAACAGGCCAAGTACGGCTCTCAACTGTCCCACCGTGCTGGGTCTTTTCTCTTTCAGGGCTCTTACGGTTGCCGTGTCTGCAGGATCCATTTTACTGCCCTCCGCAGACACAATCTTTCCAAATAACGTACTTCCGATTTAAACATCTCACATTTGCTAGGCTTGAGTTTAATTCCATATCGCCTCAGATGCTGTAGGACTTTTTGCACATCATTGACATGGTCTTCGAAGGATTTACTGAACACTAGCATATCATCAAGGTAGGGGAAACAGCAGTTGTCTCTGAGATATTCCAAGCATTCTTCCATGCAGCGTTGGAAAGCCGCGGGAGCATTCATTAAACCAAAAGGGATACGGATCCACTCATAGCTTTTTCTCTTTGGCTCTCAACGGAGGCGGTTGCATTCTCCCCATCCTCACCCTTTTCTTCCCTGCTTTGCTTCCTTGTCTCGTGAGAGACTCTCTCTGCACTGCTCTCCAAACTAAAAATATTATGGATTAACTGGTCTCTTAATGCAATTGACACTATTGAAACTTGGGTTTCGGGGAACCTGACTGCCCTGACGGAACGTTCGCAGCCGGCTATACGATGGCGCGTGGGAGAGGTGGCGAATCGTGTGTCTTGCGGCTCTTTCCGTGGAGGACATGGAAGATATCTACCTATTCGGAACCATGATAACAGGTATTTTGCTGATTGGATTAGGCTTTGCCCTGGGTTATCGAAGGATTCAGAAAACGGGAACAGCTGTCCAAAGCCCCACAAGGCTGCCCTGTATGATTGAAGCTGTGGGAAGAGCAGTCAGCGAGACTGAGACTATAATCGCAATATGGATTCTACCAAGGAGAAGTTCACGGCTTTACATAGGGAAATTGATTAAAATGGAGACCAAAATGGACAGAGAGTAGCCTGCAAAAATTGGAATGTTTACTCGCCCCAAAGACAAAACAATCTTATCTTTTTCTGGCTCCCCTACAGTGGCCTTGGCAAGGCTGTTGTTGGAATCTACCCCGGGAGTGCAATGCAGTGAGACGCTCTTGCGTTCCTCCCCCACCCTACAGACATTACAGACATTGCCCCCCCCCGACCATTCGCCTCTGTTCGCTTCGATCCGCTGGCCCAGTCAAGCGGGTCTGACCAGCGCCGGATCAGTGGCTGCGGGACCAGATGGCTGCTTGCTGGGCCGGATTCACGGATGTCGTGTATGTGCTTTTGTGTTGCTGAGGTGTTTTTCCTGTTCTCACACTGTACTCCCCAAGGAGCATAGTCTGGGGGTTATTTTTTTCTCCTCACTTTTCCTCATGTAATGCTGTATTTTTCTTCAATTCTACTTGCATTTCACTACTGATTATACTTGTATGATTGTGTATGTGACGAATAATAAAGAACCTTGATATAGAGTCCCCATGGTGTCACAAAAGCCGTCATGTGTCTACTCTCTTTGGCCACGAAAGCCTGGTGATATGCTTTCCCTTGGTCAAGTAACGAGAACCAGGTGTTTCCTCCAAGACTGTCCATGATGTCTTGAATGCGTGGAATGGGCTGTCGGTCATGATTTGTCTTCCGATTCAATTCCCGGTAGTCGATACACAACCGTAAACTACCATCCTTTTTTCGGACACAAACTAGAGGTGAGGATTACAGTGAGTTTGACTTCTCAATCCATCCCTGGGCAATGAAATCGTGTAGGAAGTCTTTCATTTCTTTGTACAGGGGATGAGGTACTGACTGTTAAATACGGGTGACAGGGGTATTGTCTTCCAGCGAGATGGTCAACTGCAATCCTTCTATACAGCCAATGTCCTCATCGGATCTTGAAAGAGAAGCTGCTTCCTCTCTCAACATCTGCTGTACAATGTGTCTTCTTGACTCACTGAGATGGCTAAAGTCTAATGGTGGGTCCCATGTTGAATCAGGATTCTGGGTAATTTCATTTATGATTTGACTTATGCTTACAGGCTCAGAGCGGGGTGTTTCAAGAGCAGCGGCTAGGTATACAGCCTGTATTGGACGCACTGTACCAATAACCATCTTGCCTTTCAACATTATGTCATGGTTAGTAGGGTTTTGAACAGTGACAATGACATGTGGTGAGGTCTGTCGTCGCAACTTCACAAGGGTTTCACAGAACTCCAGTCCCTCAGACCAGGAAGTATTCACATCAGGCTCATAGAGTGGCACTCTTTCTTCCTTTGGTGCCGATGACTGTACTCTACATTCAACTTGAACAGAGGTGTGTTTAGGCACATGCAGTCTTTCCTTTGTGGTTTTAAGGATGTACTCACATGATGTTTCGATCTGAACTCTCTCGATGAATGCTCTTATCGTATTTCCTTCCAAGTTGGGGGTGGCGGTCCCCAACATCTCACTACTGTGTGGCTGGGTTAATCCAATGCAGTTGACTACCTGCTCAATCACATTGTACCCGATGATGGGATGACACAGATGTCCACCTTTCATCACTAACACAGGTATAATGAGCTCCTTGTCCTTTCGTTAATCAGGCACCAGCCCAAACATGACTTCCATCCCTCCAATGAATGGTATATCCTGACCATTCACAGCTACAAGCCGGAGTTCTTCGGGTGCATCGATTGCTTCTGAAATATCCCTTAGTCGTACATTCGGCAAGTGCTCATTTTTCCACACCTCACCAACAATACACAGTTGGGAGCCTGTATCCCATAACGCTTCTACAAGCAACCCTTGAATATAGCATTGCACAAGGCACTGTTTTCCAACAAACGCAGCGCAAGTGGGTTTGGTTGACGGCCGTGTTGTGGTAGCTGAGGTAGAGTTCACTCTTATTTTTGAACATTTGCTTACAGTTTGCACAGTTTCTAAACAGTGGGTCAGAATAAATGGTTCCACAATATGTACAGCTTTTAGAGGACTCTTCTTCGACACCGGTCACTGCCTGTCCCGCGGTCGTAACCCAACCTTGTTTAAAGAGCCTTCCCGATGCATCATGGGTATCCGTGCTCGACAGCCAACTAAGAAATGGTCACTACCACCGCACTTGTAGCAGTGAGTACAGTAGACATCCAGTCCACTTTGTTGACATGCAAAGCATTTCCTAACTCGACTTGGAGGGGGCTGATAATGTTGCACTGGGAACCATTGTGGTCGCTGAACTGTTACTTTCCGCTGGTCGTATGGCTTCCATTAGCCTGGAGGTGGATACTGAACCTGTGGTGAAGACGTATTAGTGACATCTGTCACTGGAGGAGGACACTGAGTAGATATGACCTGAGGTTGTTTAATTGACTCTCGGATTTGAGAAACCTCTGTACTGAGGTCTTTCAACAGGGCCATGCCTAAACGCATTTCTCTCAGCTCAGTTAGAATGTCAAGCTCAGTCTTTTCCGAATTTTTCTGACACGGTGGTTTCCCTTTTTTCTCGATAACAGTGTCACTGGACTGAACGGCATGAACTTTAGGGGCACATGGCTGGACCAGTTTCTTTTTGTTTTGACGCTCGGTTTCGTGGGCACATGCCTGATTGACTTTGTCGAAGAGCAGTTCATCACTTACATCAACTTGTGTCAAATAGGGTCGCAAGTCACCTCTAATGCTGACGTTCTGCAGACCTATCAGGACAGTGTGAAGAAACATACTCTGGACTAACTTTGAGTCATACTTCAAACTGAATTCGGCTTCCTGGGATGCGAACAAAATCTTTTGTCTTAAATCTAAACAGTGGACAAGAAAGCTTTGTGGGGTCTCCTTGCTGCTTTGTACTTCTGAAGTTAGTTGTTTATACAGCTCAGTCGCACCTCTTACTTGAAAATGAGCCCTGAGTATCCGCCTTAATGTGGGCAGGGAAAGGTTTGCTTTTCCCTACAAATAACTACGAAGCTGCATTCCTGGTGCAATTGCTCGTATTACAGCATCAACGATCTCAAGCTCAGAAACACCTCTGCTCAGTCCATGTTCAATTTGGTGGGCTAGACTTTATCCTTTTGTCCAGGTTCACCTATCTGGCCGGATATCTTGAACTCTCTATTCCATGCCGGCATAACTGATCTAGCTGATGGTGAGTTCAAATTTAAGCTGGTATTTTGTGGTGAGTTTTGCTGTGTCTCATAGCTTAACTGGGCATCTGTTTTGGGTGTGGCACTAACACTCTTCTGTGTGCTTGTAACAGTATTCTGTTTATGTTCAATTTATTTTTGCAAGGCTAATTGCAACATGTCAACTTTTTGTAGCTTTTCCTGTTCGGTGGCCTGTACTACTGAGTCTACAATCACCTGCTGAACCACCTGTACTGTCTGTTGCTCTGAGGTATATTCACTAGCCTGCTGATGTTCACACATTTTGTCTCTCACACATAACAGTTCTTCCAGTTCTTTTAACCCCTCCCTCTCAAAATGTCTTACCAGGGCAGAAATAACAAATGAGCGGCTTTTGTTGATAACATTTTCACTCTCTACAATATTCAAAAAGTCACACAGATTTTCTCTAGTCAATGAATATAATGTCCCTATCACTTCCAGTTTTAAGTCCTCTAACTGTTCCATGGTTCATTTGGGCTTTTGGTGTGTGCATGTGATGAAGAAGAGAAGTCTTAGCGGATTTGAAAGATGGCAATGCTCCAGGTTTCAACAGTCAACATCAGATAGTGCGTGCTTTTCCTCCAACTCAACGTGGACGCTGGACATTCCCACTCTGCTGGTCCCGTAAGCCACAAGTTAAGATGAATGACACTGGAGGTAGACCATCATCTGTGGACGCCGACCTTCACTGCATTTCATCCCAGCAGTGCCTCCAAAATGTAGTACCCTCACCGCCTGAGTGAGGGGAAATAAACAGTTAAGAAAAACCACAAGAGACGGAGCTGCTGCATCTTCTTCTGAAGCTGTGTATTAACTGAGCACTGAGCAGCGCGCCCGTCCCCCCATAGGCGAACACTCACGAAAAAGTCAAAACTAATAAATTGATCAACCGATCATGTAACACGACATGCTGAAATTAATTGTTAAAGACAATATATACCATATCATACACTTGAAAGAATATTCAAGGAATATATTACATTTAGTGATTTATCCCTTTTTAACTTTACTCCATTTCTATTTTTTTATTCAATTGTATTTATTTATTTTTTATATATCTATATAAACACCACACAAAGAGATAACGAGAGGTGTAACATGGGTTCTTTTGGGCTCGTTGAAGACCAGTCTTGTCGCTACATTCTGATTGTGTTATATGGAAGTCCAGCCAGAAGAGCATTTTAGTAGTCAAGCCTAGAAATAACAAGGGCCTGGACAAGAATTTGTGCAGCATGCTCTGTCAGAAATAGGCTAGTGACAATGCCCTAGAATTTTTGAGATACCCCTACCGGAGGTAGAACTAAAACCAACAATGTTTTTCCTCATCTTTAAGGTCTCCCATATATGAAATGGATTCTTGGCTCAAAATATTTTACTGCTAAGATTGTTAAATTAACAGATATTGTTATACACCCTAAAACCAAAAAAGGACTAAAATATAGCCTGTCCGTATGGGAGTTAAGGCATATAAACTAGTGCAGATCAATTACACAAGCTCTGAGACCTTTGAAACTTGACATGTTTGTAGTCATATAGTTGCTTTACCTATTAGAAAAGACTGGATGTGAATATCTTGATGTATGGAATAAATAGAGACATATAAACACATACCAACGATAATCGGACATACACAAATTGAATATCTATGCAGAATGTTTTCATTTACTTTGTGGTTGCTTTGTCAGTGATTATCATAGAAACATATATGATGGCTTGTTGGAAAGGTGGGGTTGTGCTGAATCCTGAATACCAAATATGTAAATATAACATGACAAATCAGAGTGTTCTGTCACTCAATGTATGAGGTGTCTAAAATGAAAGAAAATGGAACACTGACATAATTTAGTCCAAAGCCCATTATCATTGGTGAGAAGAATGTTGAGAAATGCAAATATAAGATACATTTAATAATGAAACATTTCACATGGCACCTTGTACTATATGGATACAAAGATTGAAATCGAAAGATAACACCTTACCATAGCACAAACAGGAGACCAGGAGTCAGGATTGCAGTTTGACCTTATTAATGAGCCTTTTAATAAAACTATAACTTAACTTCACACAATACAAATTAAATTACTGTCTTGAATCAAACAAATGAAAATCGAACAAAACAAACACTCAGAGGGGGGATGAGTTCTCTCTTCTCAGTCTGTTTATTTTCTAGCAGCAACCATTTGGAACATGAACTGCTTTTGGTAGCCATTCTGAGGTCAGCCCCCCATACTGCAACACACCACTGTCACTCATCCACATTGTCATCAGTGACAAAGTGGGTCATATTTGGACAGTCTGGGAAAGGGCAAGAGCAAAACTCTGTGCAGGTTAAGCCCACTGAAAGACACTGGCATTTGGTGGCATCGTTGCAGTTTCCGTCTTTACAGTAGAGGTGAGGTGGGTGATGTCTCTAATTTCTTTAGGTGCTGGTGCCTTCTGGAACATCACAGGTTCAATGCACCCTTCTTCTCTGAGCCTCCACCCTCTACCAACTGGGTTCCAGAGAAGAGGTTTGGCCAGGTGGCTGTGACGCCACTCTGCTGTTTGGTACAAGGCTCTCAGCACATGTTGCTGGAAGGCATCTTCTGTTGGGGGTAGATTTGCTGCTGACAAATCTGTGGTAGATGCTAGTCTGTACCTCAGCTCATTCAGGTTGGTGCAAGGATGCCCATCCCCCTTTTTCTTTTGGCCATACAGGAGGAAGGCATACCTTCTTGCCACAGGCAAAGCCTCTTCCAGGCTACCAGAGAGTCCAAATTTGGTAATTTCTTGTAACTCACAAAGATGGGTCTTCAGTCTTGTGAGGGCAGTGGCCTTCCCAATTCTGTACAAACTGCTTGTGGTGTCACAACCTGTGAGGGTGTGGCATGCAGGTAAACACTCACAAAGCACTGCTCCAAGCTTCTGAGCGATCACACATATAGGGACGAATCTTTCCTTAAGGCCATGTCCAGAGTGCATAAACACTGCTGAGGATCCAAACATCCCTTTGCTTGAATAGTACAGAAGCAAAACTAGTACATCTGTATCATCACATTTGACAATTAGACGAGAATGTGACTGTGCAAGATGTATTGCATGTAACACCAGCCTCGTGTCAGCCTCCTCCTGGTCACTGAAAAGATCTTCCAAGCAGTCAATGCCTGACTTGCTAACCCTCTTAACCTCCTGACCATTTTCAAAGCCACCTGCCAAGATGACAGTGTCCCCTGAAGAAATTCTCGTTGGCCCAGTACTGGCGATGTAGGTGCTGACAAAGCTACATAGAGCAGCCTTGTTTCCGCTGATCCTGAGGTATTTTCTGTAGTTTGGAACACTTCCAAACTACATTTGTCCTGTGATGATATGTGTTCGTCTGCTGGTGTGAATGGTGCCTCTTCTTTGTCTTTCAAGATCTTTGACTGAGTGTTGGTGGTCATATCTATCAAACACTATAACGACACAGCTGTTAACTTCCTTTCCCATTAAAGTTGTGATCTTTTTTCCAGACACACTCACCCAGGTCATTGAACGTTTGAAAGGCTGAAACATTGAGACTCTGTAGAAGACCCATTCCATCAATGATATATGCTGATGGTTCTTTAACATTTGGCAGCTGCTGTGTCTCTTCAACAACAGCCTCGAGTTTCTTGGCTTCTTCCTCATGCTTCCATCATCATAAAACAAAGAGGGTGGGACAGCTGCGAGTTCGTGAGACATCACAGTCTCCATGGACACCTCTCTTTGCTTGGAGACAGCCAGTAATCTTCGAAAGAGCACGTCTGAATCCATGTGAACCTTTCTAGATATGCTGACTCCAACTGATGTTTTCATGTCCTTGAAGGTTGCACACTGGTTTCTTTTCTCTGGCTCCCAGAAGCTCTTTGTTCTTTTTGATTTTGCCAGACGTTGTTCAATAAAGATGGCATTCTGCTTCGCACCATCTTGGTGGAAGCTTGATAGGTCTTTTGCAACTTTCTCTGATGCAA
Organism: Oxygymnocypris stewartii; assembly: GCA_003573665.1. Classification (NCBI taxonomy): domain Eukaryota; kingdom Metazoa; phylum Chordata; class Actinopteri; order Cypriniformes; family Cyprinidae; genus Oxygymnocypris; species Oxygymnocypris stewartii. The sequence goes on from QVTF01003615.1 coordinate 991,809, forward strand.
CCTGACCACTTGCAATGTTGATTAGTTCCTCAGGAATGCTATCAAGATCAAAGGGATTCTGCCTCTGCTCGACAGCTTCCATTATCTTCTGTATGTGTCTTTCGTCTCTGTCCATTCTGGATGCTCCATGCTCCTTGTGTGCTTTCGGGCTCTGATCATCAGTGTCACAAAGCTCTTTCATGGCATCCACATATGCTGTCGTCAAATGTCTTGTCATCAACCATCTTGTGAGAGCTCCTTTTCGTAATGTGAAGCCAACAACTCCACCCTGACTCTTGCCTTCTCAATTAATGTTTTGCTCCAGTGCCTGATCAGTAGCCACACAGTTGAAGCTTCGATGCTCAGACCGGCGAACAACAAACCCACCTTGCTGCATGAATGTGTATGCTTCTGGTTGTTCATGTTCAAGTGCTTTCATTTCTGCAACATAGACTGGCATGTACTTGCCATAATTGGTCCTGCCAGCAGCCCTGAACCAAGGCATCACTTCACACATGCAATTCAGGTGAAGTTGAAAGTCAGCTTCACGCTCCGAACGAAGAATCCTTAGCAATAGATCAGCACCATTGAGGAACATTAACCAGTATCCAAAGGTTGCTGATTGCTTAACTCCCTCATTTATGAACATCTGGATTATCTTCTGGATCTCAGGAAGTTCAGTCTCCACCTCACTGATGAGCTGTTGAGCAGTGGCCTTGTCATTACCATGAAATGCATGCTGTACATCTCGTAGGATTTGCTCTTGTGCTTCAGTCGTTGCACATAGGCCTTGTTTTTCAAGCCATGATTGCATGGATTGCCAGAAGAGCCTGAACAGAGCCTCAGATGTTAGCTTTATGCTTCTTACTCCTCTTGCCAGCTGTTTCCCTTGAAGCAACTGTCGAGCTGTTCCCTCTGCATACACATCTGACTCAGTTAGTATGTCAAAGAGTCCACCATCGCCATAGAGCTTTCCGATGCTTGATAGGTAAGCCATCGTGATATGCATACCTCCCAATCTCATTGTGATCTTTCCTTGTAAGGGCAATGGTTTGCTCCACAAGATCTGTTGTGCTTTACTATAATAGCAAGGTCTGCTGTCACAAGGATATGGTGCTGTCCCAGTTCTGCAGCAAGCTGTACAAGTCTCATAGATATCATAGATGTGTAGATGGTGGACAATTCTGAGGGTGATTCTCTTATGAAGGGCAGGTAGAGTACACTGGCTACTGAACAAGCAGTGTCTGACGTGAAGGCATTAAATGCAGACCAAGCAGGGACATGCTGCTGATTCTCAATTACATTTCGGGACAGCTTCCATACCAGATCTCTGTCTTCAGCTGCTTTAGAGATTGTTGTATTTGTGTGCAGCAACTCAGGTTGGGCAAGTTCAGGTGGTTCGGGTCGCTTTGTAGATTTTATGTATCTGTAATCACAATTGAAATGAGAGGATAAGCTTATGATCATATGCATTGAATATCAAATCACTTTAAAACCTAACAACATACATTCATTTTGAACATTAATGTGTATTTATCTTTAGCAGTTCATGTGACTAAGCGAATACCATAACATGAAAACAAAAACAACATAAAAATAGATTTCAGAGAAAAAAGAATGGAACAAATGTACCTGTAAAGTTTATCTCCATTCATATCAAACGTGTTTAAGGTGGTGAGGGACCTTTGTGGAACCCGTGCTAGGCATTTATCTACTGTGGAGGCCTCTTCGGAACACAACAGACGCCATAGCATGAGTTGTACGCTTCCCATCCAGGGTGTCTTCATTTTGGTCAAAGTTGTCGATGGCTGCATCAACAATTCCATGTTCAGCGACTCCAGTGAGGCCAGTTGGGATGTAGACACCACTCTGTCCTTGATATTTGGTCTGCTGCCACAGATGTGAGGAAGTGCCTAACCTCTGTATAGGAAACACAGTGCCCCATTGCACTGAGCTCATTGATGAGTGTCTTACTACCAAACTCATGATGTATCAAAATGACAAGTCCCAGCGTGATTGGCGTATGGATGTGACAGCTCTGTCCAATGAGATCATGACAGATTGCGGTAACACACAGATTCTCCTTTGAAGCTGGGTCATCATCACATGTTTGGTAATCTTTGTGGGCATGTGAATCAACACACCAGTTGAGAAAGTCATACAGGATGTTGGGTACATACTTGCTGCATTGGAGACGTGATAGACGATCACTGCTGACATATGATTGACTGTCATGCTCTACCTGCTCCATGCTTTTCCTCAATATGTCTGCAGCCCTGTGTAATATTTGGATTTCAGAAAGACTCTGACTTGTCTGTGGAAATGTTGTCTCACAGTGTACTGTTATTTCTGTGAGTTTAGCAGCTTCCCTCAGTGCACAACCTATGGTCATACTATCTGAGCAGATCAGATCTGACTGTCCTGGACGTGGAACAAATACAAGCCTGTCTTTGTAATGCTGTATCAGCTTTTCCTTTAGTTTCCAGGATCTATATTTCTTGTGTTGAACTATGGACACACCTTCTTCCTCAGCAATGGTCTTTAGTATGTTGTCATAGCTATCAGTCAAAGAGTTGAGAGTCCTCACTTTCATATATTTGGACAATACTGTTTTATCAATGTCTTCAGTGAGCTTAATAAACGCTTTGTCATAGACATTGGTCTGCTTTTCTGATTCTTTTCTTCGTCTGGCAGCTGCTATATTTCGTTCAGAGATGTAGTGTGCAAGGCACATTTTATGGTATTTGGCATCATATGCAAAGAGATCTGGGCATGAAAGAATTCGAAGATGTACTTCTTCATCAAGCCTTTCAGAAGCTGCCCGAAGGATCTTGTCTCTGGTACTTGCACCTGTACCAGTCGAAATGGCTGTCAGAGGTTCTGGTCTAGAGCTGGCCTTCCCACAAATGAAACAATCTCTCCGTATTTTAAATGATGTTGTATCAGCCCTACTCAGCCTTCTTGGTGCAGATGTGGTCTCACTCTCAACATTTGCAACTTGCTGCTGCTCACTGATTTTTGTCTTACTGCAGTAATTCGCTCTACATGATACATGATATGAAACTTTGATTTTGGAGGAAAGTATGTCATCTGTATATGGAGCCAGAGTTTTATGGACATCATCATCTCTCTGCTGAGCAAGGGTAAGTATGCGTTGGAGGCCTTCTACTGTGGGGTTTTGGACATAGGGATCTTTTTTCTTGCCCTTTTCAAAATGTTTCCCACAAATTATACAAAGCTTTGGATCCAATGTCTGTAAGACATTCTCCATAATTCAAGAGACTAGTGAAAAGGAAAAATTATATACATTTCAGAATTTTAATTGAAATGCAAATCAAGTTGAATTACACATGCAACATTAGTCAGAGGGCTAAGTAATTTCTTAGCTAGGCTAAGTAGTTTCTACAACTAGCTATTTAGCTACTTGTATGAGGCTAGGTCAGCCTTTTCATATGACATAATATTTGTAATAATTTACCTGTCTGGTTAGGAAGATATCAATAAAGACAATCAAGTAGCTAGCTACAGCTGGATCCAACCATTAGCCTAACACTAATATCTTATTCTTATCTAATCAGAGATCACACCAATGGGGTGAAGTAAGCAGTTTAGGCTCTACTGCCCACTGCTTGCCTGGACAGAAAAAAAAGCTAACAATATTATCTTCTATTATTCAGTAATGACTTGATGACCAAAACAAAATTCAAGTGGATATACATATTTTAATAAATGTGTTCCATTCCAATGTTATCATGATTCAATTTGATCTGTGTTTCATATGAATTGTATAGTATACTGTGCCTTATGAAATGTATCATTATTAAATGTATCATAAATCTTAAATGAGACTATTATGTCAGTGTACCGTTTTCTTTCATTTTAGACACCTCATACATTGAGTGACAGAACACTCTGATTTGTCATGTTATATTTACATATTTGGTATTGCAGGATTCAGCACAACCCCACCTTTCCAACAAGCCATCATATATGTTTTTATGATAATCACTGGCAAAGCAACCAAAAAGTAAATGAAAACATTCTGCATAGATATTCAATTTGTGTATATCCGATTATTGTTGGTATGTGTTTATATGTCTCTATTTATTCCATACATCAAGATATTCACATCCAGTCTTTTCTAATAGGTAAAGCAACTTCCTGACTACAAACATGTCAAGTTTCAAAGCTCTCAGAGCTTGTGTGATTGATCTGCACTAGTTTATATGCCTTAACTCCCATACGGACAGGCTATATTTTAGTCCTTTTTTGGTTTTGGGGTGTATAACAATATCTGTTAAATTAACAATCTTAGCAGTAAAATATTTTGAGCCAAGAATACATTTCATATATGGGAGACCTTAGAGATGAGGAAAAACATTATTGGGTTTAGTTCTACCTCCGGTAGGGGTATCTCAAAAACTAAAGCACTTTTTGACCATTTGTCACTAGCTAAAAGGGTCTGATCTTTCTGATGTTGTGTAGTGCAAACCAGTAGTCTTTGCAATGTGCTCTTTGAAGGTCAAGATTTCTGACCGAAGTTGATGGGGTAATTATTGATGAACCTAACTGAATCATGAAGTCATGCTGTAGAGTTGGAGTGGGAGGGAAGACAAGAAGCTCAGTCTTTGCCAGGTTGAGCTGTAGGTGATGTTCTTTCATCCATGCTGAGATGTCTGCCAGGCAGCCTGAGATCCGTACAGCTACCGTTGGATCATCTGGTTGAAAAGAGAGATAGAGCTGTGTGTCATCAGCGTAGCAATGTAGGAGAAGCCATGTGCCTGTATGATGGGACCCAGAGATGTAGTGTATGTGGAGAAGAGGAGGGGTCCAAGAACCGATCCCTGGGGAACCCCAGTGACTAATTGATGTGCGTTGGATACCTCCCCTCCCCAGGCCACCCTGAAAGACCGACCAGTGAGATAGGATTTTAAACCAGCAAAGTGGAATCCCAGTGATGAGAGGGTGAACAGGAGGATATGATGAATGACAGTGTCAAAAGCGGCAGATACAGTGCCCTCCACTAATATTGGCACCCTTGGTAAATATGACCAAAGGCGGCTGTGAAAATAAATCTGCATTGTTTATCCTTTTTATCTTTCATTCAAAAAATTCACAAAATTCCAACCTATCATTGAAGTAAAACAATTGAAAGTGGGGAGAAAATCTCATGATGAAATTTCATGAAGAACATAGAAGAACAGTAGATAACCAGGGGTTAGAAGGGGCAGTCCATGCTGATCTGGAGGAGAGAGGACAAATGTGGTCTAGACAAGAGGTTACGGTAGAGCATAAAGTGTCACTAGCTGCATTCACATCCAGAGATGATAAATGGGTAGGTGAGGAAAGAGAGGAGGATACTACAGAGAAAAGATGGGAGGGAGAAAGGGAGCGTAGGTTTTGTCTAAAAGTAACTGGTAAGAGGGTTGGTGGCACCCGGGTAGCAAAATATAATGTAAATTTAATTAATAAATGGTCAGAGATATGTAGTGGTTGTACCAGAATGTTCTCTGCAGTACAATTGCGTGTGTAAATTAAATCAAGTTGGTTGTCTGATTTGTGCGTGCTAGTAGTGGTAAGGCGTTTGAGATCAAATGAAGCTAAGAGTGAATGGAAGTCTGTAGTATAAGGCTTTCTAGATGAATGTCGAAATAGCCAAAGACTAATAGTGGAGTGCCATCCTCCATGAAAGAGGACAGCAGCCCGTCCAGCTCCTCTAGGAAGGTAGCTAGAATTTGGCCAGGGAGACGGTAAATGACCACAATCTGGAGTTTTATAGGAGCTATTACAGTAATCGCATGAGATTCAAGTGAGTTGTAATTGCATAGGGGAGATTGGGTTGAGTATTTCCAATTGTTTGAAATGAGCAGACCAGTGCCCCCACTCTGGCCAACTTGACGTGGGGTGTGAGAGAAAGAGAAATTGTTCAAATGTGGGGAGGTGGCATTGCTGAGTCTTCTGAACGAATACAGGTGTCAGTCAAGCCCAAGATACTGAGTGTGGATTGTAAATAAAAAGCAGAAATTAAGTCTGATTTGTTGACAGCTGACTGACAATTCCAGAGAGCCACGGAGAAAGAGGTGTAGTAGAAGATGTAGAGATAGGGAGCAGGTTAGCAGGTTTACATTGCCATCTGCGTGTGATGTTAGAACGTGGTTGAGAGACAACCGGAATGGTTTGGAAACACATGATAGAGGTGGAAGGATAGAGGATAGCAAAGGAGAGTGTGTGAGGGAAGATAGAAATTATACTTAAGTGTGTTGCTCGGTTAAAGTCGCACAGGAAAAAGTTGTCGTCTTTAAACTAAGAGGCTGAACTTCCACGTCAGCGCGCGGACATCAAATAAATACACAGTCTAAGAGACTAGAGTGAAAACAGCTGTAGCCGGCTTCTAATTAGCCCAGCCAATAGCCTAAAGGAGTGCTAATAGCTCAAGACGAAACTAACACTTTGTCCAAGGAGCAATGGAGGCGCAAATTATTATAATTACCATTAAGTTAAATCAAAAATGTAAACATCAACAAAATGCAGAATAGAAATAGGTAGGAAACGAAGGAAGGAGGAGGTAGGACACGAAGTATTCCTTCCTAGCAGCAAGTAAATAATTTAAACTACAGATCTACGAACAAGTATTACAACACTTACAAGCTGCCGTCCGTCTCTTCTGGTGACTAATCGGCTTCTCCCCATTATAAGATTTCTAACAGAGTAAGTCACTTATTGATTTTTTTTCTGTTGTTATTTGATAGAATCCATGATGCCATGTGTCTAAACAAGATGTCCAGGACCTCCAGCAGAAATATAGGCCCACACCATAAAAAATATAGCAGTATATTTCATTGTACACATGGGGTATTTTTTATTCCCGTGTTCACCAAACCCATCTTGAGTGTTTGCTGCTAAAAAGCTCTTTTTTTTGTTTCATCTGACCATAGAAGCCAGTACCATTTGAAGTTCCAGTCGTGTCTGACAACTGAATATGCTGGAGTTTGTTTATGGATGAGCAAGGAGAATTTTCCTTGAAACCCTCCCGAACAACATGTGGTGATGTAGGGGCTGTTTGACATTTTTTTTAAGGTTTTCTGACCCTGAGACTCAACTATATTCTGCAATTATCCAGCTCTGGTCCTTGGAGAGTCTTTAGCCACTCAAACTCTCCTTCTCACCGTGCATTTGGATGATATAGACACACGTTCTCTTCCAGGCAGTTTAGTAACATTTTAAGTTGATTGGAAATTCTTAATTATTGCCCTGATGGTGGAAATTTGAATTGTCACTGCTCTAGCTCTTTTCTTAAAGCCACTTTACTAATTTGTGAAGCTCAATTATCTTTTGTCGCACATCAGAAATATATATTTTTTGGCTTTTCTCATTGTGATGGATGATTAAGGGAATTTGGACTTTGTTTTTCCTCCTATTTATATTTCTGTGAAACAGGAAGCCATGGCTGGATAATTTCATGTTCATAATCACCCTGGAGTGCTCAAAATTGTAAATATGAATGGGAATATACTTCAAAGATATTTTACTCAAAGAATTTCTAGGGTTACCAATAATTGTGTCCAACGTGTATTTGAGAAAAACATTTATTTCATGAGATTTTCCCCCATTTTTAATTGTTTTATTTCAATGAAAGATTAGATTTTTGTGATTTTAAAAAAATAAATAAAAGATCAAAAGGATTAATAATGCAGGTTTATTTTCAGTGCCTTCTTTGATCATATTTACCAAGGGTGCAAACAGTTATGACCACGTCAGTATGTTCTCTTTTGCACAGTTTTGACATCATCCGCCTTTAGTCTTTTAATCTGAACTGTGAGCAGTGCGTTAGCATTCCATTAGCCTACCGCTAGTTAGTTTCCTACCGCTTCTTTTTCTCTCTGTCTCACTCTGTTTCTTTTCTCTCTTGCTCCGTTTTCATGAGTCCATCAACAACTGTGGGGAGTTGTAATTATTCTACAATCACAGTGAGTAATGGCTTCTACTTGCATAGTCACATGCACCACATGCCACATGTACAGTTTATCTCTCTCTGTCGGCGACCAGGGATTTACATATTAGAAATGCAGGGAAATAGGCTGACAGAAGGTTTTAGAATTAGAGACAAGCATCCAAACTTTAATTGAGGACAGTAAGAATGTGAGGGAGTTAGATACGGTTTTGGATGCGATTAGTTCAGCGAATCATGTACATTGTTCAGTTTCAGTATTAGAGGCCGTGCAGCAGAGCGACTGGGTGACTGTGAGGCAACATAGTCGCAGGTCAAAACAGCTCTTCAATTCCAATCAAAACATCAAACAGGTTCTCCCCACTCAGTGACGCACCCACTGAGCAACCTGATGAAAGTGCTCTTGTTATTGGCGATTCCATTGTATGGAATGTGAAAATAGAGACACCAGCCACTATAGTCCAATGTTTACCGGGCGCCAGAGCGCCTGACATCTTGGCAAATTTAAAAGTGCTGGCTAATGGTAATGTAAATTCAGTAAGATTGTTATTCACGTTGGCACTAATGATGTTCGACTTCGCCAGTCAGAGATCACTAAAAATAACATTTAAAGAGGTGTGCAAACTTGAATGTACGATTTCAGACACTGTAATATGGTCTGGTCCCCTCCCTGCTTACCGGGGTGATGAGATTCATAGCAGACTGTCATCACTCGATGGCTGGATGTCTAAGTGGTGCCTGCCGAATAACAGGTTTCATAGACAATTTGATGAGGTTTTGGGGCAGACCTGACCTGTTGAAAAGAGATGGTCTTCATCCCTCCTGGGGTGGTGCTGCTCTTCTCTCTAGAAATATGGCACATAGTCTTAGAGTTCGTACTTGTCTAACTGGGACCCAGGTCAGGAAGCAGACAGACTGGCTAAACCAACCGTCTGCTAGGCACCTCACGTCACAGAATTCAGTTAATTATCAGCACATAGATACTCTTTCACCTAGATATCACACTATAGAGACTGTCTGTTCCCCCGAACTAGAAAGTACAAAAAACGTCCAAACCAATTTAAGGATAACAATTTAATTGATGTTCACCAAATAAAAAAACTGATATAATACAGATATAATACCAAATGATTGGCTTATTGAATATAAGATCCTTTTCTACGAAAGCACTTTTTGAAAATGATATGATCATTGATCATAAACTAGATGTGCTTTGTTTGACAGAAACCTGGCTAAAACCAGATTATTACATTACTTTAAATTTACCTCCCAAGATTATGAGAACAACTATCTTTTAACAACCAAAAAATTGGCTGTTTCGTTGTCTGTTGAGGAAGTACAGACGTTCCTCTCATTGATAGCCGAGGAGTGGATCCAGCTAGAGTGTGATGGAGCGACGCGAGTTTTTCAGGAGTCACAGCAGTAGCGGCGGTGCAACTATAATGACACTTGAATAATCCTGCCCACTGTAAAGCTATACTAAACTGCAGTGGAAATGCAAACCGAGCCGAACTGAGCCATGCCGTGCCAAGTTGTACCACGCAGTGGAAAAAGCGCCAATAGTTACCTTGTTGGTGGAGTGAGGGCGTGTTAGGGATTATTTGTTAAATATAACAAATAGTTGTGTCTGATTGGTCCAAATGCTACAACATGCTACTTGATAGCAATCTTTCCTTTGAAATGTTTCTAGAATTTGTAAAACCGCCTGTTTCTATCTAAAAAAATATATGTAATTTAGATATACAGGTGCATCTCAATAAATTAGAATGTCGTAGAAAAGTTAATTTATTTCAGTAATTCAACTCAAATTGTGAAACTCTTGTTTTAAATAAATTCAATGTACAAAGACTGAAGTAGTTTAAGTCTTTGGTTCTTTTAATTGTGATGATTTTTTTTGCCTCACATTTAACAAAAACCCACCAATTCACTCAACAAATTAGAATACTTCATAAGGCCAATAAAGTTTTTTTTTGTGAATTGTTGGCCTGCTGGAAAGTATGTTCATTTACTGTATATGTACACAATACTTAATAGGGGCTCCTTTTGCTTTAATTACTGCCTCAATTCGGCGTGGCATGGAGGTGATCAGTCTGTGGCACTGCTGAGGTGGTGTGGAAGCCCAGGTTTCTTTGACAGTGAAAAATGCTATGATAGAATAATCTAGCCTCGAGGTCATGAATGCATTAAATAATGTTTCTGCTTGAAACATTAATTCATGCGTTCATGACCTCGAGGCTAGATTATTGTAATGCTTTATTAGGTGGTTGCTCTGCACGTTTAATAAACAAACTGATTCCAGCTGGTTCAAAATGCAGCAGCTAGAGTTCTTACTAGAACCTAGAAGTACAACTATATTAGCCCGGTTCTGTCAACACTGCACTGGCTCCCCATTAAAAATCCCCATACATTTCCCATAACACCCGATATACTTGTTACATCGTTAAAAGAATGGCATCTACGCTAATATTAGTCTTTTATGCTTCTTCCGAGGTCACCTTAGCCACCCGGATCCAGTCCGTATCCAAATCAGATGGTGGATCAGCACCTAGAGACGACCTCGACTGCCCTTAATTTTCAGCAGAGACCAGGACATCTAGATGTGCCCCTGAGACTGATCCTCTCCGAAGTCCTCATCTCTTAGACTGCCATCAGGACAAGACCAAGGGAACCAGAATCCAGATGAGTCCCCTGTGCACTCTGATGAAGCTGCAGCCTAGATTTAAACTGCTGGTTTTGTCTGGCCAGAGGAAAAAGACATACTATTTTGACACACTATTTGCCCGTTTAATACTGTAAAGCTGCTTTGACACAATTTGCATTGTAAAAAGCACTATATCAATAATGATGACCTGACTTGAGATGTAATCTGTCAAAAAAACCAAATGTAAATATTTAAAGTAAAAAATGAGTCAGGAAAGGAGTATATAGGGTGCTTATGCTGCCTTCACGTGCTATTAGAAATATCGGACTTATCGGAAGTTGTGATTACGATCTTTTTGTATTCAAGTGCTTTAATGTCAGAAAAATTAAATGTAGCATCCCATTGGTTGACAATTATATAAACATTCACCATGCTATACATGCAGTTTTCTGACAATTCTGGAATTTCTGTCAAATATATGCTTATTTCACTGCTTATAAAACATACAATATGATTCGAATGATCGTTCATATCTAGCCAATAAATACACTACTATAACAACAAGACAAAGGGATGTAGTTATTATGAGAACAGCATTGATAGCAGCAATGGTTGTCCCCTCAACCATGTTTAAAGTTTATTACCCGCCCAACTCAGAAACTATGATATCAAAATTATTTCCGAATTTCTCAGTAGTAAATATGACTTCAAAGGCTTCAAAGGCCGTTCACATTTCCGATTAGGAAACTCGTATTTACTATAATTACGATAGTACGTGAAGGCAGCATAACCACATGGACCTATGTGTCACAAAATAAGGACTGGAGGATTCAAGTAGCGGAAACAAGAACGGTTTATTCAGAGAGAAGTACAGGAAAACCGGAAAACAAGGTGGAGCTCTCCGTAGGTCGAGGCAGGTAGCGCAGGGAAGCAATGGGCAGCCAAGTGTCCGGTGACGGAGTCCAGTAAACGGCAGGGCTCAGGAATCGCGGAAACCAGGAAGCAGGAATGGACGGAATTCGTAGACCAGGACACGGCAGACACTGCAAGGATCTGACAACAGGAGATAGCGTGAAAGGATCTGATATAGCCCCGGTAATGGCTCTCAGCTGGAGCGAATCAGCCTCAATCAGACACACGCCTCTCGGCGCTCCCAGCCGACCTTACCTGTTGATTGTAATCATCAATAAGGGAGTGAGATCCAATATGTCTCTGGCCGGAACCCAACTTCTCTCCTCCGGACCGTAACCCTCCCAGTCCACCAAGTATTGAAATCCTCGTCCCCTCCGCCTCGAGTCCAGAATACGATTGACCGAATAGGTGGGTTCCCCATCTACGAGTCGCGGCGGGGGAGGAACCAGAGTAGGCGGATTAAGATGAGACCGAAAAACGGGTTTAATTTTGGACACATGGAACGCGGGATGAATTCTCTTGTACACAGGAGGGAGTTACAGGCAGACTGTCACTGGACTAATAATTTTAGTGACAGGAAACGGGCCAATAAATTTGGGAGCCAACTTATTACACACGGACCGGAGTGTAATGTTCTTGGTAGAAAGCCACACTTTTTGACCAACGATGTAGACGGGAGGCTTCGACCGGTGGCGATCAGCCTTAGCCTTGGTGCACGCCCCCACCCAGGGGAGAGTCTCTCGGGCTCTCGTCCAGGTACGGTGACACCTCTGGATGAAGGCGTGAGCAGAGGGGACTGCGACTTCGGATTCCATACTAGGGAAAAGAGGTGGCTGGTAACCTAAACTACACTCAAACGGCGAGAGGCCCGTGGATGACACCGGTAACAAATTATGAGCGAACTCAACCCATGAAAGTTGCTGACACCAGGAAGTGTGATTCTGAGTGACCAAACATCGCAACACCCTCTCGAGATCCTGATTGGCCCGCTCAGTTTGCCCGTTGGTCTGAGGGTGAAACCCAGAAGACAAACTCACAGTCACCCCCAGTAGTCGACAAAACTCTCTCCAAAATTTGGACACGAATTGGGGACCCCTGTCGGAAACCACGTCTACCGGGAGGCCATGAATGCGAAAGACGTGATTAACTACAGTAGCCACTGTCTCCTTGGCTGAGGGCAATTTGGGCAAGGGAATAAAATGAGCCGTCTTCGAGAACCGGTCCACTACAGTTAAAACAACCGTATTACCCAGGGAGGGCAGTGACGAAAACTAGCGCGATATTGGACCAGGGTCTCGAAGGGACTGACAGAGAGTGAAAGTTACCCCTCTGGAGGTCGATTGGAAGTCTTACCCCGAGCACAGACTGAGCAGGCCAAAACAAACTCTCGGATATCGCGAGCCATGGCCCGCCACCAGAATCGTTGTTTAACCAAAAACATGGTGCGACCGATTCCTGCATGACAAGCCACGTTGGAACAGTGACCCCATTGAATGACGTTGGACCGTAACCTCTCCGGCACAAACAACCGGCCAGTTGGGCATCCGGGCGGAGGCGTTACCCCTTCTAAGGCCGTGCAGACCTTCGATTCGATCTCCCAAGTGACTGCAGAGACAACCAATCTCTCAGGTACGATGCACTCGGGAGACACCTGGCGGTCCGAATGATCAAAAATGCGTGACAAGGCATCGGGTTTGATGTTCTTAGAACCCGGCCGATAGGAGATGGAAAAATCAAAACGTCCGAAAAATAGTGCCCAACGAGCCTGCCTGGAGTTAAGACGTTTAGCGGACTGAATATATTCGAGATTCTTATGGTCGGTCCAAACTACGAAAGGAACCCCCGAACCCTCTAACCAATGACGCCATTCCTCCAACGCTAGCTTGACGTCCAGCAACTCTCTGTTACCGATGTCGTAATTGCGTTCGGCAGGGGATAATCGATGGGAAAAAAATCGATTAAAAATCTTTGTCTTCCGAGGTGGCACGCTGGGATAGCACTGCACCTAACCCCACCTCTGACACGTCGACCACCACCACGAACTGGCGTGTGGGATCAGGGGCCCTGAGAATAGGCGCCGAAACGAAGCGGCTTCTGAGTTTGGTGAATGCAGCCTCGGCTGCATTCGACCACCTGAATGCCGTCTTGGTGGAGGTCAAGGCAGTCAGAGGAGCGGCTAGTTGGATGAAATTGCGAATGAAACGCCAGTAAAAATTAGCGAACCCCAGAAACCTCTGCAGGGCCTTGCGGGAATCAGGGGTTGGCCAACCTACCACAGCCTTAACCCTGTCAGGATCCATGCGAACCCCCTCCGGCGACACTATGAAGCCCAAGAAAGGAACCGACTGTGCATGGAACACGCATTTCTCCGCCTTGACAAAAAGCCCATTCTCTAACAGCTTCTGGAGCACTCGCCTGACGTGTTGAACATGTTCCTGGAGAGAAGAAGAAAAAATCAATATGTCATCCAGGTAGACATATATGAACTGATCGACCATATCTCTCAACACGTCATTGACGAGTGCCTGGAAGACCGCGGGAGAGTTAGAAAGCCCGAATGGCATAACCAAATATTCAAAGTGCCCTCTGGGGGTATTAAACGCGGTCTTCCACTCACCCCCCTCTCTTATGTGAACCAAATGATAGGCATTTCTAAGATCTAACTTGGTGAAGACGGATGCTCCCTGCAACCTCTCGAAAGCTGAAGACATCAACGGCAAAGGATAAGTATTCTTTACCGTGATGTTGTTCAAGCCTCGGTAGTCAATACAAGGTCGCAGAGAGCCATCCTTCTTCGTGACAAAAAAAACCTGCCCCCGCTGGAGAAGAAGAGGGGCGGATGATCCCGGGTGTCAGAGAATCAGAAATGTATTTCTCCATGGCCTCCCTTTCAGGGACAGAAAGCGAGTATAACCTGCCCTTCGGCAGAGACATACCTGGTACTAACTCTATAGCACAGTCGTAGGGAAGATGAGGAGGGAGAAAAGCGGCCCTTGACTTACTGAACACTTCCTTCAGGTCGAGATACTCCTCGGGCACGTTTGACAGGCTCCCCATCTCATCCTGCAACACAGAACCAGAAACAGAAAAACTAGCAGACACAAGACAAGAGGCATAGCAGGCTCTGCTCTACTCCAAGACGGTGTTGCGACCCCAATCCACCCGAGGATTGTGTTAAGCGAGCCAGGGGTGACCCAACACCACCGGGGCCAGTGGTGAGTGGGTGACGAGAAACGTGATAGTCTCCGAGTGATTGCCTGAGGTGATGAGGGTGATGGGTACGGTGGAGACTGATCTTGGGAAGCGACTGTCCATTGAGGGTGCTAACAGAGATCTTGTGACGGAGTGAAACCAAGGGGATGTGAAGAAGTCGTGCCAGGGAAATGTCCAACAGGTTACCTTCGGCTCCGGAATCCAACAGCGCCCTCCCATCCTGTCGCCTGGCCGCCCATTGCAACCTCACCGGGAGGAGGGTAGTAGGTGAGGCTTTGTTAAGAGACACTCCACCCGACAGTAACCTCAGACCTACTGTCGGGCTGGATCTTTTACTGGGCAGCTCGCCAGGAAATGGCCAGCCGCGCCGCAGTACAAACATAGTCCCCTCATCCTCCGACGATCTCTCTCCTCCCGGGAGAGTCGAGCTCTACCCACCTGCATGGGTTCGTCAACCGATGAGTGAATGACCGTATTGCTAGTGTCGAGGAAAGATATTCTGGTGTAGGCTTGCGTCGACCACGCAGACCGCATTGCTGAAGCAGCACATCCGCGCGTAAAGCTAGATCCACAAGCTCATCAAACCTGGTGGGTAACTCCACCACATAAATCTCATGTTGGATATGGTCAGCCAGCCCATGCAGGAACATGTCCCACTGCGCCCTCTCGTTCCACTCACACTCCGCCGCCAGAGTCCTGAACTGAATGGAATAGTCAGAAACTGATCGCTCCCCCTGGCGGAAATCGGCCAGCATGCACGCTGCCTCGCGCGCGATCGAACACTCTCCTCATCTGCTAGGAAAGTGAACGGAACGAGGAGCAACAAGGATGGCAATTAAAAAAGGATGGCAACCATGTAAAAAGTCTGTGCGTTGCATTTAAGCGAACCAATTGGTAAATGACGTATTTAATTTCGTGACAACACGTGCAACGCAAACCTGTCATTATTTTTTATGCTGGCCAGAGGGCACCCCTTTCCGAACTATAGGTCATAATAAGCCACTCGCACAACCAACCAGCTGGGTCATTTTCTGTTGGAGGACAGGCTCAAAAATCTTATTTATGAAGAAACAAAATGTCACCTACATCTTGGATGGCCTAATGGGGGAGTAAATTAACAGCAAATTTTCATTTTTGGATGAACTTTCTTTAATGTGCTTAATGCACATTTGACCGAAAGAAAGCTATGGACGATGCTTGTCATTTTTTAAAGAATAATTACAAAGATTTCAAACAGTGCACACAGACTAAATATGAATATACTAAATATGAATATCAGCAGTTAATTTACACATTAACCATACTGAACTATTTACAAATATCTGCTCTCTATAAAAGGTATGTGTAATGGAACCGACGAGGCGAGAGGCGTGCAGATCCATGTGCAAGCTTTTATTATGAAACATGGTCAAAAACACAGGCAGGGTCAAATAACAGCAAACCGATATGGCACAGGCAAGACAAAAGAGCAATCCTAAATGGGCTTGAGTCAGACAACAGCAAACGTAATCCAGATTGCTAGGCAAGAGAGGTAATCCGTAAACATGTGCAATAGTCCAGGCGAGGTGCAAACATAGTCCGAAACAGCAGGCAAAGGGTTAATCCAAGATATGCAGGCAAGAACCAGGAAATCAGGAAACGCAACTTGACTAGACTAGGTAAACAGGCTCCGTGAAGTATCTATCGCTATGAGAGTGATACACGCTAAACAATACTCGGCGATCTGAGCAGGAACCGAGTGCATTCTATATGGTGTGTGTAATAGCTTTCAGGTGAGCGTGTGATTGGTATGGCTGTGTGCAATGGAACATGGGAAATGTAGTACAGGGTGATGTGCAATAGTCTGTGTGGTGTGAGAGTCATTATAGTAAAGCAGCGACCTCTGCTAGCAATTGGACGGAAGGCCATGGACCGGATTCATGACAGAATGTGTGTACAGTAATTGTTTATTTTTACGTTTCTAATATGTTTTGAGGTGTTGTGTTTCTATGTTTAGGCCCTATTTAAATGACTTAATTTTTCTTTGTTTGTCCACATTGCTGTACCTGAATCAATATTCACTTTTTGCATACAGCTTTATCCCTCTTTTTATTTACTTCCAAAAGAATGTGATAAAAATGGCCATATTTTGAATGATGCCCATGTAGAGATTAACAGTGTTCCTAATTTTACCAATATACATTAACGTAAGTGAATAAAAAACACAACAAGAGCTTTCAATTATAAACTCAAGTATCATTACACTCTTACAGGTTATGTTTTTTATGTTTTTTGTTGTCTATGTTAATTCTGCTTATTTACCCAGTGACAAAAGTTATCAACAATTATGCTTTAGTAAATTAAGTAAGTAAAATATTACAGTGGCATACTTTATGAGGAACAGATGCAGGACAGTTTTCCAGCCTGGCGCATATGAAGAATAGGCTGTACAAAACCAGCAAAAATAACACAAGTCAAACCAGTGAACCAAACTGTCGAAGTACTATCTGCTGTCACAATGACTGAGATTCCTGTGATTGCAAATGGGAAATATAGAACAATCATGTTTACAGTAGTTATTAGAATTATATTAAATGCTCTTCTTTTCATGTGGTTTTCCTCATCTCTCTCTCTTCTTCTCTCTCCTGGTCCTGACTGCTTCAGAGCTCTGAGAACAGCCACAAAACAAAACAGCTGGATGGAGATGAGCAGTGTAAGCTGCACTGACGAAAACCATGAATGTGCACAAAGGTCCCATGATGAATAGCCATGTAGTATAAGCGTGTATAGGAAGATTAAACAAATTGATACTGTACAGACAGATTTTTAGATAGTCCATTAGTCCAAACGGCTGAGTTGTGGAGTTTGTAGAGGCTTCAGGTGTGGTGAAGTTCACTGTAGAAGTATTCATCTTCTTTGTGTTTGTCTTCTTAGTGTAATGGCTTACAAAATAATCAAAATCTAAGCAGAGGGAAGTGAGAACAAACCAGGTATGATTAAAAAATGTTAAAGAACAATTTTTCAATTAAATATAAACAACTCAGTTTATATGCACTAGCCTAATTAAGCTTGCATTATTAAGCTTATATTTAAATACCAAACCCTATAGGAAAAAATGAAATCAACACAGTGGAAAGGGTTTGTTACCTGAAAAGCTTGACTCCAAATACTACGCGATACATAAAACACCACATATGCAAAGGTATATGTTTTTCTGTCATAGATGATGTAATTCCACCAATTACACTGTCTTGTGAAATTTTACACAACTTTTTTTCAGCTGAGACTTGAACAGAACAATTTGTAAAGTGAAGTGACTGCCAAGTATGGTAACCCATACTCTGAATTTGACTACTGCATTTGGCCGAGCCAAGTTCATGTACACACATTAGGAGCAGTGAGTAGTGAACACACACACACACACACACACACACACAGAAAAGTGGGCAGCCATTTTTGCTGCGGCACCCAGGGAGCAATTAAGGGTTAGGTGCCTTGCTCAATGGCAACTTAATTGTGGGTATAAGGTGAAAGAGAGTGCTTAGGAGAGTGCACCCCCCCCCCCCCCCCCCCTCCCATTGAAGTTAAACTGAAAGTACCTTTTTTCCCAGAACAATGAATTATGTCTTCCCTAAAAATCTTTATACAACTGACACATAGCCAGTAGGTGCCACTTGTTCAACACTGACCTGATGTGTAAATTCTTAGACATTTAAAAAATTATAGAGGGAACACAAATGCTAAACATCTGAGTTATGATAGGCTGCCAAGCAATAATCTCTGTGGCAACCCTCAATATGCAAAAGATGATATTGATGGAGTGTTTATGGTTAGCGACTACTTACAACAAGTATATATGATTAACACTCAAAACAAATTTAATCATGCACTGTTATTGACATGATTGTCTGATCTATACTAACACAAATCTATAAAAAAATAAACAGTTCAAATGTCATAGGCATTTTCTAGAAGTCAAGTAGTTTTTGAAAGGTACCAGGTTGACAGAATAAGTACCTTTGAGTAAAAAGTAGGCTAATGCCTGATTAAAACATTGAATCGTACAAACATAAAGATTTTTGAGTGGAAGAGGACTCCTGTGGCAACCTGTGAAGCTCTGGTGAACTCTCCATGCCCAAAGAGGGTTAAGACAGTGCTGAAAAATACAAAATATTGACACTTTGGGCCCAATTTGGACATTTTCACTTGTACGCACTTTTGTGGCCAGCGGTTTAGACATTAATGGCTATGTGTTGAGTTATTTTGAGGGGACAGCAAATTTGCACTGTTATACAAGCTGTACACTCACTACTTTACATAGTATCAAAGTGTCATTCCTTCAGTGTTGTCACATGAAAAGATATAATCAAATATTTACAAAAATGTGAGGGTGTACACACTTCTGTGAGATACTGTATATACATACATCTCAAAATAGTGCAAAACAGAAACCAAATACAGTAACTCAGGGCATACAATTAGAAACATTAAGACATAGGTTTTACAGCTGTTCTTTGATTCTTGAGATTGCATCTATCCATACTGAGATAGTCTTCTATGAAACACCATGTAATCTTGCTACTGAAAGCTCCAAATTTGCAATGTCCAGAAACGATTACATCCAGTGAGTCTATGTTAGAGAGTGTGGAGGTTTCCAGTGCAAGGAAAGCATTTTTTAGCAGCCGTAAGTCCACAGAAAAACTACTTCTTCTAAGTTAGAGAGAAAGTGCAAATGGAATCATCTATTAGAAGCAAAAGTTTCAGGCAACAAGCTACCTCCAAGTCCAAAATGTCCGTCAAAGTCATGGAAACCTGTCTCCAAAAATTGAAGCGAAACATGCATATATGTACCTAAAGATCCATTAGAACAAAAGTTACATGTAGGGTAGGTGGAAATCTTTATTAGATTAAGCTTCCTGGGAGTAAAATACATCCTATGAATCACCTTAAAATAAATCAAGTTGGAAGTTAATCTTTGCAATTTAGACCAATAATCTAAAGGTGGTGTTAGATTTAATTTCCGCATAGATGAATGTAACGGCACATAAAGGAGGGGTCATTTTATTATATTGTCTGTCCTGCTATTTCTGCTCACTGAAAGCATATGGCTCTCTAAGCTATGTGTGAAAGGAAGAATCATTTTATTTTATTGTCTTTCCTGCTGTTTCTGCTCACTGAAAGCAAATGGCTCTCTGGGCTATGTGTGAAAAGAAGGGTCATTTAATTTTGTTGTTTTATCCTGCTTTACCTTATTTGGTCATTCTTTGGACTTCCTGTAATAAGAGTGCTCTGGTACCATATATAAGGCATGCTTGTCTTAGAATTAAATGAGTTCAATAGCCATGATGCCTCTCTGTGTCTTGTCTATGGGCTCCCAGATCTGCTGAAGACTTCGCTCACAACATCCAACATATATTTCTGATTTGAATTAGAAGTGATCCAAAACACAGAAAGAAAACTTAATTCATAAGGAAATTGAAGTTTTACAGGTGGTGACAGGGGTATCATACCAGAAAAGAAATGCAAGGTAATATATCCATTTTAATGACAGCAATCCCTGCTTGTAAATATAGAGGTAATGTTTCCATCTCTACATGATTATATATACCCTGGACAATTTTCAAAGCTATTGTGTGTAGAGACGGAAAGATTTCCACACCCAAATATCTAAAACTGGTAACAACCAGAATAAAAGATGGTAACCCTTACCAAAAAGTAGTGTACTTCAAGTTTATTTTATTAAGTACACTGAAGTTCAAGTATATTTTAAGTATACTTTATGTAGTATACAAATAAGTATATAAATATCAGTGTACTAGTAGTATACTTGTAAGTGTACTACTTCAATACTCCTTGGGACTATATTGGCCCATTTTCTAGTATATGAAAGTATACTTTAAGTATAACAGTAGTAAACTTTGAGTACACAACTAGTTTACATCAAAATTTTAGCTTGTACACCAACTATACTGAAAGTGAACATAGGTATACTGATAGTTTACTAATTAACTACTTGTAGTAGCATTTTTAGTACACTTTGAAGTATAGTATAAATAAGCTACTTGTTTACTAGTTTTATACTGCAAGTATACTCAGAAGTTTTCTTTAAGTGTACTTTACTTCAAACTTTAAGTATACTACTATGTCCCTATGTAGGTATTAATTTGTATATATTTAGTTTATATATATATCAGTGCCCTCCATAAGTATTGGAACAGTAAAGACAAAAATTATCTGTTGGCTGTGGAGTCAAGACATTTGCAAAAATGATTAAAAGATTAATATTAGACAAAACTACAGAATGTCACATTTTATTTCATCACATACATGTTTTACCAAATAAAAAGAACACCACTTTTAGAGTTCATCCCCCTATCTGATGTGAGCATAAGTATTGGTACTGTTGCCTCACAGGTCTTTCTAAGTGATCAGCTGTGTCCTGTTGCATTAATTATTCAGGTATTAAAAGCAGAGAATGTGTTGTACAAGTTATATCCATTACTTCTGCATTCTGAGTCTTGCATTCGATGATGAAACACACAAACCAGGATGAAGATGAGGGAGCTGACTTTGAGAGAAAAGCAAGCAATTTGGATGCTAAAAGAAAAGAGGAAGTAATTAGAGCTCTAGCAAAAACAAAGGGCATGAAGAGGTCAAGAGTTTGGAAACCACCAGCAAGACAAATAAAAAAAGCTGTGAAAATGAACCCTAAAAGACGTGTCTGTAAAATCACCAACAACTTCCAGAAAGCTGGGGTGATGTTCTGACAATCTACTGTCCACAGGAGACTGACACATAATTACAGATGCTACACAACAAGATGCAAACCTCTGACCAGCACCAAAAGTAGAAAGGAATGATTAAAGTTTGCAAAAAAAGCACAAAGGTGAGCCAGAAGAGTTTTGGAACTGTGTTTATGGACCGATGAGACAAAGATGAACCTTTATATAAGTGATGGGAAAGCAAAAATGTGGAGAGAAAAAGGGAACTGCAAATGATCCCAAGCATACAGCCTCATATGTAAAGTATGGTGGAGGTGGTGTCATGGCATGTGCATGCATGGCTGTCTCTGGAACAGGCCCTCTCAACTTTACTGATGACTTAATGTATGATGACAGTAGCAGAATGAATTTGGAAGGATACAAAACAATCTTGCCTACCAATATTCAAGAAACAGGAGCGGTGGAGAAACTGAAACGTCTGAGGTATGTGAACGGTAGACCAGACAGTGAGTGATGGGAAGGAGCGTGCTTATGACTGGTGTCTTGATTGAAGGGGACAGGTGCGGAGAATCAAAACACAGGTGATAGTGATCATTGGAACGTGGGTGCTGATGACTGCAATGACTGTGGTGACTGAGACTCTGACATTACCCCCTTCCTAACAGGTGCGTCCCGCGCCGTACAACATCCAATGGGGAGGGGGGGGTGCAATGGAGACCTCAAGGGGCATGAAGACAGGACAGGTGGTCTCCAGGGCGGTGCCCGTTCCGGGACCCATGGTGGAGCAGGGAGTGCAGGCGGCCATGACGGAGCCGGGAATTCCGGGGACCATGGTGGATCAGGGGATTCAGGCAGCCATGGCGGATCCGGGACCTCCGTGGGCCATGGTGGGTAGCCCCCCCCCAAAATTTTCTTGGGTGGATTTCCGGCCTGGGGCACTCGGGAAGTGCGGGTTCTTCGGGCGCTTGGGAAGCGCTGAACTGGACGGAACCAGCGGAGACGAAGGTGGGCTGGACGGGGCCAGCGGTGACGAAGGTGAGCTGGACGGGGCCAGCGGAGACGAAGGAGAGCTGGACGGGACCAACTTTTGGTGGCGCTCGGAAAGCGCTGAGTCTCATGGGCGCTCGGGAAGCGGAGACGAAGGAGAGCTGGACGGGACCAACTCTCGGGGGCACTCAGAAAGCGTTGAGTCTCGGGGGCGCTCGGGAAGCGTTGACTCTCGGGAGAGCTGGACGGAACCAGCAGGGGCACTGGAGTGCTGGACGGAAGCACTGTGCTAATAAAGAAAAATGGGAAATTCACTTCGACAGTACAAATAGCAAAGTATCCAGACAGGGACCAATTTCACAAAAAGAGAGATTGAGGTTAAAGACCGCTAATGCAATTTTATTTCCCGTTCCTGTGATGATGAGCCATAAAAGTGTGCAGGAAGACCTAACAGCAAATTGATGCAGAGCATACAAATTTCCAGACTGCCCAATTGCCAATTGTCAGGAGTTGTAGAGTTGGTGGAACTTGAAAGCTCCTGATGCAGTGGAGTTCATTTCCTCCATGACTGGCTTGGAAATAATAGTGCTATGCAGGAAAAGAGAATTATAAATGTACCAGTATAAAATTCAGCATAAGCAAAATAACAATCTACAGTAGTCAACATTTGAAGTGGATAAAAACTTTTCATCAAGTTGTCCTAAATCCAAAATATGTACCCGTTCTTCTCTTAGGACAACTTTGATTAACTTTTTTGATTCACTTCAAATGTTGACTACTGTAGATTGAAGGTTATTTAATTTTGAATTACCTCTGTGTAGGTTTAGACAAACCAAATGGTTTTGTTCAGTGAAAGTAGAACTCTGTTTTAGTCAACTAATCCATCTAACATGCCCATAACCTCTTTAATATTCTGATAACCACAGTATATAACCATTGTTATGTATCCTTCAGCATAGAAAGAAGAACATTTATTCAATTTAAGAGACGTTTGTCACCTGAAGAGTGAATGCCCAGTCTCCCTAAATGTATATTAATCTCTGTGCCGTGTTTGCTAGACTGACTTCACAGCTGTTATGAGAATATGTGCAAGAATTCATCTGCTACGGATCTCATAAAACATTAGATATGCAAATATTTTATTGAAGAAAAATGCAGGTTTAATAAGACCTGATAAGAGTCTCATAAGAGTAAACAATATGTATTTACAGTATATAAAAATGTTTAATTTGATTATCAAATTCGTGCTTTATTATAAAACATTAATAAAAATTAGAAATGAGTTAAAAAATAAGGAAAAGAACATTAAATTGTAAAATGACTTTGTTTGGAACTGTTTTCATTAGCTGATAGAAAAAGGCAATAATGCACTAAAAATAGAAAATACCCAATTTTAAATTCTTGTTTATTGAATTTTGTATGTACATCACTGCCACACCTGTGATGTTCTGAATATCAATATGGATGTAATTTGCTGTAGATCACAGCATGTAATATTGCTTGTTTTTCTGTGGTAAAAAAAACAAAAACATAAATGGTTAGATGGATAAAATAAATGATTCCCAAAGCAGTGAATGTTGACAGTCTATACATCTGAAAATGAGTTTCCACAGGTGCTACTCATTTAACACCTGATATGCAAACCTACAGACCAAGCATTTAGAAAGAATGGACCCTATTCATGTAACACCAACAAAATGATTTGTGTAAATCATTCGTAAAGCTGTTCTGACGGAAATTCATTCATTTCACAAGTTTGTTTGACCATATAGAAAAGTATTTAGTTACAAGTTACAAATACTTCCTCATCAAATGTATTTAAATAAAATACAAAAATACTGCTACAAAAAATACAAACAAAATTCACAAGATATAATATTGGATAAGGATAGCTGTTTAATGTTAATGCATTAATTTATTCATCCCACCTTGGTGAAATAAAGCTCTTGCTATAACATTTATTTTTTATTTAATTAATGACTGGAGATGCAAAAATAAATACTGATAGTAAGTGTGGGTAAAACACTACCTGGTTTGGCGGACACAACTTGACAAGTTTAACAAAGCTGATTGGCAAGACAGCGAGAATGAGCTTCTGTCACATTGCCATTTTCGGTCATAATGAAAGATCCTTATGCCTCCCGCTAGGTGTAAAATTAGACCGTTGTGTATAGTGGAAAGGTAGCTTTACATTAATTTAAGACACGATCAACTGTGTTTACGTGAATATTCTCCAAGGCTGGCATTTTGACTGAATTTTGTGTGTATCTGCCAGTTCCCTCAGCAAATAGCAGTTCATCAACCACTCATATTTCAGCAACACGCTCACATACGAAATACAAGTACATCGATAACAAATATTTATTGGACAAACAAACTTACAACAACCCTGTCTGAAAAACACGCAGAATGAACTAAATCTGTACATAAATCAAATCAAATTAAATCACTTTTATTGTCACATCACCACATCACAAGTGCCTTGGTGAGGGAAATTCTTACGAGCGTGCTCCAGACAGTGCAAAAAAAATAAAACACAACAATTTACAGACTGTACAGAAGACAATGTGCAAAATACACATACATATACTCAGTACACATAGTGTACTATAAAGACATGCTTAGTTACCAATACACATTATACACCGTATGTACACGTCTGCATTATGTACACATCTATACATAGTAATATGTGAAGGTGCAACAGATTATACATTTACAGCAGATTGGTTGTGCAACAGATAGCTGTGCAAGGTGCAACAGATTATGCATATGCAATGTCGTGGATGTGCTTTGTATGGTGTCCAGTGATAGCAGATGTGTTAGTGCAGTGTGTGCGTGTAGTCCGGTAGAACTGTGTTAAAGTGCAGTGCATGGCATGTTGTGTGAGTGGGAGTGTGATGTAGGGTGAGTTATTTCTGACTGTTCATTAACCTGATAGCCTGAGGGAAAAAGCTGTCCCTCAGTCGGCTAGTGCGGGATCGGATGCTGCGGAGATGTCTCCCTGAGGGCAGCAGAGAGAGCAGTCTGTGGGACGGGTGGCTGGAGTCTTTTATAATCCTCCGGGCTTTCCTTGTACACTACCTGGTGTAGATGTCCTGGAGGGAGGGAAGCTTACCTCCAACAATGTGGCGGGCAGTTCACTATCACCGTTGTGTCGTCAGCAAATTTGACGATGACGTTGGAGCTGTGTGTTGCTGTACAGTCTTGTGTGTACAGGGAGTACAGGAGTGGGCTGAGGACGCAGTCCTGCGGAGCACCAGTGTTGAGGGTTAGGGGAGATGAGGTGTTGTTGCCCATTCTGACCACCTGACTTCTGCCTGTCAGGAAGTCCAGGATCCAGCTGCACAGAGATCTGTTCAGTCCCAGAGTCTGGAGCTTCGCAATATCTTATCTAAATAAGATATTGAAGGCTTTCGTGCACTTATGAACTGGCTGTCTGATGTTTAACATGGTAAGAAAGCAAGTCTAAAAGTTACCAGACTGAAACAATGAATGACTGAAGACGCTGGATTTGTGTATTCATGACATTAAACGTTCCTAAATATGCATTGCCTCAAAGAAGCCTTCAGTCCCACGTAAAATATCCCAATAGCAGGTTTAATGAAGAACAGGAGAGTTTTCCAGCCCTGTGCAGAAAAAGAACTGGCTGAACAAAACTAGCCAGCACAAAACAAACCAAACCAGCTAACCAGTGTTCTCTAATATATTGTGTTAGCATGGTGGTGAGAGATATGATAACATATGGGACATGTGTTATAGTCACATTCATAGTAGATATTAAAATTACATTAAATGCTCTTCTCTTCATGTGGTTTTCACCCTCTTTTTCTCTCTTTCTCTCTCCTGGTCCTGACTGCTTCAGAGTTCTGAGAACAACCACAAGACAAAACATCTGGATTGAGGGGAAGAGGAGGAACTGCAGTGAGAAGATCAAGGTGTATGCCTTCAAGTTGAGAGGGTTTAATATAAACATACAAAATAAACATGCACCAAGTGCAATTATCCAGGCCGCAGTGCTGCAGATCACTCTATATCTAAGAGGTTTGTACTTCAGAAAGGTTACAGGATGAACCACTGCCAGGTAACGCTCAACACAGATCAGACTCTGAAACAGAGGACGGCCAGAGACGGCTAGTCCTTGTAGAAATTTTACTAATATTAAGAGATATGAGAACACGTTGGACAGTATATAGAACAAAGAATTCACACAGTTACCAATCTCGCAAACAGAGAGATTGAGGATGAAGTACTCTGATGCAATTTTACTTCTTGTTCCCGTGACAATGAGCCGTATAACATAGGAGTGTGTAAGAAGACCAAACATGAAGTTGAAGGTGAAGACACACTTTCCAGATATTCTGTTAGGTTAGTGGAAGGAGTTGTGGAGTTGGTGTACGCGTCAGGTGTGGTTGAGTTCATTTTCACCTCGCTTAAAATATAGCAACTGTGATCTGTAGGAATAGAGAGGAGTGTAAATGTAATTCAGGGTTCAAAGTGAATATGACTCTGTTTGAAAAAAACAAATGATTCTCCTTCCTATTGTACTCATTAAAAAGTTTAAAAGAGTTTGTCACCTGAATAGTGAATGTCCAGTCTCTCTGGATGGTATGTAAATCTCAGTGTAGTGCTTTTTAGACTGTCTTCACAGCTGTCACAAGTATATAAGACTTCTGCACGTAGCATAGAACACGTATGCAAAATATTCAATGTACAAAAAAAAAGTTTGGTTCAAAAGTCTAGTTATGTGAAACTATAATTGATAGTTCATGATCCAACAAAAAGAGTAGAACACAGGTTTCACAGTCAGCTTATGAAATGTTTTACTGAAGACTAGTTGGAAAATTATATTGTAGAAAATATTCTTTGTGAATAAATATTTATTAACTGGTTTTATTCAAGTAAAAAAATAAGTAATATCACAGAGCCAACCTAAATACATTAATTTATACAAATAAAGCAGCAAGTTTATTGTTTTATGATAATTATCTTAAGGTTTATACTATATTCTTGATACTTAGTAAAAGGTGTACTGTCAACTTTATACAAAATGTTTATTTTCTAGATAATATTTGTCCTGCATAAATGGGTCTTGTAACAAAAAATATATTTCTGCCTTATTTTAGGAAGGATGTCTTTCACAAGGGGATCACCATAGGAGGTCCTTCGCGGAAACCCTCACAGCAAAGCACATTGTTGATTTCTCTAAATGTACCCTTAATCGATCAATGAGATTGACAGTCTCATGATTATTTTTAGAAGTCAAATTTTTTACGAAGTTGTCATGAGTGAATATAAATCTGAAACTTGGCTTTCACAGGTGGCACACACCAAACACCTGCTATGCAAATTTTCTGAGTGCCAAAATGAGAGGTTTAGAAAGACCTAACATTATGAGAAATTATGAGACAATAATATATACACAAACAGTCAAGAGTTTAAACACACCTACTTGTACTTTCTAATGTACACATGTTTGAATAAATGTAAAGGCGTAAAGGCAAGATCAATAAATCTCTGAACATTCTCTCAACAACCTTAATGAGGTTTTCACGCACAAGGAGGTCAATTCGTTCAAAAGCCAGCATCTCTGATGGTATGGGGGTGCAAAAGTGCATACGGTATGGGCAGCTTGCATGTTTTGGAAGGCACTATGAATTCTGAAAGGTCTATAAAGGTTTTAGAGCAACATATGCTCCCCTCCAGATTACGTATTTCAGCAGGACAATGCAAAACCACATACTGCAGCTATTACAACAGCATGGCTACATAGTAGAAGAGTCCGGGGGCTGAATTGGCCTGCCTGCAGTCCAGATCTTTCACCTATAGAGAACATTTGGCGCATCATTCAACGAAAAATATGTCAAAGATGACCACAAACTCTATAGCAGCTGTAAACCTATATCAGGCAAGAATGGAACCAAATTCCCAAACTGCAGAAACTCATAACCTTGATGCCCAGATGCCTTCAAACTGTTTGGAAAAGAAGAAGAGATGCTAAACTATGGTAAACATGCCCCCGTCCCAACTATTTTGAGACCTGTAGCAGGCATCAAATTTGAAATAAGCTCATTTTGTGAATAAAATTGTACGATTTCTTAATTTAAACATTTGTTATTGTCACGATCCACGGGGACGAAGGAGCGAGGAGACGAGAATGATAATAGAAGAGTTCTTTATTGCTGAATAACACACGGAGATGGTGGGTTGACAGACATGGAAACCGCGGATGGACTAAACAATACCGGACACAGACATGGGTAACACCAAGGCTTAAGGAGACAGAGGAATCAGACGAGGAGAACTGAAACCGGTGAGGGATAATCAAACAAAGACAGGGACTAATGAACTAATAATGGAACGAGGACAGGAAAGACCATATATGGGCACAAGAGGAATGGAGACACAGGCCAGACACTACAGTTATGTTATCTATGTTCTATAATGAAAAAAATATTGGCTCATGTGATTTGAAAGTCTTTTAGTTTTGATTTATTCAAATTTAAAAAACATCCCAACATTTCCGGAATTCGGGTTGTAGGACTGTGTGGAAAGACCGAACAAAGAACTTAGGAAGTACAAACAGATTTCCAGACAGTCCATGAGCCCAACGAAATTAGTTGGGAGTGTGTAGATGCAACAGGCATGGTGAAGTGCACTGAGGAGTTATTCATCTGATCTGGGTTCTCAGTTCAGCAGCTCACAAAAACATTGCAAAAAGATCTATGGGACAACAGAAGTGTGAATATGCAGGTTAAATCTGATTCAACCACACTACTGTACTTTAGGCAAATCTAAATTGCCTAAAACCATCATATTTCCACAAGACAATCAACAAGAACATTAAGAAGTATTTCACCTAGAGTGTGAATGTCTTGTGTGATGTATAATTCCCTGAGTGATATTTGGTATTCTGACTACAAAGAATTCATGTACATGACTTCATATGGCATGAATATGTATATATTTAACATGCAAATATAAGCAAATATTTTGAGAGACATTGAAAGAAAATATGGTATTTTCTGATAAGTATACAATACTTAAAAAGCAAGGACTAAAGTGCCTGAACCAATTATAAAAGGAGCTTCAACAACAGCCCATATGTGTGTGACTGAACGCTCAAATATAGAAGCGTGATGCACTAAGTGATGCTTTCCCGCTCAACTGTGTAC
Source organism: Oxygymnocypris stewartii (assembly GCA_003573665.1). Lineage (NCBI taxonomy): Eukaryota > Metazoa > Chordata > Actinopteri > Cypriniformes > Cyprinidae > Oxygymnocypris > Oxygymnocypris stewartii. Next base: position 1,021,365 of record QVTF01003615.1, read on the forward strand.
AAGACGTAGCGAAATGTGGAAAAATAAATCAGAAATAACAGGTTTTATGAGGATTAAATGGCAGTGGGGTAACGTAACATAGAACTAATATTGTTAGAAAACTGAACCTACCTGTGACCAATGGTGATTGGAGCAGAATTGGGCTTTTAACACCATAAAAAAAGTTACAGACTGTAGCTTTAAGTTTTATGGTTTACTTTGTTATTCTTAATATTTGCGAAATATGGTAGACAGATAAAAATGCAACACTTAATTTTCAGTCATCTTTCAGGACAAATCATTCGTTTTCTTAATCAAATACAACAAACCATGGCATTGTTGGAAAACATTTTAAATCCAAATTAGTTTGTTTCCTAAAAACTGAATGCCCAGTCCCTCTGGGCGTAATTAAATTTAACATTTTTTAGACAGACTTCACAGCTGTTGCAAGGATATTTCAAGTTTAAGTCATTTGCATGACTTCTTGTCAGAATAACACTGGCTATTCAAATATTTAAAGTGACAAACTTGGTATTCAGACAGCTGTCTGTGTAAACATTTGAAACATTTGCATAAAAAATATTTTATTTGCATAAAACATACATTCATTTATTTACATGTTATTAGATATTCATATGCAAGTTTAAAAAGAGGTAAAATGCATGCTAACAAATGTTATGTTACATTTAATTCACCAAATAATGGCAACATGAAGTTCAGGAAAAAAGTTCCCTCTAGGGAGTCTACTGTTTAAGTGATTGAGAAGTCAGTGTTTTGTAAGGAATATGATGACCAGTGAAGACTATGGAATCAATAGTGATGGTAATAAATATTCTGTTCTCTGTCAAATCAAGTGTCTTCTGTGACTTTTAAATTCACCGCAATGATCTATACAAAAACATCTGACATGGAAACAGGTGTCACTGTGTTAGAAATAAATGCTTTTATTATGAAAACATAGAAGTCACTGATGATACATAAACTGAAATTGTGTAGTACATATTTTTATCATCAGACTTTTCCTTGTTTAATGGGAGGTTTGTTTTTGAAAGCAATAGACATAACATCTTGGCTATTTCCACCATTATTGCATAAAAGGGGGAAAAATCAGACCTTATTTTATCCTATTTCAGAAAACTTTGGGATAAGCATACAACTGAACATTATATTGGATTCTTTTTAGCAGAACTGAATAAGTGAAATAATTATACGGCAGAAAAGATCCACAAAACAGTAAATGGTAACACGTCATAACAAGGTTTGAATGTTTTCAAGGCATGAGAGCTACTATGGAGGTTTAAAAAAGGGCAGTTTCCCAACTCGCCTGAGAAAAAGAAGAGCAGGCACAAAACCACCAAGCACAAAACACCACAAGCTGAACACGCTCACTTCTTCAATATCTTTTTGTAGCAGAATATTGAGGAATCTTGAGATAATAAAAGGAACAACAACGATTAGCATAGTCACAGTCAATATTACAATAATCTTAAAAGCTCTCTTCTTTAAGGGGTTTTCCTCCTCTTTCTCTCTTGTTTTCTCTCTTGGTCCTGACTGCTTCAGGGCTCTGAGAACAGCCACAAGACAAAACAACTGGATGGAGAGGAAGAGGAGGAACTGCAGGAACGAAAACCACATAAATATGTTGGTTGAATCTACGACGAACATACATAATAAGCAGGATCCAAGACCCGTTATCCAGACAACTGTGCAGCAGATCACTCTATATCTAAGAGGTTTGTACTTCAGAAAGGTTACAGGATGAACCACTGCCAGGTAACTCTCAACACAGATCAGACACTGAAACAGAGGACGGGTGGTGATTATGTTTCCTGTTAAAAACATCAGTGCAGTCAATTGCCCTGATCCTTGGAGACTTCGATTAGTTACCCTCTGCAAATAAATCAAAGCAAATAGAAAGAAAATGATCTCACTAGCAGATATATTGAGGATGAAGAACTCTGATGCAACTCTATTTCTAGATCCTGTGATGATGAGCCATATAACATAAGACTGTGTAGGAAGACCAAACAGAAGACTGAAGGTCAACACACACATCATTCCTGTGTTTTCAGATGCGGTGACGTTGGTTGATGGGAACATCTCGTATGCGGGATCCACAGAAGTGCAGTTAATCTCTCGAAGTGCACAGCTTTTCAGTTAGTATCTGTATAGAAACATTGTTAATTTTGTTTCAATCCCAACATAAAGCCTACAAACCATTACAAGTCAAACTGTGTAAATGAAAGCAATAGTATGATATTAAGCATGTTTCACTGCCTAATTATCGTGGGTCAAAAGTACATTGTCATCTAGCTTTGTAATGGGAAATGTGATTGAAAACAACTTGATAAAAAATATATTGAACAGTTTGAATTAATTTTATTATTTAATATTTAGTTTTACAATTATAAACTGTATGAAGGAGTTCATTACCGTGACAAGTCAAATTCCAATCATTCTTCAGAAATCAAGTTCCATTTCATATAAAGTATTGTTAAAAAGATCCGCTACAAAGGAACTTTTTTGAAGTGTTCCAGAGATCTGTCAACACCGCAACGTAAAGACACTACGCTCCACCCATTTCCAGCAGGTGGCGGTGATTAACGACTTGTAGAAATAGCCCGCACAGAGTAAGTGAAAGCAATTTTTTTTTTTTTTACGTTTGGTGTTGTGTGCTTATGTTATATGAACCAAGTAAGTTTACGTTCCAACAGTAAGTTGGTTCCTGTGGCTCAGTGGTTAGAGCATTGAGTTAGCAGCGCAAAGGTTGTGGGTTCGATTCCCAGGGAACATGCATACTGACAAAAAAATGTATAGCCTGAATGCACTGTAAGTCGCTTTGGATAAAATCGTCTGCTAAATGCATAAATGTAAATGTACGTGTTTCCCTCCATCTTATATCCATATTTGGTGTTTCCGATTCCTGTCTTTCTTGTGTTATCATTAGTTTATTAGTCTCCATCTGTGTTTGATTAGTTCCCACCTGTTTCAGTTCTCCTCGTTTGATTCCCCAGTATTCTGAAGCCTTGGTTTTCCCCATGTCTGATGTCCAGTATTGTTTGTCTACCCGCTATTTCCATGTGTTGCTGTTCAATAAAGGATTATTGAATATTCTCCTCGTCTCCGCGCCCCAACGGAAACGTGACAATGTACTTCAACTCATGATACCTGTCACCCTTTTGAATTTGTTTAGTTGATATTCATTGTTTAAGGGTACTTTAAATGTAATTATTGATTTGTGATCACATATGCTCATTATATTGATTGAGCATGGAAGTACGTTTTTTGTTACCTTTATTCTTGGATTCTATATTGATGTGTTTATTCTAATTTGTTGTTGTATCCTTGTTATAGACAACACACACACACACACACATACACACACACACACACGGAAACAATAATTGTCTGCACTTGCGTGCTCAACATTAATTGGACATTCATGGAATTGTTGTGAAGAAAATAAAAGCAACAAAATAACTTTAAACTGTATCTTCCTGACTCTGACCAGACATCTGTGGTGAACTAGGCCCCCACTGGTAACCCCAACTGGTTTAGCTTTATCAGTTTTCTTTAAGCATACTGTAACTTTTAAAATAGTTACCTCTTAGGATATGAATAAATTTAAATATTACTGAGAAAACAGCTGTGTCTATTCTAGTGGGAAGAACAGTCCGCGTTTGATTCAATTTGTATGAATCCACACAAAATCGGCAAGTATTATCTAGTCTAGACTTAACTTGCGATGCCAGGCATTCGTGCTCATGCATAAATCGCTCGTTTGAGTGTGTAAATTTTTTTAGTGAATTGGGTTTGCAAAACGGTCTGAATTGATTAAAGAGATAGTTCACCCAAAAATTTACATTTTGTTTATCTGCTTACCCCAAGGTCATCCGAGATGTAGGTGACTGTTTCTGCAGTAGAACACAAATGAAGATTTTTAACTCAAACCGTTGCAGTCTGTCAGTCATATAATGGCAGTCAATGGTACTCAAAGCTTTGAGAGACAAAAAACATACACAGACAAAACCAAATTGAACCCTGCGGCTTGTGATGATACATTGAGGTACATTGAGACACGAACCGATCGGTCTGTGGAAGAAACTGAACAGTATATCGTCATTTACCTCTGATCCGCCACACTGTTCTACTATCTTGAGCGCGTTCACAACAGCCGGCGCATGATGCATCTTCTTCTTGCTTCTTGCTATTGCAGACTTAAGTGCATTACCACCACCTGTCTCTCAAACGGACCATTGACACTATCTACAATCTCAACTAGGAGTGGCAATGGCCCATTTGAGAGATAGGTGAGGAGTTTGCATATATGTTAATTAGAGGTGTGACAAAACACTTATCCCACGAGACGAGACACGAGACTGAGTTGACGTTGACGGCTTTTTTTTTTTATCCTCAATGATGAAATATATAGGGAAAATAGTCTTTTATTCAACTGAAAAACACAAAATGCACAAAAATGTAGGTGTATTTTGAAATCATCTTGTACTTTATGAAATTAAACTTCTATTTTAATTAATTATATGCAGTAATAACATGTAAATTAGAGTTGCATGATTCTGGATAAATTGAGAATCACAATTTTTTTATATAAAGTGGAGATCATGATTCTGGAAAAAAAAGATTAGAAAACTAAACAAAATAACTTAATTTACTTGGAGATCTCCTATCCAGGTACTGACCAGGCTCAACCCTGCTTAGCTTCAGTGGGCAACCAGGCTTTTATTTTGGTAGAAACCCGCAGGAAGACCTCAGGGCTTCTTTTTGTTGACAGCAGCTTTATAAATGATTCTGACAAGTTTGGGAAATGTTTGTCGCACGTATGGCATTGGCACATGCCTTTAAAAAAACTAATACAATCGTTACTGAGCAGCTGCCGAGTAACTTTTTTAGCGCATATTTTTCTCAAGCTTTGGACTTTGAACCCTGACGCTGATAGCTTGTGTTGTGCAGCGCTGTTTGAATAACTTACATGCAATTTGTGCGTGTATTAGAAAACATAACATTCTGCAGTTTATTTACTAATAGTTTGAGGCCATTTCCCGATTTAAATCATCAGACAGTAGCCAGCGTCATCCACCCTTCCTCTACTCATCAGAGACAGAGAGTTGCAGTGTTAAACAGTCTCGCAGTTGGTGCTTCGTGCTTGTAATGAGTTTTGCGTCTTTGTATGACAGTTTTAAATACTTCCACCCTGCAGACACATTTGCTGCATTAGTGTGCAATAGACATAGCTGAATAGTTGTCATTCAGGAAAAAGATCACATGGGTGTTTGAAGCAAGATCGCAATTTTTTAATGATTAATGGTGCAGCTCTAATCTAAACACTGCAAAATGTTTCGCAAGGATATCGTCATGTTCTCCCGAGACAAGGATCTTGCGAAAATTATGAATAAGCACATCCTTAAAGTTACTACATTTAATGTGAATAGAATTTTGAACCCAGCTAAGAGAAGTCAAATACTATTAAAAATGAAAAGGGAAAATGCAGAGATTTTGCTCCTACAAGACACACATCTCACTCCAGAAGAACATAAAAAACTAAAGAGAATGGGATTCACAAAGGTGTACTATTCATCTTATTTAAGTCAGGCCACAGAAGAGGTGTAGCAGGAAGTGATTTTGCTTTTTATAGGAAAATGTTTGATTTTAAGATAGGAGCCAAAGTAATTGCGATACGTGGTGGAGCCTGGTACATTCTTCTTTAAGGGATACTCAACCCCAAAATGAAAATTTTGTCATTAATCACTTACCCCCATATCGTTTTAAACCCGTAAAAGCTTCGTTCGTCTTTAGAACACAAATTAAGATATTTTAGATGAAAACTGGGAGGCTTGTGACTGTCCCATTGGCTGCCAAGCTAATTACACTTTCAAGATCGGCACCGTAATCTCACCATAGCGGCATTTTGGAGAATATCATAAAATGTGTACGCTCCTCCGTGTGGTACTATGGTGACGTTACGGTGCCGAATTGTTGAATAAAGTTGTTATTTTTGTTTTATTTCTGTACAAAAAGCATTCTCGTAGCATGTCATTCATGTTACGGTTGAACCACTGATGGCAGATGGAGTATTTTGAAGATGTTTTTCATACTTTCCTGGACCTTGACAGTGTAATTTACTTGGCAGTCAATGGGACAGTCACAATCCTCCCAGTTTTCATCTAAAATAACTTAAATTGTGTTCTGAAGACGAACAAAGCTTTTATGGGTTTGGAACGACATGGGGGTAAGTGAATAATGACAAAATTTTCATTTTGGGGTGGAGTAACTTGGATTTTGGGGTGGAGTAACTATAACTTTGTATAGATTTTAAAATCTTGTTAATTACTTATAAAGCCCTGAATGGCTTAGCTCCTCAGTACTTGAGCAAACTCTTATCGCATTATAGTCCTCCACGTCCGCTACGATCTCAAAACTCTGGCCATTTGATAACACCTAGAATATCAAAATCAACTGCCGGCGGCAGATCCTTCTTCTATTTAGTGCCCAAACTCTGGAACAATCTACCTAAAACTGTTCGGCAGGCAGACACACTCTGTCAGTTTAAATCTAGTTTAAAGACCCATCTCTTTAACCTGGCGTACACTTAACACACTAATACGCTTCTAATATTCAAATCCGTTAAAGGATTGTTAGGCTGCATTAATTACGTCAACCGGAACCGGGAACACTTCACATAGAACATGATGTACTTGTTACATCGTAAGTGTCAGGAGAGATGAGGTCGAGGACTCAAGTGCAGAGGAAATCAGGGTTTTTTAATAACAAAATAAAACAAAGAACAAAAACCACCCCGAAGGGGAAAAACAGGCAGGCAGGCAGACTGGTGCACAGTCAACATAACACACTCTATCAAAGACACACGAAAGACAACGGATCAGCACAGGACTACAGACATCAGGAGGCTATATAGGGAGACAAACGAGGGAGACACAGCTGGAGCCACTGAAACAATGATTAAGTAACAAGATGGGAGGGGACAGACAATAGACATGGGAGCACATGGCACCAACAAACAACAAGCCATGTGCTCAACACACAGAGACATCTGGTGGCCAGCCTGGGCACACCAGCAGGACCGTGACATAACCCCCCTTTAAGGAGCGGATCCCAGACGCTCCACACACACTAAACAGAAAAATGTCTAGGAGGGGGGGTGGGCCAGGTCAGGCCCGTGGAATGGAAGAGGGCCTGGAGCAATGGGCACACAGGGGTGCCAGGGTGGGGCTGGCCCTGGAGCGGGCTCTGTGGGTTCCCAGACCGGAGCGGGGTCCAGGACCGGAGTGGACTGCATGGGCTCCCGGACCGGAGCGGGCTCTGGAGCGGAGTCTGTGGGCTCCCGGAGCGGGCGCTGGAGCAGACTCTGGAGCGGAGTCTGTGGGCTCCCGGACCGGAATGGGTGGGCTCCCGGAACAGAGCGGACTGCTTGGGCTCCCTGGAACGGAGCAGACTGCGTGGGCTCCCGGAACGGAGCGGGTTCTGGAGCGGAGTTTGTCGGCTCCCGGAACGGAGCGGGCTCTGGAGCAGACTCTTTGAACTCACGGATCGGAGCGGGCTCCAGGACCGGAGCGGACTACATGGGCTCCCGGACCGGAGCAGACTCCGTGGGCTCCCGGACCGGAGTGGACTCCGGAGCGGACTCAGTGGGCTCCCGGACCGGAGCGAACTGCGTGGGCTCCCGGGAACAGAGCGGACTCAGTGGGCTCCCAGACCGGAGCGAACTGCATGGGCTCCCGGGAACAGAGCGGACTGCGTGGGCTCCCGGAACGGAGTGGACTGCGTGGGCTCACGGATCGGAGTACTGCGTGGGCTCACGGATCGGAGCGGATTCTGTGTGCTAACGGATCAGAGCGGGCTCTGGAGCGGACTCCGTGTGCTCACGGGGCGGACAGACAATAGACATGGGAGCACATGGCACCAACAAACAACAAGCCATGTGCTCAACACACAGAGACATCTGGTGGCCAGCCTGGGCACACCAGCAGGACCGTGACAGTAAGAAGAATGACATCTACGCTAATATTAGTCTTTTGCTTTCTTATTCCGAGGTCACCGTAGCCACCCGATCTGGTCCTTATCCACCCCAGATGATCACTGCAGTCAACAAATCCAGTCCGTATCCAGATCAGATGGTGGATCATCACCTAGAGGCGACCTCTACAGCTCTAAATGTCAGCGGAGACCAGGGCACCTAGATGAACCCCAGAGACAGATCTCCAGTGAGGACCTCGTCACCTTAGACAGCCATCGGGAAAAGACCACTGGAACCAGTGGAGCCCTTACAATCTGACTTTGCTGCAGTTGGAACAAACTACTGGTTCGTCTGGCTAGAGGGGAACTGGCCGCCCGACTGAACCTGGTTTCTCCCAAGGTTTTTTTCTCCATTCTGTCACCGATGGAGTTTTGGTTCCTTGCCGCTGTCGCCTATGGCTTGCTTAGTTGGGGACACTTCATTTCCAGCAATATCACCGACTTGATTGCACAGATAATATTTAAACTGAACTGAGCTGGACGATGACATCACTAAATTCAATAATGAAATGCCTTTAACTCAAAAATGTTCCTATTTTGATATTGTGCAGTTTCTTTGACACAATTTGCATTGTTAAAAGCGCTATATAAATAAAGGTGACTTGGCTTGACTATGTTGCTATAATAGCAGCAGCAACTATTAATTGCCTTTTGGCGCACTTTATAAATGTTTTAGTCTCTTTGTCTGCTAAGAGACACACAAGGGTGATTTGGGAAGCGCAGCAGAGAGAGCGAGGCTCCTTTGGAATGTAGAGAAACTGTGGTCAGGTGTCTGGGGTCAGGAAGTCACCTTTTGATGTGTATCTGTGGAGGTTCAATTCGAAGTCTCACCATAAAAACAGTCCTCCATTATTGAATTATATGTTAAATGGTCATCCGGGACCATGTCCAGATAGAGAGTTATTTTGTCCTGTTTCGGTTGAATTATGGTTAAGTGATAAGAACCAACAGTGAGGTCCTGTTCTGGAATACATCCAGATGTTTCCCTCAAATCTCTCCTAGTTTTTAGAGGTCTCCTGAGATAAGTCAAGTCACCTTTATTTATATAGCGCTTTTAACAATACAAATTGTAACAAAGCACTGCACAGTAACAAAATAGGCAAATTGTGTCAATAATGTAAAATTAGAGGATTTAACACTCAATTTTCAGATGAATGCATTTCATTATTGAATTTAGAAATGGCATTGTCCAGCTCAGTTCAGTTTAAATAATATCTGTGCAATCAAGTCGATGCTATTGCTGGAAATGAAGATTCCCCAACTAAGCAAGCCAGAGGCGACAGCGGCAAGGAACTAAAACTCCATCGGTGACAGAATGGAGAAAAAAAAAGGAGACTTAGGGCAGGAAATCCGCCAGCCAGTTAAATGCAGATCGCTCATGTATTTTGGCATTTTACAGTTTTGGTCCCTCAAAACTTGTGATATATGTGGCATTGTGCTATGAGATAAAACTGCTTATATAGAGTGCAGCCTAAGGCACACCTGTGCAATAATCATGCTGTCTAATCAGCATCTTGATATGCCACACCTGTGAGGTGGATGGATTATCTCGGCAAAGGAGAAGTGCTCACTAACACAGATTTAGACAGATTTGGGAACAATATTTGAGAGAAATAGGCCTTTTGTGTACATAGAAAAAGTCTTAGATCTTTGAGTTCAGCTCATGAAAAATGGGGGCGCAAAACAAAAGTGTTGCGTTTATAATTTTGTTCAGTGTAGAAAAATTAACATTCTAATGACAGAGCTGGGTATACTAGATCTTTGGAAAGATTTTTATCCATCAGGTTGTGACAATACTTTTTATTCATGCCCGCAAGATGTATACTCATGGATAGACTTATTTTTTTCGTTTTATACAAATAGAATACAAATACCATAGAATACAAAGCTGTGATGTTGGATCTATTCATTTGTCTGATCATGCACCCATCTCTTGTACTATACATATTAGAGATAACCCGGGAAAAAACACTTTGGAGGTCAAATACAAGCATTCTAAATAACTAACAATTTCAAACTTAAATGAAGGAGGGTATAAGAATATTTCTTGAAGAAAATGATAATGGGGAAGTTAACTGCTATGGTATGATAACCTCTGATGACGACATAGAGGCATATTCAGATATTGTAACGTGCTTCATCAGGAAGTGTATAGAGGACGTAGTACCGACAAAAACAATCCGCATCTACCCCAACCAAAAACCATGGATAAACAGCGATGTTTGAGCAGCCTTGTCAGCGCGGACATCTGCCTTTAAATTCGGAAACACTGACGATCGAAAACAAGCCAGTTACAATCTCAGGAAGTCCATCAAAGCCACCAAACAGCAATATAAAAACAAAGTTGAAAAACAATTCAACACCAACAACGCAAGAAGCATGTGACAGGGCATCAACAACATCACAGGTTTTAAAGGGAATAAACCAGCTACTGTGAACATTGCCGTCTCTCTACCGGACGAGCTTAATAATTTTTATGCTCGTTTCGAGGCTGACAACACCGCCCACACAGAAAGCGCTCCTGCGTATGCTGCAGAAGAGGTGAGTCCACTCTCCATTTCTGTCGTGGATGTAACCCGATCCTTCAAACGGGTGAACATCCACAAAGCTGTGGGTCTGGATGGCATCCCAGGCCGTGTGCTCAGAGCATGCACATTCCAACTAGCCGGGGTTTTTACAGACATTTTAAATCTTTCCCTCTCTCTGTCTGTGGTTCCCTCATGCTTCAAAAAATCCACCACTATGCCCATACCAAAGAAAACAAAATCACATGCTTGAATGACTGGAGGCCCATTGCTCTGACACCCATCTTCAACAAGTGTTTTGAGAAACTCATCAGAGACTACATCTGCTCTGTGCTGCCTGCTTCACTGGATCCGCTACAATTTGCATATTGCAGCAACCGTTCCACAGTCGATGCTATTGGCTTCACCCTGCACACTGCTCTCTCCCACCTGGAAAATAAGAACACCTATGTGAGAATGCTGTTCGTGGACTATAGTTCAGCATTTAACACCATAGTGCCTGCCACACTGGTTGCGAAGCTCCAGACTCTGGGACTGAACAGATCGCTGTGCAGCTGGATCCTGGACTTCCTGACAGGCAGAAGTCAGGTGGGCAGAATGGGCAACAACACCTCATCTCCCCTGATCCTCAACACTGGTGGTCTGCAGGGCCCCTGTACACCCATGACTGTACAGCCACACACATCTCCAACGTCATCGTCAAATTTTCTGATGATACAGCGGTGATAGGCCTGATCACTGACAATTATGAGATGGCCTACAGAGAGGAGGTGAGTAACCTGACTAAATGGTGTCAAGAGAACCACCTCTCCCTCAACATCGACAAGACCAAGGAGCTGGTGGTAGATTTCAGGAGACAGAGCAGAGAACACACACCTATCATCATCGACAAGACACCTGTGGAGCGGGTAATCTAAGTTCCTCTGCGTTCACATCACCGAGGATCTCACATGGTCCGCTCACACAGATGCAGTGCTGAAGACGGCACATCAGTGCCTCTTCTTTCTGAGATGGCTGAGGAAGTTTGGAATGAGCCCCAGCTTCCTGCAGTCCCACAGACTGCTCTCTCTGCTGCCCTCATCAAGATGTCTCCGCAGCATCCGATCCCGCACTAGCCGACTGAGGGATAGCTTTTTCCCTCAGGCTATCAGGCTAATGAACAGCAAAAACTAATGCACACTCCCACTTTACGATATGCCATGCACTGCACTTTAACACAGTTCAACTGGACTACACGCACACACTACACAAACACAACAATCTATCTGCCACCCCTGGATACCATGCAACGCACATCCATGACATTGTGTATCCGGCCTATGTAAAATCTGCTGCACCTTCGCATATTAATGTGTGTATATATGTGTACATAATGTAGAATGTGTACATACAGTGCATAACGTGTATTGGTAACTAAGTATGTCTTAAAAAGTACACTGTGTGTACTGAGTATATGTATGTGTATTTTGCACATTGTCTTCTGTACAGTCTGTATGTACTGTCTATATGTAAATTGTTTCTGCACTGTCTGGAGCACGCTCTCAAGAATTTCACTCACCAAGGCACATGTGCTGTGGTGATGTGACAATAAAAGTGATTTGATTTGATTTTGATTTGAATGGGATGCCTTAAAAGCAGTCAGGCTTTAAATCAACTAAACTTTTGGCAAGGAAGCTACAAAAACAACAAACCGATAATACAATATATATGAATAAGGGATTTTAATTCTGAAAACATACAATATAAACAAAACCAAATACAAAATATAGCTGTTAGCAGCAATTATCGGCGTTCAAGCATTTAAAGACCTTTAAGTTGTTATGCTTTTAGGGTCTAGGCCAGTGGTTCTCAACCTTTTTTGGGCCAGCGCCCCCTAACCATTATTCAACTCCCTTAACACCCCCCCCCCACACACACACCCACCCACCAAAAAAAATATACAAAATAAAAGGCTTAAATGTCTTTCTTCAATATATGCTGATTCATATTCTGTTTTAACAGTTATTAGCTAAATGTTTAATTTATTTTTATTTTCTCATTATTATTATATGATTTTAAAAAGCAAGTCACTGAAAGCCACATATCATGTTTGGTTTGGTTTGACTGGACTGTTATAATATTATCACTAGTTTCCCAGCGAGAGAGAGAGAGAAAAAAAACGTGAAGTAGAAATTATATATAAATGTTTAAGAAATGCAGCGGTTACACATTTGACATTGAAAATGTATTTTGTAGCTTATTGCAAACAGCAGCCAATCAGCAAAAATGGCAGTGTTCTGAATTTCAACGGAGAACAGAAACAATTTACTGGACAAACGATTACTTATATATCATTTTAACTTTTGCTGTCAAGTAAATTGACTACATTGCTTTTAAAGTTAGTGTGAGCCCCTGTTTTTCTGCAAATTTCTTCACTGCTGGTTGCAGATAAGTCAGTTTCAGTCGTAGTGCACCCGAGGCATGCAAGTCCAAGCGATTGCGGTACTTAGACTGCATGTGGATGACTTGGCTGAATCCCTGCTCAATTAAATATGTTGTTGGGAAAGCGAGAATCAACAGCTTCGTTTTTTTTACCAGAGAGCCGGGTAACGCTGGGCATATTTGACCCACATATTGCACCAGCCAGAGGTGCGGAAAATAGCCCGCGCTTCGTTGTCGCACTGGATGTCAACAAGATACTCCTGAATACTGGTCTCGCTTTCGGTCACATCTGCTTGAAAGGGCTGCACCACCCAAGCAGAAACATCAAGGTCCAGGAGGTCCCTGAAGCGGATCTCCATGTCAACCTTAACCATTCTAAGGTGGTTGGAGTAAACAAGCAGGAGTTCATCGGTAAGCACCTCAGACACCTGTAATGAGTCAGATAGCTAATGCACCTGTCTTTATGTAACAGCCATGTATAATAGACAAACTATGTAATGAACACGGATTATGGATATTTGCTCATAATCAAATTATAGTAAATTTAACACAATCTTTTTACAGTTGAATGATCTTATTCCCCTCCATTTTTAGACTATTCGAATTTGAACTGCTTTGCTTATTATTCAAATCCTTATCTTTATAAAGTACTGCATCACAATATTACAACAGTATTAATAGAAATAAAATATATTAGATTAATTATAGTAATAAGTAGTTACACACACACACACACATATATATAGCGTTGTTTTTAAAATCACCTTGACCAGCTGTGGGAAATGAACAAACTGCCTCCTGCCTATACTCTGCCAGTACAGATCTAGCCTGGAGCTGAGACTGTGGATGACCGTCTTGCATTTCAGAGTTTCCTTGAAGCTTTAGTGGGACTTCATTAATGTTTTCAAAAAAATATGCGAGGTACATGATGTCGCAGCGGCTGGATGATACCCTTTCACTGAGAGCTGCATCAACCTCCTCCAGAAACTTAACTATACTGTCAAAGAGCTCACAAAAACGAGCAAGACCGTTACCTTTTGAGAGCCAGCGGACATTTGTGTGCAGAAGACGACATTCAAAAGTCTCTTAATTTTCCTGACACAGCTGTCGGAACAGTCTGTCATTAAGGGCATGGGCTTTTATTTTGTTTATTGCCTTGACTGCGACATTGAGAGACACGTGGAGAACTGGACTGATAAATTGGGCCACAAGTTTGTGGCGGTGCAAGACGCAGTGGACTGTAAGGATATGCGGCACCTGCTCCTTAAGCAGAGCGGTGAAACCACAGTACCAACCATAGAGGGGGCACCATCAGTGGCGTATGCGAGAATGTTAGTGATTGGGATTGACTTCTCCTGTAGATACACAGCAAGTATGTTAAGGATGGTCTGGCCCTTGGTGTCGGTTTCCAGTTATTTGGAAAACAAAAATTCCTCTGCCATTTCATCACTGTCGGAGGCCCTATAGCGGACATAGGCCATCAGCAGAGCATTGTTGTCAGATGTGGTTGTCTCGTCCAGCTGGTTCAAGGTTGAAGGTTTTTTTTATTCGTCACATACTCAATTATGCAGAATATAATCAGTAGTAAAATGTAAGTTAGGTCAGGTCCGCTCAATGGACAGTGCAAAATATGTAACACAACACAATATGATAAACATAAATATAGGTTAAAAAAAATTATAAGAAAAAATAAAGAGTAAAATGTGCAATTAAAAAAAAGGGGAATACAGGTATACTGTGGACTTAATAAATAATAATTTAAGCAGGGATGTGCAAGTGGAATGTGCAAACAGGTTGTACAGGGTATATACACATAGCAGCAATATGGATGATAGAGAGTAGTGAATATCTTACAGTTTATTGAATAGAGTCTTGTTAATGTTATTAGACCGAGTTCGAGTTTATATTGGAAAATAAGAACACCTATGTGAGAATGCTGTTCGTGGATTATAGTTCAGCATTTAACACCATAGTGCCTGCCACACTGGTTGCGAAGCTCAAGACTCTGGGACAGAACAGATCTCTGTGCAGCTGGATCCTGGACTTCCTGACAGGCAGAAGTCAGGTGGTCAGAATGGGCAACAACACCTCATCTCCCCTGGTCCTCAACACTGGTGCTCCGCAGGGCTGCGTCCTCAGCCCACTCCTGTACTCCCTGTACACACATGACTGTACAGCCACACACAGCTCCAATGTCATCGTCAAATTTGCTGATGACACAACAGTGATAGGCCTGATCACTGACAACGATGAGATGGCCTACAGAGAGGAGGTGAGTACCCTGACTAAATGGTGTCAGGAGAACCACCTCTCACTTAACATTGACAATAGAGCAGATAGAGCAGAGAACACACACCCATCACCATCGACAAGAAACCTGTGGAGCGGTGGTAAACAGCTTTAAGTTCCTCGACGTTCACATCATCGAGGATCTCACATGGTCTGCTCACACAGATGCAGTGCTGAAGAAGGCACATCAGCGCCTCTTCTTCCTGAGACGGCTGAGGAAGTTTGGAATGAGCCCCAGCATCCTGAGATCATTCTACACCTGCACTGTGGAGAGCATCCTGACCGGCTGCATCACCGCCTGGTTTGGAAACAGCACCGCTGGCAACTGCAAAGCTCTGCAAAGGGTCGTGCGATCTGCCCACCACATTGTTGGAGGTGAGCTTCCCTCCCTCCAGGACATCTACACCAGGCGGTGTGTAAGGAAAGCCCGGAGGATCATCAAGGACTCCAGCCACCCGTCCCACAGTCTGCTCTCTCTGCTGCCCTCAGGAAGACATCTCTGCAGCATCCGATCCCGCACTAGTCGACTGAGGGATAGCTTTTTCCCTCAGGCTATCAGGCTAATGAACAGCAAAAACTAATACACCCTACAGCACACTCCCACTTTACAATATGCCATGCACTGCACTTAAACTTGAACTCTAACACAGTTCAACTGGACTGCATAACACAGTTCAACTGGACTACACACACACAAACTGCACTAATACAACAACCAATCTGCTACCATTAGATACCATCCAATGCACATCCATTACATTGCGTATCCATCCTATGTATAATCTGTTGCACCTTTTTTCGCATACTATTGTGTGTATATATGTGTACATAATGTAAAATGTGGCTATACGGTGCATAACGTGTATTGATAATTGTAAGTATGTCTTAAGTAGTACACTGTGTGTACTGAGTACATGTATGTGTATTCTACACATTGTCTTCTGTATAAGTCTGTAATTATGTACTGTCTATATGTAAATTGTTTCTGCACTGTCTAGAGCACGCTCTCAAGAATTTCACTCAACAAGGCACATGTGCTGTGGTGATGTGACAATAAAAGTGATTTGATTTGGATTTTGATTTGAGTTTAGAAGCCTGATGGAAGAAGCTCCTCCTAAGTCTCTCAGTTTTTGCCATCATGCCCCGGAAGCGCTTGCCAGATGGCAGTAAAATTAGGAGCCGGTTACCAGGGTGATTTGAGTCTTTGATGATTTTAATAGCTCTGCTTTTGCAGTGTTTAAGGTAGATGTCCTGCAGAAAGGGGAGATCAGACCCTGAGATGCGCTCAGCTAAGCGCTCAACTCGCTGCAGAGCTTTTCAGTCCTGATTTGAGGCGTTACCATTCCACACTGAGATGCACTGAGTCAGTACACTTTCCATGGCCCCTGAATAGAAAGTGTTCAGGATTGCTGGTGAGACCCTGAATTTTCTCAGCTACCGCAGATGGTACAGTCTTTGCCTGGCTTTCTTGACCTGTGTCTGAATGCGTGCAGTCCAAGTCAGGTCCTCTGAGATGTTTACACCGAGGTACTTGAAGCTGCTCACCCTCTCCACAGGGGTCCCACTGATCATAAGGAGTGTAGGGCCGCTGCTGTCTCTTCCTGAAATCCACGATCAGCTTTTTTTGCTCACGTTCAGAGAGAGACAGTTGTCCTGGCACCATGATGTAAGTCTCTCTACCTCATCCAAGTATGCGGTCTCATCATTGTTGGAAATGAGGCCCAGAACCACAGTATCATAAGCGAATTTGATGATAGATGTGGAGCTGTGAGAGGACACACAGTCGTGTGTGTAGATCAAGTAGAGCAGGGGACCCAGGACACAACCCTGTGGGGCTCCTACATTCAGGGTGATTGAGTTGGAGGTGAACTGGCCCATTTTCACCACTTGAGGTCTGCCAGTGAGGAAATCTTGAATCCAGTCACAAAGGGAAGAGTTTAGGCCGAGGTCTGTGAGTTTAACAGCTAGCTTGATGGGTACTATAGTATTGAAAGCTTAGCTATAGTCAATGAAAAGCAGACTTACATAGTTGCCATTTTTGCTGTCAATGTGTGTGAGGGAAGAGTGCAAGACCTGAGAGATGGCATCGTCAGTAGACCTATTTGGGCGGTAGGCAAACTGAAGAGGGTCCAAAGTAGCAGGGATGGAGGAGCAAATGTGGTTCTTTAAAAGTCTCTCAAAGACCTTCATGACTATTGATGTGAGGGCAACTGGACGATAGTCATTCAGGCAAGAGGGTTTACTGTTCTTAGGCACAGGGATGATGACACATTTTTTAAAGGAGGTGGGAACCACAGAGGTAGCAAGGGACTCATTAAAGATGGATGTAAACAAACCAGCAAGCTGATCAGCGCAGGACCTCAGAACACGGCCAGTAATCCAATCAGGTCCGGCTGCTTTCCTGACGTTCACTCTCTTTAGTTCCCTCCAGTACGGTCTCGTCCTCCGACACGGTGATAACATGATCATCGCTGCTCTGTCTGCTGCTTCCTGATGCGCTGATCGGCAGAGTCACGTTGCTGCCATTGCATTAAAAGTGGCCGTAGAAGGTGTTTAACTCTTCGGCCAGCAACGGATCTGCTCTCTCCTCTGCGGAGGATTTATTTCCAGAGGAACAGATGGACTTCAGTCCCTGCCACATGCGTCGAGAGTCATTGAGCTGAAAACGAGACTCAATTATCTCCCTGTATCGGAGTTTAGCAGCTCTAACTGCACGTCGGAGAGCATAGGACGATGTTTTGTACTCGCTCATGTTTCCCGACAGAAGTCCGGCGTTGTATGCGGCAGTGCGATGGGTAACCACATCACGGATTGTTCTGCCTGCCCACGGTTTCTGATTGGAGAATGTCCTTATTGTTACAGTTTCAGTGGCTTGCTCGGTTAGCATGTTGACAAAGCTTAATGCTACATCCGTGAACTCGTTGATGTCAGATGAACTCGCCCGGAACATGTCCCAGACAACGTCATCAAGAGCCGCCTGTAGCATAGCTTCTGAGTGGGAGGACCATCGCATCACTTCTCTCTCCATCGGGGGTTCCTGAAAGAGCCTTTGTTTATATTCCGGTGTGAGGAAAATGGCGGCATGGTCCGATTTGCCAAAACCCGGTAGTGAGCGGGCATTGTAGGCCTTTTTAAACTGAGTGTAGCAATGATCCAATGTATTCGGTCCTCTAGTTTGACAGGATATTAGTTGATGAAAGTTCGGCATGACCTGCCTGAGGTTGGCTTTGTTAAAGTCCCCCGCGATGATTAATGTAGCGTCAAGGTGTTTGTTAATGTATCCGCTGAGCACATCGTGGAGTTTGGACAAAGCCAAGCTAGTGTCTGCCTGTGGTGGAATGTAAACAGCAGTAACAATCATAGATGAAATCTTGCAGGACAGATAGAATGGATGGCAGATGAGGCAAGCAGGAGCGCGACAGAATGGAGATATTCCTGGGGTCACACCTTTTCTTGTTAATCATGGGCATGGTTAACTTGGTTAATTATGTCCCGTTGGAAACTTATCCTGGCTCTAAGATCGTCCATCTTATTCTCCAAGGATTGGACATTAGCAAGCAGAGTGTTGCAGATTCCAGCACATTTCCCGCTGTGTTTCTTTCGCCTCCTGGGATTATTCAGGCATATCTTCTCCGTGTTCCGAAGAATCTCCAATGGCCACGCTGGATTCATGGATAAAGTGTCCTGAAGCAGGTTAGTATAGCGGTGCCCAATGTCCAAAAGTGTTCTTTTGTCGTAAATAATCAGTGCAGACGTTATGCATGTAAAAAGAGAAAGTATAAATATGTAAAAAGCAGAAAAAAGCACAATCTGAGTGGAGCTAACGAACGGCGGCCAAACACAGCAGCGCCATTTTGAAAGCTGAAGGCTGAATGGAGAGTCCCAAAGAATGTCACACAGCTGCTCCTCTGTATTAGTGCCCATTTCATTTATCCTGCATACCACGGTGTCATTGCTGAGTGGGATTGACTTCAGCACCTGTGTGGGATCGTTCTCCATAACAGTAGAGATTACCTCTTTGATGGCAGGGATCACCAACTTCTCTCCTATTGTGAACGACTGTCCACATTTGGCCATCAGCAGAGAGATGTTGTAAGATGCTATTAGCCCACTGTCATTTTGTCTGGTAGTTCTAACGAAGAGACTGCTGATGGTTCTCCTACCATGCTTCTCTTTGAAGGCCTGGAAGAACGAACGCTCCTTGTTTGCCTTGTCTGGGTGAATCTTCATAAGGTGCTCATTCAGACATTCATGGCGTCATTTAAAAAATAAAAATCATATTTTTTTGGTTGTTTCCACTTTATCTTGCGATTTAACAAATAATTAAGAAAAAAAAACACTTGGCATTAAGCTGAGTTAATATCATTGATTGAGTTAATGCCACAAACATTGATAACCTTATAAATTGGAGTGAGCGAACATTATTTATTGATTTCTTTATTATTATTATTTTGGATTGGTCAACTTTCCATTCCTTCTCTGCATGAGAGTCTTTAGAGTAGATGTCTGCGCGGAACTGTTTTTTAAGTCCCGCTCCCGCGAGGTTATATCCCGCACCCACCCGCTGCCGCAATATATTCACTCTTTGTTCACCCGCTGTCCGTTTTGAATAATTTTCTTCCCGACCCGACCGTTCCCGCTAAATTTAGATTTCGCTTCCAGAATCACACATTTAAATATACTGAAATAAAGAGAGATAGGCTAACAAATAAAAGTGGAGTAGCCTATGCACAAAATTGTATTGGTCCTTTTATTTGTCTTGTCAAAAGTATTTTATTGACAGAAAAATGTTAAACGAATTTTGTGAGACCCAAACATTTTGCTGCCAACACAATAGAAAAAAAAATGTCAGAGAAAATACAATTGTACAAAAATTGTATTCCTTATTTTTATTCATCTTGTATACAATTTGTTTAACATTTACAACACAATAGGAACAAGTGTTGCAGAGAGAGAAAAAAATAAAGGTTTAAAATAGAGATTTATCATATGATATGAAGATGTATTCTTTTATGTGAATTATGAACATGCTCTACAATTTGAGGTCATTATCTACAAATATTGTGTTTTTGAAAAGCTCTTTTTACTATTATAGCGCCACCTTTGGTCCGATCTCCATGAAACTTTGCATGGCTGTTAAGTGTCTTCGGACACAGGTTTTCACCAACTTTCTTAAAGTTTCAAGTTTTTTTGTAGGTTTTATAGGCCTTTGTTATATGTGGCCAGGCCCCCTTTTTAAATGAGCTAATTCTAGCTAACCAATGGACAAAATTAAACCTTCATTCGATAATTATTGATCTAGCGAGTACAGAGATTATTACTGCAGTGGTTTAATCGAGATCAAAAAGACAGAGACTAGTTCACCAAAGTAGGTTTTTCACATATTTGTGAATAATTAATGAACGATTTGATTGACAGCATTAGTCTAAGAGGCAAAGTTGTTCAGAATGAGGAGATCTATCATATGATCTAGTGTCTGTGTGAATATATGAACATGTTCTACAATTTTAGGTCATATTCCATACAAATGTTTTTTTGAGGCCTTTTTAACGGTTATAGCACCAACTATGGTCTGATCTCCATGAAACATAATGCTTGTTAAGAGTCATCTGACACAAGTTTTCACAAAGTTTCATAAAGTTTGGGGTTTTCGTTTAGGTTTTATACACCTTATTTTCCATGGCAACAACGGTGCCGCCATTACGTTCGTTTTGTCATCTTACTTCCGGCTGAGAGATAAGTATGCTAAGCTAGTTGGTAGCCATAGTCCTACAGCTGTAACGGTACGTGACAACAGAACGCAAATATGTAAAGTGTTATATGCTCAGTTAGGGGCTGCCATAACAATTGGACTAAGAGAAGAGAACAATTGCACCAACGATGTTACGAACACAATGTGAAGCGGTCAGAGTGTTGTGGTGCACTTTACAATTTACACCCACCACCGAAAGAAGAGGGGCACCTGAGGAAATGGCTGAAGGCGCTAAATTTGAAGCACCCACCCAAGCGCCCTTATGTGTGTTCGTACCATTTCATGGACGGGAAGCCGACTGACAAACACCCTTACCCTGAGAAATGGCTTGGCTACGATTTTCCAGTAAAGTCAGGCTGGGTGCTGAAAAGGTTGTCAGTTTCAGGTAAGCAGACCTTAACTTAACTATGTGCTAATTCGCCTAATGTTAGATTTTTGAAGTCTTTTCAATAAACTGATTTAAGATCAGTAACGAGCAGTTAAAGTGAAACAAATTTTGCACGATAACCATTACCACCTATTTTTTCATATTTACGATAGTACAAGATATTATGGTACATTACAATAGTTCACATTATTCCTGTAAGTGACAGATTGCAGATGATAGCAGGCCAGCTACATTTCTCATTCAGATTTTGATACTTACCTACGTTTTTAACACTACAGTTGGAGAATCACATCCACATGCCCCTGAACTGTGATGTAGAAACACAATGGGAGAATCCATCTGTCTGACCACAACTACAGTTCAAAATCACAACTCAAACTGAAGCCACCTACATCTGATATGGGAACACAATACATTGTGCCGGCGCCATTGTACATAACTCTGCTGAGAAAATACAACCTTTGTCAGCTCTACACTGGGTTGACATTGGATGCATTTCATTCGGTTGCTGAGCACTTTACCAGGTCCAATACATACACCAACAGCTTCCAGCTACACATTTGGGATCAGCTCCTAATGACTCTGATGAAGCTGCGTCTTACTTTATTGCAGGGCGATCTTGCTGAAAGGTTTGGTGTTTCTCAGTCCATTGTAAGCAAGGTGATTTCATGTTGGATTGACATCATGGAAGAAAACATGAGGGATTACATACCATGGCTTCCCAGGGAGACAATCCAGGCAACAATGCCTCAGTGTTTCAGAGAACATTTCCCAAATACAACATGTGTGATCGACTGTTCAGAGACACCCCTTCAAAAGCCACGCAACCTTGACTCAAGAGGCTAATCCTACAGCCATTAATACGACCAAAACACCATCAAATACCTGGTCTCTATTGCACCATGTGGACTGATCATGTTCATCTCACCAGCGTATGGAGGAAGGTGCAGTGACAAATTCATAACTGCAAATTCAGGGTTCCTGGAATATCTTCGTCCAGGCGATGAAGTAATGGCAGACAGAGGCTTCACCATAACCGATCTCCTCTATGAAAGGAAGGTGAAACTTGTCATTCCAGCATTCACCAAGAGAGGCATGCAACTCTCTGAAGAAGACACCACCAACACTAGGCGCATTGCCAATGTACGTGTCCGTGTTGAGCGGGTCATATGCAGACTGAAAAATTTCAAAATCCTTTCTCAAACAGTTCCAATTAACCTCACCCCTAAAATTGATAACATTTTGAGAATTTGTGCAGCCCTGTGTAACCTTTGCAGCAACATCATTTCTGATGTAGATGATGAATGTGTTGATTTGTAGGACGACTGTCGATACATTTTGCTGTGGTTTTTCTTTAACTAATCAGTGTAAATAGTGTACGTAGTTATTTTTATAAACCTTTACAATGTGACCAGATGTTACCTGCTGTAATAGTTATTGTATAAACCTTTACAATGTGACCAGACATTACCTGCTGTAATAGTTATTTTTATAAACCTTTACAATGTGACCAGACGTTACCTGCTGTAATAGTTATTTTTATAAACCTTTACAATGTGACCAGATGTTACCTGCTGTAATAGTTATTTTTATAAACCTTTACAATGTGATCCAACGTTACCTGCTGTGAATAAAAAAAAAATGTAATCTTAATTGTATCTTTAATCTCTGATTTGAAGGAATAAGTCATGTCAAGTCTGCATATTAATTCCATCTTGGTTTATTACATACAGAAATTAAATGGTGAAATATTACCTCTACATGATGGTCAGTAGAAGGTGTCTCTTACTGAAAACAACAAACACTGATCAACAAATCACAACTGATTTTATACAACTTATAATAAATTATACATTTTCTAAAACACAAAACATAGTTTGTCTCTTGTTTAACACAACGGATTTAAAACAACTAATTTAAAATAGTTCCAGTCTTCTCCTACATCTCACCCAAATTACCTAATATCAATTTAACATACCCTTCACACCCTTAACCCAATTACCTAATATCATATCCTAATTATGAATGAATGAATTATTGAATAATTATTCTCATCCATGCTTATTTACAAAGCTGCAAGTATCTTGTGGAAAGCAACAGACGGCCTGCCTGAAACTCATCTGACACATGAGGAAGCATATACTTAAAATAAAAGGTTTTTAGTCTAGCTACTGTCTTGGCACAGAATTGCTCATTGTATGGGACATGTAGCAGTATTTGCTGTGATGGAATCCAGATAAGCAGCTTACAGGCCCTCAGCCCTGTACAGAACATGGCAAGCTGCACTTGCATATAGAAGCCCCGTGGACCATTTGGCTGCAGCTGAGGTGTCCCCTCTGACTTCTGAATAGGTCCTTCAGAGACTCATCACTCTTAAGGAGAGGGCATTTGATCTCCAGCAGGTCTTCGGAGTTCAAAACTCCATCGGGGCTTGCTGACAGCCAGGGCTCGCTTGCACACACGACAGTGCCTCTGCGGCTGACTGTAAACCCACAACCCTCTAGCCACTGTAAAGCAGATGCCTCACTTTCTAAGCCATGGTGAGTTGCTGGATTTCCATGGAACCTGGGGTAGAGGTGCTCTCTGATAAAGGTCTGAGGATTGCCTCTGATGGGAACCTTCTTTGCTGTGCTCGTAGTGATTCTAACCTTACGAGAGTCATGCCACAAGTGAGAGGAACTCTGCTTAAGGGTTACATGCTCCAATGCTGTACATTTATTGGGATCAATGGCCACGAAACTGTCATAAAACAACATACACCTCTGGCAGTTGTTGGTGCCATCATGGTCAGCATGTGGCGAGGACGCAGGATGTCCAGGCTCCTGTCCTTGCACAGCACTCAGACATTTGTGCAGAAGGCTTGACACAGGCCGTTGAAGATGCTTGAGACCCTCTCTCAGCTCATCCTGAGTGCAAAATGAAGGAGTGGGAGGCAGAGGGACATTTTTGGGCATTACCTCTGGCATCTGCAGCACATCAGTAGCTCGGTGGAGGTAAAGGTGATGTCCATTAGCCGCTTCGGGCAGAGGTTCCTCTGGGTCCCCATATTCCAGAGCCTCTGCTCATCTGTGCAGGCAATGCCAGTGAGCCCACTGGACACAGCATTTTCAACCTGAGACCAAACATATTTACTGATGAGTTTTTATTAGTGCTGGGCAACGATTAAATGCATCCAAAATAAAAGTGTTTATATATATATATATATATACATATATATATGTGTGTGTACTGTGTATGTTTTTATGTGTATTTAAAGACACACACATACAGTATGTATATTAAACATATTTCCATGTATATATGATATACTTATAATTTATATTATATGTAAATGTAATATATAAACATAAAATATTTCTGAAATATACAAGCATGTGTGTGTATTTATATATACATAATTAACATACCTAGTACACACACATGTATTATGTAAAAAAAATGTCAATTTTGGATGCAATTAATCACAGGCCAGCACTAGTTTGTATATTTAAAAGAAAATTCAAAACTTTCACAGTTGTCTTATTTCAAAATCATTCATTATTTATACACTTGATGTTTACCTACCTTATTCCTTATATCAGGTGATAGCATGATTAGACTTAATGTTACACTTAATGCACACCTACCAAATCTTACCTTTACCTTACCTTTTGCATATATACACTGTGTGCAGAATTACTAGGCAATGTTGATTGTCTGATCCTATTTTTCCCCAAGTACATTTTACCAATTCAAAACCACATCAATCTTAATAACTAATAATTTTGTATTTAATATTTTATAAGTGATATATAATCTTTTTATGCACAAATAAGGCATTTTTCACTTCAAAGTTCAAGCCTCCTCTTTTTATAATATGTAATTTATAAATGTTCACATACCTTACTCCACTGTACAATTAAGAGATTAGACAAGATACTTAGTCTGCAGATGGTCATCTGGTCAGCAGCTGTGTATGTCACAAACACGTTAATATACTTAAGTTTATACATTTATAACACACTTATGTTAACAACACAACCATTGAAAGATATTATCATGAATAAAAAATAATAATGATGTGTGTGATAGTTCCATAATATTGAGGCTGCATGGCTACACGACCTTCCCAAACTAACGATGCACGAACATCCAGTAGTCTCCACTGATCCCTCCTTACTAACTAGCACCCACGCCGAGTGGTTTGGACTGCTCGACTGGCTGGGGTGCACATTTACTTTAAAAATACGAAATCACCCTCGCTGTGTAACAGTACACGATCCACTTTCCCACAATGTAAATATTGGTAGGCCTCTGTACTTTTATAATTTTTCATTGCTGCTCCATCAACTCCTTCTGACAGGACGAAGTAGTTAAATATGTCCCCATAGCTTACCTCTGGCCACTTCTTCATATCGTCTACCCAAGTTAATAGTGACAATGGATGGGACAATTTGAGACCATCTGATCGTCGTAGGAAGTTTTCACTGTGCTTCCAATTTATAACATTTACGGCATTAACGTTCTTTGCCATTTCGACACAGTCATGGCTAGCTATAAACAATCTTACAACTATCAAACTAGTTACCGGATGTGCCATATCAGTTTAACGGAAGTTGGATGACAAAATGCGGAAAAGCGAAGAATTAAAAGTGGGCGGGCGGAATAAGGTGAATAGGCTTCTGGGCATATTTGACCTCATTAAAGCTACCTAAAGGACAAAATTCAACATTTTTTGGTTATATGTGGCCAGGCTCCCTTTTTAAATGAGCTAATTCTAGCTAACCAAAGAACAAATTTCAACCTTTTTTTCGATAATTATTGATGTAGAGAGTCCAGAGATTATTAGTGCAGTGGTTTTATCGAGATTGAGTGAAAAACCAGAGACAAGTTCGCAAAAGTAGGTTTTCAACATATTTCTGAATAATTAATGAACAATTTGATGACAGCAATGGTTCTAGAGGCAAAGTTGCTCATTATGAGATCTATCAAATTATATGCTTATTGTGTGGATATCTAAAACACCATGTGATTACAGAGCCAAAAAAAACCTTGTTGGCGCCAACTAGTGGCCGAAGTTTTTCAAAATTCTTACAGACCTATAATAAACATGCCCACCGAGTTTCATTACGATCAACTTTTGGTAACCTTGTCTAATAAGTGCTCAAAGTTCATTGGCCGATGGTAGCCATGTTTTTTGAGATACGCCAATGCCATTACAGACACTTATGGCACATTGGACAAAGAGACTGCATACCAATTTTCAAGTCGATCGGACTAACGCTTGCATAGTTATAGCTGTTTTTTTGTTTTTTTTCTTATAGCGCCACCAAGTGGTTGAGACGCACAATTTTTTTATTTGACCAACGATTGTGCTCATACGTTTGTGTACTGAGTTTGGTGAAGATATCTCATTTCGTTCACGAGTTATAGCCGTTTTTGTAAAATTGGCCCTACACTTTGGAACACGTTTTTTGAATTAATGAATCTGAATCGGATACATGTGCAAAGCTTTATTAAGAGACGTGATCATGAAACAGGCATGGAATCAATAATGGCAAACAGGTACAACACAGCCAAGACAAAGAGTAATCCTAGGACAAGCGTGGGTCTTCGATCAGCGAACAATATCCAACAGGGCAAGGCAACAAGATAATCCAGGTATACAAGCAACAGTCCAAGCGAGGTGCAAACAGAGTAGGAAACAGCAGGCAAAGGGTTGATCCAAGATACACAGGCAGGAGATCAGGAAATAACAAGGCAACGTAAAATGACTAGACTTAGACTAGAACTAGAAACGTGAAATGGCGCCGTAGTGTAGCTATCGCTAGAATGATATATGCTAGACAATACTCGGCGATCTGAAAGAGGAAGTCCAGGGCTTATAAAGCGTGTCTGAATGGATTCAGCTGTGTATGTGCAATCAGTGCAATGGATCATGGGAACTGTAGTCTGGAGTGACATGTAAAAGTCTGTGTGGTATGAGAGGCAATGTAAAGAGAAGACGACATCTGGTGGTGAGCAAACGGAAGTGCATGGACAGGATTCGTGACATAGCCTCCCTTCAAGGAGCAGTTCCAGACGCTCTTATACAATCCAGGAGGGCGGTGGAGCGGAGCAGGGATGGAGGGCCAGGTCCACGTGGAAGTGGAGTGGCCAGGGACTGAGGTAGAGCCGGCAGGGCACCAAGGCGGAGCAGGGAACCAGGGCAGAACCAGCAGAGCAGGAAGCCAGGGCGGAACAGACGGAACTGGAGCCCACCAAGGTGGAGTAGACGGGACTGGAGCCTATCAGGGCGGAGCAGAAGACCACCAGACTGGAGCAGATGGAGCGGAAGACCAACACGGGGAAGCAGACTGATCAGAAATCCATGGCAGAGACCAAGATCTAGGGAGAGCAGAGAAAGACAACACAGGCAGTGCATGGTCCCAGGGACCATGGCAAAAAAAAAAAATCATAAATAGGCACAATACAATTTCAGCTCAGATGAGCTTTATTTGTCACATACACAATTATACAGAGTATAATGAGGAGTGTAATGTGTTCTCTGCATTTAACCCATCCAAGTGGAGCAGTTGGCAGCCGACATTGCAGCGCCCGGGGAGCAGTTGGGGGTTCGGTGCCTTGCTCAAGGGTCTCACCTCAGTCGTGGACACTTCTTGCCGGAGCCGGGATTCGAACCCACAACCTTGGGTTTCAAGTCCAATGCTCTATCCATTAGGCCACGACTGCCCCTGCACGCTGACTGAAACTGGACAGAATGACACTTTATAGACAAGGGTCACTGTTCAAACTCGGGTTCATTGACTGAAAGTGGACCAACAGACAATTCAAAATCAGGCTCTTTGGTCGAAACGGGACAGACATATGGTTCAAAATTAAACTTCTTGACTGAGACAGGACAGGTAGATAGTTCATTAATGGTCTCTTTGGCAATGACAGGGGTAACGGGACAGACAGAGTGCATCTATAGTTTCTAAGTTCATGACAGGCAAGGTTAAGAGTTCAAAGGTGGGTTTTTGGGCTGTGACAAGGCTACTAGAGCCTACAGGGAGCTTGGGAAAGGTTTTAGTGCGTGCTGACACCAGTGGTGGATCCTCCACACTGGATGCCAACCTCTGACGCTTGATGACAGTTTAACTTTATAGGAGAGTAGAATGGTTGCAGTACAACAACCGCAACAGGACATGTCTCTGGGGTGGTAGATATGATGTGAGGCGGTTCTAGAAGGTCAGACGAAACATGGTGAGGCTCTGGCAGATAGGACGAGACATGGTGTGACTCTGGCAGATCAGCTGTGACGTGACGTGACTTTGGATGATCAGCTGTGACGTGACTCTGGATGATCAACTGTGACGTTACGTGACTCTGGATGATCAGCTGTGTCGTGATGAGACTCTGGCAGATCAGCTGTGACGTGACTCTGGCAGATCAGCTGAGACATTACGTGACTCTGGCAGGTCAGCTGAGATGTGATGTGACTGGCAGAACATCTGTGACGTGACGAGACTCTGGCAGATCAGCTGTGACGTGGTGACTCAGGATGATCAGTTGTGGACTGAACTTTGGCAGATCATACGAGACATACACAGGCTCTGATGCGGCCCCCGTGATGTTAATGGATTCCAATGCGATAGCCATGGTGTGAATTGAGTCCAAAATAGCAACCGCGACCCGTTTAGGATCAGGAATGATGGTAGTGTCAACACAGTATTTTGTAGTTGCGGCCATTTTGTGAGTTCGCTCCATGGCCGCCATTACAAGAGGGGATGTTGTGTAGCGTTCCTCCCCGATCCCCACAGTGAACACTGAAGCAACAGTCAACAAAGCATAGTTAATAAACTGAGAGATGAACGGGGACCCTCATGGATTAAACGCAATTTGAGCGGCTGATTAATGCCCTCGTAAAAAAGAAGTCTATGGGCACACAGTCCGGCAGATCAGAAAAATATGCAAAATCTAAATACTCTTATACATAACCCTTGAGCGACCGCAAGCCCTGCACCAGGGTTAATAACAGTCTTGCAGTGTCCATACCTGGCCAATATCCACATGAAAAGCCGCTGGATCCTTGTGTGGATGAGTATTCTGTAACGGAGCCGACGAGACGAGAGGCATGAGGATCTATTTGCAAGGCTTTTACTGAGGGACGTGGTCACAATGCCAGCTGCTTGACTCACAATGTTCTCTTTGCACATGTACAGTATTTGTGCAGTTTGTATTTTTTAGTTTATGTATAGGTAACCATTTTTATATATGGCATATGTATAGTCAAAATCTGTCAGTAGGTTAGTTGTGTATAGGTTCATACTGTTTTACTTCATTGTTGTATGAAGTACTGTATGTCCTGTGTAAGTATGTCCTTTGAGACACGACATTTCGTTCCACTGTATGTACCCACATGTACTGGAATGACAATAAAGCTCAACTTGACTTAACAAGCAAGGTTTATGTAATGGCAAACAGGTACAACACAGACATGACACAGAGTATTCCTAGGACAAGCGTAAGTCTTCGATCGGCGAACAATACCCAACAGGGCAAGGCAGAAAGATAATCCAGGTGCACGAGCAATAGTCCAAGTGAGGTGCAAACAGAGTCCGAACGGCAAGGCAAAGGGTTAATCCAGGAAACACAGGAAAGAATCAAAACACTAGAAAACAGGTAAGGCAAGACCATGCATGTTAAGGCTGTGTTCACACTTGGCATCTTTTTTGACAAGAAAAAAGTTGACAAGAGTGCTTTTTTAATGAAAAAGCTGTCTGTTAGAAATAGCAGCCGAGAACCTCTTTTGCTGCCATAGCAACAGTTGCAACAGTAGCCTAGCGCTGTGTGCTGCAGAAATTGTCAAGAAAGAGTAAAAAGTTGGCTCTTGCGTTGGCTTTTGAAGTTAACAGGGAAGAAAATGCAGATTCACAATGACGTTTGTGGGTGCACAACATTATACGGGGAAGGAACCAGTATGATGCTTAAAACAATTTAGTTCAGGTGCTCTGGTTGGATGATCCACGGTTTGCGGCATATTTTAGACTAAACAAAAGTCAATTTGAAGACCTGCTACAAATCGTTGCACCGCTGATTGCAAAAACGCAGATAAAATTCAGGGAGGCCATCAGCCCGGAG
The DNA here is from genome assembly GCA_003573665.1 of Oxygymnocypris stewartii. Taxonomy (NCBI): domain Eukaryota; kingdom Metazoa; phylum Chordata; class Actinopteri; order Cypriniformes; family Cyprinidae; genus Oxygymnocypris; species Oxygymnocypris stewartii. The sequence goes on from QVTF01003615.1 coordinate 1,051,873, forward strand.
GAACGTCTCTGCATTTGTTTTAAGGTGAATTGTCCGACTTTTCTGATCTCTCTTTTGACATGTCCCACTTGCTAACGTTACATACCGAAATGCTAGATTCACATGAAAAAAAATACCACTAAGACAAAAAAAAAAGTGTTTTCCTTTGTCACATAAGCCTACATAGTTATAAACGGGATACAGTCTTCATTACATAAAGGTACTAGAACAATAATTAAGCCAGTCCAACACATCTTGTAATGCAGCATATGCCACTAAATGGCCTCATATTCACAGGATCTATTAAGACTCTGTAAATGACATATCAGTCTATGTTCTAGTTGTTGATACACTAATAAGATGAATAAAGATTAACATAAGACCACCTTAATAACAGGTTTAAAATATCTCTCATCTGATTTAAAGGTACTTGGCAACAGTTGATTCTTTCCGGTCTATTGCCTTTGGCTTCAGGGTAGGTGCTAGTACTGTGGCTGGAATAGTCAGCCAGGTGTGTGAGGCAATCTGGAACTGTCTACTACCTGACTGCATGCCTGTGCCTGATGCAGCAGAGTGGAGGGCGATTGCTCCTGAGTTCCAACATCTTTTGGCTTTCCCCAACGGCCTTGGAGCAATGGATGGGAAGCATGTATTCATCGAAGCCCCTCCATCCAGCGGGTCCCTATACTACAACTACAAAGGGACATTTTCAATAGTTCTCCTTGCAGTTGTGGATGCCAGGTATCGCTTCAGGGTTGTAGACATCGGTGCCTATGGTAGAAACAATGATGGAGGAACACTGGCTGCCTCTGCCTTTGGATCTGCCCTACACCAGAGCACCCTGAGGATACCTGAAGACTCTCCCCTCCCTGGAACAGAGCATTTTGGAGCCATGCCGTATGTGTTCCTCGCAGATGAGGCATTCCCGTTATGCCGTAACATCCTCCGCCCTTAACCTGGACACAACACTGGAGAAATACATTTTTACATTTTCGTTTTTCCCATGTTCGAATAATGGTATACATTTGGTATACTGGCAGCACAATGGAGAATATATCGCAGGGTACTGGGAGTGTCTCCAGAGGTAGCTGAGAAGATTGTAAAAGCCACCTGTATGCTCCAAAATTTCTTGAGTAGGGATGTGTTCACAGCTCCTGCTCCAAATTTGACAACAGAGTCATCTTTAGGAATGCAGAATGCACCCCGGCTTGGCACCAACAATGCCAGTAGAGATGCTGTAGCTGTGAGGGATAGGTTTGTCAAGTACTTCATGTCTCCAGCTGGTCGAGTTCCCTGCCAAGACCGCTACTGATGCAGCATTTCTCAAAATCAACAGCTCTTTTAAGAGCTACCCAAAACATTATTTAAGAGCAATTAAAATGTACATCATTCGCATGAGCTTTAAAGCCTTGCCGGTAAAATGTTTCATTCGCGCACTTGCCTGACGTGTGCTTTTTCTGAGCGCATACACCCAAAGCGTGCGCGCTAAATACCTTGTCAAACAGTGCCTGATTACTGAACTAATTTATCTTTTGCACTAATACTTATAAAACACACAATGTTTACATATAGACTCAGTTGGTTATGTCTAAAATTAAAGTAAACAGTTGACAGCTGCTAAATACATCACCTATTGTACCTGAAAATAAAGAACTGTTTGTTTTATTTTAATATTATCTGTATTTTTAATGTGTGTCTTCGTTCTTATTTTTTAATAAGAAAGTAAAATGACAAAGATTTTTATCTTCGCCCACTTTGGCCTAAATATCTGCCATTATTATTATTATTATTATTAATAATTTGTGTTATCTTGAAAGGCTTTGTCTTTATAATAGGAAAATTAGTTTGGCTGTTATGCTCAGACAACTAGCAAAATAGTAAAACCAACTTGGCAAAGAATCATGATAAAATCGTGATATTTCTGAAAAAAAAGTGATATATTTTTTCCATATCGCCCACCCTTAGTTCCAAGTATCAATTTCAGTATTTGCGTGTTTTTGTATGTATATAGATACCCCCCTCAATGTTGTTAATCTGTGCATACACGGAGAGCTACTAGCCTACCTTTGCATTCTTTTGCAGCCATCCCATTATACAATTGTTGTCATTGAAATAAATCAGTATTTACCTCAAATGGTTCATGTAATCCTTACACCAAATGTTTTAAACAGCAATAATTTGTTTCAGATGTTTACAAAACCTCTTCCATATCTTAAAGAACAAAAGGAAGCACAAAACAGATTTTATAGTAATTGCATAGTTTATTATATTAGTTTTTACTGTTAAAAATAAACAATTTAATATTTGTAAATTATTATTACATTTAATGGTAATGCTATAGATCATTGGTCTCAAAATAAATTCCTGGAGGGCCACAGCTCTGCACAGCTTAGCTCCAACCCTAATCAAACACACCTGATCCAGCTAATCAAGGTCTTCAGGATCACTAGAAACTTCCAAGCAGGTGAGTTGGAGCTGGTTGGAGCTAAACTGTGCAGAGCTGCAGCCCTCCAGGAATTGAGTTTGAGACCACTGCTATATACAGTGTATATACACATACATATTGTTAATCTAAGACTATTCTTCAAATTCTAAATCAAAGAACAATGTTTGCATTCTCAGCCTCACCAAGCTTTCTTAATACTGGTGCAAAACTAAGCAGAAAATGTTCATGCTCATCTACATCCTGCTGTAGGGACTGCAACACTTGTTGTTGGTAATGGTTGAGACCTGGTGCCACCTCCCTCCGCTTTCCCCTTGATGCTGGTGCTGGAGAAGGATTTGGCTGAGGTCGAACTGCAGGAGGTTCCTGTGCTGGTGGTGGTGGCTGGTGTCCGCCAGGGCTTGGTGGACCGCTTGCCACCGAGTCACCCATTGCACTTTGGGGGGGAAAAAAGATGGCAACACACCAATAATTACCTTACATCCTAATTTTATATAAATGTGTGTGTGTGTATGTGACCCTGGACCATAATCTGCTGAATAAATGCACTTTCCATTGAGGTATGGTTTGTTAGGATAGGACAATATTTTGCAGAGATAGGCCTACAACTATTTGAAAATCTGGAATCTGAGGGTGCAAAGAAAAAATCTAAATATTGAGAAAATTGCCTTTAAAGTTGATCAAATTAAGTTATAGTTCTATCAGGCTACATGTAAAACATACAATAGGCTTAACTAGTACATGTATCTTGTTACCTCATCCTCTACTCCTGCACTTTCACACATTGCATTAAAAATGCTTTCTGGTGTTTCAAAATTTGTAAATGTTGGCCTATCCTGGACATGGGAACGACATGACCCCCGTGAACTTCCATGAGCGTTTAAACTAAAGCCCCCATCAGAACTACTTATTCTGTCTTTCTCATTTCTCCTTTCACGTTTGTACTTGTCCCTCAAGTACTTCCATTTCCGACGGCAAGCGTAGCCTGATAAAGGTAAAAAATTGCTGTTATTAGCGGATTACGTTATTGATGTATTATTCCTAATTTTGTTGTATGTCTTAATTTTATTGTATGCAGAAAAAAATCAATATCAATAAAGGCATTCAATTCGAAAACATGTTGCTGAGCTACCGTTAATGCTACAGTAGTTAACGTGATCATTTTAACAAGTAGTAGATAGTGCACTTACCTGAACAAAAAAGGATCATTTTGATCTGTGCCCACATAGCCTCTTTATGATGTGTATTATGATAAGAGTTTTGTGCTCATATCATACAGCTCCTTGTGCTCCGAATCTAGTACGATCAGTCTATCTACCGGCACCTTCTCCATTTTTTTTCCTTGTTGTTATGGAAATGACAGTTCTCGCTACTCGCTTGTCATTGGTCAGCTGTCAGAAAGGTACTTGACGTAGGGCGTTTTTTTCCCCAGAAAAGTTTAACTTTTTTCAACTAAAAAAAAAACCCCACTCTGAACTGTAGAAAAAGACGCCGGCTGTGGTGTTTTATAAAGCACTCAGGACTTTAACCAAGTCTGAACCATAGCCTAAGTGGGCTCCGTATAGAAGCTATCGCTAGGAGAGTGATAAACGCTATACAATACTCGCGATCTGACTGAGGAAGACCATGGCTTAAGTTAGGCGTGTATTCAGTGCAATCAGCGGTGTATGTGTCATCAGTACATTGGATGATGGGAACTGTAGTCCGAGGTAAAGTGCAACAGTAGTGTAGTGCAAGAGTCCATGCGGTGAAAAGGTGACCTCTGGTGGTGAGTGAACGGAAGTGCGTGGACAGGTTTCATAACATATATAAACAAAAACTTTTATTCTGGATGTGATTAATCATTTGACAGCACTAATAATAACATAACTCTGCAAATAGCATTATTTTCATCAGCAGATTTGATTCTATTGATGGTGGGAAGGAGTGTGAAGAGAAACGTAAAACAATCTAATCGGAGAAGCATCAATAGGTATTAATGGGGGTAATGTTTCTGCAAGACTTTCCAAATTGAAGCCGAACAAGATCACTGTCCCAGACAGTTTAAACGTCTGTCTCCTTCAAGACTGTGCTCCTCAACTAAAAGGAGTTTCTGTTTGTCTCGGTTTTCATGTACAGTGCCAAGAATATATTAATTCTCAATATTCAGGCCTGTGACAAGTCAGATAAAATATTATTTTTGACAAACCTATATTTAAAAGTATTTGATCTTAAAATTATTTACTCTTATTTTCTAAGGTCCAATAGATGAACCTTCTTAACCGAACTAAGAAACGATAATTCATTCATCATATTTTATTCAATATTTTTGCATGAGTATTGTGGCTTCATGTTCTTTTTTTAAGAGCTTGTCTAATTTTTTCATCATCCAACATGAATTTAAAGAGTTGTATCAGCCAAGCTTGTTTCAACTGTTTATTATTATTATGATTATTAGTGTGCACTTGCATAGATATAGAATAAACCTTATTTTCCATGTTTTCCCTCTATACAAACCCAAAGATAATATCCAAAAAGTTATATCGGGCATAGTTGTAAATTCATAGAGGTCTAGTTTCTCAGAAAGTGTACACATCATTTAAGAAAAGGGTCATAATGCATACAGAATACAGAAAACCTCCTCTCAATCTACTGTGACTGTCATTTTACTTGGGGTTAGTGTTATGGATGACGCCGTTCACATTTTGTTTGCTGGACTGTATATGTCATCACAATGACTGTAGGTTAGGCCTTCTCTCTCTCTCCAAGAGCTGTCAGCATTCAGCGTTTATAGAAATAAATGAAAATTCATTAATTACCCTCTACTTGAGAGCGCTTGACAGTATTTATTTTAGGATTTTATATATCCATGTCCATATCCATACGAGGAACAGTCAACTCGAAAAGTAAGGCTTGCTGATTTACACATTCAACTGAAACATTTCTCACCATTAAGCTCAAAGCCGCACATTCAGTAAAAGTCTGAGGTTGTTAAAAGTTCCACGCTCTTGAAAAGGATACAGACAAAATATAAAGGAATTTTGTGAGAACAAAAACCCTATGTAACTCAAGAGACCAAACCACTAAGATAATTGTCATATGAATACAGATAATTCCGCTCGTGGGCATTTGGGTATATTATTTTAAACGTTTAATTATAAATAATTTTTTTATTTACACTAGATTTAGACCTATTGTTCAAGATAGACGATGATGATGTGGGCATTTTATTTGTCATACCAACAACTCGTTTTTTTCGACATTTCCGCTTAAGATGAAATATTAGGCCTATGCGTACTACACTTCGGTCATAAGCATACGAATCTGCCTCTTGCTAAAAAAATTCTGTTTTGTCCACTTTTGGCAGATTTGGTAGAGGGACTATGTCGACTTGTTGTAATGTGACCACAATAAAGAAACATAAAATTATACTACATCCCCTTTGAAAAGGTTATAGACATAGTCGTTTATTCAGGAAATATGTTTGCACAACAGAACTATGTATCAGTATATCAAACACCTAATATTGAAATCCTCTCTTCTAAATATATTGTTAAAGTTTTAATGTTGATTTTGATGGCCTACACCCGCTAGCTGTTACCACTCTATACTTTTTCATTGTTTTTTAGATGAAGACCAGTCTCAGAATCTGGTCAATCATGTCGTGCCAGTGTTTGCTGGAAAACATGAACAAATACATTATAAGATGATAAAAGGATAATCCTTCTACAAGAGTTTGTTTAAACTGAGATTATGATTTACTGCAGAGCTTTTTCTGCTATGTCTACAAAGCGGCCACGAGACACAATCACCACCCCCAGATCTTACTGTTTCTCTGTTACATGTGCATCTATTTCATTTAGAACACAAAGTTGCACATTACAAGTTGAAAATAGCGTGGAAACACTATTTTCTTTGCACGGGTCTCTAAACATGTCTTTAATAAATCAATCGCAGATGCCATGTAGTTAATTCATTGAAAGGTGCACGTTTTTGACAGTTCTAGGTGGTCTGCTCCAGCACACAGACACGTTTTAGGTATTCATTCATGCCATTATAGAGCTTGAAAGAGCCAGGACAATTTTTTATATAACTCTGATTGGATTCGTCTGAAAGAAGAAAGTCATATACACCTAGGATGCCCTGAGGGTGAGTAAAATTGATACGTTAGTGGGCATAGAGTTAGTGTATTTATACGTTTCCTGAACGTAGGAGCCCCACAGGGTTGTGTCCCGAGTCCCCTGCTCTACTCTCTCTACACACACTTTCTTGATATTCTGAGGAAAGTTTGTAACCAGGTTGTTTTGGGGCATCATTGACTTCCATAGTTGAAAAGAAAATACTAGTGAAGTCAATGGTGCCCCAGAACTGCTCTGTTTCCCACATTGTTCAGGACGTATCTTCCTTTGTGTTCAGCAGAACAAAGACATTCATACAGGTTTGGAACTACTTGAATTTTCATTTTTGGGTGAACTATCCCTTTAAGGCCTCTTTCCTGTGTGAATTCTCATATGGGGGTCAAGGTTTCCTTTTTTAGTGAAACTCTTTCCACACTTTTTGCAGGTGTAAGGCTTTTCTCCAGTGTGAATTCTCATATGGGGCTCAAGGTTTCCTTTTTTAGTGAAACTCTTTCCACACTTTTTGCAGGTGTAAGGCTTTTCTTCAGTGTGAATTCTCATGTGAGAATCAAGGTTTCCTTTTTTGTTGAAATTCTTTCCACATTGTTGGCAGGTGTAAGGCTTTTCTCCAGTGTGAATTATCATATGGATGTCAAGGTTTCCTTTTGTAGTGAAACTCTTTCCATATTGTTGGCAGGTGTAAGGCTTTTCTTCAGTATGAATTCTCATATGGGCATCAAGGTTTCCTTTTGTAGTGAAACTCTTTCCACATTGTTGGCAGGTGAAAAGACTTCCAGCTCCTGTCTTTTGAGCTCGTTTTTGTGAATAAGTCTTTTTAGTATGTGAGCAATTAAACAAATGTTCTCCAGTGTGAATTCTCATATGGGCGTCAAGGTTTCCTTTTGTTGTGAAACTCTTTCCACATTGTTGTCAGGTGAAATGACTTCCAGCTCCTGTCTTTTGAGCTCGTTTTTGTGAATAAGTCTTTTTAGTCTGTGAGCAATTAAACACATTTTCTCCAGTGAAATGGTGATGTTTCTTATTATTTTCATTTTCCATTTCATTCAGTTGTTGACTCTCCTCGTTCGGTGGTATCAGGTCTAAAGCAAAAAAGGGACAAATGAAGTTAATGTGCCATCTGAATGGCAGAGCAACAAAGATCAATAAATGTATACATGTATAGCACAAAAAACAACATGTATACTAGATACCAACTAAGCTATTGAAATAGGTGTTGCCTGTAATCCTCTTCACAATACGGTTAACTTTTTGCTTCCTTAAGGAAATGTCCCAACTATTTTTCAAGCTGGCAGTTCTCAAACCACTTATTAAAATGCTTGACGACTCAGGAGAACTGTGTTGTAAACTCTGTTCTTCTAAAGTGTAGAAAACTCAGAAGAGAAGACCAGGAGACTTCGGATTGGATCGTCAGCAGAATTTCTTTATTCTATGACATGTCATTGGTATCTGTAGTCATCGAAATCTCTCTTAAGTAACTTTACAAGGTTATTTTATAGGCATTTTTGGAGGAGGGACTTCTTGGAGGTGGAGAATAGAATAGAGAATAGAATGTTACTCCATGTGGAAATAGAATTATTGCGCCAGTCGACCCGAGGGTTGTGAATCGTGAGCCATGGGTGTCCCAGAACCACCGGTGCCAATGGTGAGTCCATGAGGAGGAATGATATGATCTCAGTGTGATTGCCAGATGTGATAAGTGTGATGGGTTCAGTAGAGTGGGAAATCCTGGGAAGTTCTTGTCCATTGAGTGCGTTGACAGATATCTGGTGCGTGAGAGAGATGATGGGAATCCGGAGTTTGAGTGCGAGTTTGAAGTCCATAAAATTACCCTCTGCTCCCGAATCCAGTAGTGCTTGAGTGTTGTGCGTGTGAGTTGCCCATCTCAATCTTACCGGGAGGAGAGTCGATGATGGTGATGAGGTCTTCTCGGCGGAGATCCCACCCGATAGTAGCCTCATTCTTCCTACCGGGCTTGCTCTTTTACCAGACAGGAATAGAGAAAGTGGCCAGCCTTACCACAGTACAGGCAGAGTCCTTGGGATCTCCGCCTCTCCCTCTCCTCCCGGGAAAGCCGAGCTCTCCCTACCTGCATGGGCTCATGGTCGAAAAAAGGGTTGACCGCGTTCCCGCCGTTGGTCCGTGGATCCTCTGTGGGGTACTGGAGTCGATTAGAACGTGCCCGTTGCGTCACACGATTTAGACGAGCATCGACCCTCAACGCTAGCTCCACCAGGCCATTCAGGGATCTGGGAAGGTCCAACATGTAAATCTCCCTTTGAACGCGGTCAGCCAGCCCATGCAGGAACATGTCCCACTGCGCCTCCTCGTTCCAATGGCACTCTGCGGCCAGGGTGCGGAATTGGATCGAATAATCCGACATCGAGCCATCACCTTGTCGTAGATCAGCGAGTAATCTGGCCGCCTCCCTACCCGCCACCGCCCGATCAAAAACTCTTCTCATCTCTGTGGAGAGTGCCAGGAACGAGGAGCAACAGTTGTCTTGATTCTCCCACACCGCCGTCCCCCAGAGAGCCGCCTTACCCGACAGTAGTGTAAGAACAAACGCTACCTTAGACTCCTCCCGGTTAAAGGTCCGTGGCTGCAATGCGAAGTGCATGGAACATCTCGTGAGAAAGGCTCGGCAGTAGTCGGGATCACCAGAATAGCCCTCAGGCGTTGGCAGACGAGGCTCAGGTTGATTCTCCGGTCCTGGCGGGGGGGGCTGGACGGGCGGTGTGGGCGGCGCAGCGGGAACACGTAGAAGTTGTAACTGTTGGGTGAGCTCGGACACCTGCGTCACAAGTGCTTGAACCACGCGACCTGTGTTAGAGATGTTCTCCTCTTGCTGACCCATTCTTGTGACGCTGTGCGCGATGAAGTCGTTCAAACTGGTCGTACTTGCTGCATCCATGGTTGGTCAGATCGTTCTGTGCCGAAACAGAGACGGATACAATAGCAAGTAAAAGATGTTTATTAAGTATAAAGGGAACGGGAATTGATCACAGCTGGCGCAGATAATCAACCAGATTGGGTAACCACGCCCACACAGACACACACACACACACACATACAAACATATCAGAATGAGACAGCGGATTCATGAACCGTGACATGTGTGCTGAGTCCCCTCCTGTACTGCCTCTACACCCACAGCTGCAGTCCGGCCCACAATGACAATCTCATCGTCAAGTTTGCCGACGACACTACAGTGGTCAGACTCATCTTCAAGGGTGACGAGGCACCCTACAGAGAAGAGGTCCTGAAGTTGGCAGCATGGTGTACAGAGAATAATCTTGCTCTGAACACCAAGAAAACAACAGAGATAATCGTTGACTTCAGGAAGCAAAGGACCGACCCAGCCCCCCTTTACATCAATGGTGAGTGTGTGTAGAGGGTCCACACCTTCAGGTTCCTCGGCGTTCTCATCTCTGCCGACATCTCCTGGACAGAGAACATCATAGCTATCTGCAAGAAGGCTCAGCAGCGGCTACACTTCCTAAGAATCCTTAGGAAGTACAAACTAAACTCTAATCTACTGCTGTCCTTCTACCGCACATCCATCGAGAGCCTGCTGACATACTGTATGGTACGGCAGTTGCACCGTTGCAGACAAGGAGAGGCTCTTGAGAGTTTTAAAGGCAGCACAGAAGATCATTGGCTGCCCTCTCCCCTCCCTGATGGACATTTACACCTCCCGTTGCCTCAACAGAGCTAAAATCATCATCAAAGACAGCTCCCACCCTGGCTCTGATCTGTTCGAACTGTTGCCCTCAGGTAGGCGCTACAGGTGCATTAAGACCAGAACAAATAGATTTATGAACAGCTTCTTCCCAAAGGCAATAGCCACCCTGAGCTCTCACATGCACTGTTTTTAGTCCAACCACTCCAACCCCCGGACTCTCTTCAGTCACTATTTAACACTGTTAATTAACCTCACCTTATGTGCAATACCATACAATGTGCAATGTTTCATATCAAAATGGGTAATATATATATGTATATATAATGTGCAAAATTCTTTCATATATATTTATATAGTACCGTATTTATATTTGTATTTACAAATGTACATACTCCTCAAGACTGTGAACCTCCATATGTTTGGTTACGTTATATATATATATATACACAGGTGCTGGTCATATAATTAGAATATCATCAAAAAGTTGATTTATTTCACTAATTCCATTCAAAAAGTGAAACTTATATAATGTATACATTCATTCCACACAGACTGATATATTTCAAGTGTTTATTTATTTTAATTTTGATGATTATAACTGACAACTAATGAAAACCCCAAATTCAGTATCTCAGAAAATTAGAATATTACTTAAGACCAATACAAAGAAAGAATTTTTAGAAATCTTGGCCAACTGAAAAGTATGAGCATGTACAGCACTCAATACTTAGTTGGGGCTCCTTTTGCCTGAATTACTGCAGCAATGCGGCGTGGCATGGAGTCGATCAGTCTGTGGCACTGCTCAGGTGTTATGAGAGCCCAGGTTGCTCTGATAGTGGCCTTCAGCTCTTCTGCATTGTAGGGTCTGGCATATCGCATCTTCCTCTTCACAATACCCCATAGATTTTCTATGGGGTTAAGGTCAGGCGAGTTTGCTGGCCAATTAAGAACAGGGATACCATGGTCCTTAAACCAGGTACTGCTAGCTTTGGCACTGTGTGCAGGTGCCAAGTCCTGTTGGAAAATGAAATCTGCATCTCCATAAATGTCTGTAAATTAAGAAATTAAAACAATATTAGTTGGGAAATTTTACAGTTGTACTATAAAATAAAATGGTTATTTTTCTTAATTTCCACCATATTAAACTTTTAATCAAGAATAAGCTTACAGTTATTTCAATTGTTTTTTAATCTTAAATATTTTGGTAGGCCTCGAAATAGATTATACCTGTCTAGGTGGGTCATGGAATGGAAAAGTTTGGGAACCCTTGTATTACTGAATATTTTTTTAATGAAGTCATTTGTAACTATAACGGAATACATTTTAAAAGTAACTCTCCCAACCCTGGTTATTGTGATTTATTGGATGGGAGGTGCCCTTCAATGTACCGTCCATTAACTGAAAACAGCCTTGACTAAATGATTCTTGGAATTTAAAAATCAATAAAGTTTCATAAAAATAAGAATCGATTAAAATCGAGATATCAATATTTTTACCCAGCCCTATTCTTTCGGCACACCCATTGCTCCAGGCTGCAGATACCCCTAACTGCACTTGGTCAAGACGGAGAGTTGTCATATCTTGTAGTAGATCAACCACCTACAGTTAGAGATCTAAGGCAGATATCATGTTCTTCATGCTGTGTTCTTTTGCTCTTTGTAATGATTTATCCCTACTTAAGACTGTTTTTCTGCCATGTTTAACACAAACAAGACTCTAGAGCAGAAGGTAAAGGCTAGTATGGCAACATCATTTCACTTCATAGAGTATTCATAGAGCGTTCTATTATCATACGACCGTCAGAACCGCATATATATATATATATATATATATAGCCGAACTGACGCCTTTACATTGTCAGGATTTACAACCGCATGCAAAGCTGCACTGAATGAACGGGACAGCACGGGACATCGAGTTGCCTATATAATCATGGCGGGTTTAATGCACTCACAGAGACGGAGAAATGATTCGCATTCATCTTAAGATCCACCGGAGCTGCCGTCAAAGCCCTTGTGCGCAGAGAGCGAGAGCTCTGAGACGTGCGCACCAAACGCGCTAACAAAGCATTTAAAGTCATTGTTAGTTGTTTAACTGTGTGTTGTATAGCACAAGCCTCGACTGGGCTCGTTTATTTAAAAACGGGCTCAGCTGTGATAAAACTTCCCAGTGTAATGACGCCATTTTTTATTCTGTCGCTCTCGTGTCCTGAATGCGGCTGTGACTTCAGCTGTTCATTCATATACAAATATGTATTCAAGCAGATGTTTTAATATACTGAATAAATAAAACCTTCCAAGTCTCTCACCTGTAAGCAACTGCTGTCAGTCCCAAACAATAACTATGAACGCAGTCATAATTTCTATTGATTGTATCACTGCCCTGTAATTATTTAACTTCTTTCTTTCTCTTTCTTTCTTTTTATTAATTATTTATTGTTATTTTTTATTTATTGTTATTATTTTTCTCTCTTATTTTTTATTTATTTTATATTATTTTTCTCTCTTATTTTAATTTATTGTTATTATTTTTCTTTTTCTCTCTTTTCATTTGTTATTTATTGTTATTATTTTTCTCTCCTATTTTTATTTATTGTTATTTATTGTTATTTATTTCTTTAATTTTATATTTATTTATTTATTGTTATTTCTTTTTCTCTCTTCTTGTTATCATCTTTCTTTATTTATTTTCTTTCTTTCTTTGTTGTTATTTCTTTTTTGTAAAGTATTATTATGAGAAAAGGTTTGAATAAAAGATTAATTGCAGAAGTTACTGTTATTATTCATTGATAGTTTAACTAAAGAATTCAACAACTGATGAAAAAATTATAAATAGATTAATTGAAAAATAATCGATAGATTAGTCGACAATAAAAATAATCATTAGCTGCAGCCCTACTGTACATAATATTTTGTTTCCTTTATATACAGTTTGCAAACAAATGTACTCAATATTTCCATGAAAATGCAACTACTATGTATCAAAAATGCAAATAATCTGTTGCTCTCAGAAAGCATACTTGAATCTTTTACCCATAGGAAATTATGTGTGTTCCTGTGGCTCAGTGGTAGAGCATTGTGTTAGCAGCGCAAAAGGTTGTGGGTTCAATTCCCAGGGAACACACATACTGATAAAAAATGTATAGCCTAAATGCACTGTAAGTCGCTTTGGATAAAAGCATCTGCTAAATGCATAAATGTAAGTTGTACTCTCCTCTTTAATAAATACCATATTTGTAATAGTGTGTCACGTGGATCTCACTTGATTCAGCAGGAGCTTTTCTGTGTGTTTGGACGCTGTTTAAGATGAGAATAATTAACAAAAAAATAAATCCAAAATAACGTTAAATCTCTGGGTGCATCTCAATCAGCTCCCTAGTTCAGTAGTCATCACACTGGTAAAAGAATCATTCAGAGTGATGGTTAAATGGTCTGATTAGCCAAAAAACACTCGGACTTCAACAACAAATAATAATTTAACATATTCATCAAAGAATATAAATTACACAGGCTCTTGCTTAGTTTGAATTATTATTATTATATATTACTACATTGCATTACACTCTACAAAAATATATATTTTTGTTTGTAAAAATCAGTTTAGCAGCATTTTCGAAAAAAATATTTTCTCTCATCACTGAATGAATTCGTGTTTAGGATAATCGGATTTACTACTTAGGGAGCAAAATGAGACACTTACTGTAACTTGTGGGTACACTTTTCTCACACAAAACAACGTTAATTAATGTTAGATAAAGTATTACAATTTTGCATTTAATAATAATGAATTAACTTTACAACACTTGTAAATACAACAACGTATACTGAACGCGTTTTATCAATTTAAACACTTTAAATGATTAAGCCCACAAACCTTTCAAACACAAACGCAGGAGTGCGACGCAGCAATGTGGGGTCATATCACCATATCAAAATAAAAGTCCTGTTGAATCCTAAGTGCATAGGTATTTACATAGAGATAACAAATAGACTATAAATAATAAAAGAAATGTCAGATATATTCAAAGTTCATTTTTTGCCAAGGTAGAGTGAAAGTGTTGACATTGATTCACACACACACACACACACACACACACTCTTTCTCTCTAACACACACACACACACGTTATGTTATGGCCTGTAACATCTTGTGATCTATGACTATTAGTAACAAATTAATTATATCCCAGCTAACAATTTTACATTATAAAAACGTTCCCGTAACGTTCCCATTAAGTTACAAAAACGTTATGGTTGAATGTTCTTAGAACGTTCAAAACGTCCAGTTTTTTTAGACGTTGTATTAACGTTCTTGTTTGGTTATACTTATGTTATTCAAAACGTTTTTAGAACGTTTCAGTTTTTTTGTTATATTAATGTTATAAGAACGTTATTTAAAACGTTTTTAGAACGTTTCAGTTTTTTGTTATATTAATGTTATAAGAACGTTATTTAAAACGTTTTTAGAACATTTCAGTTTTTTGTTATATTAATGTTATAAGAACGTTATTTAAAACGTTTTTAGAACGTTTCAGTTTTTTGTTATATTCATGTTCTAAGAACGTTTTCCCAATGTTCCCATTAAGTTATAAAAAACATTGTATTAACGTTCTTGTTTGGTTACAAGAACGTTATTTTAAACATTATTAGAACGTTCCATCCCCATTATATTAATGTTCTAAGAACATTTCCCTAACTTTCACATTAAATTATAAAACATTGTTGAAGGTTCTTATTTTAGACGTATGAACGTTATTTTTTGGTTATAAGAACTCTATTCAAAACATTATTAGAACATTCAATTAACTCATTATATAAACACCCTCAATGTTTTTTCTAAGATTATAAAAATATTTTTAAAAACAACATTCCTAAAAGCTAGACTAGAAAAGTTGAGTCAAGACTGGAACATTGAAATTATCAATTAAATCAAAATAAAATGTGACCCTGGATCACAAAACCAATCATAAGCAGCACAGGTATATTTGTAGCAATACATTGTATGGGTCAAAATCATTAGAATATTAAGTAAAGATCATGTTCCATTAAGATATTTTGTAAATGTCCTACTGTAAATATCAAAGCTTAATATTTGATGAGTAATATGCATTTTTAAGGACATCGCTTAGACAACTTTATAGGCGATTTTTTTCAATATTAGGATTTTTTTGCAGCCTCAGATTCTGGATCTTCAAACAGTTGTATCTCAGCCAAATATTGTTCTATGCCAACAAACCATGCATCAATGTAAAGCTTATTTATTAAGCTTTCAGATTATGCATACATCTCAATAATAAAAAAAAGCCCATTATGACTGGTTTTGTGGTCCAGGGTCATTAATGTGCAACAAGTATGGATACCACATCATTGTGAACAAAATCAATGACATGTACAAAGAATCAATTAAATGTATACTTTATATTTTATTGTAGTTATATTCAGTTCATATTAAAATTCACTAGCAGTTCATACAGTATTTTCAGTTTAGATCAATATGAAAATACCTGAAAAACAAAACAATCAGAAACAATTATAAACTTTCAGACTTTAAAATTGACTTTTTTTTTAATTTATACAAAATATTTAGAACTAGAAAGAACATTCATGAAATGTACACACGGCAAAATGTACATATGAAAGCAGCTTAAACACTAAAATCTAAAACATAAACAAAAAATGAAGAAGAAAGATTTAGAGATTCAGAGATATATTATAAATGACAACTGTTTTTAATGATGTCACTGTGACATCTCCATGTCAGCTTCAATCACTGGTACATCAGAGTGGACTGAAGCTTCAGAGGAAGTCGGGACATACTGGAAGGACAAAAAGACAACAGTGTTATATTTAAATGTAGTGAGAATTAGTAACAGTATTTACATATTACTGCATCAAAATAATTAGGAAATGAAAAATTATTTTAAAGTGCACTGCACAAAGGACAGTTAATGCAAAAATGCACCGTAAAGTTCTAGGAACTAGCCAGCAGGGTCATTCCTGGAGAACCAATTCCCCCTGCGGTGAGAACAATCCAAAAAGTGGAAACTTCCGGCAATAGTTCTATGAACTATGAAAAGGTTCCTCCGGTGCAAAATCGCCTTTTGACAAACGTGGATTTCTTAATTGTAATAATATTATCCTATAAAATAAAAAACAACATTTAATATTTATGATAATAACAATTATTAATATAAAGTATAGTATAATTATTAATATAAATGTTATTATTTAAGTACCTGCCAAACATTTGGAAACATTACATTTAGGGCTGTAGCTATCGAATATTCTACCGAAAATTCCATCAATTAATCGAGTAACTGGATAAGAACTACTTTGTCTTTTTAAAGAGCAATCCTAAATATACAAGAGAAAATAAGACAAGTCTCTAAAAATAAACAAGTAATTTGTTTCCTTTTCAGAAAAATAAAAAATGTTATTGCTGAAATATTTTAATAACTGAAAACTAAACCCATTTAGAGCATTTAATTGCCATATTACATAAAAAATGCTAATACAAATAATGTAAATATAGTACAACCCTAAAACTAAGACATAGATCTAAATAATAGTATTTAAAAATAATAAAATCTAAATATTGTGCAACTTAACTTCCACCTTTGATCCTAACTAAAGCTCAAGCATGACAAGCCTTTACTGTCTTCTTAGAATAATTGTGTCTTGTGAGAGGCAAAAATTAGTGAACAGGAAGCTAATGTGGAACACAAACAAGAGTCCATACACATAACATTAACACATTTCTCAGCAGCATGAATTTAAAGTTATTTGGAGAATAAACCCTCTTAAATGTCTCTCTGCATACTGATGTGTGTGTCTGTGTGTGTGTGTGTGTGTGTGTGTGTGTGTGTGTGTGTGTGTGTGTTTGTTTTGCTATACTTGTGAGGACCAATTATTGAGAAGACACCTGTTCTGTGAGGACATTTCTTGTTGTGAGGACATTTTGGGTGGTCCTCACAAAAATAATGCTTAAATGGCCTCCTGAGAACCAATACATCATGCTGTGTAAGTTTCAGCAAAAGTCCTCATAGCAATAGTAATGTTGGAAATCGGTGTGATTGCGCGCTCCCCCTACAGTACACACTCGTGTACCGCGCCCTCCGTATCGGGAGGAGGAGCCTGAGCGAGCGTGATTTTTCTGATTGGATGTATCCTGCCTAGCTGCTCGGGATTTTTCTGATTGGATGTATCCTGCCTAGCTGCTGGGGAAGTTTTCTGATTGGTCACTTCAGTGGGGAGGGGATGGTTTCCACGTGGGGCTGAATATTATATATTATAAATATATTATATTTAAAAATATTTAAAGCCAGTAATCTTGTTAACTTTTATGAGGACGCGATGCGCTGACTGTTTAGTTACTATAAGATTGAATGTAACCTTTACAAACTAAACATCATTAAAAACAGCTAAGACTCAAGCTTAAATAATTGACCTCTGGTTTAACGTTACTCAAAAATGTTTATAGTGACCGTAATTTGTGTCAGAAGTTATGAAAAACGGAATCCATACCTTTTGTTTGAAATATGAGCATCAGCTGCATTTGTCCAGAGAAAATCTCCTGTGATCGTCATGAAAACACTTGACAAAACAACATCCCTTAGGGCTTTTGGTTCAAAAGCGTGCACATCTGGAGTTAGGCCTATTCATTGTAATGACTTCATTTTCCCGGTGACTCAAACAACGAATAAATTATATAGAGAAATCGAGCAAAGAACACACTGAGCTTTTTGAAACTCAGAATCAGTTAACAATTGCGTCGCGAAATGATTCGCTGTTTCGAAGCGCTCCAATTGGATCGCGTTTCGCGAGTCATTTGAATCAGAACAGGACTTCAAAGCTCGTTTCGCGAGTCATTTGAATCAGAACAGGACTTCAAAGCTCGTTTCGCGAGTCATTTGAATCAGAACAGGACTTCAAAGCTCGTTTCGCGAGTCATTTGATTCAGAACGGGACTTCAAAGCGCGTTTCGCGAGTCATTTGATTCAGAATGGGACTTCAGAGCTCGTTTCGCGAGTCATTTGATTCAGAACGGGACTTCAAAGCGCGTTTCGCGAGTCATTTGATTCAGAACGGGACTTCAAAGCTCGTTTCGCGAGTTCCCGCCGGAGATTAAAAAAATAATTCAGCAGAGGCATGATTATATTAGATAATATTAGAAGTGTGACACAATACAAGGGCACTTATGGTCAAATAGAACAAACATCTGAAGTGAGACAATAAACTGCCAAGTATTGCTTTCAAATGAGATTGTGATGATCATTTTCAAATGATTGTTTTTTCATAAAATGCTGGATAAACTGGTATTTGCTCTTTCGAAAAACCACATTTAACACAACTCCAAACAACCATATTCAGATAAATGCTAAGATAAATAAATCAGTTTGTCACTTGAGAAAGCATGAACCTACCCCTCTGAAAGGCAACAAAAAAGTATTTTGACAAGTACAGATTGTCAAAGTTAATGAACTTACTCTGTGTTTACTCTGCTAGGGGCATCTGTGTGAACTCCACAATTCTGGATATTCCAGAATTGAAGGACATTTTCTGTCCCACCCATAAAATTTCAAATAATCCATATGCAAAATACTAAAGCATGCACTTATTGTGTAAATTATACTTGTCCTGAGACAAAATACTGTTGTAGAAAAAGTGGTTTCAAAATATTATTTTAAATATCAAATAGGTCTTAAGCACCCCCTAAAATGACAACTTTCTCTTGTCCCACCTTCTTGATGACCAACTTACATGTCAAATATAATAGTTTAAATACGTTCTGAATGTACTTTTTTTTTTGGTTTGATATTGCTGATGTATATATCATGTAATTGTCAAAATAGTTTGTTTTATCATCAACAAGTTTTAAATAATAGTAACTATGCACTGAAGTTGTGTCCCTTTAGCATGTATTTGCTGTTACTTGCACCCATTACTACAGGGTTGCACTAAAGTAAATGGGTTACAAAAGGGACAATCTATTATCTATGATCTATATTTTCACTAGGTTAACATTTTTACAAAATGTAAATTGATTTATAGAGTTCATGCACACCACTGAGTGCTGATGAAAAGCAGAGGTGCTACATTGCCAGGCTTAATGCTGATGAACAGAGGAGACAGCAGTACAGTAGACAACTAGAGAGATGGGGAGGAAAGAAATCGGGAAGAAAAAAGGTCTAAAAGACTGCAGTGTGAGAAAAGTGAAAAGAGGCTCAAAAGAGGAAAAACGATGATGGATTAAACACTCTTCCAGTCAGGCTTGATCCTCCAGTGAGTTCTCAATGTCATTTTCAGCTTTATTTATATAGCACATTTAAAACTACCAAGGTTGACTAAATTACTTCACAAGATAAAAGTACAACAATAAAACCATAATTAAAATACATAGTATATCATATGATATAAAACGATAATAAAAGCTGGTGGGGAAAAAATGTCCTTAACTCAAAAGAAAAGCCAAAGGAAAGAGATGTTTTAAAGTGTTAGAGAGTGGGGGCAGTTCTAATATGAATGGCAAGCTAAGGCTTGGTCGCCTCTGGTTAAGAGCCTGGTTTTAAGCAGATTGGCCGATCTCAGCATTCTAGCTGGAGTGTGAACGTGAAGAAACTCAGCCAGGTAATATGGTGTAATATGGTAATATGATCCATGAAGAGATTTAGAAGTTAACAGTAAGATTTTAAAATCAAACCTGTAATGAAACCTGTAGGGTTAGGGTTAGGCCATGAGTATTTGGGCAGGAAGTCCCAAGGTCAAAATGGAAGACACATCCTAGGGTAGTTGAGAATGATCAAGCCAAGATCCTGTGGGACTTCAAGATCCAGACTGACAAACTGGTGATGGCTAACCAACCAGAAATGGTGTTGATCAACAAACAGCAGAACATGGCAGTAGTGATAGAAGTAATATATATATATATATATAGATAGATAGATAGATAGATAGATCTACATATATACATATACGTAAATACATACAGTATCTCACAAAAGTACACCCCTTACATTTCAGCAATTTTTTTTTTATAATTTCTCAAGGGACAATACCGCTTAAATGAAACTTGGATATATATTTTAGTGTAGTCAATGTGCAGCTTATATAGAAGTACAAATTTACTGTCCTCTAAATATAACTCAACATATAGCCATTATTGTCCAAATAACTGGCAACAAAAATAAGTACACCCTAAGTGAACACGTCAAAACTGTGTCCAAAGTGTCAATATTTTGTAGGGGCACCATTGTTATCTAGCACTGCCTTAATCCTCCTGGGCATGGAGTTCACCAGAGCTGCACAGGCTGTTGCTGGAGTCCTCTTCCACTCCTCCATACTGACATAACGGTTGTTAGACACATGGTGTTTCTCCATCTTCTGCTTGAGGATGATCATTAGAGTTCAGGTCTGGAGACAAACTTGGCCACTCCTTCACCTTCAGCTTCATCAGCAAGGCAGAGTCATCTTGGCGGTGTGTTTGGGGTGGTTATGTATGGAAAACAGTTTCTGAAGGGAGGGCATCATCACAGTCTCAGTACGTGTTGGAATCCATGTTTCCCTCAATGAACCGCAGCTCCCCAGTACCAGCAGCACTCATGCAGCCCCAGACCATGATGCTACCACCACCATGCTTGACTGTAGGCAAGGCACAGTTTTCTTGGTACTCCTCACCAGGGCATCACCACACATGCTGAACACCATCTGAGCCAAACAAGTTTACCTTAGTCTCACTGACCACTGGACATGGTTCCAGTAATTCATGCTCTTGGCCAGGTCGTCTTCAGCAAACTGTTTGCAGGCTTTTTTGTGAGCCAGCTTCTGAAGAGTCTTCCTTCTGGAACAACGGTCATGCAAACTGACTTGTTGCAGTGTGTGGTGTATGGTCTGAGCACTGTCAAGCTGACCTTTCACTTCTGCGACCTCTAAAGCAATGCTGGCAGCACTTATGCGTCTGTTTTTTGAAGCCAGCTTCTGCACCTGACACACAGCACAAGGACTCAACTTCTTTCCCCGTCTTGGAAAACCTCTGTATGACCCTGGCCACTGTACTGTAACTCAGTTCCAGGCTGTTACTGAACTTCTTATAGCCTAGGCCATCTTTGTGGAGAGCAACATTTCTAATGATCAAATCCTCAGAAAGATCTTTGCCGTGAGGTGCCATGTTGAACATCCAGTGGTCAGTATGAGAGAATTGTTCTCTAAGAACCAAATTTTAACTGCTCTGAAACAAGATACACAAATTTGTATAGTCCTGTCAAGCAGACAAAAACGTGAACTTGATGAATAGGACATGTGGCTTTGCATGGTTAAACGACGTATTCATGGGTTCCAAAGATGCTATGCTCACCACCATATTTGTGTCCGATGTGACAACGTGCACAGCACATCTCTATGAGATTTAATAGATAATGTTAATATATTTAACTAATACATTTACTTTTACTACCATTTCCCACACTGATCCCTGGATGTGATTGTATTTTCAGGACAGCAAGTGTAACAGTTAGACCGTAATGTCCTGATTACTTGTACATTTAAAACTGACATCAGCTCATAGCACTTTTTAGTCAATGATAGCGAAAGTAGCTGCTCGATGAAGGCTTTAAGAGCTTGAAGAATCCTCTCCTGGCTGGTTGCTCCTTCCCTTCTCTGCCCGTGTTTTGATTTCAGCAAGTCAGTTTTGGTCAATGCAAACAACGTGATTACTGATCATGATCCCAACATCCAGCAAGCCAAGAAAACATGCAATCTACCTGAGGGAAGAGGTCTTTCACTTCTAGTGTATTCTTAATCCTGGATTTCATTATTGAAGCACAAGTCCAGGCACCAAAAGCAGCCCACACCAAGTTCTCTTTAATTAAAAATATGCATTTTCATTTATTCATGGCTACATGGCTGCAATAACATTTAGGTTTAAAATTTTGCCATTGTAAAACAATGCTTTACTGACTGATGATTCAGACTTTCAGTTGTTATGCTCTCAAAATGTCCTAAATTATTACACCACTTGTGCAGCCAGTACATTCACAAAGGTAATTTACTCAGGACATTTGTTTTTTCTTTTTATGACAAATTCAATAATATGACAAACCAGTCTATAAGTGTTTAATATGATAAAACCTTTGAGAACCGTGTGATTATTTTTATACACCTGTAAATATATATATATGTACACTTAACTGCAGACACAAATGACATATGTGGTACAATACAAATATTTTAGCGTCCTTTATTCTCCTATAAAGAATCACAGTGGTCTCTTATCATCCTTTTCTGACCGTACGTTAGCTGCCAGTGGTGCCTTCTGATTGAAGCCAATTTATTCCGCTGATCTAACCTCTTTGGGATCGAATACAATTGTAGTTTGTGGTTTTTCTGATGACTCTTGTTACAGCACAACATATCCCGGGCATATTAAAACCTTTTGAACCTTCTGGGAGTGTTTCGTTGATCTTAGTCTGGTAGTTGTGGTTGCTGTGACTGACAGCTCACGCAGTTGTGATTTGGACACAAAAATGATGGCGATAAAACACAGTGACATCACATGAAACCTATGAATAGCTGTTATCACTTAGGGTGTACTCAGTTTTGTTGCCAGCTTTTTTGACAATAATGGCTGTATGTGGAGTTATTTTTAGAGGACAGTAAATCTTTACTGCTATACTAGTTGCACATTGACTTCTCTAAAATATATGCAAGTATCATTTCTACAGTATTGTCCCTTGAAAATATATACTAAATTGATTAAATTGAAGTGTGAGGGGTGTACTCGCTTTTTTTGAGATACCGCATATATATATATATATATATATATATATTACTAATTATTAATAAGCATTAATTAGGAGTTTATTGAGGACAAAGTAATAGTTAATATTTAATTAATAGTGAGAACTGGACCTTACAATGACCCTTTATGACCCTTTATTTCTTACTATGTGTGTTGTTGTCTCTGTGTATTGGAAAGTTCTGTCACCAGAACAAATTCCTTATTATTTGTAAACATACTTGGTAATAATGCTCTTTCTGATTCTGAATCTCTTAAATATGATCTAAATTGAACTTATTCCAAAAAATGATTTTGCACAAATAATGTAACATAATGCTATAAAATAGAATGTAAAACAATATTTACCCAAATTAAAAATAAATAGTGTGAAACAAAGTGTAAAGGTGTGTTCACTGTGTTGTGACAGTGCTGTCAGTGAATGTAGGCCCTGAGATCAGAGATCACTCTCCCCTGATCAGAGCTGGAGAGCGGGGGAGGGGGAGGGGTGAGCGAGCGCGAGCGCGGGAGAGAGTGGGGGAGGGGAGGCTGAAGATGGTGATGAGGAGAGCGAGCGCGAGCGCGAGTGCGGGAGCGGGAGGGGGGAGGGGTGAGCGAGCGCGGGAGCGGGAGGGGGGAGGGGTGAGCGAGCGCGGGAGCGGGAGGGGGGAGGGGTGAGCGAGCGCGGGAGCGGGAGAGAGTGGGGGAGGGGAGGCTGAAGATGCAGTATTTTGAGTTCCTCCAACATACAGAATTAAAGTTGTATAATCTTGCCGCGGAGTTGAAAGTGTGATCCATTAGGAACATGACAGAGCTCCGAACATCACGACGCTTACAGAGACTGAGGGAGCATCACGATCAATGTGCTCGGAGATATGAAGAAACACTATTACTAACCCAGGTAAGACATTTAACTTTACCTAAACTAGGATGAGTTGTTTTTATAGTCTGGCCTAGCCGTCAGGATTGTTCAGTGACTGTTTAGCATTAGTTTAATTAACATTAAGGGTTCATACATGTGCTTGAAGTAACTTACTTCGATTTGGCAACCATTTTGATTATCAATCAATTATTCTAGTCATTGTTTAAGCATAAGTACCTTCTGAAGTTCGATGCTTTATTGTGTTTTGATATTTTACACAGATTTGTTTTGGTTAGACAAGGCATTGGAACACGTTACCTAGCTACAGACAGTAAATCAGATATGAAAAATGTAAGCTATGAGCTGTTTCTGTTCTCATACATAAGTACAGTACTGGTCAAAAGTTTTGGTACTGGTCAACATTACTATTTTTAAAGTTTTTTAAAGAAATCTCTTATTATGCTAATCAAGCCTGCATTCATTTGATCAAAAATACAAAACAAGACACAGTAATATTGTGATGTATTATTTCAATTAAAAATAATGGTTTTGTGTTTTAGTATACTATATAATATATTTAATATAATATTTCTGTGATGTAAAGCTGAATTTTCTGAAGACTGCATTACTCCAGTCATCAGTGTCATATGATCCTTCAGAAATCAGTATAATATGCTGATTTATTATCAATGTTGGAAACAGATATGCTTCTTAATATTTTTCTCTCTTTACCTGTGATACTGTTCTCAGGACAAGTAAAAAAAAAGGGGGGGGGGGGGGATCCGATCAGCATTTATTTGAAATACAAATAATTATTAACAGTACTGTTCAAAGGTTTGGGGTCAGTGGTTCTTTAATTAATACTTTAATTCAGCAAGGATGTGTTAAATCAGGGGTGTCAGACTCAGTTCCTGGAGGGCCACGGCCTGCTGAGTTTAGCTCCAACCCTAATGAATTACTTGATATGTGTGTCGGAGCTGCGGCCCTCCAGGAACTGAGTTTGACACCCCTGTGTTAAATTGATAAACAGTAACAGGTAGAGGGTTGTCACGGTACCAAGATTTCAGTATTCGGTACCAATACCAGTGAAAATCCACGGTTCTCGGTACCAATTACGGTACCAAAGCAAAACACAAAAATATGCTAATTAAAAAACAAATTTTTATTAATAAAGTTAAACAAAAATAAACTGCACAAAAACCAATGCCATTTTTAATGCTTATTTAAAATTATTTCAAGTTTTTCCACAACTAATAAAAGTATGAAAAAAATTAACCAATTCCACTCAAAAGTTTTTGTCTTATTTCTGCTGCCGCTGAAAAACATCTGTAAACTGTCTGTTTTAGGGTTTGCTGGTGCTTCATGATCTTCCTGCAGCTGTAAAAGGAAAATATAATATTAGTAAAGCAGTGGACTGAGTCTGACCAAATGCAACATTAGATCATTGACTATAATATAACATTTTAGTAAATACCAAACCTCAGCTTTTATAATAAATTTAGATAGGATGACATATATTTTAAGACAAGTTTCTATCAAATAGAAGGAAACTGTAGTATTAAAAACACTTTACAATAAGATTCCATTTTTTAAATAGCATGATCTATCACTTAAACAATAGTTATATATTGCAATTCTTCTTCTTAGGGTTAATTTCAAAATGTACAAATACATCAAATCAATCAATCAATCAATCAAAGTTCAATCTGTTAAAATTATTTAATGCACAATGAACAATGATCATGTGTTTGTATTAAATAACATTCACAAACATTAATTAATGTTGTAAAAATATATTGTTCACTCACTGTAAGTTGATGTTAGATAATAACATGAAGTCATTGTAAAGTCTATACAGGAGATAACATTTGACTGTACTTTCATTTAATACAAACTGTGTACAAATTTAATTTTAAAGGGCTTTTAAAACTGCTAGTTATCCAGCCAAGAATAACAACAACTAGCAACTAACTAGCAAAAAAAAACAAAAAACAGGCCAGAACTGTTTTCTGACGGACTGATATGCCATAAACACTCCGCTATAACGGCAGTTTATTTTAATCCGACATTTAAATTCAAATATGGAATAATATTCATAACAGAATATCTAAATATTAAATAGAAACTTACCTGCTTGAACTCTTTCATTTGATCCGGGTGTCAGTCTTTAAAGTGTTGTTAGTTTGATGCATTTCCTCCTTTTGATGTCGCACGTATCAGTGCTTTTATGAAGAGAGCGCATCTGCGCAGCAAGAATCGGGTTCCTAGAGGAAGAACGAGGGTGCGAGAGCGACATATCCCAGGCCAGACAGAGAGTGCAGAAGGAGATGACCAGGTGATCATTTCAACTATGAGTTTCAAAGGTAATATAGTTGTCAGTGCAGTATATTACAGACTGGTTGTTTACGCAGGCATCAGAGAAAGATAGAGGAAGAAAGAGGGTGCGAGAGCGACATAGCCCTGGCCAGACAGAGAGTGCAGAAGGAGATGACCAGGTGATCATTTCAACTATGAGTTTCAAAGGTAATATGGTTGTCAGTGCAGTATATTACAGACTGGTTGTTCACGCAGGCATCAGAGAAAGATAGAGGAAGAACGAGGGTGCGAGAGCGACATATCCCAGGCCAGACAGAGAGTGCAGAAGGAGATGACCAGGTGATCATTTCAACTATGAATTTCAAAGGTAATATGGTTGTCAGTGCAGTATATTACAGACTGGTTGTTCACGCAGGCATCAGAGAAAGATAGAGGAAGAAAGAGGGTGCGAGAGCGACATAGCCCAGGCCAGACAGAGAGAACAGGAGATGACCAGGTGATCATTTCAACTATGAGTTTCAAAGGTAATATGGTTGTCAGTGCAGTATATTACAGACTGGTTGTTCACGCAGGCATCAGAGAAAGATAGAGGAAGAACGAGGGTGCGAGAGCGACATATCCCAGGCCAGACAGAGAGAGCAGACGGAGATGACCAGGTGAACACAAATTTACATTTAGTCATTTAGCAGATGCTTTTATCCCAAAGCAACTTATAAATGAGGACAACAGAAGCAGTTAAACTAACAAAAGAAGAGCAGTATGCAAGTGCTGTAAACAATTTCCAGTTAGCCTAACATTATACACATAGAAATTTTTAATTTTTTTATGCATAAATAGACAAGAAAGTGCGAAGAAATAGAGTAAGAAAGTGCTAGAACACACACATGAGACATACAGTAAACACCTGTGATGACCGGCCTCTGTCAGAAGCTATTTTATTTATTTTTTTACAATAGTGCAACTAAAATGGAAATGAATAAAGGAAGACCTCATACAGTGAAATAATTAACAAAACTCCTTAATTTAATTGTTTGTTTTATCTCTCTGAAAATATCTGTCTTGGTGACGTAAATGCTGTTTTTAACCTTGGCAGTTAGCTGCTTACCTTTGTACCATTCAAAGTTTTTTCACTACACTGCAAAACCCAACAAGTTAGGGTAACTCAAACTGTTTGAGTAAACAAATTTCCCTTTGTTTAAACCATGTAAATTTAAAAAACTTGCAGTTAAGTAATTAAGTGATTAATTAAGTGCTGTTTGAGCATTAGTGATGAACACCTGCTGTTAACAAACAGAATCACTGAAGAAAAGAGAAACACAATCGCCTTAGATGAAATCAACTGAAATAAAATGCATTAAATCTCTCAAAATCTGATCAAACAACCCCACAGACCACATCACCACCTCAACAATGGTGACCATTCAAAAAAACAAAAAAACTAATGCAGCAATGCATGCTGGGAGCCACTGATGAGTTTTGTCCTATGCTAGTACCCAGCATGCATTGCAACATGATTATTATTTTATTTTTATTTTTAAATGGCCACCATTGTTGAGGTTCATAAGCTGAGTCTTAATGTCTGTGTGAGTCCAGCTGATAGATTAAAACTTTTTTGTGGACAAACTGTTTGAAAAGTCTTTAATAACTGACTGTCACAGAGTCGCTAGCTCTTAGAATCACTTTCACTATAATCAATACAACATCTATTTAACCAGAGATTAGACACACAACGAGTCTATGTTCACTCTCAATGAGATCAGTTCACTAACAGATGATTATCATTATAAATATATAACAACCAACTACCAATCATTTTCTCTGGGCTGTTGAGTTGCAAGAAATATGCTCAAGAAACACATGGTTACAACAGCCAGAGAAAAAGAAGAAAAAAATAAACTCGAGGATCAAGAGCCCAACTAAAGCAGACACTGTTCTCTAACATGGTTACTTCAAATGAAAATAAATCAACATCTAAACCTTAGTTAATTCTCAATAAGATCTTCTGTAGATGTCTGACAGAAATAAAGTCAGTCTGGTTATTAATAAGCGGAGCTGGTGATGCTGTTTGTGGGGTTGTTTAGATCTTGAGATTGAATGTATTTTATTTCAGTTAGTTTTTGTTCTTGTGTTTCTCTTTCTGTCAGTGATTCTGGTTGTTAACAGCAGGTGTTCATCACTAATGCTCAATTAGCACTTAATTAATCACTTAATTACTTAGTGAACTCAACTGAAATAAGTTCAGAGCACTCATAAATGTTAGTTTTAAAAAACTTAAATGGTTTAAGACAATACGTTTCCTCAAACGGGTTGAGTTACCTTAACTTGTTGGGTTTTACAGTGTAGACTTGAACTACTTATTTTTTTAAATAGAAACTATAAAAATGGGGGTGTTATATAATTTTTGACTGGTATTGTATGTGTTTAAGGCCCCCCTTGAAAACTAGATGGTTCACCTCAAGGGGTTATCCTTTAAAAAAATTGTCACACCATAAATAAATAATTGTCAAATAAGGACAATTATACATTGCATTAAAATCTAATAAAGTGCGAGTGATGTCTATGTAGATGTAATATACACTCACGGCCACTTCATTAGGTACACCTGTGCAATCCAATACAACAGCTCTTCCATAAATTCTACTTTAGTGAAGCAAATACATTTTTTGTTTTTGTTGACATTGTCAGAAAGTGATAAATATATTTTATTTTTGTTATTGAGGTTGTAGTGGGTGGGGATGCAAAAGAGCTTTAGTTCTTAAAATTCTTCAGTATTGCTAAAAGATAAGACTGTAACTGGCATGAGGTTTCCAGCTGATTTGATTGGATGTTCCGAACTGAAACAATTGGACTTTGTTTGTTTTAACAGAGTCTTGGTGCTACTGATGAATCAGAGTCAGATTCTGACGATGGAAGTGAATATGTGCCTACACCAGCCTCCTCCGACAGTGAAGACTGCAGCTTGGGTGAAGGTCCAGATTTTCCAAAAGATACTGAAATACAAGTGAACAAGATCAACACTACCTTAACTCAGAAAGTTGATGAGCTCGAAAGTGACTCTAGCGACCTGGAACTTGCTACAGACGAGGTAGATGACGGGAAGGAAGAGGGTATGTCGAAAATAACAGTGAAGTGGTGCCAGAAGGGAGAGAAAAGGAAATGGGACAAAAAACATTACTGTATTTACTGCAAAAAGCCACAGAGTAAAATTGCACGTCATTTAGAAAGAAAGCACAATCAAGAAGAAGATGTTGCTAGGGCAATAGGCTTTCCCAAAAATTCAAAGAAACGACGTCTGTTGTTGGATCAGCTTCGCTATAAAGGTGACTATAATCACAATGTAACTGTCTTGCAGACAGGACAAGGGGAGTTAGTAACTTTTAGACAACCTACAGAAGAAACAGATCCACATAAGTACTTGCCCTGCAATTATTGTTATGGATTTTTCCTAAAACATGACCTGTGGAAGCACGAGGTTTCCTGCAGAAAACAAAAGGGTCTCCATCGGGAAGAATCCAGGAAAAAAAAGCGAGTTCAAGCTGCAGCTTCCTGTCTCATTCCAATACAAGGTAATACAACAGAGAGATGTCGTAAAATCATTGGTAAGATGCTGCATGATGAGGTGTCTCTTCACGTAAAATCAGATGCACTTATTTGTGAGTATGGTGACAGATTGTTGGAGAAGCATGGGAGCGATCCATCCAAAGATGGTTATGTGAGTCAGAAAATGAGAGAGTTGGGGAGATTTGTGATTGCTGCAAAGGCACTAAACAGAAAGGTGAAAAAACTTGAGGATATCGTAGTTCCACCAATGTTCAAGTTGGCTGTTGATGCAGCTAAAAAGGCATCTGGCTTCACCAAATCAAAATACCGCTATGATCGACCATCTCTTGCTGTAAAAATAGGACACTCTCTAAAGACAGTTGGTGATATCTTGATAGGTCATTATGTAAAAGCAGAAGACGAGGTAGCTGCAAACAGGGTCAGGAGCTTCCTTGGGTTACTGAGCTCAGAATGGAACCACTATGTCTCACATTGTGCAAGGACAAACCTGGAAGAAAACAAGTGGTACAAAAAGGAAATGATCCCTCTCACTGAAGACGTGATTCAGCTTCAGAAATATTTGAAGTCCACTGAAGAAAATGCCACGGAGAAACTGAGAGAAGGTCATGATCCCAAAGCATACGTCATGCTAAGTGAATCCATCCTCTCACAAATTATACTGTTTAACCGGAGGCGCCAAGGCGTGGCAGCAAAAATGCTACTTGAAACATATGAGAACAAAAACACAGAGGCACTAAATGAGGATGTTATGCAGTGCCTCACTAAATTTGAACGTGACCTGAGTAATGAATTCACAAGAATTGTGATAAGAGGGAAAAGAGGGCGAAAAGTTCCAGTGCTGCTTACCAGAGAGATGACGAGAGGACTGGATTTTCTCATGGAACACAGGACGCAGGAAAATTCCATTCTTTACAACAACAAATATGTCTTTGCAAGACCAAAGTCAGACTCCCATTTAAGAGGTTCCGACTGTCTCAGAAAATTTGCAAATCTGTGTGATGCTAAACATCCTGAGACCCTGACCTCAACTCATCTAAGGAAGCACATAGCGACTCTCTGTCAAATAATGATCCTGAAGGATCACGAATTGGATCAGGTGGCAAAATTCATGGGACATGATATCCGTGTTCATAGGGAATATTATCGTTTAACAGAGAACACGATCCAACTGGCAAAAATGAGCAAGCTGCTTATGGCGATAGAATGTGGAACTGCGGTTTATAAAGGAAAATCTCTAGATGAGATTGACCTTGAATTAGAGGGTGAGTATCTAACACTCACACACACTTTATTACGTATTGGAAATTTGTAGCAATATACACTAAAATGGAATTTGGAAAGAACATGTGGCTTATGCTTTATAAAACGTTTCTCTTCTATGTTGTCATTACAGTCGCTTTGTCTAATAAACCCAAGCAAGGGGGCACTTCAGAGGATGTCATGATGGAGATGTCTACTGGACAAGAACAAGATGGTACGCAAGTCATTATAGTAGAGGTTAGGGTTCAAGTTCAAATGTTTTGCCATGAAATAGGTCTGAAACCTATTTACCTATTTCATTTATAATATTGTAGGTTGGCGATTCTTTGTCATGTTGGTTTACAAATAAAACAAACAGTGCTTTATTTTCAGGTACAATAGCAGTATTTAGCAGGAGAACGCAATAAAATTGAATAAACAAAAATAGAAATAAAACAATAAATAGACTGATTCCTAAAGCAACTGTATTAAAGTTTTTTTAGTCAAGAATAGTCAATTCTGTCATAATGTTTTATTTTGAGATCATAATTTATTCAAAAGTTGTTTTAAACCTGAATGTGTTTCTTTCTTCTGCTGAACATACATGCTATTTTGAAGAAGGTGGAAAACCTAACAGTTGCTGGTCCCCAGTGAGTTCCATAGTATTTTATTATATCCTACTATCAAGTGGACCAGCAACTGTTTGGTTACCCTCATTCTTCAAAATATCTTCTTTTGTGTTCACCACAATAAATAAATTAATACAGGTTTGGGACAACATGTCAGTGAGTAAATAATGACAGAAATTAAATTTTAGGGTGAACTATCCATTTAATGATAGTCGACCGCATGTTTAGTTCTGTACCTTTAAGACCTGAACACATCTAATATACAGGCGTGCATCCGTTTCTCTCTTTACTATTTACTTTCATTTTAGAGCTAACCAACTGAGTCTATATGTAAACCTTGTGTGTTTTGACATTATTAGCGCAAAAGATAACTTAGTTCAGTAATCAGGCGCTGTTAGACAGGCTTTTTAGTGTGCGAATTAAACATTTAACCAGCAAGGCTTGTGTGCAAATAATGTACTTTTGCGATCGCGAATAAGTGCAGTGTCCTGTCAGAGTAACTCTACTGTCTCTATGTGGTGTTGTACAGTATATAGAGATGAGGCCAGAACTGTATTTGACATAATGTGCGCTGTAGCACGATACTACGATATTTCTTAAAAAGCAGATCGTGGAGACATTTTTATCATCCACGATCAAAAATCGTCATATCGCACACCCCTAGGTTGGCATTATTACTGATGCACAGTGGGGTGTAGGCCTGCACGATATATGGTCTCAACATTGATATCGCGATGTGCTCGTCCACAATAGTCACATCGCAGGATGTGCGATGATTAGACAGGCTCGTGTCGTCATGCCACAACCGTTGCAAATCATGTGAACTTTGTGTCAGTACGTCATAAATAGAACGCGGCATCAGTTTACTGTCGGGCCACACTGCATCCGCTGTAGACGGCATCACTGATTCTAATGGGTTCTATTGTATTTTTATTATTATATTTTGTCGCGCTGCACTGCACTGCTTGTGTCCAGTGTAGCCATTTAATGTATACTTGAGTATATTGATAAGAAACATCAGATTTAGTAGGTAGTCAGAGAAAGGGAATTTTCTAGAGGGGTGGGTTAAATGCAGAGAATGAATTGTAAGTGTAAGTGTACATGTTACATGTACATGCTAGGGTTTGTCAGGTTGGCTATAGTGTTGCAAGGTTGTTCGGGAAGTAATTTGTGTTTGCTGTGAAAACTGATTGCCTTTTCCTCTGACATTAAAGATCTTTCCAATAAAGATGTGACTCCTAATGTCTGATTTCCTTCTGATACAGAATTATCCAGAAGCCCGAAGCACAGACCTGATCCAGATGAGCCTAGTGATTCAGATAAAGACTCAGATGGTATGTAGTGCGATCATATACAGCTTAGACTTTCTGGCATGCTGTGTACAGTAAAGTTATGACTCAGTTTGTGTTTATATCATGGAACGTCTCTCCTCTTCACCCACAAGGCCCTGGCACACACACAAAGACTAAAGTCAAGAGATCGTCCAAGACTAAGAGAAATGGTAAGCTTTTTTGATGCAAGGTTGTTCGGGAAGTAAATTGTGTTTGCTGTGAAAACTGATTGCCTTTTCCTCTGACATTAAAGATCTTTCCAATAAAGATGTGACTCCTAATGTCTGATTTCCTTCTGATACAGAATTATCCAGAAGCCCGAAGCACAGACCTGATCCAGATGAGCCTAGTGATTCAGATAAAGACTCAGATGGTATGTAGTGCGATCATATACAGCTTAGACTTTCTGGCATGCTGTGTAGGGCTGTGCGATTAATCGAAATCGAAATCGCGATTTGAGACATTGCGATTTACTAATCGCAAAGCCTGCGATGTGAACGCGATATTACTCTGTTCCAGAGCATATGCATCACTGCCAGCCTTGAGTGACAGTCTCACTAACCAACAGAGTGAGCGCACCTCCGTTCTCCCCGATCAGCACTGCTCTAGATGTTTTTATTTGTAGGCTACATGAACCTTATCTTTATACATTTTATCTCCCCAACAGATTAATTAGAAATAAGTTTATAATGCATGTTCGCTAGTTCAGAAGACCGCACACACAGCCCGTGTCTCTAAATGCTTCTCACACGCAGCCTGTCTCGTAATGCTCTTATATACTCATGGTCTCGCGCCCGGTTCTGCTCCGTAAGTCTCTCACGAGCGCATCTGGCAATATGGACGAGGCCTGACACACGCTCTTAAAATCAATGTAAATTAAGTCTAACTGCTTGCTAATTTTACTTGGATTAAATGAAACATTCAGCACATTTTTCACTTGTTCTTAAAATCCCAAATACTTAAAAATTAATGAATCAGCCTGCGTAACATGTAATACTTTAATAATTGACTGAAGAAATACAGTTCTTTATTTATAAAAAATAAACAAATCTTTCCTGTGAAATTCAGTAATTCTGTAAAAGTAGTAATACCATTATAATCTTCCCTGCAGGAAAAACAAAACAAACAAAAAAACAGTAGAACCCCTCCCAAATCACAATAGACAATGTAATGGATTTAAGGGTTATAATGGGAATTGTATTGGTATTAATGTAAACTGTAATGGTGTCTACTGGTATTTGATGCATTCTATTGGTGGGATGTAATCTAGCAGATGGCAATCAATAGAACAACAGTAATTCCTATTAGAATAATGCCCAAGACAAAAAGGAATTTTGTAATGTTTTTTTTATGTAAATTATAAGAATTTCTGTGACGGTTTCTATTGGCTTTTTTTTTTTTTTTGCAGGGTAACAATACTCATACTGTACTGCACATTATTGACAATATTGAGCTGAAGCGTGACTTTGCAAATTTAAAATCGCAAATCAAATCACAATCGCAATATCTGTCAAAAAACTTGCAATTAGATATTTTCTCCAAATCGCACAGCCCTAATGCCGTGTACAGTAAAGTTATGACTCAGTTTGTGTATATATCATGGAACGTCTCTCCTCTTCACCCACAAGGCTCTGGCACACACACAAAGACTAAAGTCAAGAGATCGTCCAAGACTAAGAGAAATGGTAAGCTTTTTTGATGCAAGGTTGTTCGGGAAGTAAATTGTGTTTGCTGTGAAAACTGATTGCCTTTTCCTCTGACATTAAAGATCTTTCCAATAAAGATGTGACTCCTAATGTCTGATTTCCTTCTGATACAGAATTATCCAGAAGCCCGAAGCACAGACCTGATCCAGATGAGCCTAGTGATTCAGATAAAGACTCAGATGGTATGTAGTGCGATCATATACAGCTTAGACTTTCTGGCATGCTGTGTACAGTAAAGTTATGACTCAGTTTGTGTTTATATCATGGAACGTCTCTCCTCTTCACCCACAAGGCCCTGGCACACACACAAAGACTAAAGTCAAGAGATCGTCCAAGACTAAGAGAAGTGGTAAGCTTTTTTGTTGCTAATATAGAACCACCTTGTACACCCTAGCACAGTGATCCTCAATTGGCGGACCGCGGTCTGGTTCCGGACCCTGGCTTGGGTCCATAATGACAATGGTAGCACTATTTTGTTTCTACAGTATGAAGTGAGCATGTTTTTGTCTAGAGCCAAACATGCTTTATTCAAGCCCTTTCCGCTTCAAATTGTTTTTGCAGACCCTCAGATTCCAGATTTTCAAATAGTTGTATCTCAGCCAAATATTGTCAGAATCAGAATCAGAATGAGCTTTATTGGCCAAGTATGTTTACACATACAAGGAATTTGTTCCACAGTGCAACAGAAAGACAGCAACAGGACAGGTCAGGACACAAATATTAAAATAATAATATACAAATATACAAATAGGCAATGTACAAAACAGCAAAAACACAATATAATATATATATATATAATATAGACAACTATGTATGTACAGGTCAAGTATGTGCAAATTAGAAATGAGAAAAAAATAAAATAAGTGAGTTTGGTGAATGGATAATGTATTATAGTTGTGTGTTCCACGTTTATTGTTGAGTGTTCATGAGGTGTATTGCCTGGGGGAAGAAACTGTTCCTGTGTCTGGTCGTTCTGGTGCTCAGAGCTCTGTAGCGTCGACCAGATGGTAACAGTTCAAAGAGAGAGTGTGCTGGATGAGAGGGGTCCAGAGTGATTTTACCAGCCCTTTTGCTCGCTCTGGATGAGTACAGTTCTTGGAGAGTGGGGAGGGTTGTACCAATGATTCGCTCAGCAGTCCGGACTACCCTCCGTAGTCTTCTGAGGTCAGATTTGAGCTGAACCAGACAGTTATAGAAGTGCAGAGGATGGATTCAATGATGGCGGAGTAGAACTGTTTCAGTAAGTCCTGTGGCAGGTTGAACTTCCTCAGCTGGCGAAGAAAGTACAACCTCTGCTGGGCCTTTCTGACAATGGAGTCTATGTGATTATCCCACTTCAGGTCCTGAGAGATGGTGCTGCCCAGCAATCTGTATGACTCCACTGCAGTCACAGTGCTGTTCATGATGGTGAGTGGGGGGAGAGCAGGGAGATTTCTCCTCAAGTCCATGATCATCTCCACTGTTTTGAGCGTGTTCAGCTCCAGGTTGTTTAGATCGCACCAGACAGCCAGCTCTTTAACCTCCTGTCTGTAAGCAGACTCGTCTCTGTCCTGGATCAGGCCGATCGGTGTGGTGTCGTCTGCAAACTTCAGGAGCTTGACAGAGGGGTCTTTAGATGTGCAGTCGTTGGTGTACAGGGAGAAGAGCAGTGGGGAGAGAACACAGCCCTGAGGAGCTCCAGTGATGATCGTACGAGTGCTGGATGTGAATTTGCCAAGCTTTACTAGCTACTGTCTGTCTGTCATGAAAAGCTGTTGATCCACTGGCAGACGGAGGTGGGCACAGAGAGTCGAGTTAGTTTATTCTGAAGGGTGTCCGGGATGATGGTGTTAAAAACGGAGCTGAAGTCTACAAACAGGATCCTCACATAAGTCCCTGGTCTGTCCAGATGCTGCAGGATGGAGTGCAGTCCCATGTTGAAACTGCAGGGCATCCAGTAAGGGTCCAGTGATGTCCTTCAGATAAGCTAAAACCAGTCTTTCAAATGATTTCATGGCTACAGACGTTAGGGCCACAGGTCTGTAGTCATTAAGTCCAGTAATTTTGGGTTTCTTTGGGACGGGGATGATGGTGGAGCGTTTGAAGCATAAGGGGACTTCACACAGCTCCAGTGATCTGTTGAAGATCTGTGTGAAGATGGGGGGGGGCAGCTGGTCAGCGCAGGATTTGAGACAGACTGGTGACACACCGTCTGGGCCTGGTGCTTTCCTTCTTTTGTTCTTCCTGAAGACCTGGCACACATCTTCTTCGCTGATTTTAATTGTAGTTGTGGGGGAGAGGGGGGTTGCTGGAGTTGTGTGAATGGTTGTGTGGAGAGGTGTTCAGGGCGGATGTGGGGTGATTTTTCAAACCTACAGTAAAAGACATTCAAATCGTCTGCCAGGTATTGATTCTCCAGAGTGCTGGGGGATGGTGTCTTGTAACTGGTGATATCTTTCATATCTTTTCACCCTGAAGCAGGATCACTGGAAGATAATTTGTTCCTTAGCTTGTCAGAATAATATCTCTTTGCCACTCTGATCTCCTTTTCCCAGGGTGTATTTGGCCTGTTTGTACAAGACCTTATTCCCCTTTTCTGTGAGCATCTTCTTTGGCCTGACGGAGCTGTCTGAGTTTGGCAGTGAACAATGGTTTGTCATTGTTGTAGATTAGATGAGTCCTGGTAGGAATGCACATATCCTCACAGAAACTGATATAAGATGTTACAGTCTCTGTGAGCTCATCCAGATCGTTTGCAGCAGCTTCGAAAACAGAACAAATATACCCCCTTTGCACCAGCAGGAACCAGGTGCTAGTTCACAGCCAGTGCTATTGCCAGTTCTTAGTTGGTTCTACTGGCGAGCCTTTTAAGAACCGGTTGCTTTTCCACAGTCTAGAGAGCCAATCCAGAGCCACGTGTTACGTCACCGAATACATCTCATTTTTCCCAGCAACGCCAAACACAAACATACCGGCATGAACAATGGCAGATGTTGCGTTGCTATTGATGTTGGCTTTGCGAACCTACATCGGCATCCAAACCCGGCGAATCCAACGTGTTCGAGCTGCTCGCCGTAACTTGTATAGACGGAGATTTCAAGCGAGAATAACGGTAAGTAGATAACACATTTTTATTGTTAACATCGAACAGTAACATCTCAACGTTAGCCTCAGCATGTACCCTCCTAGCATTGAAAAAAAAAGTTGTAAACATTGGTGGAAGAAATATCCAGAAATGTTATTGTTAAAACTCCACTCCAAACCATCCCCCGCCCCCAGCCCCTGACGCAAGCGGTTCTTCCTTCTAGCCCAGCAATGTTTTGGTGCTACTTACGAACCGCTTTTCCTGGTTCGGAGCTGGTGCTTATGGTGTCGAAAAACAAAGAACCGGTTTGAAACTAGGCTCTGGCTCTGAACCAGCACTGGAAATGCTTTGGTGGAAAAGGGGTATCAGTGAGAGAGAAACAGGCTTGTAGATCCCGCTCTGTTCCATTAGTCCATCTTTTAACAGTTCTTAATACAGGCTTTGCATATTTAAGTTTCTGCCTGTAGGTTGGAATAAGATGAACCAAACAGTGATCAGAGAGTCCTAAAGCTGCTCGTGGATCCGAGTGATATGTGTCCTTTATTGTTGTGTAACAGTGATCCAATATATTACTGTCTCTGGTGGGACATGGGATGTGCTGTCTGTATTTTGGCAGTTCGAAAGATTTGCTTTATTAAAGTCCCCGAGAATGATTAAAGCAGAGTCTAAGTGTTGTTGTTCTGTGTCTTTGATCAGATCAGCGAGTTTCTGTAAAGCTGAGCTCACGTGCGCTTGTGGTGGAACTGATGTAGAACTCCCGCAGCGAATAGAACGGCTTGCAGTTAGTGAAGAGCGTTTCTAGATCTGAACTGCACATCTTCTTTAACACAGTTACATCTGTACACCACCTCTCATTGATGTAAAAGCACGTCCCGCCGCCGCGCGATTTCCCTGTTGATTCTGCGTCCCGATCTGCTCTGATCAGCTGATAATTAGGCAGATGTAGCACGCTGGTATGTCGCCGTTCAGCCAGGTTTCCGTGAAACACAGAGCAGCAGAGTTAGAAAAAGGAGTTTGTCCGTTTTGTTGGGTAGAGAGCAGAGATTCGCCAGATGGATGGTAGGCAACGCCGTTTGAAATCCGCTGTCTGAGCTTCACGAGCGCGCCATGAGCCTTCCCCCACCGCCTGCGCTTCCTGTAGCGTTTGACCAGAGCTACGGCTCCACCGACTACAATGTCCAGCAAAACGTCCGAAAAATCAAAACCCGGTAAAAGATTTTGTGGTGTGTTCTGCCGAATGTTCAGCAGATCATCCCTGGTAAAACTGATCGTATTTGAAAAACAAAAAACAGGAAAAACAAACAAAAACGGTACAAACACTGAAGAGCAATGCACAATAGGTTTAAGTCCTATCATAACAAAACATACATCAATGGAAATCTATTTATTCAGCTTTTAGATGTATAAATCTCAATTTCGATAAATTGACCCTTATGACTGGTTTTGTGCTCCAGGGTCACATATATACTATTCTATACCACACATGCATGTATACAAATTTTTACTGTAGGTATTGTTTGTATGGTATAAACCTATATAGAATCCTAAGCATACTGTATTTATTCATATATACTGATTAAATCAACCTGCATATATAAATGAGACATTGTTTACATATATAGCATTAACATACATTACATTATAAAAGAAATGTGT
Source organism: Oxygymnocypris stewartii (assembly GCA_003573665.1). Lineage (NCBI taxonomy): Eukaryota > Metazoa > Chordata > Actinopteri > Cypriniformes > Cyprinidae > Oxygymnocypris > Oxygymnocypris stewartii. The sequence continues at coordinate 1,091,227 of QVTF01003615.1, forward strand.
GTTAATACTAATTTTACTATGGATATTTATGTGGTTTAAACCTATAAAAAATCCCATATAAACATACCAAATGTTTGCATATATGTTGCGTAAATAAACTTGCATATATTAAGTAGACATACAGTAAATTGTTCATAGATATTGACTTAACATAGGGTAACTTAAAAATACATCATATAAATATATTCATTATATTTATTTAGATAGGGTATAAACCTATATACAACTGATATGAAATCCTATATAAGCATACAGTATTTTTTTCATATATATTGATTAAATTAACCTGCATAAATGAGACACACTTTATTTGGCATTAGCATACATTACATTATAATAGTTTCACTATGGGTATTTCATATATGGGATAAACCTATAGAAAACCTCTCTAAAATCATATATTAGCAAAATGAATGTTTACATATGATCTGTAAATAAACTTATAAATTAGGTATATTTTGTTAACATATATGGTATTAACATACTGTACCATATAAAAATGAATCAAATAAATATTTGTAATATATGCACATATACTATGTTTACTATGGGTATTTCATATATGGTATAAACCTATAGCAAATCATATGTAAGCGTACCAAAAGTTTGCTTATATATTCTGTGAATACATTTGTATATAACCGAGACATATATGCCTTAGACTTACAGTTCCATATAAAAAGACATCATATAAATAATTTTAATACATGTATGTAATTCTATGGGAAATTTATACATGATATAAACTTTTATTTTCATATATCCTGCGGATGTATATGATAACAATATATTGCCTTATACTGTACATGTATGACAAAACTACTCAGGACATATATGTACATGTTACATTTCTGTATTGGCTCTTTCCCTCAGAAACTACAAAGTCTGAGCTTTCAGGAGAGCCTAATTTTTTTTTGTATTCAAAAGGATTGAGGGTTCTTGTTAAAGGGTTAACTCCTTTAAATTCCACTATACAAACTGCAACAGCAAATACTACTGCAACTGTTACTGCAAATGTTACTATCACTACTACTGCAACTACTGTCTATTGTTTCAACTGCTAGAAAGACTAAAATAGAAGACTATTGCCACTCATATTAGAACCACTATTTTCACAATTGTTACTAGACCTGTTACAGCTACTTCTGCAAAAGCTAATACAACTACTGCTGCTAAAATTACAACTACTTGGTGTAGTTCATTGCACATATAAAATAATACAATACACACAAAAATAAAGACATGCATACATAGTATGTAAAAGTGAGTAAGTAGATGAGTCAATATCAATAAAATCACTAACTATACTTACACTATGCTTGCAATCATTCTATGATTAATTGACTTTGTGTTTTTCTGTTAACGGTTTATTTAGGTTCTGCCATGCAGAAGAAAGCAGAACGAAGGCCCTGGAGTGATGGGGAAAAAAAAGCTGTTTGGCGGCAGTTGGGAAATTACATAACTTTAGAGAAAGTTCCTGGCAAAGAAAAATGCCTAGAGTGCATAGAGGCAGAATCACCACTTGAGAGGAGACACTGGATGGACATTAAGAGTCATGTACACAATACAATCCAATCAAGAAAAAAGAAGATGCTCAGTTAAGTTGTTTGTTCTTGTTTGCTGCTGTATACTGATGTTAAAGGGTTAGTTCAAATCTGTCATTAATTGCTCACCCTCATGTTGTTCCAAACCAGTAAGGCCTTCGTTCATCTTCGGAACACAAATTAACAGTCAAAAAAAAAGAAGATGCTCAGTTAAGTTGCTTGTTCTTGTTTGCTGCTGTATACTGATGTTAAAGGGTTAGTTCAATACTACGTTTCTGGACCTGGGATCATTTCAGGTGCGTTGCAGTCTGTGCAGGGCAAGAAGCTCTCGGATTCCATCAGAAATATCTTAATTTGTGTTCTGAAGATGAACAAAGGTCTTACGGGAACGACATGAGGCTGAGTAATTAATGACAGAATTTTCATTATTTGGTGAACTAACCCTTTAAGTGTTCTGCAGGTGTTGATAATCCGTTTGTGGATTTGTTTTGAAATATAGCATGCAAATTTGTTTAATAAACAACTAAGTCTGCTGATTTCTAATTTTGGAGTTTGGATTGTGATGGATGTCAGAACTTTCAGCTTAGCTGAGGTAAAAAGTCCTAATGGATGGTTTAGTACATGACACAGTGATTCTAGCTATGAGTTTATCAAATCATAAAAAAATCTTATTAAATATCATGTATATTAAAATAGAAATTTTGAAATAAGATGAGGTAGATATTTACTTACAACACACTGTAGTGTTGACAGCAGCTTAAAATATTACAAGTTGATGAAAAAATATAAAATGCATAAATATGCAAGCAGTAATATGACCAGGTATAAGAGTTTAATAACCGTCACTTAAAAAGAAAAGGAAAATAAAATATAAATTTAAAAATGTTATTTGGTCTAATAGGATCAGCACTTATGATAACTCTTCAAAACTGCTGCCCAAAAGCCTTAAAAACCGTTTATGTTAACTGTTTTTTTCTGCCTAGCAACCATTTGGTCCTCACAGCACCACCAACTTCATGGGTTTGGTCAACATCAAGTGTGTAAACATTTGAAGTGATTTTCTGTTTGTCTACTCCCCCCTTGTGGTAAAACTATTTTTTTAATTCTCCTAGTATTAGCAGAAACAGGGGTCCTCACAACATGCTCTGTAGTCATGGTCCTCACAAGTATAGCAAAACACGTATGTGTGTGTGTGTGTGTGTGTGTGTGTGTGTGTGTAATCCTTTAAAGGAGCAGGTTGTTGCAAGCAGTGCTCTGTATGTAGTTTTTTTACTACAGTAAATGGTAGGGATGCACCAAAATGAAAATTCTGGGCCGAAACAGAATTCTGGATGTGCTTGGTCGAAAACCAAAACCGAAAATGCTTTGTAATAATTATTTATTTTATTAAAAAGTAATTTTGAAAGTCTTTTAATTTAACTCAATTTTAATGACACAGAATGTAAAAAACACAAGCCAATAAAATAACCACACTTTTATTGAAAGAAATTATGACAGAAAATATATTAATATTAAATATCAATGTAGTATTTTTATTCAGTTCTATGCAACAGAATCAGACATAACTGTTGTTGTTGTTTTTGACTAATTATCCAAATAATGTATAGTCCAGCAAACAGGGTTTTTTCTTTCTCAAAATGCAGCGGAGGGGGTACCGTCCTGATCATGTGCACACGATGTACCCTTCAACACTTTGCATGCAATGTATTTTAGCTGTTATAATATCTATACGATTGAAGAAAATGACAATTATTGTCATGAATCAGACCTCTGTGACTCTCTCCGAGGGCCACCAGAGGGCACCCTCACCGGAGTTCTGACTCCCTCACAGACTTCATTCCCCATAACCCCCTCTGCTGCTGATTACCTGCCCAGGTGTGGCTCATCACCTAGCCTATATAACCAGCGTTCACAGTCACTATCATTGCGAAGTCTTGTTTTTCCCCCGGCTGACATTTCTGAGCGTTTACCATTCCCTCTGATTGCTACTTCTGTGTGTTTACCATTCCCTCTGATTGCTACTTCTGTGTGTTTACCATTCCCTCTGATTGCTACTTCTGTGTTTGACCCTGGACTGCCTTACCTTGGAACTCTGAACCTGTGCTTGTGACCTCGACCCCTGCCTGGTATTGTTTACGTCTCTGCTCTGCCTCTGATATTCCTGTTGTTGCCTGCTGACCATTGCCTGTTTGATTCTGCCTCTGTCTAATAAACATTACTGCAAATGGATCCACTCGCCTCTGACCAGTCATTACAATTATAAAGTAATTTTTTTTCTCTCACCTAATGTTTTATTGATATTTGTTTTTTAAATAGCCAAATTAAATGTTTTATTTTTCCACAGAAATTCTGTGTTGTGTATCTGGTTATCAAATTAAGGCATACAACATCTTTACATTTTTGAAAATTAAACTTTTTTGGTAAACAAAGGGAATTTACTATTAAAATTAAAACATGTTGGAAATGTTGTGTGGTCATTCCTTAAAAAAATATATTTTTCATAATTGTAGTAGTAGTAGTATTATGTACATTCTACTGAACAAATATTTCTGCAACACTGCCTTCAAAAGTCAAGTCAAGTCAAGTCACCTTTATTTATATAGCGCCTTTAACAATACAAATTGTAACAAAGCACTGCACAATATCAAAATAGGCAAATTTGTCAATAATGTAAAATGACAGGATTTAACACTCAATTATCTGCTGAATGCATTTCATTATTGAATTTAGAATTTAAAAACTTTTATTTTGACGGTTTGCGTGAATACCTTTACATTTCTGTGATATGAAGATATGAAATGCTTTTACTCAAATGAATTGGTGAAGCACTCATGAAGTGACTCTCAGAGCAGTTCTGGAGATGTTGTTCATGTGTTTATGTCCTCATTGAGACGTCACGTGCGCTTCAGTGTGTGTGTGTATGCTAAAGGAAAACGCGTGTCTCTGTCTTCCATTCATACAGCGATATGACCGCGTAATATGAGTTAATGCTCATCAAATCAGATCGCGCAAATCAGTGGGAAATGAATAGAAATTATGATTCTGTGTAAAGAAATATCAAGTAAACGTGTTATCAGCGAATGTGAGCAGATCAGTGAAGAAAGATTTTACCAGCATTGCCCAGATCAGCTGTACTGCATGTCACTTGAACCATGAGCTGGAGGCCCATTAAAACACTCAGCACATCAGCGCTACTGCAAACAGGAACAAGTACACTAACGTTACATAGACCTTTCTTGTCGGCGCATTATTTGACCAGACTCTGCTTTTCCGGTGAGCATGAGCGGTAACTGAATGATAGAGCGGAGCGCGGCGCAGTGATGACAACTGAGGGAGAGGGGAAACTTGAACACTGCTGCGCGGTGCGGTGCGGTATATATTTCCAGCTGCTGAAAATTCAGTGCATCTCTAGTAAATGGACAAAACGATTCTTCGAGGCACATAATTTGCCTCAATGATTTTTTGTATTCGAGTTTCAGCCCTAATAAAAACATAACACACGCAAAGAGTATGGTGAGACCGAGATGAATATCAAACGTCAAACTAAATTTACCGCTGTAGGAAAAAATGCGCGGGCTTTTAATCCCTCCGTCAGCTAACGTTAACCTTAGACGATTTGGTGACTATCAATAACGTGCTCTAACGAAAAACATTTTTGATATATGGAAAGAGTTAACCAAATGGTACGTAAAAAAACCCCGTCTTAGTTAAAATTTCTATCAAGGTAATTTCGACTGTATTCCTTTTATTACACATACTAAATCCTGCTAACAGCTCTGTAAATGGCGGTAACGGCTATAGTTTTTGAGAAAATTCAATCAGACTGTTAAACTACTCATAACCTAATTAAAACAATAGTAACTGCTGCAAAACTAAGCTAATCAAGATTGTGATTTAAGTATTTTTCATACAATCAACAAATTTAATTAAGCTCACCTGAAAGCCGCCGTTGCTCTGACTGAGTCGTCCGTTAGTCCCTCTGTATTTGATTGTTACGCACGCACGTACTCTCCAAAACCACGCCCATCCCATCACGTTATAAATGTATACATTTGAACAGGGTAAGGATGATCAAATAATGATTTAAAAAATTCCTTCTGAGAACTAGGAAAAAACGTTTTGTGAAAAGTTTATTTATTAAGTTTATTATTTACTGTATTTAAGATATTTTATTCATATGCTTTGTTTTCTATAGTGGATACCAAGACTCAGTTACAGTTTTTCTCGATTGCTAACACACAATTCATGAAACAATTCACCATTTTCTCACAACTATTAACACAATCTCAAAACTTCACACCAGTTTCTGCAAATTTCAAACTTCAGGTCTAAGTCAAACATTTTAGTCAAAAACATATTATCGTTTGTCAGTATCTAATCTTTGGCCTCATGACACACAAACCTGTCAAATACACACACTTTTTTCCTTTCTAGAGAACACTAGTGAGATCAATTGCAAACACTGTTACAAAAACCTCCTTTTGGGAAACCAGATACATCTTGCAAGTTAATGTCTATTACAGTATGCAGCATAAATAGAGCAGTGCATATACAGTCAAATTCACATATAAACTTTAAGACAAAATTACTGTCATTACACAACTGTAAAGTGATCCTACAGTAGATGAAAATCACTAGAAGAGAAAAGTAAAAAAAAAAAAAAACTGAATATACAGTAAAAACACACTGGAATATCCTGTCAGTTTCTGTACAGCAATAAATAAATAAATACAACATCCTCTGCCAAGTTGCATTACAGTATTGGTAATATCCTTATTTGTTATACTATATAACAATTTCATAGTCTTCTGAGAAAATACTTTATCTGCCTCCCCTAGACAGTCAACTCTCAGTTCTGCACAAATACATGTAAAAAGTACTTGTCTATAAATCAATTCAACAGTTACGAGTTTGAGGGTGTGTGGTACAGTATTTACAGTACAAAGAATAGTGAAAGTTCTCTCATCTGAAGTACTGATACTATGTACTGCAAGTGTAATGTGTAAGTAGATGAGCCTGCAGGCAGCTTTCCTTATGCACATTCCATGCACAAGAACATGCTCAACTATGCTTTATATTTAATCAGGAACAAATGACCTTTGACCTCATCCCCTTAATTATTATTTTCTCATCCTATTCCTCTTTGTCTCCCATTATCAGGATTAATTTTCCAAAACACATAACCACATGTGTTCTTGTTCATATCATCCTGAGATTCTGACTGCCATGTCATCAGTTTTGCTGAATGTTCAAAGACGGATAAAAGTTTGTTATTTGTGTACATTTTGTGATTCTTGAGGTAATTATATTGTGTATTTGTTTTCTAAATGATAACATTTTTAGAACGTTTCACTAACAATGCATTTATAACGTTTTTCATGATAACGTTTTTAGAACGTTCCACTAACAACACAATTATAACATTTTTCATGATAACGTTTTTAAAACGTTCCACTAACAACACAATTATAACGTTTTTAATGCTTACATTTTAGAACATTAAATTAACAACATAATGATAACATTTTTAATGATAATGTTTTTAGAACGTTCCACTAACAACAAAATTATAACGTTTTTCATGATAACATTTTTAGAACGTTCCACTAACGATGCAATTATAATGTTTTTAATGCTAACATTTTTAGAACATTCAATTAACAACATAATGATAACGTTTTTAGAACGTTCCACTAGCAACACAATTATAACGTTTTTCATGCTAACGTTTTTAGAATGTTCCACTAACAACACAATTATAACGTTTTTCATGCTAACGTTTTTAGAACGTTCCTCTAACAATGCAATTATAACGTTTGTAATGTTAACGTTTTTAGAACATTCCATTAACAACACAAAGATAATGTTTTTATGCTAATGTTTTTAGAATGTTTATAAATGGCAGATAACGTTAAGAAAACGTTCTACTAACGTTAAAGCAAGAACGTTTTTGATAACTTTGAGAGAACCTTTATAGAACGTTAGCCAAAGTTACGAGAACGTTCCCTATTAGCTGGGATAAATAATTACAAATTTAACTATTTGAAGAAAAAAAAATGATTAAAATATTATAATGACTTTTGGACACCAAATGTACCTGCAATTATAGAATCATAAATGCACATCAGATCTGGTTTGTGTGTTTGATGATGGGAGCTTATAGACATGCAAATCAGATGTGATTAGGCTGAAAAGCAAACAGATGGGAAATTGCCGCAGACTAAGGGAAATTGTAAATATAGCATGGAATAAAATGTATGTACTTTTGTTGTGTAACAGGTGGGTCATCCTTAAGTCGTCAGGTGAAGTGTCCTTAGCCCACTGCACTTAAATGGCTGCTGTGGCAGAGTCCTGCACCCAAGTTAGCCCTGCTCTTATGGTAGAGACAACTGTCTGTATCTCCTTGGACAACTCATGTTTTCATATGCCCCAATAGCAAAAAAATATCATGAGTGTCTTTCACTTTCCAAAAGAAGAAAAAAAGTAAACAAAGAAATAGAGAAACGAATAAAGAAAGAAATTACAAGATGTTCATTAGTCACAAGAGTGAAGTTACATGTTCCTCAGCCTTTTTTATAGAAACAAAATTTGTTTTATGTAATTTAAAGGTAAGAAAACACAAAGTATAGTGTTGTAAATATATAATATACAATAAAATATAAAAGTTTCTAGATTTACGATGCTAATAACTAAGGAAATACATTATCATACGCATATAAAAGATATCAGTGTGTAAACGAGACTTTTATTTTGGTGTGGTGTTGTGACGTCATAAAGCTGCGCCTTGCTCCTGCATCTGTTGTGATTCGGCTGAAGAAAGGTTCGTGGTTTAAAGTTTTTAAATCGAAACTGTTCTGTCAATGAAAACGTTTTTACATTACGAAAACCAACAAATCAATCTTAAATATAAGTTATAATACTTGTATTTAAGATTATTTTTGTGAGTAAAGTGCATCCTCATACTAATAACAATAGGTGTGTCTCATTTGGCTCCTGATATCGTGAATAAATACATTGTTCATGTACTAGAAAGAAGAATCCGAATAATCTAAACAGAATTATTCGTAAAATGATTTGAATCAGCGCGCGCTGACGATAAAAGATACAATAAATACTGTTCCTGTGGCTCAGTGGTAGAGCATTGCGCAAAGGTCGTGGGTTCAATTCCCAGGGAACTCACATACTGATAAATACATGTATAGCCTGAATGCACTGTAAGTCGCTTTGGATAAAAGCATCTGCTAAATGCATAAATGTAAAAGAGAACAACAAACGACAACCCAGGTGGAAAAAGTGCAGTAAAATACACTAATGTAATAAAATTGCTATATTTATGCACACTAATTTTGTACTTAATTTACAAATAATTCAAGTAATCTTAAGAACATCTTAACTGCTATTTTGAGAAGACCATTAAAATGAACTAAAATGGCTTTAAAAAAAGTATTTACTTACCACTAGTAGTACTATTGAAACCATCTTTCATACACTTCTAAATATACTCTTCATAAATAGAAAACTTGCTTATTAATTATTTAAAATATAATAATAATGTATGATACAAAATGTATTGCCTACATATTTTTGCAAATTTAATAATTCATTGTAAATTAATTATTATGTTAACATTCACTTTATATGATACACTTAACTATATGTTTATGGGTATCTTATGGTTATGATTATCTATTACTATGTCATTAATAGCACTTTTTCACTTAAAAAATATAGCACTTCAAATACTTTATGCTAAAAGTATATTTAATGTTAATTTTGTAACTAGTGATGTTCACTTTATTTCAAACAGAAAACAAGATTATTTTGCTTACCCCATTGGAAGATTATTTTGCTTGTTTCAAGCAAAAACTCACTTAATTGTAACATGTTTTTTCTGAAAACGAGACAATAATTTTTTCTTATCTAGAAATTCCTTCTTGATTTAATAATTTCTAGATATTTTGGCTGGAAAAAAAGACAAAAAGTCTAAGCTAGAAAAGCATTTTTTGCAGTGCAATATCCACGTAAAACAAAATGTTTTGCATAAGGTCACGCGGTACGGTGATAACGCTTCACAGCACACATTTTACTACATATTTAAATGGAGCATTGTGTTTTTTTATAAGCTTGACTGGTTGTTTTTTATAATGCTAAATGAACAGGCTCCATTGTGAAGGTAAAATTCTTAACTCTGCGCACGCATGCGGCGCTGGAGCAAGCACTTGATTTTGTCCCCCTTCTAACAGCAGAAGCAACTACTCCTCTAAAGGTGCGTTCACACAGACGCGAATGAAGCGAATCAATCGCGCTATTCGCGCATAGTTGGACACTTGAACTTTTTGAGTTTACTCGCTTCATTTGCGCGTGAAATTCGTGTCATTTGTGCATGAAATTCACTACACAACAGACGCGAATACGCGTCATGGGAGGGGCTTCTGCGAGGCAGCTCCAGTGTAAAATAAACACATTACCTCGTCAGTGAGAAAATACAGCGAATAAGCAAAATTTGCCGGCTTTAGCTAGCTTGTCGTCTCAATATGTATATATATATATATATATATATATATATAAAGCTCAAATTGAGTAAAGAGCGTTTTTAACAACTTACCAGATTGTCCGACCTCCTCATTCACTTTCTTCCTAGCAAGATCCTTTTTATTCCAGTTTTTGTAAAAGTACGAAGTACAGCTCCGTGTACCCACATAAAACCACGATCAGTTTGTCCTCCATTGTTGTTTCGGATTTTCTGCCTCCGCTCGTAATCACGTCACTGCTAGAGCAAGCTCCTGATTGGTTTACGCGGCGCGAATATCCACCAAAGTTCAGATTTTTAAACTCGCGCTAATGGCACGTCAAACGCTCAATTCGTGCTGCCTCATTCGCGCGAATAACGCCGCAGGATTGTCTATCACGTCTTTGCATTGACTTAACATGTAAATCATTCGCGTCTGCTGTGAACGCACCTTTAGTCATGAAGATAATCGGAATTATAAAAGGTTTGCTGGTATATGTGTACGTTCACAATAAAAAATAATCTTTGCTTTTTTGTAAAATAATCCCAAAAAAATTAGGATGCAGCTTTCTGCCGTCTACTTTAATTTTGCGCTACACAAAAAACACTGGGTTAAAAACAACCCAATTTGGGTTGACAGAACACTATTGGGGTTTTTAATACTATTAACTTTACCCAGTAAATTGGGTTGTTTAGTTAACCCATCATAAAGAGTTGATTTAACTCAGCTAATGAGTTGATTAATTTGTATTATAATATTAGCTTTTTTTTTTTACTTAATGCATGAAGTAATGTTTACAGATTAGCTTAAATCCTCTAAACGTTTGTAAAATACTCCAGAACCACTGGTTTACTTGATAACTTCCTTTATTTTCCTTTATTTCTCATTTGCTGGTTTTTATGTGAGCTATATACACATTGTCTATTTAATCTCGATTAACAAACATTAGAAGTAAAGATTAAACAGACGTAATTCACGAGTAAATCGACCACTCTGTAATTCTGTTTTCACCGTAACGGCGCCCGAGCTGGAGTCGTGTTCGACGGGAATTGCTCATGGATAAAACCCCCACCCTGCGTTTTACTCATGGATGAAATGTACAGCGATTGCCTTCACAGTCTGCCCCAAAAACAAACCATAAACAGCTTTGAGGACATATTTTAACAAAGTATTTTTATTCTGCATCTTTATAAATATAATCGTTTTATTTTATGCAAAGCATCAGACTGTTCATCACGCAATAAGACCGACGCGAGCAACGTTCATTTAGTGTTTCACACCGTGCGCCTGTATGTTTCTCTGCATAAAATTGAACGATATACAGCACGGAAACGAGTTTATAAATAAAATAATATGTAAACAAACCTGTATTTACCGAAGAAATGCTTCAATTCGATGGCGCTTAGAACTGCTCTCTCCAAAAGACGATGTAAAATCCCCTCGATAAATAACTCAACCGCTGGGTTACTCTGACCCAAGATCTGGGTAACACAAAAACTACCCAAACACTGAAAAAATAAGAAAACAATTAAAAATAAGGTTGTCAATAACTAACACTAACAAAAATAATAAATATGTACTGTTACAAATGTATTGTTCATTGTTAGTTCAAATTATTTAATATTAACTAATGTGAGGCAAGGGGCAAAATCTTGGCTATGGCAGCAAATTGGCCAGGGCTGGCCCTGAGAGTCGGACTCGTAATGGAAAGGATGCGGATCGAGTCTCGGGTCCGGCAGGAATTGTCGTGGGGGGAGGGAATAACCAGTGCTCTGTCCACCCTCAATACCACGACTGAGGTGCCCTGGAACAAGGCACCGAACCCCCAACTGCTCCTGGGGCACCGCAGCATAAATGTCTGCCCACTGCTCCCGGTGTGTGTGTGTTCACTGCTGTTTGTGTGCACTTTGGATGGGTCAAATGCAGAGCACAAATTCCGAGTATGGGTCACCATACTTGGTCGTATGTCACGTCACTTTCAGTTTGTCACTTTCACTTTCTTTTTAAAGTCAATTTAAGTGTTAGTGTTAATTAGTGTATTTATATTAGGTGTACTTGAGTAGCACAGTTGGGAAAATTTACTTATAACTATTAAATGACTAATATATATACACAAATATCTAAATATTAACGTTTATTTTGTGCATGCATTTTAATAAGGTAATTTAAGTCCATTAACTATCCCTGCATGACTGACTCCCTTACCAGTGCACTGATTACTGAACTAGGCAGCTGATTGAGACACACAGAGATTTAGTTTGCATTTATATTTATATCTGTTAATTATTCTCATCTTAAACAGGACAAAGTGTCCAGACACACAGAAAAACTCCTGGTGGATCAACTGAGATCCATGTGGCACGAGATTATAAAGATGTCATTTATTAAAGAGGAGAGTGAACACATGAAGATTGAAGAAACATTCAGAGTCAAACTTGAAGATACTGAGGAACAAAGAGAGATGGTGTTTATTAAAGAGGAGAGCGAAAACATGAAGATTGAAGAAACAGTCAGAGTCAAACTTGAAGATACTGAGGAACAAACAGAGATGACGTTTATTAAAGAGGAGAGCGAAAACATGAAGATTCAAGAAACATTCAGAGTCAAACATGAAGATACTGAGGAACAATCAGGTTGGTTTTCATTCTCAAAGCTGAACTCACTCATCTGATCCTTAAAATGTGCTGCTCTACAGAAATTAATGTTATTTATGAAGAATGTCACATGAGTGTAGTAATTAACCATTTCACACGCTACTTTAAAACAGTCTAGCTGAGCCCCCAGGGTGAGTTTCTTTTTTTAGGTGACCGTTATTTTAGAATGTATCGCCTTTTTCCTGAGTAAACGAGCGCCACCATTACAAATTCTAATTTCCGATTGGATTCTATTCTGTTCCTGTCTCCAGAGGAACCCATTCAAATAGTGCCCATCTTTTTTCAATTTAGCTAATGTCGGCAGCTTTGTGTCATCTAAACACTCATTAAACTTTGAGGCACTGACAAAAGACTGTCATTACAACACTGTAAATTGATAGTGCTTTGGAGCCAAGTGCTTTAAAAAAAATATTTTAACAGATTATCATCTCGGAATATACTTTAATTAGACTAGAAACACTGGAGACCGGAAATGCAAAGCATCTATCCGGATGAACCAAAGCTCATTGTTTAGTGCAATAATGCAATACCTTGCTACCGACGACCATAACCGCAGAGGAATGTAGCAATCATGATATTTGCGTTTTCTTTTTAGTAGAAAAGTTATGCTCTTCTCGTTTTACACTTTGTGTATGTGTATAGACTATTAAATAAGTTGGTAATGATGATAACATAGTGTACCATGCTGCTTTGTTCAGAGGTTCAGTAGATTTTGCACTTAAGTCTAAACAGACAGCGAATGAGAGAGATCGACTGAGCGCGTGCGATTACCGGCATCTCCTTCAGGCTGAATCATGGTATATTTGTGAAAATAGATTGTCATGTCCAAGTAAAGCAAAATCTCTGTCTTAGCATCAACACTCTGCTGGTCAGCTGAGGCTTTAAAAGTGGCGCTCAAATTTGAAATGATTTCAACAGCGTGTTTCATTACATATCTCTTTGAATGAATCAGCGTTTTTGAACGTGTAGTTGAATGAACGGTTTAATGACTCACTCAAAGACAGTCCCTTGACGCCTCGACACTCACCTTGTGGCGTAAAAATGAAACTACTATTGACAGCCCATCTAGAACACGCAGGTGAAATATCAACAGAAAAAGTCTCATCCATTCATATTCGAGGATCAAATCAAATCAAATCACTTTTATTGTCACATCACCACAGCACAAGTGCCTTGGTGAGTGAAATTCTTACGAGCGTGCTCCAGACAGTGCAAAAAAAACAAAACACAACAATTTACATATGGACAGTACGTATGTACAGACTGTACAGAAGACAATGTGCAAAATACACATACATATACTCAGTACACACAGTGTACTATAAATACATACTTAGTTACCAATACACATTATACACCGTATGTACACGTCTGCATTATGTACACATCTATACATAGTAATATGTGAAGGTGCAACAGATTATACATTTACAGCAGATTGGTTGTGCAACAGATAGTTGTGCAAGGTGCAACAGGTTATTCATATGCAATGTCGTGGATGTGCTTTGTAAGGTGTCCAGTGATAGCAGATGTGTTAGTACAGTGTGTGCGTGTAGTCCGGTAGAACTGTGTTAAAGTCCAGTGCATGGCATGTTGTGTGAGTGGGAGTGTGATGTAGGGTGAGTTATTTCTGACTGTTCATTAACCTGATAGCCTGAGGGAAAAAGCTATCCCTCAGTCGGCTAGTGCGGGATCGGATGCTGCGGAGACGTCTCCCTGAGAGCAGCAGAGAGAGCAGACTGTGGGACGGGTGGCTGGAGTCTTTGATAATCCTCCGGGCTTTCTTTGTACACCGCCTGGTGTAGATGTCCTGGAGGGAGGGAAGCTCACCTCCAACAATGTGGCGGGCAGTTCGCACGACCCTTTGCAGAGCTTTGCGGTTGCCAGCGGTGCTGTTTCCAAACCAGGCGGTCAGGAAGAAGAGGCGCTGATGAGCCTTCTTCAGCACTGCATCTGTGTGAGCAGACCATGTGAGATCCTCGGTGATGTGAACGCCGAGGAACTTAAAGCTGTTTACCCGCTCCACAGGTGGCTTGTCGATGGTGATGCGTGTGTGTACTCTGCTCTGTCTCCTGTAATCCACCACCAGCTCCTTGGTCTTGTCGATGTTGAGTGAGAGGTGGTTCTCTGGATCAGCGCTAACTGATATATATATATATATATTAGTGGTGGGCCGATATCGGCGTTAACGTGCTGCGTTAACGCGAGACTCTTATCGGCGATAAAAAAAAATATCGTCGTTAATCTATTCTCAAAGTTGGGTTGGGAGCTGGGTCTATACTACGCAAGCTATGATGACTTTCACCCTGATATTTAGCGCGGATGTATACCTAGCCGAATTGCACTGTAGGGGGCGAGAACGAGTCTTCGAACTAGAGGCTCGCAGTCCGTGATGGACAGATTGTTAACGGCTGGTCTATGTGGTAATACAATCGGGCAGGACATCCAAACGCTCATCTATCATTCATCAACCTCAAATATGGCTTTTCATCTGAAAGATGTATGTAGTAGCAACTTTACATGGCCGCTCAATATGATGTTAACCTAGAGAAACGTGCGCTATTGAAGTGTTTGAGTGTAAGCGCGTTTGCTGCAGGACAGGCTCCGGTGCGATCACTTGCTCTTAAAATCTCCGTCATTCTTGGTCATACAGATAAAAGTAGCCTAATACATCTTTTGAATCTGTAAAGACTCTACGTTTATTTGTGTGCACTCAGAATAACAACGAAACGTTGCGCTTTTAAGCAAACAGGATGCGCTTTAGGTCTCATGTGAACTTGAGCTAGAAACTCCGTCTTTGAAAAATATATCTATAGAGAGTGAAATGTCTAAAAAATAAAAATAGAAGACGTGTGTGTTAGCATGGATGATTTACATGAAATTTAATCTGTGCAACACTGTGCATAAAATGGCTTTCAGTTCAATATAATAAAAAAAAACGACATTTTGGGTTTTTATTCAACTAATAAGGTGGGCACGCTGTGATCTGTACTATATTTTTACTGTAATTGACAGTTATCGGCAAAAAAACAAAAAAAAACAACAACACGGGAGTGGGAGGGAATGGGAGTCATTCTTCCGGGAGTGGAACGGGATTTTCCTCCAGTTGTTTCGTGGGATTGGGACGGGAAGAGATTAAAGTTTGTGATGCATTTTGGAAACAGGAGATGAGCCCCTGGTCTAATGCGCCACCTGGCTTGAGAAACCCGTTCTCAAAGACTTACTTTTAGTCATTATTTGGGTAGCACACATATTCTGAATGCCTTCGGCAGAATTCAAATGAGCCATTTTAATCTAGATTAATTCCAAAATTAATCTAGATTAAAAAAAATAATCTATGCCCACCTCTAATATATATATATATATATATATATATTAGGGGTGTGAACCTACACTGATCTTACGGTTTATCGATGGCATTATCATGCCATCGATTCAGTTCAATTCGATATCACGATGCATTACAGACGGTGAATTGACGATGCACTGCATCCTCAATTTTCAATTTTACTTCACGTATACAATTTTGTCAATAAAAACAAGCAGTCAATATATATGAACTGAACCTTTAATTTTACCTGCTTAAAGAAAACATGCTTCTTGCATGTATCAAACATCAAACAAAACTAAGTTTGGGCACAGAAGACAACAAGAGCATTTAGAACAAATACACAAATGTAAATACTAAATACATGGCACTGACAGGGTTAACAGCACAGGGTGAAAACGGCTGATATGGTTTCTCAAGTTAGTTGTATAACCCCCTGCATATTTGATTTGCGTGACATGATTTACACTGCGTGTCTTCTCCAGTTCGTGCTTACCAGGTTGTTCATAAGAGCCAGACGTTGGCTTTTGAAGTAGTTGGAGCATTTTGTATTATACACGCACTCGCGTCTAATGACGTCAAAAAAGCTTCAGTACATTATAATCGGTTATGGTCTATTACTGAACCGATATCAAATCGTCCTCATCTACATCGCGATGCACCGTATAAATGATTAATTTCGACACCCATAATATATATACATACATACAGTGGGGCAAATACATTTTTGATACACTGCCGATTTTTCAAGTTTTCCCACTTACAAAGAGTGGAGAGATCTGTAATTTTCATTGTAGGTTCACATCAACTGTGAGAGAAAGAATCTACAAATAAAATACTGAAAATCACATTGTATGATTTTTAAATAATTAACTTCCATTTTATTGCATGATATAAGTATTTGAGCACCTATCAACCAGCAAGAATTCAGGCTCTCAGAGACCTGTTAGTTTGTCTTTAAGAAGGACTCCTATCCTCCACTCATTACCTGTATTAATTGCACCTGTTTTAACACGTTACCCGTATAACAGACACCTGTTCACACACTCAATGAATCAGACTCCAACTTCTCCACTATGGGCAAGACCAAAGAGCTGTCTAAGGACACTAGGGACAAAATTGTAGACCTGCACAAGGCTGGGATGGGCTACAGGACAATAGGCAAACAGCTTGGTAAGAAGGCAACAACTGTTGGCGCAATTATTAGAAAATGGAAGAAATTCAAGATGACTGTCAATCTCCCTCGGACAGAGGCTCCATGCAAGGTCTCGCCTCATGGAGTATCAATGATCCTGAGAAAGGTGAGGGATCAGCCTAGAACTGACCTGGTTAATGACCTGAAGAAAGCTGGGACCACAGTTTCAACGGTTACCATTAGTAAACACATTACACCGTCATGGATTTAAATCCTGCAGCGTGTGCAAGGTCCCCTTGCTCAAGCCAGCACATGTCCAGGCCCGTCTGAAGTTTGCCAAAAACCATCTGGATCATCCAGAGGAGGCATGGGAGAAGGTTGTGTGGTCAGATGAGACCAAAATAAAACTTTTTGGTATAAACTCCACTCACCGTGTTTGGAGGAAGAAAAAGGATGAGTACAATCCCAAGAACACTATCCCAACCGTGAAGCATGGGAGTGGAAACATCATGCTTTGGGGGTGATTTTCTGCAAAGGGGATAGGACGACTGCACCGTATTGAGGGGGATGTGGGGGGCATGTATCACGAGATTTTGGCCAACAATCTCCTTCCCTCAGTAAGAGCATTGAAGATGGGTTGTGGCTGGGTCTTCCAGCATGACAATGACCCCAAACACATAGCAAGGGCAACTAATTAGTGGCTCCGTAAGAAGCATTTCAAGGTCCTGGAGTGGCCTCCAGACCTGAACCCAAAAACCTGAAAGATCTGGAGAAGACCTGTATTGAGGAGTGGGCCAAAATCCCTGCTGCAGTGTGTGCAAACCTGGTGTATATATATATATATATATATATATATATATATACACTGACCAGAATTATAAATGAAACTTTTGTTTTGTCTCAAATATTGTTCACAAATCTGTGTTAGTGAGCACTTCTCCTTTGCCGAGATAATCTATCCACCTCACAGGTGTGGCATATCAAGATGCTGATTAGACAGCATGATTACTGCACAGGTGTGCCTTAGGCTGGGCACTATAAAAGGCCACTCTAAAATGTGCAGTTTTTGGGATGATCACTGGTTTCAATGTATACCACGGTTTGGAAAAGTCATGGTTTCAAAACCACTAAAATTTTTGTTATACCGTTTCTGCGGTATCCACAGTTTTTTCAGTTTCATCAAAGATGGGAAGTACAGGACAGTTGTGTGCAGTGAAGAGCTCACGAGTCACAGGCCCCTCCTCCTCCGGTTGGTGCGAGCAGTCAGTCAGAGTCAGCTGTGTCTATGATGATGGCCGAAGGAGATGAATCCCTGCAACCTTTTCCCCCCGTCGAAAAACCCGAAGTCTGCCATATGGAAATTTTTCCGGTAACGTAACTTTTCTTTCTTTCTTTTTGTTTTTAGAATAGCCACAAATGAGGGTTTTTCACTAAGATCAAACAAAGCATTATATGAACTTCATCAACCAGTATTTCTTTTTGTTACATTTATTCACCCAATGATAAATGTTCAAGTGTCAACTTAATTATATAGTAAAAAGAAAAAAGAAATTAAACAACACCTAGTGTTTGATTTTATACCAAAGAAATCATCTTAAAGTTCTTATCTGAGAAACGATGATCCATCCTGTGGCAAAAATGAGTTATTCTTTCCAAAGAAAAACATTGAGTGCGTTGAAAATACAGTACTCCGCTTTACAGTTGATCACTCCGACTAATAACTTTTGATAAATTAGTCTCCACAAAGAAACCGAATCAAAAGTTTTTCCACTCCAAACAGTACTCAATTTAAACAGTCCCAATCAGCTATGATTGAATGAAATTAGAGGGAAAAAGAAAAAGTCCTTCTGTTGAATTTAAAACCAAAAACAAGCATAAGCATTCCTCTCATATTGTAAACAAAAGAAAAACGACAATATTCAAATATACTCACATGTTGAGCTTAAAACCAAAGGTTTCCCAACTAGGACTTTTCAACCTAACAGTTCAAGGTAGCTCCAAAGAAACATGCCTTCCTTCTACCCAAACTGAACTACTTCTTCATACAACTGCTCACCTTTTATCAGTCCAGGTGTGTCTCTCGTAGTATTAACACCTAGAATTCTTAATTGCATTCCTCTAAGGCTATGGAAAAACTGTGACAGACATTTCACTCTGTTACAACGTACTAATCATGTTCCGTACACGATGTTCCGTACAGATGACGTTTTAGCATCGATCGCTAAATAAATACTTCCAGGTTGTACATAAACTATGTGTCATCTTCATTTCTCCCTCTTTCACCCCCGAACAAGACAGAGATTTACCCACCCGCTGTTTGTTTCATTGTTGAAATAAATTCTATTTGTCTTGCTACCGAGGCAGATAACATGGCTAATTAACTAGATAACATCGACTAGTTTCCTCCCTCACGTTACTTCACAGTGCGGGGAATAGCTGACTGAAGTACTACGTTTTTACAATTTAGTACAATAATTAAATTTAGATGGTAACACTTCTATACATGTAAGCCTCCTGCTGCCAGTGTTTACATCTGTTCAAATCATGACATTTAAAAAAATAAATAATTGCTACTGTTAGTGTTGTACGGAGAGAGACCGTGCGTGTGTGTGTAACACACTCGCGCTCTCTCTCTCTGTGTATGTGCACACATCCACATTCGTCACTGCTCCAATCTTAAAGATTATTGTCTCCAAAAACCTTGTTCAGTTGCAGGTATAATGACTGCTTTTTAAATTATTTTATAGATATATATTTTTTTACATTGTTTTGATTATGTTTTTGATTATTGAGCTGCAGGTTTAGGCTCACTTAAGTGTCTGCACTTAATTTAAGAAGAATTCAATTATTTATTTTAATTATTAAGCTTGACACGTTTACAGTTCCAAAATGTTCTATATGTTCCTTAAAAATAAAATATATTGTGTTCAGTGGGAAGAAAAGTTATTTTCTACCCAGACATTTAAAATTAACATATTTTAGACCTGTAATGTCAATACTGTGAAACCGTGGTATTTTTATCTAAGGTTATCAAAGCGTGAAAATCTCATACCGGCCCATTCTTAATTGGGGGGGGGGGTCCGAAAACCAGTCAGTATTTGGTGTGACCACCATTTGCCTCATGCAGTGCAACACATCTCCTTCGCATAGAGTTGATCAAGGTTGTTGATTGTGGCCTGATGAATGTTGGTCCACTCCTCTTCAATGGCTGTGCGAAGTTGCTGGATATTGGCAGGAACTGGAACACGCTGTCGTATACGCCCATCCAGAGCATCCCAAACATGCTCAATGGGTGACATGTCCGGTGAGTATGCTGGCCATGCAAGAACTGGGATGTTTTCAGCTTCCAGGAATTGTGTACAGATCCTTGCTACATGGGGCCATGCATTATCATGCTGCAACATGAGGTGATAGTCGTGGATGAATGTCACAACAATGGGCCCCAGGATCTCGTCACGGTATCTCTGTGCATTCAAAATGCCATCAATAAAATGCACCTGTGTTTGTTGTCCATAACATACGCCTGCCCATGCCATAACCCCACCGCCACCATGGGCCACTCGATCTACAACATTGACATCAGCAAACCGCTCACCCACACAACGCCATACACGCTGTCTGCCATCTGCCCTGTACAGTGAAAACCGGGATTCATCCGTGAAGAGAACACCTCTCCAAAGTGCCAGACGCCATCGAATGTGAGCATTTGCCCACTCAAGTCGGTTATGATGAAGAACTGCAGTCAGGTCGAGACCCTGTTGAGGACGACGAGCATGCAGATGAGCTTCCCTGAGACGGTTTCTGACAGTTTGTGCAGAAATTCTTTGGTTATGCAAACCGATTGTTGCAGCAGCTGTCCGGGTGGCTGGTCTCGGGCGATCTTGGAGGTGAAGATGCTGGATGTGGAGGTCCTGGGCTGGTGTGGTTACACGTGGTCTATGGTTATGAGGCCGGTTGGATGTATTACCAAATTCTCTGAAACGCCTTTGGAGACGGCCTATGGTAGAGAAGTGAACATTCAATTTACGGGCAACAGCTCTGGTGGACATTCCTGCTGTCAGCATGCCAATTGCATGCTCCCTCAAAATGTGTGACATCTGTGGCATTGTGCTGTGTGATACAACTGCACATTTTAGAGTGGCTTTTTATTGTGGCCAGCCTAAGGCACACCTGTGCAATAATCATGCTGTCTAATCAGCATATTGATATGCCACACCATTGAGGTGGATGGATTATCTCTGCAAAGAAGTGCTCATTGACAGATTTGTGAAAGGTATTTTAGAGAAATAGGCCTTTTTTGTACATATAGATCTTTGAGTTCAGCTCATGAAAAATGGGGGCAAAAACAAAAGTGTTGCGTTTATAATTTTGGTCAGTGTATGTAAACACTCACCGGCCACTTTATTAGGAACACCGTTCAATTGCTTGGTAACACAAATTGCTAATCAGCCAATCACATGGCAGCAACTCAATGCATTTAGGCATCTAGATGTGGTGAAGATGACTTGCTGAAGTTCAAACCAAGCATCAGAATGGGGAAGAAAGGGGATTTAAGTGACTTTGAACATGGAATGGTTGATGCTGCTAGACGGGCTGGTCTGAGTATTTCGAAAACTGCTGATCTACTGGGATTTTCACGCACAACCATCTCTAGGGTTTACAGGGAATGGTCCGAAGAAAAAAAAATACAGAGAGCGGTAGTTTTGTGGACGAAAATGCCTTGTTGATGTCAGAGGAGAATGGGCAGACTGGTTAGAGATGATAGAAAGGAACAGTAACTCAAATAACCACTCGTTACAACCAAGGTATGCAGAATACCATCTATGAACGCACAACACGTTGAACACTGAAGCAAATGGGCTACAGCAGCAGAAGACCACACCGGGTGCTGCTCCTGTCAGCTAAGAACAGGAAACGGAGACTACAATTCGCACAGGCTCACCAAAACGACAATAGTCAAGTCAAGTCACCTTTATTTATATAGCGCCTTTAACAATACAAATTGTAACAAAGCACCGCACAATATCAAAATAGGCAAATTTTGTCAATAATGTAAAATGACAGGATTTAACAATCAATTATCTGCTGAATGCATTTCATTATTGAATTTAGTAATGGCATTGTCCAGCTTAGTTCAGTTTAAATAATATCTGTGCAATCAAGTCGATGATTGTGCTGGAAATGAAGTGTCCCCAACTGAGCAAGCCAGAGGCGACAGCGGCAAGGAACGAAAACTCCATCGGTGACAGAATGGAGAAAAAACCTTGGGAGAAACCAGGCTCAGTCGGGGGGCCAGTTCCCCTCCGGCCAGACGAATCAGTAGTTTGTTCCAACTGCAGCAAAGTCAGAGTGTAAGTGGTCCACTGGTTCCAGGGGTCTTTCCCCGATGGATGTCTAGGTGACGAGGTCCTCACTGGAGATCTGTCTCTGGGGCTCATCTCGGAGGTCCTCGGAGGGGTTGTCATCGTCTCTTCTCAGGTGTTCGGTCATCTCTATCGTTTAAGGGTAGGATCCAGACTGAAGCTTGTGTAATTCCTAACTACCACGGGATGTTAATCCCGTGGCAGTAACATAGAAACAGTAAGACAATTAGCGTAGCAGCTGCTCCATCCAGGAATAACCCTGGATGAAATTATCAGTATAACCCAAGCTAAAGCATAATAATGTGCATTTGTTCAGATAGACTGGCAGTACAAGATTGTGAGATGCATTATATGAATGCTTGGCTAAAGAGATGCGTCTTTAATCTAGATTTAAACAGAGAGAGTGTGTCTGAACCCCGAACGTTTTCAGGGAGGCTATTCCATAGTTTAGGAGCCAGATATGATAAAGTTCTACCTCCTTTTGTGGACTTTGCTATCCTAGGTACTACCAAGAGTCCAGAGTTTTGCGACCTAAGGGAGCGGGTTGGATTGTAGCGTGATAGCAGACTAGTTAGGTACGCAGGAGCTAAATCATTTAGGGCCTTATAGGCAAGTAATAATATTTTGTAACTGATACGAAACTTAATAGGTAGCCAGTGCGGAGACTGTAAAATTGGAGTAATATGGTCATATTTTCTTGACCTGGTAAGGACTCTAGCCGCAGCATTTTGTACTATCTGTAGCTTGTTTATTGAAGATGCAGGACAACCACCTAGCAGTGCATTACAATAGTCCAGTCTAGAGGTCATGAATGCATGAACTAACTTTTCTGCATCAGAAACACTTAACATGTTCCGTAGCTTGGAAATGTTTCTAAGATGGAAGAATGCTGTTTTTGTAACATTGGAAATATGATTTTCAAAAGATAGGTTGCTGTCTAATATAACACCCAGATTTTTAACTGTAGAGGAAGTAACATTACATCCGTCTAGTTGCAAATTGTAATCCAAGAGATTCTGTGTACTGTTTTTAGGTCCAATAAGTAATATCTCGGTCTTATCTGAATTTAATAGGAGAAAATTACTGGTCATCCAATCTTTTATATTTTTAACACACTCCGTTAGCTTAGATAGTTTAGAAGTTTCATCTGGTTTTGTTGAGATATATAGTTGAGTGTCATCAGCATAACAATGGAAACTAATCCCGTATTTTCTAATAATATTACCAAGGGGCAGCATATATAATGAAAATAATAGAGGGCCTAGGACAGATCCTTGTGGTACTCCATACTTTACTGGTGATAATTGAGATGACTCCCCGTTTAAATAAACAAAGTGGTAGCGATCGGACAGGTAGGATCTAAACCATCTTAGAGCCTGCCCTTGAACACCTGTATAGTTTTGTAAGCGATCTATCAGTATGTCATGATCTATAGTGTCGAACGCAGCACTAAGATCAAGTAAAACTAGCAATGAGATACAGCCTTTGTCTGACGCAAGAAGCAAGTCATTTGTAATTTTAACAAGTGCAGTTTCTGTGCTATGGCGGGGCCTGAAACCTGA
Source organism: Oxygymnocypris stewartii (assembly GCA_003573665.1). Lineage (NCBI taxonomy): Eukaryota > Metazoa > Chordata > Actinopteri > Cypriniformes > Cyprinidae > Oxygymnocypris > Oxygymnocypris stewartii. The sequence goes on from QVTF01003615.1 coordinate 1,115,323, forward strand.
CTGAAATTCTTCATAGATATAATTTTTTTACAAAAAGGAGCACAATTGAGCAGACACTAATTTTTCTAATATTTTCGACATAAACGGAAGATTTGAAATGGGCCTGTAATTTGCCAGTTCACAAGGATCTAATTTTGGTTTCTTAATAAGAGGCTTAATAACTGCCAGCTTAAATGGTTTTGGGACGTGACCTAAAGATAGCGAGGAGTTAATAATATTGAGAAGCGGTTGTTCTGCAACAGGTAACAACTCTTTCAATAGTTTAGTTGGTACAGGATCTAATAAACATGTTGTTGGTTTAGATGCAGTGATAAGTTTATTTAGCTCATCCTGTCCTATAGTTATAAAGCGCTGCAGTTTTTCTTTGGGTGCGATGAATGATGCTGAAGTACTAGACGCTGTAGAATCTACGTTTGTTATTGTATTTCTAATGTTATATATTTTATCAGTAAAGAAATTCATAAAGTCATTACTATTAAACTGTGAGGGAATATTTAGATCGGGTGACATCTGTTTATTTGTTAATCTAGCCACTGTGCTAAATAAAAACCTTGGATTGTTATGGTGATTATCTATGAGTTTGCGGATATACTCGGTTCTTGCAGTTTTTAGAGCCTGTCTATAGCTGGACATACTGTTTTTCCACGCAATTCTAAAGACTTCCAAGTTACTTTTTCTCCATTTGCGCTCAAGAATACGAGTTTCTTTCTTGAGAGAATGGGTATAACTGTTGTACCATGGCGCAGCACGTTTTTCTCTAACCTCTTTTAATTTGATGGGTGCAACAGTTTCTAACGTATTGGAGAAAATAGTTCCTATGTTGCTAGTAATTGTGTCTAGTTCATCTGTATTTATGGGTACACAGAGCAGTTGAGATAAATCAGGCAGGTTATTTGTGAATCTGTCTTTAGTGGCTGGAATAATAATTCTGCCTGGGCGATAACACGGAGCCATATAGTTAATATCAGGAATATGCAACATGCATGATACAAGGAAATGGTCAGTAACATCATCACTTTGAGGTATGATATCTATATCAGTTAGATCAATTCCATGCGATATTATTAAATCTAGCGTATGATTAAAACGATGTGTTGGCCCGGTGACATTTTGCTTGACACCAAAAGAGTTTATTAGGTCAGTAAACGCAAGTCCTAACGCATCATTTGTATTATCAACGTGAATGTTAAAATCTCCAACAATTAGTGCTTTATCAACAGTAACCAATAGGTCTGAGAGGAAATCTGCAAATTCTTTTAGAAAATCTGTATATGGCCCTGGCGGTCTATACACAGTAGCCAGAGCAAGAGATAGGAAAGATTTATTTTGCTTATCTGACAGTTTAACATTGAGCATAAGTATTTCGAATGAGTCAAACCTGTATCCTGTTTTCTGAGTAACATTGAGAATATCACTATATATTGTTGCGACACCGCCGCCACGACCAGTCTGACGAGGCTCATGCTTATAACAGTAGCTTGGTGGAGTAGATTCATTTAGACCAAAATAATCATTTGTTTTAAGCCAGGTTTCAGTCAGACAGAGTACATCAAAACTATTATCTGTGATTATTTCATTTACAATAACTGCTTTCGGTGTGAGTGATCGGATATTTAGGAGCCCAAGTTTTAAAAATAGTTTTTGTTCATTTATTTTGCATTTTTCTGGTTTAATCACGATCAGATTTGTTCTAGATCCTGCATTTAATTTATATTTTGAACTCAATATTCGGGGAACAGACACAGTCTGTATAGATTGGACACTGCAAGTACCTTTATCATTTAAGTGGGTAGAACAAAAGTCATCATAGCTGTTATTGGAGAATTGGCTTACTAGTCAGATAGAGCGTAGCGTCCTGGTGATGTTGTCCGACAGGAGTTCCGCACCGAGTCTGCTGGGGTGCAGGCCATCAGCACGAAATAGCCTAGGACGCTCCCAGAAAAGATTCCAATTATTGACAAAGAGAATTTTCTGCTCTGTACACCATGAAAACAACCATTCATTTAAAGCAAACAGTCTACTGAACCGTTCGTGTCCTCGTCGATACGTGGGAAGAGGTCCTGACACGATGATCGTCGTCGCTGGCGATGTGCTGCGTACCGTCTCGATCAGGCTCCTGAAGTCTCTCTTCAGTGTCTCCGTCTGGCGCAGCTTGGTGTCGTTAGCCCCCGCGTGAATCACAACAGCTGCAACGCTCTCGTCATCCTTCAGGATCGCGGGTATCTGCCGGAGTGAAGGCCATCTGTGACGATCGCGTCCCGGGTGCACGGGGCCTGTGCAGAGAAACACACGGAGTAGAGGTGGTGGGAGCAATAGAAGATTGGAAAAATGTTGCCTGGTCTGATGAGTCTCGATTTCTTCTGCGACATTCAGATGGTTGGGTCAGAATTTGGCATAAAGAACATGAAAGCATGGATCCATCCTGCCTTGTCTCGACGGTTCAGGCTGGTGGTGTCATAGTGTGGATATTTTCTTGGCACATTTTGGGCCCCTTTGTACTAATTGAGCATGGTTTAAATGCCACAGCCTTCCTAAGTATTGTTGCTGATCATGCCCACCCCTTTATGACTACAGTGTACCCATCTTCTGATGGCTACTTCCAGCAGGATAATGCACCATGGCACAAAGTGTAGCGTGACCAAACTGTTTGTTCTGTTTTGAACAAACTGTTCTGTTTTGTGTTCTGACGAGTCACGAGCCTGTAATGTGAAGCAGCTCCGTGGCTTCTGACTAGATCACAAGCTAAATTTGTTCATTACTTTCATCTGTTGTGATATCACGAATTCCGCGGCTTTACAGTCTGTCCATGGACAAGAGATCGTCTACTGGTTTTGCAAAGGATGTACAGGAGTGGATATTTCACACGAATCAACTGTAATTTATGCAAAAATAAATAAAATGCAGTCTAAGTATGAGACTTAAAGCACATACAGGAGGTAAATAATAGCATTTTTAAACTGATTCATTTTCCTGCTTTAAGTCTATTTATATAATACTGTCACTCTATATCAAATGTCTAATTTACAACAATGAAGCATCGTAATATAATCTGACACCCCGCAGTTTTGTTCATAAATACATAAATAATCAATACGGAGCATTCACTAGACGACCTGGCCAATTGATTTTACTGTAAATTCTGTTTTATCAAGCTAATTCTATTAACTTATCCAAATATTATAATTAATTCTAATGAGTTATTATTCATTATTAATATTCCCCCTTGAGCTAATTTACTACATTTGTAATGAACACCAACAATCAAACAGAAAATTAAATTGTGATATAGTAGTGTGCTTAGGATTTTGCAAAGGATGGTTGTGGCGGGATTCCACGCAAAGCGCAGTGTTGACACGCGCAGCTTATGATTGACATCTCAGAACGGCTCCATTCACATTCGGTACATACCGCATGTGCTGTGAGTTAAATCTGCTTATTTTACAACTCCTTCATATCCAGTTTAAGTTGCATATTTTTTTTCTTACATTGATATTACGTTTGTAGCCATTTTGCCAGTTTAAGAATGTAATTCTAAAACAATTTTATTATTGTGTGTATCAGATAGTTTACAAAATCAAGTGATTGGGACACTTTTTGTAATTGAAATGACTTGGAAAAAGTGTCCCAATCAACCAGAATTCACCCTAATTTTTGAATTATTTTTTGCATTACAATATGTTGTTTTAATCAACAAATATCTTACTTATAATTTCATTATAATTATTTAACAATTATTCAGTTATTTGTAATTTTAAATGTAATTTATTTATTTATATACAGTGGGTACGGAAAGTATTCAGACCCCCTTAAATTTTTCACTCTTTATTATATTGCAGCCATTTGCTAAAATAATTTAAGTTCATTTTTTTTCCTCATTAATGTACACACAGCATCCCATATTGACAGAAAAACAGAATTGTTGACATTTTTGCAGATTTATTAAAAAAGAAAAACTGAAATATCACATGCTCCTAAGTATTCAGACCCTTTGCTGTGACACTCATATATTTAACTCAGGTGCTGTCCATTTCTTCTGATCATCCTTGAGATGGTTCTACACCTTCATTTGAGTCCAGCTGTGTTTGATTATACTGATTGGACTTGATTAGGAAAGCCACACACCTGTCTATATAAGACCTTACAGCTCACAGTGCATGTCAGAGCAAATGAGAATCATGAGGTCAAAGGAACTGCCTGAAGAGCTCAGAGACAGAATTGTGGCAAGGCACAGATCTGGCCAAGGTTACCAAAAAAAATTCTGCTGCACTTAAGGTTCCTAAGAGCACAGTGGCCTCCATAATCCTTAAATGGAAGACGTTTGGGACGACCAGAACCCTTCCTAGAGCTGGCCGTCCGGCCAAACTGAGCTATCGGGGGAGAAGAGCCTTAGTGAGAGAGGTAAAGAAGAACCCAAAGATCACTGTGGCTGAGCTCCAGAGAAGCATTCGGGAGATGGGAGAAAGTTGTAGAAAGTCAACCATCACTGCAGCCCTCCACCAGTCGGGGCTTTATGGCAGAGTGGCCCGACGGAAGCCTCTCCTCAGTGCAAGACACATGAAAGCCCGCATGGAGTTTGCTAAAAAACACCCGAAGGACTCCAAGATGGTGACAAATAAGATTCTCTGGTCTGATGAGACCAAGATAGAACTTTTTGGCCTTAATTCTAAGCAGTATGTGTGGAGAAAACCAGGCACTGCTCATCACCTGTCCAATACAGTCCCAACAGTGAAGCATGGTGGTGGCAGCATCATGCTGTGGGGGTGTTTTTCAGCTGCAGGGACAGGACGACTGGTTGCAATCGAGGGAAAGATGAATGCGGCCAAGTACAAGGATATCCTGGACGAAAACCTTCTCCAGAGTGCTCAGGACCTCAGACTGGGCCGAAAGTTTACCTTCCAACAAGACAATGACCCTAAGCACACAGCTAAAATAACGAAGGAGTGGCTTCACAACAACTCCGTGACTGTTCTTGAATGGCCCAGCCAGAGCCCTGACTTAAACCCAATTGAGCATCTCTGGAGAGACCTAAAAATGGCTGTCCACCAACATTTACCATCCAACCTGACAGAACTGGATAGGATCTGCAAGGAGGAATGGCAGAGGATCCCCAAATCCAGGTGTGAAAAACTTGTTGCATCTTTCCCAAAAAGACTCATGGCTGTATTCAATCAAAAGGGTGCTTCTACTAAATACTGAGCAAAGGGTCTGAATACTTAGGACCATGTGATATTTCAGTTTTTCTTTTTTAATAAATCTGCAAAAATGTCAAAAATTCTGGGGTTTTCTGTCAATATGGGGTGCTGTGTGTACATTAATGAGGAAAAAAAATGAACTTAAATGATTTTAGCAAATGGCTGCAATATAACAAAGAGTGGAAAATGTAAGGGGGTCTGAATACTTTCCGTACCCACTGTGTATATATATATATATATATATATATATATATAAAATGAAAGTAGTTTCAATGTAGCTAGCTACTTTTTGATAATAGCTTGTAGTGTAGCTAGAATAGCAGCTTACATGTAGCTTAACTACTTTAATTTACGAGTAACTTGTAGCTGGTCAAGTTCAGACTAGCTTCCCCAACACTGTATTTGGAAGTTGAAACACTTTTATAATGATCATTTTAGTTGATCTATGATGTTGGATGGGTGCTACCATGTTAATTCGTGCTGAATCCGAGCTGTCTGGTTTAACAATGCGTAAATTCATCCCCTCCTCCCGAAAGATATTAAAGTATTAAAGATATTAAAGCGTTTTCTATTTCCGGCTTTGCTAACGTTCGGACGCTCTTGCTATTGCTCTGCGCTTTGCTCCCTATTTTTGTTCTTTTCTCAGATCTTTCTAAGATTTTTACTTCAGCTGATCAGCACAGTGCTCAAACAACACATTTTTGGGGAAAAAAGGACTCTTTGCCTCCCACTGCCAGCAGTTTACATTACGGAGACCGATAAATACAGCTGTCTACATTCAAACAGATGAGAGAAAATGCCTACTTGCTGCACGAACTGCCACAAACTTCTACAAAGGATTGTGGTTCTTGAAACAAAGTTATTTGCTGGACTTCCAAAACAGACGGAACATACAGCAGACGGTCACCACGGACCCCCTCAGCATACAGCCGGTGAGTCCTGTGAATCTAGTGAATCTCAACAGTTTATACCAAGTGTAGAGGAACAACCCGAAACTGATCGACGGACTAATCGATGGCACAAACAGGGAGCGAGACCCAAAGGCTCTCGAGACACCAGATTGTCACGAGTATCTCGTATTGCTGCTGTAGCATCCTCTACCCCAGATACGGCTATGACAAGACTTGTAAGCACTGGTATTCTACAACCCCCTATACATCTTGAGAACAGATTTGAAGCATTGATGAATGTGGATGAGGAATCCCAAAATATGACAAAACTCGGATCGAATCAGCCAGCAGCTAACATTGCTACTAACATGCGCTCAAGGTCGAGCAGACAGCGGCATGCAGCTCAAAGCGCAGCCGAGCCCAGGACTCTGATAGTGGGCGACTCTATTATTAGAAACGTCAGTAGCAGGACTGCTACTACCTGCTGCTTTCCTCAAGCAACAGTTTCTGATGTGAACAAGGAACTTCGGAGCATTGTGATGAAACACAAGACTGCAAATCGAGTCATCATCCATGTGGGGAAGAATGATATTCGGAAAAGGCAATCAGAAATGCTAAAGCAAGATTTCAGTGAACTCTTTGAAACACTTCAAAGACTTGAAGTTCAGTCGTTCATCAGTGGACCACTCCCAGCAAGGGGAACTAACATGTTTTCACGGTTGCTTGGGCTGAATACATGGCTACAAAGAACCTGCAGTACAAAAGGAGTCAACTTCATCGACAACTTCAATATTTTCTGGGGCCACAGACAACTGTTTAAACTGGATGGCCTCCACCCAAACAAACTTGGTGCAAGAGTGCTAAAGGACAATTTCTATTTCTCCCTCCGTCATCCTTCAGTGGTGTGTGTCAATCCACTCACACAGTCACCTGGACAGAATATGAGTGACCACAGGACTTCATATCAGCTTCCGAGTCATTATGTGGTTGAAGAATCCCACAAGGATACTGATAACGCCACACAGCCAAAACAACCACTGCTCATGGACATTCCGGCTGAGCCCTGCCCACAGAGCTCATCACATGCAGACTGTGACGTATTACAACAGCTCCAAGACTCAGCACCCAAGGACGACTTTCTGGAAAACAGCCTGGGATGCCATGACAACACATTACAGTCACCGGAAACATCAGAGCTAGAGCCCCGCTCACCAGACACACTATCCCTCTCTCCAGCACCTGGACAGAATATGCCCCGCTCACCAAACACACTATCCCTCTCTCCAGCATCTCCACTTCTAAGCTTTTCACAGAAAATGGAGGAATTGGTGTATGCTGGGACCAAACTCTCTGCAAGCCCGCAGATATCAACTAAAAAACGGCGGGCCCCCCAACCACCAAAGACTGCAGGTTCAGCTCTCCCGCCTCCTCCTGTGAGAGCTCTCCGACCGCTGCCACAACGCCAGGGCCCAAACCCTCCTCCATCTGCTGTAGGTGAACCAAAAACAACTGATAACAGCTCTCAGTGATATGTGTCGGGTCCCCGCTATATTAGCAGCAACATTCACAAACGTTTACAAAACAAGCGGGAACCCAGTGTGCCTGTAGCCTTCTCTATTTCTGTTTTATCACGTGATAGAAGGTCTAAGGCCTTCAAAAGGCGTACGGCTGACCCATCTAATCTGCGGCCTGTTATGCATCAGTCTAAGATTGCTGTAGAGACAAAATGTAATTCCATCAAGTTAGCATTTTTAAACACTCGCTCACTAAAAAATAAATCATTTGTGATCAATGATTTAATAACCACAAACAACCTGGATTTTATGTTTCTAATTGAAACATGGCTAGAAGACAACTGCAGTGCAACAGTCCTCACTGAAACAGCCCCTCCTAACTTTAATTTTATAAGTGTCTGCAGGACTGTTAGGAGAGGTGGAGGTGTAGCTGCTCTGTTTAAAGATGTTTATCAATGCAAGCAAGTGTCATTTGGTCAGTAATTGTCTTTTGAATATCTAGGTATTGTGCTGAAAGGTGCTCCACGCATTCTGTTTATCATCGTCTACAGGCCTCCAAAATATTCTCCAGCCTTTGTTGAAGAGTTCACAGAACTGTTATCAATGATTTCCTCAGAGTTTGACTGTTTTGCTATTGCAGGGGATTTTAATATTCACATAGATAATGCTGAAATCAAAACTACAAAAGAAATTATAACTGTTTTAAACACTTTTGACCTGATTCAGCATGTGCACGGACCGACACACAATCGTGAACACACTTTAGATTTGCTCATCAGTAGAGGTCTAAACATTTCATCCATTGTCATTAAGGATGTAGCTCTGTCTGATCACTTCTGTATTTTCTTTGATATATTGATCTCTGTCACCACTGAATCTAGATCTGTCTCTGTCAGAAAGAGATGCATTAATGAGAACACTAGTGTGCTATTTATGAAGGCAATATCTTTAACACCAAGCATTTCTGCAGACTCTGTTGATCTTCTCCTGGATTCATTTGACTCAAAAGTTAAGAATGTTATTGATGATATTGCACCGATAAAGATCACCAAGAAGAATGGCAGACAAAAATCATTTTGGAGAAAATCAACAGCAGTTCAGAATATGAAAAGACAATGCAGAAAAGCTGAGCGGATGTGGCGGAAGACGAAACTAGAAATACACTATAGCATCTATAAAGACAGCCTTCATGCTTTCAATTTGGAACTTGCCACAGCTAGACAGACCTTCTTCTCAAACCTTATAAACAGTAATTTAAACAACACTCGCACTCTTTTTGCTACTGTTGAGAGACTGACAAACCCCCCAAGTCAGATTCCCAGTGAAATGCTCTCTGACAGCAAATGCAATGAGTTTGCTTCCTTCTTTTCAGAGAAGATCAGTAATATCAGGAAGGAGATTGGCACATCTTCCTGTAATACAGAGGTCACACAGATTCGACAGCAATCTCAAAAAGAAGTGACTATGTCTGTTTTTAAAAAAATTGATAGCAAAATTTTGGAAGAAATAGTACAGCATCTTAAATCGTCAACCTGCTATCTTGACACACTTCCCACATCTTTTTTCAAAAGTGTGCTTAACTGTTTAGAAGCAGATCTCTTAGAAGTGGTGAACACCTCACTTCTTTCTGGGACTTTTCCAAACTCCCTGAAAACTGCTCTTGTTAAGCCCCTTCTGAAAAAGCGCAATCTTGATAACACCGTGTTGAGCAACTATAAACCAATATCAAATCTTCCTTTCATAGGTAAGATTATTGAAAAGGTAGTTTTTAATCAGCCGAACAACTACTTAAACTCAATTGGATACCTGGATAATTTTCAATCTGGTTTCCGAGCGCATCACAGCACAGAGACAGCACTCATTAAGATAATAAATGATATTCGCTTTAATTCTGATTCTGGCAAAATATCAGTGCTGGTACAACTAGATCTTAGTGCTGCGTTTGACACTGTCGACCATAACATACTTCTAGAGAGACTGGAAAACTGGGTCGGGCTTTCTGGGATGGCACTCAAATGGTTCAGGTCATACTTAGAAGGGAGAGGTTATTATGTGAGTATAGGAGAGCATAAGTCTAAGTGGACGTCCATGACATGTGGAGTCCCACAAGGCTCAATTCTTGCACCGCTCTTGTTTAGCTTGTATATGCTCCCACTAAGTCAGATAATGAGGAAGAACCAAATTGCCTATCACAGCTATGCTGATGATACCCAGATCTACCTAGCCTTATCTCCAAATGATTATAGCCCCATTGACTCCCTCTGCCAATGCATTGATGAAATTAACAGTTGGATGTGCCAAAACTTTCTTCAGTTAAACAAGGAGAAAACTGAAGTCATTGCATTTGGAAACAAAGATGAAGTTCTCAAGGTGAATGCATACCTTGACTCTAGGGGTCAAACAACTAAAAATCAAGTCAGAAATCTTGGGGTGATTCTGGAGACAGACCTTAGTTTTAGTAGTGTTGTGAACTCTGTTCTTCTAAAGTGTAGAAAACTCAGAAGAGAAGACCAGGAGACTTCGGATTGGATCGTCAGCAGAATTTCTTTATTCTATGACATGTCTTGTTATCTGTAGCCATCGAAAATCTCAATCTTAAACAATCTTACATGGTATCTTATAGACAGAATTGGAGGAGGGACTTTTTTGGAGGTGGAGACAAACATCAAACAAAGCAAGCATCTGAGGGAGGCGTTAGTTGGTTACGGGAAACTTCCCTTCCCGTGGTTCTAATACACTAATCCACGAATTCACGTCTGGGCCAGGACAAAGCCATTTGCAGAACAAAAGATGAATCTCCCAGTAGTCTGACCCATTGATCTTACCATTATCATAGAGACAAAAAGCACAGCTGTCTCGAGCTCAAATGGTCAGGAAACGATCTCAAAACACCTGAATTGCCTGACACTTGGTTAGTCAGGAAGTGATAAAATTTGTAATCCCTCAGTAGTCATGTCAAAGCAGTAACTAAATCAGCATACTATCATCTCAAAAACATTGCAAGAATTAGATGTTTTGTTTCCAGTCATGACTTGGAGAAACTTGTTCATGCTTTTATCACCAGCAGGGTGGATTATTGTAATGGTCTCCTCACCGGCCTTCCAAAGAAGGCCATTAGACAGCTGCAGCTCATCCAGAACGCTGCTGCCAGGATTCTGACTAGAACCAGAACATCTGAGCATATCACACCAGTCCTCAGGTCCTTACACTGGCTTCCAGTTACATTTAGGATCGATTTTAAAGTACTTTTACTCGTTTATAAGTCGCTCAATGGTCTAGGACCTAAATATATGTCAGATATGCTCACTGAATATAAACCTAACAGACCACTCAGATCATTAGGATAGTCAGTTAGAAATACCAAGGGTTCACACAAAACAAGGGGAGTCCGCTTTTAGTTATTATGCCGCCCGCAGCTGGAACCAGCTTCCAGAAGAGATCAGATGTGCTAAAACATTAGAAACATTTAAATCCAGTCTCAAAAATCATCTATTTAGCTGTGCATTTGTTGAATGAGCGCTGTGCTACGTCCGAACTGACTGCATTGTATTTTATGTATAATCATTTTCTATTTAACTGTTTTGAATCTCATTTTAAATCAATTTCTATATCATTTTAAAATTCCTTGTTTTATTATTTTTAACTTCTTGTTTTTATTGCTATGAATGATTATTTCACATTCTTTTATGTAAAGCACTTTGAATTACCAATGTGTATGAAATGTGCTATACAAATAAACTTGCCTTGCCTTGCCTAAAGTAAGTTTCTGGTGAAAAATTTATAGGGACCTATTATTGTTTACAAAAGGACCCCAAAAAATAGAGAGAGGTTTAAAATACAGGCCTGTGGCTTGTAATTTATTTTTATTAATCAACCATTTGTAAACTGATGTTTAAAATTCAATTTTTAGAAATATTAATAGCATTTGTAGCTATTAAAACTATATTAATTGAATGTAATAAAAAAATTGAGAATCGAATCAAGAATCGAATCGAATTGGGACATCTGAATCAATACCCAGCCATAATGATGTGCTCTCTTATTATATTTAATTTGTAACTAATGAACACACAAAAAAGTTACGGACTACAGCTTTAATTATGCTAAAGTATCTAACAAAATCATTTTGCACAAAGTAAACCATGACATTTAAGTGATCACATTTGGCTACTGCATGTGAGGTATACTGCAATGTATTTACCTTATTGACCCATTTTTTTTTCTTGGAAATACATCTGAAAAAACGCAGTCGTCTTATATTCAGGGTCTAGACTTTTACATGTCAATAGTACACCCACAACAATAGGTGGCGCCAAAAACGCGTACAACGAATGTGCCATGAAATACGTAGTGTACTGTATGTGTGTTGTAATAATGTTAGAAGATCGCAAATGAAAACAAAAGAAAAAGAAAAGCTTACAGCGCCATGAGTCGTGAATGTCATGTTTGCCTGATGGGACCAAACTTCCTCTTTAAGTGATTTAACTTCTACCCTTAATACAATTTTGGTAGGCTACTATGAGATGGATAGCCTAAATGTTATATAATTCAGATGGGCTACCTGTTACTTTTATGGTAAATCAAAAAGTGTATATTTTTTAAATGTGATTGTTGGTACACTTTACCAGTATTTATCATAATTTCGAAAAAAAAATAAATAATAATTAGGCAAAATGTGCAATATGAAAATAATTTAAGAAAAATGTGTTTTACTGAGAAAAAAGGGGGGGATGTCTTATAATCAGTGTCATCTTGTGTTTGGGTTAATACGGTAGTAAACAAATAAAACTACTCTATGGCTACATCTACATTAATCTGGATCTACTTGAAAATGGCGTTTTCATTTTCAAACGCTCTCCATCCACACTAGCGTTTGCAAGGATTTTTCAAAAGTTTCTCATCCACACTGAAACATCGGAAAACGTTAAATTAACTTTACTGCGCATGCGTAAAGCCTCAAACAGCTCACTGAGATGATACAGACAGAACAGACATATTACATTTTCATGCAGTTCTTCTCTTTCTCTTTGGCTCTCAACGGAGGTGGTCGCTTTCTCTCCCCGTCCTCACCCTTATCTTCCCTGCTTTGCTCCCTTGTCTCGTGAGAGACTCTCTCTGCACTGCTCTCCAAACTAAAATATTATGGATTAACTGGTCTCTTAATGCGATTGACACTATCGGGGAACCTGACTGCCCTGACGGAACGTTCGCAGCCGGCTATACGATGGCGCGTGGGAGAGGTGGGGAATCGTGTGTCTTGCGGCTCTTTCCGTGGAGGACATTGATATCTACCTATTCGGAAACATGATAACAGGTATTTTGCTGATTGGATTAGGCTTTGCCCTGGGTTATCGAAGAATTCAGAAAACGGGAACAGCTGTCCAAAGCCCCACAAGGCTGCCCGTATGATTGAAGCTGTGGGAAGAGTGGTCAGCATTGAGACTGAGACATTAACCGCAATATGGATTCTACCAAGGAGAAGTTCACGGCTTTACAAAGGGAAATTTATTAAAATGGAGATCAAAATGGACAGAGAGAGTAGCCTGCAAAAATTGGAATGTTTACTCGCCCCAAAGACAAAACAAATCTTATCTTTTTCTGGCTCCCCTACAGTGGCCTTGGCAAGGCTGTTGTTGGAATCTCCCCTGGGAGTGCAATGCAGTGGGACACTCTTGTGTTCCTCCCCCACCCTACAGACATTACAGACATTGCCCCCCCCCCCCCCCGACCATTTGCCTCTGTTCGCTTCGATCCGCTGGCCTGGTCAAGCGGGTCTGACCAGCGCCAGATCAGTGGCTGTGGGACCAGATGGCTGCTTGCTGGGCCGGATTCACTTCCCCTGTGGCTATGTCGTGTATGTGCTTTTGTGTTGCTGAGGTGTTTTTCCTGTTCTCACACTGTACTCCCCAAGGAGCATAGTCTGGGGGCTATTTTTTTTCTCCTCACTTTCCTCATGTAATGCTGTATTTTTCTTCAATTCTACTTGCATTTCACTACTGATTGTACTTGTATGATTGTGTATGTGATGAATAATAAAGAACCTTGAACCTTGTAGGATCATTTTATTTACCGAAATATAAAAGCTAGAAAAAGGTCTGCTCACTCTCAAACATCAGAAGAATCACAAGCAAGATGATAGCATTTAGAGCAATTTACTGGATAAAAAACAAGGCAAACGCTTCAGTCACATGTTGAAATTTTACCAAGCTGACAATAGAGCTAGGAGCCATCTTAATTTGAGAAATCACATGATCAATCAGACCACACGCTGACCCCCACTCCCCCCAATTTTTTTTTAAATAAATGAAGAAAAAAATATTTTAATATATGAAAATAATGAATGACCTCAATGTGGGTATGACTATATTTTCAGAAAGAATATGGTTATTTTTTTTTAGGCTGAGCTGGATTTTCCATGTCATCTGATCTAAACGCCTCACAGCTCCGTGGACCAGCACTAGTAATATAGCTAGCCTTCCGCTGAAGCTGTCATTTTCCATTTGATCGTAACTTTGACTGATGTGTGTCATCAGCCAATCAAATTTTGATGTGTAGTGACAGAACGCCCCAGAGGGCCCAGCAATGTTTCGGCGCTAGCCCCCGCTGATGTCATCATCCGTTTTATTTTTTCTTCTTCTTTTTATTAATGCTCAAAAATCAAGAACAGTCTACAAAAATAATACAACCATCAACATAAAATAATAAACAATAATATCAAAAAGTAAAAACAAATAAAGAAGAAATAAGGTGTGGGGGGGGGGGGGGGGGGGGAGGGGGTCATACGTTTGAACTTTTGAGGGTTGTGAGCGATGTAATTAAGTGAACTAAGCTATGTCCGCTGCCTTCACACCTCTTACAGATCCTGTTTTCGATCTCCTTTGTGTGCCTTTTTTAAGGCGCTCGTTTGGAGAGAAAAAATAGATAATTTCAAAAGGAAGACCTACACCTAAGCTGGATGGGCTGACCAAGGCCGGAAAAGGTTTTGTGCGGCACTTCGCTGAGGGTAACTACGACTGCTATGACTGGCTAACGGCTAGCACCGAGTGGAATAAGTTATTTTGCTGGCTGTTTGCTTTTTAATACCAGCGAGGGAACATGGAACAGCACAGGTTTTAAAAGCCTCAATAGCTTCAGCAAGGCAGCTATCAAACACCAGGCATCCGTGCGCCATCTCACAGCGGTGGTACATTTGATGACCTTTGGTGAGTCCAGGGTGGATTTGCAGCTGGATGACCAGTGGAGACGAGAGACAAGCCTGCACAATGAGAAAGTGAAGAAAAACCGGGACATACTAAAGCACCTCATTGATTGTGTAATCTTTTTGGGACAGCAAGAATTGTCTTTCAGGGGACATGGCGAGGGGAAGGAGTCCCTGAATCGAGGTAATTACCTGGAGTTACTGTCTCTGCTATCAGAATACAATGCTGACTTGCGACACCACCTTGCCACGGCCACCGTTTTTACGGGAACATTTGGGAAAATTCAAAATGATCTCATAAATTCTGTTGCTGAGGTGCTAAATGATGCCATTAAAAAAGAGATCAACGACACAAAGTTTGTCGCAGTTATGGTGGATGAGACCACCGATTTCAGCAACTCTGCACAGCTGTCATTTGTACTCCGGTACGTTACTGACATGGGAGTAAAAGAAAGATTTTTAAAGTTTGAGGATGTCACAGAAAAAAAACGAGCTCATGATCTAGCAGCTTCAGTACTTGAAGTGTTGGACAGCTACGGTTGCAAAGCAAAGTTAGTGGCACAGTGTTATGACGGAGCCGCTGTAATGGCATCGGGACTTAATTGCATACAGGCAAATAGATTAAAGAAGTCATCCCTCAGGCTCTTTTTGTGCACTGTTATGCACACACTTTAAATCTTGTGATGTCTCAAGGAGCATCAAAAATTAAGGATTGCAAGATTTTTTTTGCGAATCTGGGAGGATTGTCTGCATTTTTAACACATTCTCCCAAGCATACAAAACTGCTGGATGAATTTTGCGAGCGGTGGCTGCCGAGGGTCTTTCAGGTGAGATGGAACTTTAACTCCAGGTTGGTGGGCACTGTCCATGACAAAAGAGCTGAGCTGGTCATGCTTTTCCAGCACATCCTCGATCACAAAGAGGATTTTGACCATGACACGGTACATTGTGCATCAGGACACTTGACACAATTGAAAAGCTTTGACTTCTGTTTTTTTCTTTTTGCTTTCATCTGCATTTTTGACTTTGCCGATGATCTCTTCGGAATACTGCAAAATAAGAACTTAGATGTGCAGTTCACTCTGGCCAGAATTGCAGATTTTTACCAGATTCTTGAAGATGAGCGTGGAAAATTTGATGCCATCTATAAGAGGACAGCGGAGGCCGCAGGACAGCCGAGCTTAGCCAGAGGTCGAACAGATACGCACGTGCCCTACAGACAGCTACACACAGCGCTAATCGACAGTATCATCACGCAAATCAGAAATCGATTTGAGGATCATAAGCAACTACTGTTTGTTGAATTGCACAGCTGTTTGCAAAGTTCAAGCAGACATTTCCCGAAGCAGAGCTTAGGAGCCTGGATGAGAGTTACGGTGCACAGTTTGACCTGGGCAGACTCCGAACTGAGCTCAAAGTTATGTACAGCATGACAAACTTTCAAGGAAAGAGTCCAAGTGACCTATTGAAATTTCTGAGGAGCACAGGGCTTGCAGTCAGCATGTCACAGCTGTATGCCCTCACACACTTGATCATGACAATTCCAGTGTCCACTCTCATCAGTTGAGCGATCTTTCTCAGCTCTCAAGCGCATCAAAACATATTCACGGAATACAACCGGACAAACACGACTCTCTGCACTAGAAAATAGTCAATAATGTAAAATGACAAGATTAATCACTCAATTTTCAATTATAGGCATTTCATTATTGAATTCAGTGATGGCATCGTCCATCTTAGTTCAGTTTAAATAGTATTTGTGCAATCAGGTCGACGATATCACTGGAAATTAAGTGTCCCCAACTAGGAAAGCCAGAGGCGACAGCAGCAAGGAACCAAAACTTCATCGGTGACAGAATGGAGAAAAAAAACCTTGGGAGAAACCGTGCTCAGTCGGGGGGCCAGTTCTCCTCTAGCCAGAAAAAACTGCAGTTTGTTCCAGCTGCAGCAAAGTCAGATCATAAGGGCTCAACTGGTTCCAGTGGTCTTTTCCCGATGGCTGTCTAGTACCGCTTTTCCACCGGGGCTGGAGCCGGAGCCCAATTGGGAACCGAGCTGCGCTTTTCCACTCAAAAAAAAAATCCCGGTCCAGTGTCCAGATCTTGGCTCCAGACCGGCCCCGAAACCTTGCTGGTCTGGAACGAGATAACCAATTACGTCAGTAGGCAGAGCTTCCACTACAGCCCGCAGTTTGAAAGGCGCCATTTTTTAAAAGCCATTGGAGTTAGCGACAAGTACAGTAACAACAAAAATTAATTAATAAATACATATGTCAGTTCAGCAGTGGTCGGCGGAAGAGACCAACGCTCTCCTTGCCATCTGGTTGACGAGGGAAATTCAAGACAAACTAGAAGGTAGCGTGAGAAAAAAGCGCATATATGAGGAGATAGCAGGGGAAATGACAACCACAGGGTTCAACCAATCCGCCGACCAAGTGGTCAACAAGTTAAAAAAACTTTAAAAAAAGAATACAGGGATCAAAAAAGAGAGATGGGCAAAAGCGGCAGCGGGCGGAACAAAATGGTTAATTTTGTCGACAATAGACATTCTGGGACATTGGCCAGCAAGTCAGTCAACCGGCGCATTAAATTCGGCGACTTACCTGCTGGAGTCAATGTGTGCATCGCCGTCATCTGCTGCAGCTGATACAGGTAGGCTAACGTTATGTGTTTGTCCATAAATTTATGATTGTCTAATATGTACACTGTTCTAATGTGTTCAAAGCAACGATTCTTCACATACAACAATAAACTATACTTGTGTGTACTGCGTATTATGCATTGTTTATTGTTGTATGTGTTATGTGTATTACGGTTAAACATAAAATATGTACAGTACAGTATAGTCTGCTTAATAACAATACAGTCTACTGGAATGTGTGTAGATTGACTTGTAATGGGTAAATTGTCTAAATGGGCTGCACACTGCTGGAACAAGCATTAAATAAGTTCACTTACAATTAGGCTACATTACAAATCATTGAGGAGAACCATAAGTTAAACTAACCTGCACGTTTGACTATTTGCAACTTTGTATTCAGACTCCTGCACCAATCATGATGATGATAACCTGCAGGAAGCAGAGACATCCACCTGCAGCACTGCCTCATCACATACACCAAGGAGCAAAATAACAGGTAATGACATTGGTTTGCATTACTAAAAATGTGTCTGTGTGTTATGTTTATAGTAGTGAATTGTGAATTTTAATTTGCTTTAGTTCTCGGTTTCACTTTATACTAGGTGGCCTTAACTACTATGTACTTATATTTAAATTAATAATTTAAAACAATGCATTTATTGTGTACATACATTTTTACATTGTACTTACATTTTAAGAAATACCTGCATGTAATTACATCCTATAAATCATTTCTGCAATTACATTTATGATTACACTGTTAACCCATCCCATAACCTGTCCCTAACATCACCCGTCTCCCACCTCACCCTAGCAGCAGAAGTATTTTGCAATTCAATATGAACATAATCAGTACATTGTACTTATTTTTTGATGTAATTACATTAAGGCCACCTAATATAAAGTGGGACCCTGTTCTCTTGTGCAGAAAAAAGGAAACGTGACAGTAACCAGGACCTGGTGAAATATTTTCAAGCTGCAGATGAACGTTTCATGCTGCAAACAAGAGAGATGCATAAAGACACCATGAAGCAGATGAATGATACTTCAGCATCTCTTCTGGGACTTCTAGAGCGCATGGTCACTGTCATGGAGACCGAGCAGAGGAAGTAGATCTAAACAGCTTGCTCATTATTTTTGCACTTAAATGTTTGTTTATTGTTCAGTTGTTTAATGTTTATGTGCGCTTGTTCAAAGAATGATACAACTTAAGCAATATGAATACAATTAGAATAGTAAGAAATGTAATGGTCATCAATGGCTATCAAATTCAAAACAACTATTATACAAACGCATATTAAGCCATTCATTCATCCTGCCTGTTGATAACTGCAATAATGCAGCTCGCACATAATTTCCTTCGGGTTGCCCTAATTCAGGTACTGGCTGCACAGGGGGCTGTATGTTTGACCGCAGCGTGGACATATGATCCTCAGCGAAACCATCTCCATGTTCCTCACAGATATTGTGGAGCACACAGCAGGTCAGCACCATCTTCTTTACAAGGTCCAGGTTGCAGTCATTTCGCTTTAGGAGACAGCGCTATCGTCCTTTCAGCCTCCCAAAGCTCATCTCCACTACAAACCTTGCACTGCTTAACCTGTAGTTGTACGTCTGTTGTTGCGGGGTCAATCTGCCAGTGTCTGAGAAGGGTTTCATGAGCCAGTTCTGCAAGGGATAAGCAGGGTCTCCAATTAGGAAGTGTCCAACATCACAGCCAGCAATGTTCACCTTGTTTTGACCCAAAATATGTCCATCATTTAACCTTTCCCACAAATGTGACTGCTTGAGCACCCTTTCATCATGCACACTTCCAGGAAAGCAATGCACAGATCCCAAAAAAGCCCCTTCACATACACTACCGCCTGCAAGATGATTGAATACCACCCTTTTCTGTTGAAGAAGTCCAGAGGATAGTCTGTGGGTAAGATTATTGGGATCTGGCTTCCATCTATAGCACCAACACATTGTGGTACTCTCCATCATTGTTTAAAAAACTAGCTATTTCAACCAATTTCTGGGCATCTGGGAATTTGATGTGTACAGGGAGGAGCACCTTATTCACAGCGTTGCAATTCAGCTGTAAAGCTATTCTAAATAATATCATCATCCAGCATAGTTCAGATTAACGTTTGTTCTCACAATAAAGCATAAAGCCATAGCTAACTTGGCTGTACTGCACTACCTGGGCAATCTGATAATGGCATATTTAGGACTGGGCATTGACAATTTGATTTGATTTAGATATACAAGCAATACGATTCAATTACTATTGAACTTGTAAACTATACAGGTAACTACATTGAACTAAACACACAGCTAAACATTAAATGTGTAAATTAACTGAATTAAATAGGCTAGTTACATTTTAAATGCTTTATTGAGGTCTTTCAACAGCTGAAAAACTGAATGAGTGATACCTGAGACATGATTTGGATTTCGATAAGTTGTTATAGTAAATTTCAATCCACCTTCTTGTGTTAATTTATGTTTATTTATTCTGTATGTTAACTAGCAGTCAATAGGAAGGACATCAGTTAATCGATCTATCGCGCTCCAATAAAGAGAACCAAAGCTGTAACTTATTTTTTGTTTTAATTTCGTAATATATAATGTAATTTGAAAGCTGAGACTTTGTTTCAAATTAAAAACTGACGGAGCATAAATCTTATTGTGATTTATTGGATTGAACAGCATGCTACAAACCAAACCAAAACAGATGAATCGGTGGGATTTAAGAACATAATGTTATTTACCCTTCTTCTTGCTCGTTGTCATGCCTTGTGAGACTCCTTGCAGACATATTCGAGCCAAGCGGTCGAAAGTCAGGTACATTTGAAAAAGAGATCTGACATATGGCGCCATCTCGGTTATGCAGCTTCTGCAAGAGATAACAAGTGATTCCGGTCACATGATGGTCACGTAGACGGTTCCGCTACCTGCCAGTGGAAACGCGAGCCGGTTCTGAACAAGTGCCACTTTTGGCCGAGCACCGGCACCAGCCTCAGCATCAGCCCCAGTGGAAAAGCAGTATAGGTAACTGGGTCCTCCTTATTGGGATCTGTCTCTGGGGCACATCTAGTTGTCCTGGTCTTCGCTGATGTTCATGGCTGTAGAAGTTGTCTCTAGGTGCTGATCCACCATCCGATCTGGATACAGACTGGATCTGGTGACTGCAGTGACCATCTGGGCTGGATATGGACTGGGTCGGGTGGTTATGGTGACCTCGGAATAAGAAAGAAAAAGACTAATATTAGCATAGATGTCAATCTTCTTACGGTGTTACAAGTACTAGGGCCCTATGATTTCCGCGATGCAGAAAATGCGGACGGAATCCAGTCATAAAAACGGAATTTACAGTTTAACGCGGAATGTCACGGAATGTGTCAAAGTATGGATGAATTAATCAAAAGTAGGCCATTACACTTAAATCAAATCACGATATGGAGTAGTATTTGTAAATATTACGCCGCAAAAGTCAATTTAAATATGAATCCTGCATGTTCTGCGCGTCTCTGTATGAATGGAGCAGACGCACAGTTTTGTTTACAAACGTTACGTAAACCGCTCACGTGGCGCTCGTCTGCTGGCGATCGTCTGCAGTCTCAATGAGGTTATACATATATGAACAATAGCTCCAGATCTGTTCTGGGAGTCACTTCACGAGCATTTTACAATTTACTTTGAGTAAAATTAGCATCATATCATATACACACAGAAGAGCAACCTGTCAAAATAAAATTTCGGTTTAACTTAATAAAGATATTGTGCCAGAAATAGGCTGTATTACTATTATTTAGTGGAATTTACTTACTACTACTGTTGAAAAACAATAATAAAAAATATTTTTTAAAGAAAAAAATCACTAAATATTTTTCATTAATTAAAATTTAAATTAAATCAATGTGTTATGCCTTCATCTGATAACCAGTAAAATGTATATACACAACACAACATTTCTGAGGGGGAAAAAAAAACATTTCATAAGGCTACTGTAAGAATAAATATTTTTTGTATGCATTCAAATAATTAAACATGCTAAAACACAGAATTTGGTAACAATAAAGCCTAAGGTGAGAAAAAATAAAACATTTCATACTGTCCTAACCATGTAATTTTTGTTACACTTTTAATAAGTCAATGTTAAATTGTATAAGTTTCATGATTTTAATTAATTAAACATGCTTTTTGATTCATACAATTTTATTTGATCATTAAAAAGGAGTCCATAAAAAATTTTAAAGGAAAAAAAAATTTGAATCCATAAAAATTCAAACGGAATTTAGGAAAAAAATAAATGGAATTTTGGATAAAATAAAACTCATTTCATAGGGCCCTAAAGTACATTGTGTGTTATGGGAAGTGTTCCCGGTTCCAGCTGACCTAATTAATGCAGCCTAACAATCCTTTAACGGATTTGAATAATAGAAGTGTATTATTAGTGTGTTAAGTGTATGCCAGGTTAAAGAGATGGGTCTTTAATCTAGATTTAAACTGACCGAGTGTGTCTGCCTCCGGAACAGTGTTAGGTAGATTGTTCCAGAGTTTGGGTGCTAAATAGAAAAAAAGATCTGCCGCCGGCAGTTGATTTTGATATTCTAGGTATTATCAAATGGCCAGAGTTTTGAGAATGCAGCAGACGTGGAGGACTATAATGCGATAAGAGCTCACTCAAGTACTGAGGAGTTAAACCATTCGGGGCTTTATAAGTAATTAACAAGATTTTAAAATCTATACGATGTTAAAAAGGGAGCCAGTGCAGTGTTGACAGAACCAGGCTAATGTGGTCATACTTCCTGGTTCTAGTAAGAACTCTAGCTGCTGCATTTTAACCATCTTTAGTTTGTTTTATTAAGCGTGCAGAACAACCACCAAATATAGCTTTACAATAATCTAACCTTGTGGTCAGTGCTTAATTTGAGCTGAATCCTGTTCCGGAAAATGTCAGATTTTGGATTTTTGTGTTCCGGTATTTGTTTTTAAATATCTGGCATTACCAAGTGCAGATCGTGACAGTGCATGCATGCATACAAGACAGAGTGATTGCAGGTTTATGTAGGTGTATTTGAGCATGATTTGTAGATTATGTATAGGTCAATCAACATATTATTGACCAATGAACCTGAACTTCTTAAGTTCAAAATCGCTCTCGTTGATTGGTGCTACTGCTTAACCCACTCTCTCCAAATGTTCCGCAGCGGAAACATTTGGAGAAAGTGTTATAATACAAGAAATACCAGAAATAATACCAATGTAGTGCCACGTCGGCATGAAGACACACACAGAGAATTCAACCCAGCAACAGACATTAATTATTCCTCAACCCCTCCCTCTCTGCAAAAGGGAGAAGGTCAACTGACCCCATCACTAACTGCTCAGGCACTAACTTTCGTGCAAGGTACGAACGTCTCCGGGAACGTCTCCGGGCGTCTCTGTCTACATACCAAACGCACAACCCCCCCCCCCTTTTCATCACTACAAAATCGCGCCTTTTTCAGCAACGAACAAAGAAACGGATAGACCCAGAGGACCTCTGACATGCATTACCATCAGGACTCTTACAACTAGCTATACCAAAAAAAATATATGGATATTAATGTGTACCCTTTCTCTCATATGCTGGTGTGATATATATATATAAACTACTTAAGAAATGTGGGATGAGTTTTGTGTGCTGAGACTGTAATCCGAGTAAAACGTGTGTGGTAAATGCGGTGTTTGATCTCTAAAGAAAGCTGGCATCGTATGTGACAAACTGTGTTGATGACCGTTAAACTTTAGCACCATGCATAATTATACATGCATAAAAGGTCCGTAAGTTTATCTCCTCCGAAATTAAGGAGATATCACAGAAATGGGACATCACTCCAGGAAGCCTGGAAATGGGCGGGGCTCCGCCCAATACGAACAATCCCATTGGATTAGCCGTCGATGGGCCAGGCCAAGTTGGACGGTTTAAAACAACGCACCAGTCGCAAAGCTCTCTCTTGACTCGCTCTTGACTCTCTCTTGTACTCCTGAAGACTCTCTGCCTGTTCGCGCTCTTACCTGGACTCTGGCCTCGACACCGACTAAACCAACCATCTAGTCGAATTCGAAGGATAGAAGGGCCGTAACATCAAAGAACAACGAACTCAACGCCTGCAAACGATAGGAGAGCTTTCCCGTGACGTCACGCAGTGGTTCCAGCGATACCACGTGCTTCCAACCGAGAGCCCCCGAAGAAGCACGAACTGACCACGTGACACCCGAAATGCCGAACTCACGCGGAAAACGAAGCCAAAACATCCGGCTCGAAGGACCAACAGCCTGCTTACCAACAAAGCAAGTACCATAAACTGAGTCTCTATTTCTGATTGACCTGTAATTGATCTGAATGCAGTAAAGGAGACATACCTTTCGTGATCTTATGGCTCCAGTTATGAAATAGGAAAGAGTGCTAACGTTATTCTTTCAACATTAACCTCAAAACCTCCGTATGCATGTGTGAATGTTTGTGTATTATTAGTTAATCCATTTATGTTAGAATAGCAGTATTACGAATAAACATTGTTTCATTTTATAAAGAATTGCCTCTGGAACGTGATTTTCAAGTTTGTATCCTTATTGCCAAAAAAGACAAAGCTACCTAAGCTCGAATTTGAGAGATTGACAGGATATGCTGAGATTAGTGATCGGTGGACGACCACTTAATACAGTATAAATAAGTTAAATATTAATATTACTTTAACCAAGCAATATTGAATATTTAATGTATAATTCCCGGAGCTGAAACAATAGCTTCATATTAAATTGCATTACACCAAATAAAGTGAAATATTATGATGTATAAAAACGATAAACATATTCTATTATCATAGCCTATTTCCCCTCATCCAAAACAAATAATTTAAATGTAACGGTATGCAGAATAGATCAAGAATTAAAAATTAAACTGAATTCCGTATTCGCATTGTATTCCAATGTTAAACTATTATTTATAATGTGGACTAAGCTTCATGCATGTCTGCATATCGACAGAAAAGATCTTCCTCTTCACATGCTTAACGGCTGACTGTATTTTATTTTGATAATGAACAGACTGTGATGGCAAGTTTGAATTGCTAGAATATGTGGTGTGTGTGTGTGTGAGGCACAGGCGCGATCAAACTGCTGACATATTAAACAGGCTACTCTGTTTTTGGTCATACAGATAAGAGTTAGACAACCCGCAAAGTGTATTTTATCTATTTATTTTCTTTTTATTTGTTATACAATTTAAAACAGCAAAAAGCCATCTAACACTAACTTGCTCTATTCTTTTTCTATTCTGTTTTCTTTTTATTTATTATATAATAATAATAATATTAAAAACCTGCAATGTGTGTACTGCGCATTGCTCTTTTGTTGATTTTGATTGCTTCTATTGTCCTCATTTGTAAGTCGCTTTGGATAAAACCGTCTGCTAAATGACCAAATGTAAATTTTTACTTTTATTTTTGCACACTCGCAATAAAAAGAACATTTGTGTTTTTTTGTAATCAAACAAACAAACAGGATGCACGTTCTGTCATCTCGGTTTCCTTTCCGTGAACTTGTTTGCAGATCGTCGCGCATCACATCTGTTTTATATCTGTTAATTATTTATGTCAGATATATTTTGCATTATACTATTTCTATATGATTGTATTTTATTTTTATGGGAACAAATTTTGTTATTTTTAATATAACTTAGGCCTATACATTTCCTTAAATCATCCTGGCGACCCATTTTTGACCCTGGGTTTGAAACCTAGGCTGTAGTTAGGTCCATGCAGACACTTGTGAACAATGCTCTATAGTTGTGGCATTATCAATTAGTTATGTCATTGAATGTTCCGGGAAAACTGAAGTTGTATTGTCAGTGTCTGTCACGGCGCCTTTTAACTGCTGATTTGGATCCGGCAATGTTTAATTTACAAATTAAGCTCTGCTTGTGGTCATAAACGCATGAATTAACATATCTGCATTTGATATTGAGAGCATAGGTCTCGGTTTAGATATATATTTTAAGATGAAAATATGCCGTTTTACAAATGCTAGAAACGTGGGTGTCAAAGAAGAGATTGCTATCAAATAGCACACCTAGGTTCCTGACTGATGACGAAGAATCGACAGAGCAGCCATCAAATGTTAGACAGTGTACAAATGTTCTGGGTTATTACTTGTGTGGTTTTAAGGTCCGATAAATAACCCTCTGTTTTTTCAGAATTTAGCAGTATGAAATTACTCGTCATCCACTTTATATCGACTATACATTCTATAAGTTTCTCAATTTGGTGTGTTTCACTGGGTTGGAAAGAAATATTGAGCTGCGTATCATCAGCATAACAGTGAAAGCTAACCCTATGTTTCCTGATGATATTTCCCAAGGGTAACATATAAAGCGTGAAAAGTAACGGCCCAGATATTGAGCCTTGAGGTACTCCATTGAGCCTTGAGGTACTCCACTTGTGATCGATATGATAGCTCTTCATTCACTGCTATGAATTGATGGCGGTCAGATAAGTATGATTTGAACCATGCTAATGCACTTCCACTAATGCCAACAAAGTTTTCTAGTCTATTCAAAAGATTGTTGTGATCGATAGTGTCGAACGCAGCGCTAAGATCCAGTAGCACTAATAGACAGAGATTCAATGACCCACACATAAAGTAATTTGCTTCATTCTTGAATTAATCAGACATTTAAATGAATGATTCAATGACTCTCTTAAGACGGTCAATTTCTGCTCCAACTGGAATTTCAGTGCTGAATCTTTCTAATGATCCAAGCCAATCAATCTCATGCTGTGCTGATTAGAATATGCATCAGATTACATGTAATGCCTCTTTCAGTAGCATAGTGGATATAGGACAGGGGTGTCCAATCCTGCTCCTGGAGGACCACTGTCCTACAGAGTTTGGCTCTAACCCCATTTAAAGCTAATCGATGTCTTTGGAAAACTTCAAAAACTTCTAGCAGATTTGTCGGGGTAAGTTGGAGCTAAACTTTGTAGGACACCGGCTGACCAAAAGCAAGTTTCAACTCCTTGGTGTAGGATCTAGCATACATGGATTACATATCTAATGGTATGATTGTATGATGTTGATTACTTTGAGCCATTAAACTGGGATTAACTTTTTTTGTTCTGTTTTTCCACCTTAGACCTGATGGCACTGAAAGAGGAGCGGGAAGTATTGAATGAAATTGAGGAGAAAGATCAGTATGAAAATCTTAATGATTTCATTACCGGAGAAAAATCTTTTTGTTCCTTACAGTCTGGAAATACTTACACACGAAAAAGAGCTCAAAAGACAGGAACTAGGAATCATTTTGCTTGCTTTCAGTGTGGAAAGACTTTCAGTCAACAAGGAAAACTTAACAGGCACATGAAAATTCACAATAGAGAGAAGCCTAACAAATCATCTCAGTGTGGAAAGAGTTTCAATCAAAATGGAAACATTGATGTCCACAGTTTTTTTACCTGCCAACAGTGTGGAAACTGTTTCGCTCATAAAAGAAGCCTTAACAAGCACATGGGAATTCACTCTGGAGAGAAACCTTACACATGCAGTCAGTGTGGAAAGAGTTTCAGTTTTCATGGAAACCTTAAAGTCCACATGAGAGTTCACACTGGAGAGAAGCCTTTCATCTGCCAGTGGTGTGGAAAGAGTTTCAGTCAACATGTAAATCTTGAATCTCACATGAGAATGCACACTGGAGAGAAGCCTTTCACCTGCAAACAGTGTGGAAAGAGTTTCAGCCAACCTGGAAACCTTATTCACCATGTGAGAATTCACACTGGAGAGAAGCCTTTCACCTGCAAACAGTGTGGAAAAAGTTTCAGTCAACTTGGAACCCTTAATTACCATATGAGAGTTCACACTCGAAAGAAACCCTTCACCCGCCTTAATGTCCACAGCCAAGTTCACACTATGGAGAGATTTTTTACCTGCCAACAGTGTGGAAACCATTTTACTCATAAAGGAAGTCTCAACAGGCACATTATAACTCACACTGAAGAGAAGCCTTTCACCTGCAAACAGTGTGGAAAGAGTTTCAGTCAAAAACGATACCTTGAAGTTCATATGAGAATTCACACTAGAGAAGTTTCAACCAAAAAGGTAACCTTAGGTACCACATGAAGATTTACTCAAGAGGGACCTGCTTACATGTTAAGTGATGTATGAGTTTTATTGCGCAAAGGAATTTGGGCAGAGCAACTCCCAAGACACATAATGCCCATAGAAAATTACTCTTCTCTAATTAATTCATAGACAAACATTTCTGAATGAACGCTCATCCTTAGGACATTGTGTGTATTTTTACTGTTCTTGGAATTCTTTAATACTGTAAATTCTTTAGTACATTCTAGGTAAGCAAATTTTTAGAATTGAGAAGGTGACTGTAAGACTGTTTGACCTTGCAAGAAAATAAACCATCTTTAAAGTAGTATACGAGACCTCATCATTACACACAGTGCTCAGATTTGTATCCTTAGTTAGAATCTGGATCTTTTCTGAATCCAGAAAAGGATTAAACTCATTCACAAATCGAGTGCTTACTGTAAATATAATATGCATGTAAACATGGTCATTATTGCCTGTACACACCTGTGGGTACAGCAGCAGATGTTGAAAGGCCGGCAGGAGAAGCAGAAGCAGGCTCTGGCAGAGGGGACCCAGGCTCACTGCCATCAAAAGAACCAGTCGGCTATGTCATGACAATATTAAATATGAATACAACATTACACACATTGCACATCACACCAGTCAGAGAGAAATGAATTTAGACTTCATCATAAAAAACAACAACATATATGCCCTGTTTTGTTGCTTCACTTGTGAGCAACGGCCTGATTATCCTCATCCCCCCTCTCCATATTCCCGCTTGTCTCCCGTGGGGAGACGAAGGGGTCGAGGAAAGACAAGGCCGCAGAGTACTTCCACTTTTTCCCTGACCCTGCTGCTGACCCACTCCTCTTCTCCGTCTCCTTTCTCCTCTCCTTTAAATATGTGTCCCTCAGACTCTTCCACTTCTTTCTGCACACTTCCTCTAAATAAACACATTAACTCGTCAGTGGGAAAATAGTTGTAAAATACAGCGAATAAGCTAAATTTGCCGGCTTTAGCTAGCTTGTTGTCTCAATATGTATATATATATATATATATGTGTGTATATATATATATATATATATAGCTCAAATTGAGTAAAGAGTGTTTTTTACAACTTACCAGATTGTCCGACCTCCTCACTCACTTTCTTCCAAGCAAGATCCTTTTTATTACTGTTTTTGTAAAAGTACGAAGTAGTATCGTACAGCTCCGGGTACCCACATACAACCACGATTAATTTGTCCTCCATTGTTGTTTGGGATTTTCTGCCTAATCACGTCACTGCTAGAGCAAGCTCCTGATTGGGTAACGCGGCGTGAATATCCGCCAAAGTTCAGTTTTTTCAACTCGCATGATTCGCGCCGCATCATTCGCGCCGCTCGAATCGCCTCATTCGAGCGAATAGTGCCGCAGGATTGTCTATCGCGTCTTTGCATTGACTTAACATGTAAATCCTTCACGCGTAATACTTCATTCGTGTCTGGTGTGAACGCACCTAAAGATGTTACCACGATCAACGCACAGAAACGTAACAAGGACACCGGTAAAATAGTCCATGTGACATCAGGGGTTCAAATGTAATTTTACGCAGTTACGAGAATACTTTTTTGCGTTAAGAAAACAATGCTGATTATGCGCACACATGCTGAACATAATGCTGATTACAGTCTGGGGTACTCTCCAAAATGACAGAAGACGGTAAATCAGGGAGAAGATTTGTTGAATAAATTGTTATTATTTTCTTTGCACACCAAAATATTCCGGTATCTTCATAAAATTAACTGATGTGGACTCACATGGACTATTTTACCTATTTCTTCGCTATGTTTCACGACCTGGGAATATTGCAGTTGCATTGCTGTCTACGGAGGGTCAGAGAGCTCTCAGATTTTATAAAAAATATCTTAATTTGTGCTCCCAAGATGAACAAAGGTCCTACAGGTTTGGAACGACATGAGGGTGAGTAATTAATGACAGAAGTTTATTTTTTGCTTGAAATACCCCTTTAACCCAAATGAGGAGCTCTGCACAGGATGGAGGTGGACATCACAGCAGACGACTGCAGAAGCTGGATAAGACATTCTGAAATATATGTTCCATGTTGCATTGCAAGGGAAGATATCATTACGATGTGGATGAAAATCTGTGGCTGACAGACGGACGTCAGGAGGTGTAGACAGACTGCATTGTAATGACTCATACAGTGCTACATGCACATGCAAAGTTCAGTTGAGAGTTGTTTCCTGTGATTGCCTTTTTAAATTGGTATTTTCCCCATGTCTTCTCTTTTTATTTTCTATATCACAATGACTGTCCAGTCTCTTCTCAATCAATATCCACATGCCATAGTATCTGTACTGTACTGTTGACATTGATATATGCAATACAGAAGAAGTGTAGCCTTGTGCATTTTCAATACAGTAACTATCATTCAAACTGTAGCCATAGTTTACATAAGGAAATATTAACAGAGTGCACTGTTGTATTGAAAATATGACTAAACATCTTGTTTAATCAGTTACACAAAGACTTGTCATTTTGATGGCACTGATATGTTCAATGACATAAATGATTTAAATCAGTGGTTCTCAACCCGCGGCCCGTCACAAATCCAAATGCAGCCCATCATGCCGCAGTATCAGCAGTGAAGAAAGTGCTGGACTTTCGGCATCAACTTTCGGTTTGCCCCACTACTCACACTGAAGATGTTCAGGCAAAAATAAACACCCATAGGCTAGACAACTATGCAGTTGTCTTAAAAAAATATCTTAATTTGTGCTCCCAAGATGAACGTAGGTCCTACAGGTTTGAAACGACATGAGGGTGAGTAATTAAAGACAGAAGTTACTTCAGTTCTGTCACTTCTGACAGAAGTGACATAAATGTGGCAAAACATCTGAGAGAACCTCAGATTATTAAATTTGAAAATGCTATCCATGTTTGGATCAACATTGGCTACATCTGTGAACGCACATTTGCAATATCGCGTCCCGCTTCCGTGCACGTATTACAGACTGCAACTTCATTGTGCTGTTACTCACTTCAAGTAGAATTTCAAAAAATTGGTCAGCTCCCGACAGCATCAGTTATTTTATTAATGGTGAGTAGAATTATTTATTTATTTCAATAAATGTAATCGTTTAGATATCATAATATTTAGGCTGTAAATATTATTATAAATCTGGTTGGTTTCTATTGATGACGTAATATGAAAATGACATGCATGCGGCCCATGAGACTTGCACTTGGATCATAGTGCAGCCCGCTGGAAAAAGATTGAGAACCACTGCTTTAGAGAGATGAACCAAGGATGTTGAGCAAGTTACAGGCTTTTGTAGGTAATGCATTTTGTGGTTTGTATGAACTGTTTTGAGAAATGTACAGTGCCCTCCACTAATAATGGCACCCTTGGTAAATATGAGGAAAGGTGGCTGTGAAAATTAATCTGCATTGTTTATCCTTTTGATCATTCACTCAAAAAATAAATAAATTCTAACCTTTCATTAAAGTAAAACAATTGAAAGTGGGGAGAAAATCTCATGATGAAATAAATGTTTTTCGCCAATGAATGTTGGCCACAATTATTGGCACCTCTATTTTATGCTTATGAGTAAAATATTTCTGAAGAATATTCCCATTCATATCTACATTATTTAGCACACCAGGGTGACTAGGAGCATGAAATTGTCCAGCCATGCAGTAGCCCCTCACTGCAGAACAAAGATCCAGGGGGTGGGGCTGGATCCACATCTAGGAGGTGGAGATTGGTGGGCTTAGGGATCAGGGGGTGGAGACGGGTAGGTTAAGGTATATATTGGCGCTTTTCCACTGCATGGTACGGCACGGTACGGTTCGGTACGGTTCACTTTTGGGGGGTTTTCCACTGGGTACTGTACCTGGTACCTGGTACTTTTTTAGTACCACCTCAGCCGAGGTTCCAAGCGAGCCGTACCGTTACCAAAACGTGACGTGTAAACTCTACTGATCACTGATTGGCCGGAGAGAATCGTCATTACTGCGTCACTGAACTTGTGACACGAGACCCTCCTCTACAGCCCTACCCGCTAGATTTAAATCAGCACAGCCAGCGGAGGATCGGACGCAACTTCTGTTTAAACAAACGCACATTTTTGCATCAACCACAAAATAGCAGTGTCGTTGTCTGTTGAGGAAGTACAGACGTTCCTCTCGTTGATTGCAGAGGAGCGGATCCAGTGAGAGCTTGTTGGTGCGACGCCGAAGGAAAAAGCCTTATGTATATAACGTTACTTTTGAACTTGCTATATTTTCAGAGTATGTTTTCTGTTTATATTTTTACCTTTGTATCTGTGTTTTGCTTCAATTAAAAACAATCTGATCGAATAAGTGTACCTCCAGACTATATTAAATATGTATTATTGTATGAGCATGTAATGAACCTCTTGAAAAAGACAAATGATTAATGCCACGATTATAAAAACCATCACATAAATAAAAAAAACAAGGGAAACATTGTATATTTTGAAATATTCAAAAGTTTATTGATAATTCACTTTACAGAACACGCTAACTTACATGAGTAGTTAACTAACTTAATCAAGTAACGCAGCACACCTGCACGAACATCTCTGCCCTCCTCCTCTACAGCCCGTGTCACTGCCTCCACAGTCTCTGCTGCTGGGGGTAAATCCCAAGCATTCTCATAGACCTCTCCATTGCTGTTAAAAACATCCACATGCCGAGCGTGAAGAACACTATTCCGTCTCCTTTCTTTGTTGTGAGATTGTTTGTGGCGCGTTTATGATGACGTCACCGTAGTAGAGGCGGCGCAACTATAACGACGCGTGAATAATCCCGCCCACTCTATAGCGGTACTAAACTGCGGTGGAAATGCAAACCGACCCGAACTGAGCTGTACCGTACCGTACCGAGCCGTGCCGAACCGTACCGTACCATGCCATGCAGTGGAAAAGCGCCATATGTTAGGTCGGAGGAGTTGGATCTGGATCGTGTGTTCTGTTGTAAGGACCATCTCCACCCATTTCCACCATCAGGGTAATAATTAAGAGGTTTCAGTCAACTAAAGATGTTACAAATCTGCATGGAAGAGGACATGTGTCTATACCATACTAATGCACCGTGAGGAGGAGAGTTTTAATGGCTGAATACTCTCCAAGGATCACAGCTGGAGAATTGCAGAAAGTAGTTGAATCTCGGGGTCAGAAATCCCCCCCAAAATAAAAATTAAACAGCCCCTACCTCACCACATGTTGTTCGGGAGGGTTTCAAGAAAAAAATAACATCCTGGCTAATTCAAAAACAAACTCTTAACATATTCGTCTCGGGTTACTCGCGTAACCCTTGTTCTCTGAATAGGGAACGAGACACTGCGTAGCTTTACGCTTTGGGAACGCCCACTGCGTGACCGAGTCTAAACCCTATAGAATCACGCCAATTCATTGGCTGATGGCGCGCCATCTCTGACGCAATGACGTCGTCAGGTCATACTGGCGAACGCGCCATCCACTCCTCAGATTTCTCTGCCGAAAAGAACCCTGTCGGCAGCGTGAGGAGCTTGGCAGCGAACGCAGTGTCTCGTTCCCTATTCAGAGAACAAGGGTTACGCGAGTAACCCGAGACGTTCTCTTTCATAGGTAACTTTACACTGCGTAGCTTTACGCTTTGGGAATGATAAACACGCCAAGCTGAAAAATGCTACCTATCTGGCCCAATAATGAACCAACAACATACGGTCAGTTCAAACAGACAAAATCTGGGAACCTGGAGCCGTATCAACGTCAAGGTTGTAAAACCTGACAAAGGTGTGCGGAGAGGACCATCCTGCCGCAACACAAATATCCTCCAGGGGTACCCCTCTAAAAAGAGCTTGAGAGGAGGCTATGCCCCTTGTAGAATGCGCCCGAAGACTAAAAGGTGAAGGGAGTTTCTGCGCCTCGTAAGCCAGCGAAATGGCGTCTCTCACCCAGTGAGAAATCCTCTGCTTTGACGCGGCAAGCCCGCGGCGACCAGCACCAAAACAGATCAATAACTAGGGAGATTTTCTCCAAACCTTGGAGCGATCCACATACAGCTTCAATGCCCTGACCGGGCAGAGCAAGTGGAGTCCCTCATCCTCACTTGAAGCAAAGGGAGGGGGATGGAAAGAGTGAAGCATGACCACCTGGGATCGGAACGACGTGGACAAGACCTTGGGAATGTAACCCGGCCTAGGCCGCAGGGTAACTTTGACTAGAACCGGGGCAAAGTCCATACACGTCTTACTGACAGAGAAAGCCTGCAGATCTCCAACTCTTTTCAGTGACGTAAGCACCAGCAAAAGAACAACCTTAAGGGTCAGTATTCGATCCGAAGCTGATTCTAAGGGCTCAAAAGGGGCCGTCACTAGTCCTTCGAGGACGACTGACAAGTCCCAGGAAGGAACTGCCGTGGGGCGAACAGGCCTAAGGCGTCTGGCCCCACGCATGAAAGCGGAGACCAACCGATGTCTCCCCAAGGGGATCTCATCCAGCTCTCTCCGAGCTGCGATGGCCGCTACATAAACCCTAAGGGTGGTAGCAGCCGCCCCCGCTGTCAGCCTTTCTTGCAGAAACTCCAGCACTGGACCAACAGGGCAGTTAACTGGGTCGATTGCACGAGTCAAACACCAGGATTCAAAGACGCCCCACTTGGAAGAGTACAGCTTCCTAGTAGCGGGGGTTCTGGCACTGGCTATGGTTTCCTGAACTACGGCAGGCAAACCATCAATCACAGCCCTTGGCCCTGTATGGGCCATACCCACAACTTCCAGAGCTCCGGCTGAGGATGCCAGATCTTGCCCTAGAAGCTGGGACAGTAAGTCTCGCCTGATCGGAATCTTCCAAGGAGGCCAATACAAGAGGAGAGTTAACTCCGAGAACCAGGTCTGGGAGGGCCAGGATGGGGCTATGAGAAGGAGACGGGCACCGCTCACCTTCACTCTGCATAGTACTGCCGGAATCAGCTTTATTGGCGGAAACGCGTACAGACTGACATTCGGCCATGGGTGGGCGAACGCATCTATGCCCAGTCGTCGGGAAACTCAGGGAGAACCAGAGCGGGCACTGGGATGACTCTTGAGAAGCAAAGAGGTCCACCTCCGCTTTGCCAAACAGATCCCAGATCTGGGATACCGTCTGACGGTTCAACATCCATTCCCCCGGCTGGAGCTTCTGTCTCGACAGAAAATCGGCCGCCAGGTTCAGTACTCCCGGAACGTGAACCGCCCTCAGAGAGAGGAACTTGTCATGGGACCAAAGGAGAAGATGGCGCGCAAGCCTGTCCAGGGTGCGCGACTTTGAACCTCCTTGCCGGTTTATGTGGGACACAACCGCCATATTGTCCGTTCTGACTATGATATGATACCCTCCGAGAACAGGGAGAAAATACTTCAAAGCCAGGAAGACAGCCCTGAGTTCCAGGCAGTTTATGTGCCAAAAGAGGAACTCTTCCTTCCACTCCCCGCTTGCGGGCCTTCCTTCGAAGACCGCGCCCCAGCCTGTCATAGATGCGT
This sequence comes from Oxygymnocypris stewartii, assembly GCA_003573665.1. Classification (NCBI taxonomy): domain Eukaryota; kingdom Metazoa; phylum Chordata; class Actinopteri; order Cypriniformes; family Cyprinidae; genus Oxygymnocypris; species Oxygymnocypris stewartii. The sequence goes on from QVTF01003615.1 coordinate 1,150,401, forward strand.
CCGTCGTGATCATATGGTGACGGTGAATCACACCCATTCTCACCCCGGTCTGGAGAAAGACGGGGTCTCACCACATTAACAGGTGTCGAGAGCAACTGCGCGACACCCTGATAAGGCGAGTAGCTGGTACAGTGGGGTGTAACCTCAGCTCCTTCATCCACCAAAGGAATGGCCTCATGTGAAGCAGCCCTAGGGGCAACACAGGGGAGGCTGCTGCCATGAGGCCCAACAGCATGCGGCAGGTACCTACAGAGACATGATGGCCTAGCTTGAAGCGGGCCATACATGCTGTAAGAACTGGTATCCGGGCAGGAGCCAAACTGTTCTGCATCTGAACGGAATCCAGACGAACTCCTAGAAACACAGTTCGTTGAGATGGGAGGAGCACACTCTTCTTGGCGTTCATCCTGAGGCCAAGAGAATGGATGTGGCCGAGAACGATATCCCTGTGACGACTCACTAGCTCCCTGGAATGAGCCAGAATGAGCCAGTCGTCCAGATAGTTCAGTACACGAATGCCCTGGAGCCTCAAAGGGGCCAGTGCAGCATCCATGCATTTGGTAAATGTCCTCGGAGCCAACGCCAGGCCGAAGGGCAGGACCTTGTATTGGTAAGCCTTCCCTCCAAAGGCGAACCGAAGGAATCTCCTGTGTCTTTGAACAACCTGGATGTGAAATACGCATCCTTCCGGTCGATGGTGACAAACCAGTCTCCCTCCTGGACCTGAGACATGATGGTTCTCATCGTCAGCATCTTGAACTTCCCTTTGTAGAGGGAAGATTCAAACGCCGTAGATCCAGAATGGGTCTCAGGCTGCCGTCCCCCTTCGGCTGAAGAACCCTCGTTCGATGTCCGACTGCGGTATTTCCTCTATCGCTCCTTTCTGTAGGAGGGAGGAAAGCTACAGCTATAGAACAGAAACCTTGGAGGCGCTGTTAACTATCGTCAGTTGAACCCCGTCGAGGCGGGGGGGACAAACTGAAATGTGTAGCCGGACCGAATCGTGAGCAGCGGCACCCTCCGCCACGAAGGAGAGCCCTTGGCGTCCTTGTCCGGGTTGATGGAGTGTGAAGTGCTGGACTGACAGGTGGCCAGCACGGGGTCCGAACGCTGCAGGGGAGAATCGACTGTGTCCCCACACACGCGGCCCGCCGGCGGCGAAAGGACGGACTGTAGCGGGGGAAAGACAACGCGTCCCCCAACTGCCAGACCGAGAATAAATGAGGATGAACTCGTCCCGCACGCCAAGCCCCTAGGGGTGGCTGTGACGGTTTTGAGTGAGGAGAGCACGTTTGAAGTGGGCAGAAACGCTTTTGCGGTCTGACCTCGCCCCGTAGCGGTGAGACGGCTCTCCTCTGAAGTTTAGCCACAAATGGCGCTCTGCGGCCACCGAACCCGCCATAAGGCGCCCCACAGTGCGTGGGGTGTGCTTAGTGGCTCTGAGAGCTAAGTCAGTGGCTCTGCGCAGCTCCTTTACAGCCTCCGGAGTCAGACCAGTCCCCTCGGATTTCCTTGAGGACGTCCGTCTGGTAGGCCTGAAGGATGGCCATCGTATGGAGGGCTAGAAAACAGATAATCCTGCGTGAATTCAACCGGTGAATTCGCGCGCACATGCTCTGGTGAGGGAGGGAGAGAAAGGCGAGGCCTGTCTGCTCACTCTCCTTCTCCTCGAGCTAAACATCCGCAACCCAGGTCGCGGAATCACAAGAGGCCGCGGATTCATGCGAAGCCGCGGAGGCAACCGGTGAATTCGCGCGCACATGCTCTGGTGAGGGAGGGAGAGAAAAGGCGAGGCCTGTCTGCTCACTCTCCGTCTCCTCGAGCTAAACATCCGAACCCCAGGTCGCGGATTCACGAGAGGCCGATTCACGAGAGGCCGCGGATTCACGAGAGGCCGATTCACGAGAGGCCGCGGATTCACGAGAAGCCGCGGAGGCCTCCGGAGCGCGACGGGGAAGAAAATGGATGACTCCTTTTCACACACCTCAAGCCGAGAGCGGAGGGTTATGAGACGGAGATTCTCACAAATTACAAAAAAAGCGGAGTAGAGCTCAGTATTCACGCAGAGTTGACGCGGCTGTCTGTGTGCGCGACTGTTCCGCTGTTCTGTCGATTTGTCCTGCCCTGTCAGATTTTGCTACCTCCCATTAAAACAGTGGGTAGTGCAATTCGACAACGAAAATGCTACCTGTTAAATTGTGTTTTATTGATGTATACACCTACCACAACCCTAAAATTAGCCTTACAGTAATGCACATACAGTAATTACGTGTTATATTCGCGGTTGTGGATAGAAGGGATACAGCTAGTACCGGAAACCAACAATAAATATTTTTTCTACCTATTAGATTGTGTTTTATTAAAGTCTACACCAACCCCAACCCTAAACCTACCCTTACAGTAATGCAGATACATTAAATATTGTTGTTCGGCATAAGAAAAAGCATGCAATATTGTTGCGCGCATGCGCCGTAAGCCGAGGTAGGAAAATCTGACAGGTAGGAAAAAATGTCAGGACACCGCCAACAATCCCGAGCGTCTTATATGCTCGCCTCGTGCCTTCGGGCAGTCCTTATATCGAGTCCTGGTACGTGAGATTGAACGAGAATGCACACGTTGGCTGTAATGCATAGACAGACATATGAAAATGTGGACAGTGCCAAAATAAAGGTGCTTTTTATAAGACAGATATCGATATTTTACGCGTGGCATCGATGCATCGTATTGTCATACATTGTATCGATATATATCGATCCATATCGATGAATCGTTACATCCCTAGTGCTGAATAAAACCTCAAACAGTCCCGCGCAGACCTCTACATCACACATCAGATTTAATTTATCACATAAAGAGAGATGACTGACAAGAAGAGTGAGGTGAGACAGACAAGATGATGGCGGAAGAGTTTCAAAACGAAATGTAAAAGCGCCCGTTTTAAGCCTGTTGACTTCTGAGTCTGACATTGATATAAATCATGCCCACACTTTTGAGTGCGGATCTACTTTTAAAATGAGAAACTCACCGAGATCTACCAAGTGAAAAGTAAATAAATGATAAAATACATATTAAATAAAATAAATAATTAAAAAGGCTTGTTGGGATGTATCTTTATATTGCATTAATTTAATAATACAAATTAAAATATTGTTTTATTATTATTCACTATTCACGACGCCATCAGTAAATAGTTCCTCTGTAAGAACAAGCTGTTTGGAGCGTCTGATGCCCGTATGCACATAAACACCACTGATCCTCACAAACTTCTCCAACACACGCGAGCATCCGTTATGAAACACTCGTTGAATTCAAGCAGAAATATGTTAGAGTGATCGAGAACGCACACACGATTCGTTTGCACATCATTTATAACGGACATAACACCCGCCTAATGCACGATCCTGTATGTCATTGTAATCAGCTTTACCTTGATTAAAATAGTCGTTCATCAAAACTTGTGTCTACTAGTGTGACACTGGCTTCTTTTATCCAGCCGAGAGCTGTAGTTTGCTCACAGAGTTTTTGAGCCACCGTTCAGTCTGTATTACACACGATGAGAAACGTTTGCTGCTCCGAAACACAGAATACGTAGAGAGGTAGTACTGATATTTATTTATAGCCTATATATGTTTTTTACATGACTTAACAGGTCGAGTCATAATATTAGTGAATATATTATATTGTAGTTTTATCTCTCACCACCCTGGTTGAGAAACACTGACCTAAAGTGCGATCAAACTATTAGGCATTCCTGATCTAATTGATAATGTTTAAAAAAAAAAAAAAACATTTGTTTCTCATTTATTTGGTTCCACAGTATTTGATATTTACATGTTTACAGAAATGCTGTATCAAAGTTATTTATATTTACATGTTTACAGAAATGCTGTATCAAAGTTATTTATATTTACATGTTTACAGAAATGCTGTATTAAAATTATTTATTTACAGACACATTATTAAAATTGTTTACAATTAATCAACATATTTATATTCTCTACAAATAAATTCAAATTGTTCCGTCCCCTACAGCAAGTGTCTTGTCTAGTCTTTAATCCTTTGCCCATGCTTTTACCAAGGGGCCATTCTGGTAGTTTACAAGGAGGCAAGCAACAGTGTATAGCTGGTTGATGCTCCCTGTGATGGAAAGAGGGATGACTGTGTCAAACAGCTTGTGTTGTTTCACCCTGCGGATGAGACGCTCAACATGGACCCTCAGTCGAGCAATGGATTGAGTTTCCTTTACCTCATCAGCCGACATCTGTTCCCTTTTTGACAGGTAAGCAGGTCTGTAGACTTTGCATGGCACACAGTCGTCCACGAGAAAACCTTTGTCGACCATAATAGCCATGTCAGGTTTCAGCAGAGACACAATCCCAGACTGCTTGAGAAGCTCCTTGTCGCTGATGGATCCTGCATACAGGGATGACACAAAGGTGACTGCGCCATGTGGTGCCATGCCAATTAACCCCTTGAAGGTGCAGTGGGATTTATAAGAGGAGAACACTTCACTTTGAAGCAGGAGAGAGGATGGAGTTTGGCACCGCAGCTCTGTGCAGTCGATCACCACTTGTGTGTCTGGATAGTCCTGGAACTCCTTTGGCATGTGAGCCTTGACCGCTTCCTCACACATCCAGATGCACACTGATCCAAGAACGGTATAAAGAAAATTTGCCCAGGTTGTTATAATTCGACTCACGGTGGACTGATGAATATCAAATCTGTGAGCCAGATCCCTTTGTGTCAGACCAACTGAGAGATGAACCATGAAGAGAAAAAACTCATCTATGGGCTGCAGGCATTGACCCTGTTAAAAAAAATTACAAACATTTATATGTGTGTTTATACATAAAGTATCATATTTCAATTTTGTTTTTTTCCACCCCTCCCCCCCCCCCCATAAATTCATAACACAATGTATATTGTATGTACTGTATAATATACAAAATATATAATTACAGATGCATTGCCTGATGCTCCACCTTCACTCCTAGTTGTAGCTGCCCTTGCTCTGGTCACACGAACCATGTTGTGAGATGCAGGTTCAATGAGTCTCCAGAATGCCATTAAGTGATTGTAAGCAAACCTACATAAGATGTGGGACATGTTTGAGATAATACACATCACAAAATGACCAACAGTTTTATCTTACTTTTAGACTGTATTGTAACTTACTTGTATAGTATACGGGTATACTGACATGTAAATAGAATATCTACATGGACATAATGTATTATGCAAAGACCAGAAAATTATAATCAGCATCCTAATAATGATATAATGTAATATTATTTATAACTTTTAAATCTTACCTAGTGTAGAACCGTATGTCATTCCTGTTTTCTTGAGCCTCATTGAATACATTGAAGAAATCCATCCTTTGCTCTTTTTGCTACGACATAATTTGGCGACCACGAAGGGACTGGATTGAGGTCCGGGGTCCTGAGAACCGTCGCGGGCAGAGGGCCTGGCTGACACGCAAACAACTCACAAACCAAGGCGCGCCTAAAAAGGTAAGCAATATTTTGCTTAAATTGGAAATAAGAGATTGTTTGCGTGGTTGACTAAGGTCGTGCCTGGGATGGTGATCTGAGACAGGGCTTCACCAGTAACAGAATCTAAAACATTGGATTGGAATTAAAATAAAAGGAAAAGTAAATGAAGAGGCAAGTATGATTTAAGGGGTTCCAGATTTCAAAAGTCACTCATATGGAAGAGTGTTAAAGAGATTTATATACACAAGAGGTGTATTGCGCATTGCCCTAGGGACGGGCAAAAGTGGTGCCTAAGAGAGAGGCACAAAATCCTGTGCCGCGGCTTTTAGAGGTGGGGGCGCCCAGGAAGTCAGGGAGCGACTCCGTAGGTTGGTTGAGTGTGGCCTTGATGGGCTCCCACTTTGGAGGTTTGCCAGCGCAGGTGTCTGCAGACCGGAAAAAGTTGAATCGTTAGTTTTTTGTCTGTCTGTCCACTATGTGTGTGTGTTAAGGCATTGAAGCAGTGCAGGTTTGACTTAATCACTATCTGTGCTGGCTGTTTTGCTGTTTTGTGTTAAATGTGCGTGATATATGTTCTATGTTAAATGTTTTTTGGTTTAAATGGAATGAAAAAACAATATCTATAAAGATAAATACATTGAATGGAGAATAAAGAGTTTATTAAAAACTATATAAGAGTTGAAAAAACTAAAAATATACCAAGAAATTGGCTTTGTCGGCTGTTTGGACATCATCCAAGTTGCCGACGTTGTGATCCAAATTGTGAAACTGAATTATTGATAAAGAAAAAGATAAAAACTGATTGATTTTTCATTCCCAAACAGAGATCAAAGCCTGTTGGTATTTTTTCTTTGTTGGTCTGTGTGTGTATGAAAGGCAGAGAGAGAGAGAAAGTGAGCTCACTGAGTGTGTGTGTGTCTGTGTCTGTGTGCGTGTTTGTGTGTGAGAGACAGAGAGAGAGAAAAGGGGGGCCCCACTGTGTGTGCATGTGTGTGTGCGAGCGAGTGTGTGTGCGAGCCACTGTGTGTGTGTATGTGTGTGAGCGAATGTGTGTGGGAGTAAACACTGCTGGCAGTGAAGGTCAAATACAGGAGAGGGAGAGAAAAGGATGAAAATCTCATCCAAAGCAGAGTAAAATATACAAAGTTGATGAATATTATGGTAATCCAAATGAATGGAGCAATGAGAAAGATTAATTATTAACTAGAAAACACATTGGTATTATTTTAAAATATTTGAGAAAGTCTAAAGTCTAAATTCTATAAAAAGTGATAAGTCCTCCGCCCAGCAAAAATCCAGGTGGAAATCAGGGGTCGGATGCTTTTAGTGATCCTCGTCTGATGAGCCTGGTGAAGATTAACAAGTAATTAAAAGGCTGGGATTAAGAAAGGTAAATCACTGGAAAAATAATAATAATAGCAATAGTGATAATAATTCAGTATATTGAACAAGTTAATAAATCTGACTTTCAAAAATGTAAATCCCAGTGGAGGTTTTGGCAGCTGCAAATCCAGCCTGTAACGAAATAATAAGGGAACTCTCTGGAAAGTGGGCAGAGAGAACAAATAAATTGGTTACAAAGTGGCTGGCAGGGGGAACATTTAATGTGACTATGTGTAAAGAAATGGAGGTCTTGATAAAAAAATTACAAGACCAATTAGAAATTTTCTTTTTTTTCAAAGAGAAATGAAAAAAGAGAACGAGAATTAGGGGTATTAACCCTGTTCAAACAATATGGAATTAAATTAATCCAATTGGAAAAACAAGAAAGAGAGAATAAAAACAATGAAACAAAAGAAGAAAGGCCACCTCCATATGTTCCTTCCTGCGATCAAGCAGTTAACCAAATGCCTATAGTACAAGGAAAAATAGATTTAAAGGGGCAAATAGAATTTTAGGGATACCTACATGATGAAAATACAGATGTTGAAAAAGAGCAGAGCTGGACAAGAGAAGTAAGAGGGACAGTAGGCAGTAGGGAAAACCCACACACTCACACAGCCATGAGGGAGGGGCTGGAGCAACCGAGAGCGAGGCTGAGAGCATCCACACCACTGTCACAGCCAAGACAGAAAGAGAGAGAGAGAGAGAGAACAGCCCACAAGGAGGAGCCAAGGATGGAAAGAGAGAGAGCTGAAGACTGCAGAGAAGAGGGGAAAACAGGTGAGCCACCCACATATCATTATCTTTCAGAAATGCTCGAAGACTTGGCAGGCCGCCACAGACATATGACATCAGGTTGTGAAAGCGTGGAAAACTATCAAGCTGAAGAGCCTGAGGAAACACCTGAAAGAAGTATGTCACCTGCTGACTCCGTCCAGGAAGTACTAGATGAAAAGGAGGAAAGATGCAATAGAACAAGAAAGGATCTCAAACAAGCTGATCACATGACACAATAAGAGTTTGAAAAGACTGTGAACTCACTGCATCAAGAGCTGGATGAACTAATTGACAAACGTAAACCAATGCAGTCACACTCAAGCCCACATGATTATGTCCTGCGAAAACAATACAAACAAGTAGCTGGGACATTGGTCATGCAAGATATAGAACCTCCAGAAGACCAATTACAGGTTCATTTAACACGAAGACAAAGAGGGAGGGAGGAACACAGATCAACCAGGGCAACAAGAGAAGCTGAAGCCCCAAGATTTGAATGTCCAATCCTCATCAAGCAAGGATACGCCCAATATATACCTTGGGCCGGCCAAGATCTGGACACGTTGGTTTCCCGCCTTCCAGACATTCATGAAGGTGCTGGGAAATGGATCAGGACATTCGAAGAAGAAACAGTTGGAAAACTTCTGGCCCTGGGTGATATCAAAGCCCTGCTTGCAAAGTGCCTGGGAGCCTCCAAGATGAATGACATCCTCAAGCAATCTAGCCTCCTTCAAGCAGTGGATAGGCCTCAGGAAGATGGAATCTCCTTTGACAAGCATCGACATAACATCTGGATGACACTGAGGGCTGAATACCCAATGCAAACAGACCCAGGGTTCCTGAAGGGGGAACCAATGGAGGAAACTGAGAACCCCATCACCTACATCCAGAAACAACTAAGACGTTGGAAAGAGGAACTGGAAAGGGATCCAGAAAAAGACAAAATACTGACAGCACTCTTCAGAACCGCCATTTTAGAAGCCATGCCTTCAACAGTGAAAGTAAAACTGGAAGATGTGGTAGGACTGAATTCCAAGTCACATAAAGAGTTCAGAGACCATGTGGTCCATGCTGTGGAACAATACAGAAGACAACAGTTAAAAGTAAAAGATCAAGAAAAAGAACTACAAAGAAAACTGTACCAGATGCAACTCGATGAGCTGTTAAATAAGAAGAAAAAAGTCCAAGCAGTACAGAAGGAAGACCAGTCCGCAGTAATGGCACCTATCAATACTACAGTGCTTGTCAATCCATCAGCACCAATGAATGTGCATCCACCAGCATTTCAGACTGCAACAGCACCAATGACACCTGCTGAAACAGTCAATGCAACACAAGGACCAGCACCAGTTGTCATCTATCTCAAGCCAGAACAGTCAAATAACAGGAACTGGAATAGACAACAACAACAAGGAGGACGCGGCAGAGGAAGATTTAACAACAATCAACAGAGAGTTGGTGGCTCACCAAAAGCGTGCTGGGGATGCAATCAGCTGGGACACAACAGAAGAGATTGCCCCATCAACCCTTGGCATAACGACCAACAAATGGCTCCAGAAGTTAACTATGGACAACAGCAAGTGCGAGCCCAAGCTCTAGGCCCTGTTAACCCATGGTGTGGGCCTGACCAAGGATACTAGGGCTGCCCAGAGAATCCTACGGGGAGGAATCAGCTTCCAATGATATCGTGTGATGCTGATCAAGAACCAATGCTGCAAGTTAATATCGAAGGAAAACCCATTACTCTGATGCTCGACACAGGGGCCAGCTTTTCGTGTTTAAATCCAAGATATGCCTCGCACCTCCCCATGTCTGGGAAATATATAAAGACAGTAGGATTCTCGGGGGTAACTCAGCTACTTCCTATGACAGCCCCTGTGAGCATAAGTCTGAAAGACACTGAAATAAGAATACCAATTTTAGTTTCAGAACATACACCTGTCAATTTGTTGGGCAGAGATGCCATATGTAAACTAAAAATGCAAATATGGTGTACCCCTGATGGAATTTATGTGGATGATAGGGCAATTAGACAAATGAATGTCTCAACATTGCAGCAAACACAAGAACCATGTGCCAACATATATTGGTTAGGAGAGCTAAAAGAAGATGTGGAAAGAACAATTAGCAAATGAGGAAGATACATAAGGGAACAGCTTTGTGAGCCAAGCCTACCAAAAACTGAATTTCATTGTACAATGAAGTATGATGAAAACAAAGACTCTGAACTTGAAAAAAGATGGTTAGAAAACACAAAAGGACAGAAAATCACTATGATGTCACAATACATAGTAGTAGGACCAGAAGGAGCAGCTCTGCAGGTAGATAGGGAAAAAATCATTGATGAGTGGTTTGAAGTACCAAACTCAGTTCCCCATGTTTCCTTATACGTAAGCGAAAACTTTACTTCTAAAGACTTGGGCCCCATGATGCAAAAAGCAGAAAAATGCAAGTGGGAAGCCACAGAAAATCCTCTAATCTTCCAATCAGTAGATAAAGTGTATCTCAAAAACAATGTTGGGGGTTCCCAGAATGGTGATAAATACAAAAATTGATCCAAAAGTCAATGAACATCAAACAAAGCAAACTGAATTGTTAAAAGAAATGGAAAAACAAGTTCCAATGGAATTATAGTCTCAACATGACACAGATGTGGGGTTAGTGAAATCAGCCAATCCAGTTAGAATAGCACTCAGATCAGGAGCTAAAATACCAAAAAAGATGCAATACCCTTTGAAACCAGAAGCAGAAATGGGAATCAAAAAAACAATTGAGGGATTGGTGAAAGCAGGAGTACTTATTGAAAGTACAAGTTATTGTAACACCCCAATATTGCCAGTAGCTAAAGCAGACAAATCAAAATGGCGATTGGTGCATGATTTGAGAGCAGTGAATGAGGTTGTGGAAGATTGGCTTGCTGAAGTACCAAACCCGCATACGTTGCTAACTAATGTTCCATCTGCTGCTAATTATTTTACTGTGATTGATCTCTGCTCAGCTTTTTTCAGTGTTCCCCTAGCTGAGGAGAGCCAACCATTGTTTGCATTCACCTACCAAGGTAAAAAATTCACATACACGAGAATGCCTCAGGGCTTCAAACATTCACCACATGTGTTTAATCAAATTCTAAAAGAAGACTTAAGTGATCTTAGGCTGGACAGCACATTGATGCAATATGTAGATGATTTATTGATTTGTTCAATGACTTTGGAACAATGTCATCAAGATTCAATCAAAGTACTCAATAAATTAGCTGAGGGGGGACATAAGGCCTCAAAAGAGAAACTGCAATGTTGCTTACCACAAGTTGAATATTTGGGACGCACAATCTCACATGGGATGAAAGCTGTATCGCCCAGTCAATTGGAGGGCATCAGCAAAGTGCCCCAACCACAAACAGTGGGACAAATGATGACTTTTTTGGGGATGACAGGTTTTAGTGCAGATTGGATTGAAGATTATGCCATGAAACAAGTGGGCCATCAAAATCTTAGGGCACCACTGACATGGACTGCTGAGGCATTAATATCATTTGAATCATTGAAAACGGAGTTACAGAGTGCTCCTGCCTTGACCACTCCCACTTATGACAAACCATTTCATCTGTATGTTGCAAACAGAAAAGATGGCTATGCATCTGCAGTGCTGATGCAGGAAACTTGTAGTGGAAGGAAAAAACAACCAATTGCTTATTATAGCACAAAACTGGATAATGTAGCTGAAGGATACCCACCATGTTACCAACAGGGGTTAGCTGCAGTGTGTTTTGCATATGAAAAAGCCTCCACAATAACTATGGGCTACCCAGTTACAATCTATACTCATCACAAAGTAACAGAGCTATTGGAACAAGGGAAGTTTGTTCTGACTCCCTCTAGATGTATAGCATACTCAACATTGTTAACCTTTTCAGACATTACAATCAAAAGATGCACAACGGTTAATCCAGCCACTTTCATACCATTGCAGGATGAAGGCACACCACATGAATGCATAGCTGATTCCTTAGCATTTACTAGATTGAGACCAGATCTAGAATCAACACCAATTCCTGATGCACGTTGAATATTTTGTGGATGGTTCATGTTTTAGGGACCATTTTGGTAATCATGCTGGATTTGCAATTGTAAGACGTGCTAATGATGATTTTGTCCCAGTGGTGGTGCAGCATTGTGAACAACCATGCTCGGCACAACTAGCAGAATTAAAGGCTCTCACTGAAGCCTGTAAACTGGCTAAAGACCAAACTGTAAATATTTACACTGACTCTGCATATGCACATGGTGTATGCCACCTCTTTGGAGCAGTCTGGAAACAAAGAGGTTTTAAGAAAAGTGATGGCATGCCTATCCAGCATGGTGACCAGATAATTGAGTTAATATCAGCCATGATGCATCCCAAACAGTTAGCCATAATCAAATGTCAAGCACACAAAAAAGGCAAGGATTTTGTGATTAAGGGCAATAATGCAGCTGATCAATATGCTAAACAAGCCTCTGGCTGTACAACAGCAATAATGGCTCCCTCAGTTCTGATTCAACCTCAACCTCAATTGGCAGACGTTGCGCGAATACAACAACAAGCTACACCATATGAAATTAGTGTGTGGCAGCACAGAGGTGCAACACGAGATGCAAATGGACTTTGGCGTTCTCACGAAGGTCACATGATTGCTCCAACACCATTGCTTACAATCCTGATCTCTGACGCGCATGGTTTTGACCATTGCGCGAGGGGGGAAGTGATTAGAAAAATAAAGCGTCAAGGTTATTGGTCGCCTTATTTACAGGCAATGGTGGATGAGTATTTATCTGAATGTGAAGTCTGTGCCCAAAATAATGTCAGAAAGGGAATATCTGCTCCAATTGGTCATATACCAGTCCCAGAAGGACCATTCAAACATCTAGTCATGGACTATGCAGACATGATAAGAACTGTTAGAGGGAAAAGATACTTATTGGTAATAATTGACAGGTTCAGTAGATGGGTAGAAGCAGTTCCATCAGCAAATCAAGGAGCCCAGACAGTGATTAAATTTCTAACAAGAGAAGTAATTCCCAGATTTGGTATCCCATCCCAAATCAGCTCAGACAATGGATCAGCTTTCATTCAAAGAACAGTAAAGACAGTAATACAACAATTGAGGATAAAACAAAGGCTAGGCTGTGTCTACCACCCCCAGTCGCAAGGCCTCGTCGAACGGGTTAACGGGACTCTCAAAGCAAAATTGAACAAAATTTGCGCTGATACAAAGTTGAATTGGGTAGATGCTTTGCCTCTGGCATTAATGAGTTACCGTATGCAAACCAATAGAATAACAAATTTGACACCACATGAAATGTTGACAGGCAGACCAATGCCAGTCCCATATTTGAGGGGCCCATATGAAGGACCGCCTCTTGAACAGTTGCAGATGGAATTGAGAGCATACATGAAACAGATAACAGCTATTCATGAAGCCATTAATGCTCAAGAGCAAAGCAGAGGTCCTAGAGAGGAAGAGGAAACACCTGGCGCTATTCAACCTGGAGATCAAGTATACTTGAGGGTATTTAGGCGAAGGTGGAATGAGCCAAGAAGAGAAGGCCCATATACCGTTGTAAGAGCAACCCCTACAGCAGTACAGGTAGAGGGAAGTACAACTTGGTACCACTTAAATCATTGCACCAGAGTACCCAGGTTACGACCCAGAGGGCGAGAAGAGCAACCAGAAATCGATGAAGGAGGAAATGAACAGATAGAGCCCCCAGTAAGGGAACAGAGCCCTGAAATCCATGAGTCTGAGGAAAGTAACATTGATGCACCTCATTTTAGGGAAACAGAACACGCTGAAGCAGGAGAACCATCTGAAGATGAAATACTGCCTGCAGAAACAGAACAGGACGATCAGGGAGAGACTGATCCTGGTCTTAGTGCTGATATACCTGATGCAACGATTGCCCAAGACTCGGGGCAACCCACAGGGTCCCCTGAACCAAGACCCTCAACTAGTGCCCAGTCCAGATATCAACCTGATGAATTCCTCACACTTGATCCAGACACCATTGCTGATCTATTCCATTAATGTGACTGATCAAACACCAGCCCCAGATGGATCATTCACCAAAGCAATGGGGAAACTGAAAAACCTGAGAGAGGAGGTGACCAAGAATGCTGGAGCAGACATGCATACCTGGGATTGGTTTAATTCACTTTTTGGGTCTTGGGGACAGTGGTTAAGTGGGCATTATATGATATATTGTGTTGTTTTTCTTTTATAGTATGTTATTTACTCAATATGGTGTTATTTTACTTAAAAAATGATGTATGTGCAAGAAAGCAATCTATACACTGATCAATATATTGGAAATATTAAAAGACAACTAATGAACTTGAATAACCATATGAACTTTGGCTGGCGTCCCAGAATATGACAAACACCTGTGAGCAGTTTTGATGTATGTCTTCTGGGAACACTGCCAAGGTCCTTGGTTGAAGGGAGAGAACTAACTTTGTGTTTAGAAGGGAGCTGGTTGTCTTTTATAAAAAACGACTGATAAGACTGTACGCCAATTAAAAGATGACCAGGTGTGGTAATAAATTATTGGTGGCAAGTCAGATAAGCATAGCCAATTAAAAACAGGAACTCCCATGTTTGGGCAGTGCCACAGGTATAAAGGGTGAGCGGACAGACAGAGATTCAGATGTGCGGGGCCCGCTGTCTCGGCTTTGTTATTCTGATAATAAAGTCTAATTTTGACATCTGGAACTCCTGAAGCAATCCATCCTTTGCTCTTTTTGTTACGACATTAGTCTAACAAATTAGATTTAATATTAGTTTTCTTTCACTTTAAGAACAAAAGCACAGAGTTAATATACTGATACACGTTCCTTTTTCTCCACTGTTTACATAAAGACATATGCTTTTCTTACCCTACTGTTTACAAGGATATTAGCTAAAACATGCATTTTGATGTAGTTTTGTCTGAATTTATTCATCCTTGCTCAAAAAAGCGGAGTAGAGCTCAGTATTCACGCAGAGTTGACGCGGCTGTCTGTGTGCGCGACTGTTCCGCTGTTCTGTCGATTTGTCCTGCCCTGTCAGATTTTGCTACCTCCCATTAAAACAGTGGGTAGTGCAATTCGACAACGAAAATGCTACCTGTTAAATTGTGTTTTATTGATGTATACACCTACCACAACCCTAAAATTAGCCTTACAGTAATGCACATACAGTAATTACGTGTTATATTCGCGGTTGTGGATAGAAGGGATACAGCTAGTACCGGAAACCAACAATAAATATTTTTTCTACCTATTAGATTGTGTTTTATTAAAGTCTACACCAACCCCAACCCTAAACCTACCCTTACAGTAATGCAGATACATTAAATATTGTTGTTCGGCGTAAGAAAAAGCATGCAATATTGTTGCGCGCATGCGCCGTAAGCCGAGGTAGGAAAATCTGACAGGTAGGAAAAAATGTCAGGACACCGCCAACAATCCCGAGCGTCTTATATGCTCGCCTCGTGCCTTCGGGCAGTCCTTATATCGAGTCCTGGTACGTGAGATTGAACGAGAATGCACACGTTGGCTGTAATGCATAGACAGACATATGAAAATGTGGACAGTGCCAAAATAAAGGTGCTTTTTATAAGACAGATATCGATATTTTACGCGTGGCATCGATGCATCGTATTGTCATACATTATATCGATATATATCGATCCATATCGATGAATCGTTACATCCCTAGTGCTGAATAAAACCTCAAACAGTCCCGCGCAGACCTCTACATCACAGATCAGATTTAATTTATCACATAAAGAGAGATGACTGACAAGAAGAGTGAGGTGAGACAGACAAGACGATGGCGGAAGAGTTTCAAAACGAAATGTAAAAGCGCCCGTTTTAAGCCTGTTGACTTCTGAGTCTGACATTAATATAAATCATGCCCACACTTTTGAGTGCGGATCTACTTTTAAAATGAGAAACTCACCGAGATCTACCAAGTGAAAAGTAAATAAATGATAAAATACATATTAAATAAAATAAATAATTAAAAAGGCTTGTTGGGATGTATCTTTATATTGCATTAATTTAATAATACAAATTAAAATATTGTTTTATTATTATTCACTATTCACAACGCCATCAGTAAATAGTTCCTCTGTAAGAACAAGCTGTTTGGAGCGTCTGATGCCCGTATGCACATAATCACCACTGATCCTCACAAACTTCTCCAACACACGCGAGCATCCGTTATGAAACACTCGTTGAATTCAAGCAGAAATATGTTAGAGTGATCGAGAACGCACACACGATTCGTTTGCACATCATTTATAACGGACATAACACCCGCCTAATGCACGATCCTGTATGTCATTGTAATCAGCTTTACCTTGATTAAAATAGTCGTTCATCAAAACTTGTGTCTACTAGTGTGACACTGGCTTCTTTTATCCAGCCGAGAGCTGTAGTTTGCTCACAGAGTTTTTGAGCCACCGTTCAGTCTGTATTACACACGATGAGAAACGTTTGCTGCTCCGAAACACAGAATACGTAGAGAGGTAGTACTGTTATTTATTTATAGCCTATATATGTTTTTTACATGACTTAACAGGTCGAGTCATAATATTAGTGAATATATTATATTGTAGTTTTATCTCTCACCACCCTGGTTGAGAAACACTGACCTAAAGTGCGATCAAACTATTAGGCATCCCTGATCTAATTGATAATGTTTAAAAAAAAAAAAAACATTTGTTTCTCATTTATTTGGTTCCACAGTATTTGATATTTACATGTTTACAGAAATGCTGTATCAAAGTTATTTATATTTACATGTTTACAGAAATGCTGTATTAAAATTATTTATTTACAGACACATTATTAAAATTGTTTACAATTAATCAACATATTTATATTCTCTACAAATAAATTCAAATTGTTCCGTCCCCTACAGCAAGTGTCTTGTCTAGTCTTTAATCCTTTGCCCATGCTTTTACCAAGGGGCCATTCTGGTAGTTTACAAGGAGGCAAGCAACAGTGTATAGCTGGTTGATGCTCCCTGTGATGGAAAGAGGGATGACTGTGTCAAACAGCTTGTGTTGTTTCACCCTGCGGATGAGACGCTCAACATGGACCCTCAGTCGAGCAATGGATTGAGTTTCCTTTACCTCATCAGCCGACATCTGTTCCCTTTTTGACAGGTAAGCAGGTCTGTAGACTTTGCATGGCACACAGTCGTCCACGAGAAAACCTTTGTCGACCATAATAGCCATGTCAGGTTTCAGCAGAGACACAATCCCAGACTGCTTGAGAAGCTCCTTGTCGCTGATGGATCCTGCATACAGGGATGACACAAAGGTGACTGCGCCATGTGGTGCCATGCCAATTAACCCCTTGAAGGTGCAGTGGGATTTATAAGAGGAGAACACTTCACTTTGAAGCAGGAGAGAGGATGGAGTTTGGCACCGCAGCTCTGTGCAGTCGATCACCACTTGTGTGTCTGGATAGTCCTGGAACTCCTTTGGCATGTGAGCCTTGACCGCTTCCTCAGACATCCAGATGCACACTGATCCAAGAACGGTATAAAGAAAATTTGCCCAGGTTGTTATAATTCGACTCACGGTGGACTGATGAATATCAAATCTGTGAGCCAGATCCCTTTGTGTCAGACCAACTGAGAGATGAACCATGAAGAGAAAAAACTCATCTATGGGCTGCAGGCATTGACCCTGTTAAAAAAAATTACAAACTTTTATATGTGTGTTTATACATAAAGTATCATATTTCAATTTTGTTTTTTTCCACCCCCCCCCCCCCCCCCCCCCATAAATTCATAACACAATGTATATTGTATGTACTGTATAATATACAAAATATATAATTACAGATGCATTGCCTGATGCTCCACCTTCACTCCTAGTTGTAGCTGCCCTTGCTCTGGTCACACGAACCATGTTGTGAGATGCAGGTTCAATGAGTCTCCAGAATGCCATTAAGTGATTGTAAGCAAACCTACATAAGATGTGGGACATGTTTGAGATAATACACATCACAAAATGACCAACAGTTTTATCTTACTTTTAGACTGTATTGTAGCTTACTTGTATAGTATACGGGTATACTGACATGTAAATAAAATATCTACATGGACATACTGTATTATGCAAAGACCAGAAAATTATAATCAGCATCCTAATAATGATATAATGTAATATTATTTATAACTTTTAAATCTTACCTAGTGTAGAACCGTATGTCATCGTCTGATGCAGCAAATCTGCCCAAGCAAAATCTCTGACGGACAGACAGTTCTTCCACCTGTTTCCTCAGTTGTTCCACTTCCTTTCTGAGATCATCAGTCTGATCTAAAGAAAGATCGACAGCCGCAGGAACGGGAAATGAACAATAATCATGCTCCTGATGCTGGAGGTCCACAGGCCCAGGATCTTCGTTCAGTGGAGGAGAAACTTCTCTCCTCTGCCATGTCCCTGTGCGCCTTGATGCTGAAGTGGAGTAGTTGTTCCACTCAAACAAAGTGGGCACTGCACCTTTCTTCAGTAGCCGGCTTCCTGTGGGAGTCGATGGCTCGATCAAATCATCACTCTTGAAGTGACGACTGCAGACTCTTGTGTTAGTAGTGATATTAAAATCCTCACGTCGGATATAATTAATCAATTTTTTACTTGTTTCCTTGTCCAAAGGGAAAGTATGGAAACTAACCACCGAATTAAACCTTGAGGATGTGTCACATAATGGGACACAGCAATACATACACGTTGCACCTTCACGCCGAAGGCACTTGAAGCTTCTTGAACTCATTAATAAAATTTTATATTTAAGTTGGCTTGTGAAAGCCAACTTACTGAAATCCTATTTAAACTTCTTATTAAGTTGGCTTGTGAAAGCCAACTTACTGAAATCCTATTTAAACTTCTTATTATTATTCTTCTGAGACTAAATGTGCAATTCTAACTCCTAGAGCTTTAACTCTACAGACTCCAAACTCAGCCCAGGTCTTCAGACTGTTCTGACTCGGTATGCTATATCTTTTCTAACTGATCAGACTTATGATTTTCATAAAACTGAAGATTAAAAATCATAAAAATCCCATAGACTTACACTGACGGAATGTTCAGATGAGCCAAGACTATTCAAACTCCAACTGTCAAAATTCAAATCTAAACAGACTGAAGCCCATTAGACTCAATCAGACTTCCCTTCTATGTACTATTTCCATCCCGTTCAAACTAATTTAAGCTTCCACTCTATCTAAATCATGCTAGTAACATGCTAATCATGCTAGAATCATCCTAGCAACATGCTAGTAACTTGCTAAGCATGCTAACAACATGCTAGCAACATGCTAATTATGCTAGTAACATGCTAACAACATGCTAACAACATGCTAATAACGTTAGCAACATGCTATCAACATGCTAATCATGCTAAAATCATGCTAATCATGCTAGCAAAATGCTAAAAACATGCTAGCAACATGCTACTAATGTTAGCAACATGCTAATAATGCTAAAATCATGCTAGCAACATGCTAATCATGATAGCAAAACATGCTATCAACATGCTAATAATGCTAGCAACATGTTAACAACATGCTAATCATGCTAGCAAACATGTTAATCATGTTAGCAACATGCTATAATCATGCTAGCAACATGCTAATCATGATAGCAAAACATGCTAGCAACATGCTAATAATGCTAGCAACATGTTAACAACATGCTAATCATTTAGATTTAGAAGGAATCTCAGTCTGGTTCTTGTTTGCAAGATGAGGGAAGTCAATCCGAGGAAGTCTTTAGCTCATGATTTCTATCATGGACATGTGATGGTCATGCTGTGCATCTCTTTGACCATTAATCTTGGTTACTTGCCCAAAATTCGACAAACTCCATAGTTGGAATTATCAATTAAGTGTTATTTTGTTTTAATGCAGTGAGCTGCTCAAAGCTGCTAGTTGGTGAATTTGATTCAGACTCGTGGTGCCAGGGTATCATGGACAGATTTATGATGTTGCCTTGTTGTCCTGGGCCTCTTTGTGGAATTTGGCTCTTTGGGTTGTTTTAACACATATGATTGAATCATAAATTGTCTTATTTGCTCTGATACATTACAATTATTAAGGGATGTTTTGCATCTGAAACTTTTTCCACACTGTTGGCAGGTGCATGGCTTCTTAAGTGTGAACACTCATGTGGACTTTGAGGTTTCCTTGTTGAGAGAAACTCTTTCCACACTTTGGGCATATTAAAGTCTTTTCTCTATAGATAACTCATGTGGGCTTCGAGGTTTCCCCTTTTAGTGAAATGTTTTACACATTATTGGCAGCTGAAATATCCCACTCCGGTGTAAACACTTGTAGACCTTGAGGTCTCCTTGTTGACAGCAACTCTTTCCACACTGTTGGCAGGTAAAAGGCATCTATGCAGTATGACATCTCGTGGGTATTGAGACGTCCTTTTCGAGTGAAACTATTTCGACACAGTTTGCAGGTGTAAGGCTTCGCTCCATTGTGAATTCTAATGTGGCTGTTAAGGGTTCCTTTTTGAGTAAAACTTAGTCCACATTGATTGCAAACAAAAGGGTTTCTCTCCAGTGTGAATTCTATTGTGCATTTGTAAGGTTCCTTTTTTTAATGAAACTTTTACCACATTGTTGACAGGTGTAAGGCTTCTCACCAGTGTGAATTATCATATGGATGTCAAGGCTTTCTTTTTTAGTGAAACTTTCTCCAAATTTTTGGCAGTTGAACTCGCTATCTCTAGTGTGAATACTCATGTGGACTTTGAGGTTTCCTTTTTGACAGAAACTTTTTCCACACTGTTGGCAGGTGTAAGGTTTCTCACCAGTGTGAATTCTCAAATGTATTTCAAGGCTTTCTTTTTTAATGAAACTTTTTCCACATTGTTGGCAGTTGAAATATCTCTCTCTAGAGTGAATACCCATGTGGATTTTGAGATTTCCTTTTTGACAGAAACTCTTTCCACACTGCTGGAAGGTGTAAGGCTTCTCTCCGGTATGAATTCTCATGTGGTTTTTAAGGTCTCCTTTTTGCTTGAAACTATTTCCACACAGTTTGCAGGTGCAAGTTTTCTCTTCAGTGTGAATTCTAATGTGCCTGTTAAGAGTTCCTTTTTGAGTGAAACTTAGTCCACATTGAGAGCAGGTGTAAGTTTCTCTCCTGTGTGAATTCTAATGTGAATGTTAAGGGTTCTTTTTTTATTAAAAGTCTTTCCACATCGTTGGCAACTGAAATGACTTCTAGTTATTGTCTTTTGAGCTCCCTTTTTTAAAGTCTGTTTAGTTTGTGAGCAACTAAAAGTTTCTCCAGTGAAATCATGTTTCTTATATTGATATTTGCCTTCCATTTCATTTAGTTCTTCACTTTTCTCTTTCAGCGGCATCAGATCTAAAACAGAAATAGACCAATACAAGTTAATACCATTTCAATGACACAAAGCAGCATACATTAATACATTTCAAAACAGCAACATGTACATTACATTTACATTTGATTACATTTAGTCATTTAGCAGACGCTTTTATCCAAAGCGACTTACAATTGGGGAATACATGAAGCGATTCATCTTAAAGAGACAAAGAGTCAGAGGAAGTGCTCATAATACTAAGTCTCAGGCATTGTTCAAATAAGTACAAGCTAGCAAGAGAAGGAATAAATAAAGAGAAAGAGTGTTTTTTTAATTTATTTTTTTATTTAGGATGAAGTCAAGTAATGTCGAAAGAGATGAGTTTTCAGTTGTTGCTTGAAGGTTGACAGGGATCCAGCATTCTGGATATGGGTAGGAAGGTCATTCCACTAGCCAGGAGTGGTGAACGAGAATGTTCTGGAAAGTGATTTTGAGCCTCTCTATGATGGTACCACAAGGTGTCGTTCACTAGCGGATCTCAGACTTCTGGAGGGGATGGAGATTGTCATCAGTGAGTGGAAGAAGGCGGGTGCTGAGCCTGTGGCTGTTCTATATGCAAGCATCAATGTTTTGAACTAGATGTGAGCTGCAACCGGTAGCTAGTGCAAGGAGATAAAGAGAGGTGTAACATGGGTTCTTTTTGGCTCGTTGAAGACCAGTCGTGCCGCTGCATTCTGAATCATTTGTAGCGGTTTGATTGTGCTTGATGGAAGTCCAGCAAGAAGAGCATTGCAGTAGTCCAGCCTAGAAATGACAAGGGCCTGGACAAGAAGTTGTGCAGCATGCTCCATTAGAAAGGGCCTGATCTTTCTGATGTTGTGTAATGCAAACCTGAAAGATCGAGCAGTCTTTGCAATGTGCTCTTTGAAGGTCAGCTGTTCATCAAAGATTACACCAAGATTTCTGACTGAGCTTGACGGGGTAGTTGTAGAAGAACCTAGCTGGATGGTGAAATCGTGCTGTAGAGATGGAGTGGCAGGGAAGACAATAATTTCCGTCTTTGCCAGGTTGAGCTGTAGGTGATGTTCTTTCATCCATGCAGAGATGTCCAGGCAGCCTGAGATCCGTGCAGCTACCGTTGGATCATCAGGTCGAAATGAGAGATAAAGCTGTGTGTCATCAGCATAGCAATGGCAGGAGACACCATGTGCTTGTATGATGGGACCCAGTGATGTAGTGAATGTGGAGAAGAGGAGGGGTCCAAGAACTGACCCCTGAGGAACACCCCAGTGACCAGTTGATGTGCTTTGGATAGCTCCCCTCCCCAGGCCACCTCGAAAGACCTACCAGTGAGAGAGGATTCAAACCAGCAAAGTGGAATCCCTGTGATGTCCAGTGATGAGAGGGTGGACAGGAGGATCTGATGATTGACAGTGTCAAAAGCAGCAGATATATCCATCAGAATGAGGACTGATTATTTGGAATCAGCTTTTACGATTCGTAGGGCTTCAGTGACTGAGAGAAGCGCAGTCCCAGTTGAATGGCCACTCCTGAAACCTGACTGGTTAGCGTCCAGTTTGTTGTTCTGTGAAAGAAACAATGATACCTGATTGAAAACAACTCTTTTTGAGAGTTTTCGCAATGATTGGAAGGAGAGAGATAGGTCTGTAATTTTGTATAAGAGAAGTGTTTAATGTAGGTTTTTTGAGCAGTGGGGTTACCAGAGCCTGCTTGAATGCCGTGGGGAAAGTGCCTGTGAGGAGGGATGTGTGAGTGCTGGTAAGAGTGTGGGAAAGATTGCTTGGAGAAGGTGTGTGGGAATTGGGTCTAGCGGACACGTTACTTCTGCTTCAGTGAGGGGACAGAAGGAAAATATGGGAGTTTGAGCAGTGGATGTGGTTGGTTGGAGGTCCTGTGTGTGTGGAGGTGAGAACTGACTACTAATTGTTCTAGTTTTTTTCTGTGAAGAAAGTGGAAAGTGGCGAAGTCATCAGCCATTATAGAAGTGGTGGGAGGTGGTGGAGGGGGACAGAGGAGAGAATTAAATGTTCTGTAGAGATTACGTGTCTCTGGAGCACTGTTGATCTTGTAGTGGAAATATGATGATTTGGCAGTGTGGACTTCAGCAGAGAAAGATTAAAGTAAAGACTGATACTTACTCAGGTCTGACAGATCTTTTGATTTGCACCATTTTCTCTCTGCTGCCCTGAGATTGGTCCGATGCTCACAAAGAACATCGGATAACCAGGAGTTAGAAGCTAGTGCTGGCCTGGAGGAGAAAGGACAAATGTCACCTAGAGAAGAGGTTAAAGTAGAGCATAAAGTGTCCGTAGCTGCATTCACATGCAGAGATGAGAAATTGGTAGGTAAGGGAAGAGGAGGAGGACACTACAGAGGAAAGATGGGAGGGAGAAAGGGAGCGTAGGTTTTGTCTAAAAGTAACCGGTAGAGGGGTTGGTGGCACGCAGGTAGCAAAATGTAATTTAAATGTAATGAGGAAATGGTCGGAGATATATAGTAGTTCTACCAAAATGTTGTCTGCAGTACAATTGAAATTAAATCAAGTTGGTTGCCTGATTTGTGCGTGCTTATAGTGGTAAGGCATTTGAGATTAAATGAAGCAAGGAGTGAATGGAAGTCTGTAGCATAAGGCTTTCATAGGTGAATGTTGAAGTCGCCAAAGACTAGGAGTGGAGTGCCATCCTCCACTAAAGAGGACAGCAGCCCATCCAGCTCCTCTAGGAAGGCGAATAGGGTTTGGCCAGGAGGACGGTAAATTACCACAATCTGGATTTTTATGGGAGCTTTTACAGTAATCACGAGATTCAAGTGAGTTGTGATTGCATAGGGGAGAGTGGGTTGAGTATTTCCAATTGTTTGAAAGGAGCAAGCCAGTTTTGGCCCGGTCAAGCCCGGCCAACTTGACGTGGGGTGTGAGAGAAAGAGAAGTTGTTAGAGAGGGCAGCTGGGGTTGCTGAGTCGTCTGGACGAATCCAGGTCTCAGTCAAGCCCAAGATGCTGAGTGTGGATTGTAAAAAAAAAAAAAAGCAGAAATGAAGTCTGCTTTGTTGACAGCTGACTGACAATTCCACAAACCCACTGAGAAGGAGGGAGGTGCAGTCGAAGTAGTAGAGATGGGTCGCAAGTTAGCAGGATTGCGTTGCCGCCTGAGTGTGATGTTAGATCGAGGTTGAGAGCCATAATGATTTTGAAACACATGATAAGGATAGAAATGTGAAGGGAATAGAAAATTATACTTAAGTGCATAGCCAGTTTCATTGTTCGGTTGATGTCGCGCAGTAAAAGTTGTAGATCTTTACACTCGTCGGTCTTCACACAAGGAGGCTGAACACGACGGCTGAACGCTTCCGCAGAAGCTCTCGGACATTAAATAAATACACATTCAAAGAGACTAGAGTGAAAACAGCTGTGGCCGGCTTCTGATTAGCCCAGCCAATAGCCTAAAGCAGTGCTAATATCTCAAGGCAAAACTAACACTTCAAAGCCCGAGGAGAAATGCTAATGCCACAGGCTCCTTCTTAGCCAAGGCACAAATGATTATAATTAACAGTACGTGCAATCAAAAATATAAAGCTCAACGAAAATGCAAAAAAGGAATAGGTAGGACACAAAATATTCCTTCCTAGCAGCAGGTAAATTATTTAAACAACAGATCTACGAACAAGTATTACAACACTTAGGTGCTGCTGTTCGTTTCTTTTGGTGACTAATCGGCTTCTCCCAAGTTATGAAAGCGATCAAGCAGTTTAAATACTTTTACAGGTGCTGTGGTCGGCTTCTGATTAGCCCAGCCAATAGCCTAAAGCAGTGCTAATAGCTCAAGATGAAACTAACACTTCAAAGCCTGAGGAGAAATGCAAATGCCAAAGGCTATGCTTGATACTACCCACCAAGCCAATGGTTCTCAAATCCAGTCGCCTGCATTGACATGGTTCATATCATACTCATCTGACCATCTTCAGTGTGTAGCAGTGAATGAAGCGGTATCAAATAATTCAAAAGAGCAGTATGGAGTGCCACAAGGCTCAGATACTAAGACCATTGCTTTTCACACATTACATGTTACCCTTGGAAACTCAGCTCTATATTTCTTCATGGCCCAACGAAACATACTAATTCGCAAAACTAATGAGTAGTTGATATAAAAACTGGTAATAAAAGTCTAGTAATTGCCTACTGCTAAATTCTGAAAAACATAGGTGTTAATTATAAGACCAAAAATGTAATACACTCCCACATGTAATATAATCTAAACTATTGTCTAACACTTGATGGCGGCTCTGTCAATTCTTTGTGTGCTACTTGATAACAGTCTTTCTTTTGAAAGCCATGTTTCTAGCATTTGTAAAACTTTTTTTTTTTCATCTTAAATATATATCTAAATTATGCTTTTAAAGGTTTAGCTCCTCTGTACTTGAGTTATTATAATTATTATAATATTATATCGCATTATAGTCCTTCACGTTGTAGAACTTGAGTGGACAGGCCCACATTACCATGGACTCTCACACATCAAAGGAACATGATAAGATCCACTTAGGAACAGAATTTCATCATTGTTCCTGACTGGCTTACCATAAATAAACACAGAAGGAAGGAACTTCTTATTTGGAGATAGGACAGTGACCACACTCCTGGAACCCTTTTGACCATTAACGCATAATTCAATGATGCTATTTACAAAAGGACAATTATACGTTGACAAATGCTCAACGGGTCTCCACAAACGTCACATTCTCATGACCCCGGACAGCTCCTCTTTCATCCTCCCTGCATGCCAAAGGAATGTACTTCTTTGTGTCTCCTCTATTCCAAAAGAAACACCCAAACTTTCATTGACTTTCTCCCAAAAGACAATCAATAATTGCTGCTGCTATTATAGCAACATACTCAAGAGACCATATATATTAAGATTGTATTTAATGTCTTCTATAAGCATTCTGTTGTAGTAAAAATACCAGTTTAATATGGAGCTATTGTTTCAGCTCCGGGAATTAGTTATTAAATATTTAATATGCTCGATTAAGCCCTATTAATATTTCTTTACAGTTTACACCTTATTAAGTGCTTGTCCAGCAATCACTAAAAGTACATTCTGTTAATCTTATTAAAATTCTCGCTTACATTCCCCGTGGCCCCAGGTAATGATAAACGGAATTAATACTTTCTCATTTGAGCTAGGTTGCGTTATCTTTAGGGCAAATAAGGATAAAAATACTTAAAATCACATTCCAGAGACACTTGTTTATAAAATGGAAAAGGTTTATTCGTGATATTGCTATTCTAACATAGATGGATTACCTAATAAAGCATAGACATGCACACACATACGAGAGTTTTGATTAAGGTTTAAAGAATGACATTCTTTCCTATTTCATAACTTAACCAACCAGCCAAAAGATCACGAACGAATGTCTTTGCTTCGTTACTGCATTCAGATCATATTTTAACCAGTTCAGTCAGGATTAGGAATTCAGTTTGTACTTGCTTAGATGGGTTTAAAGCAGGCTCGAAGTTGGTTCGTTTTCCCGCGGGAGTTCTTTGTTTCGGGCGTCACGTGTTCAGCTCGGGCTCCTTCGGTTGCTCTCGTGTGGAGACTTGAGACGGCGGCGTGACGTCACCGGGAAAGCTCTCCTCCGCAATCGTTGAATTCGTGGCTCCGTTACGGCTTTGGCACGGTCTTAGACCCCCTCCGATGGTTGGTTTCGTGTGAGAGTCCAGCGGGCCGGCTTCCAGGTCAGCCTTGCGCGCGTTTGAGCGCGCAGGAGTTCAGGAGCACCAGAGAGTTGCAAGAGGGAAGAGCGAGAGATGCGCCGCTCGCGCGTCGTTTTAAACAGTCCGTTTTTTTGGACATCCCCAAAGGCGGCTGGTCCAATCAGAGCGTCGGTACGGGGCGGAGCCCCGCCTGCACGGCTGGTTTTTGCAAGGCATTTTCAATGGAGAAAAGAATAACTTTTGATCCCTGTATTAAAACTTTTATCAAGTTTACACATTTATAATATCACCACATTCGTTATCGTACTGATTCATGAAATTTTGCAACCATTCATAAAAGTCTAAACACTACCTAAACATTCCAGCTTAAAGTATGATTAGAAATTAGCCCACGTTTTCCTAACTTAATATTCATATTCCACAAGCATATGAGAGAAAGAGTACACATTAATATCCATATATTTCTTTGTGGATGCTTTGAAAGTCATGAAATGAACGAATGTCTTTGAGAAGCATTCTCGCTACGTTCCTTTGTTCCACAACAGGAAGAAAACGCGCGCTTTTGCGCTGAGGCGGAGGAGGGGCTTTTAGAGGGCTGCTGATTCTTTAGCTGCCCCCCCTTCTGGTGACTTGTAGAGTTGAATTCCTGCCGATATATCTTACACTGTGTTATTAGAACCTATGATATTCTTAATCCTTGCCGTATAACTTTTCCCTATAAAGTTTTAACTAGTATTTAGTTTCATACGAATGGTCATGATAATTACGAATCAGTGGTGCAACAGATTTGGTGATATTATAAATGGGTAAGCATGTGATAACACTTTACATAAATATTAGGTAAGATTAGGTATGTCCAAAAGAAACAGTATGGGCGGGGCTCCACCCTAAAAGGACAATCTGATTGGGAGAAGCCTCTAATGGTTGTACTGAAATCAGTCCGTTTAAAATGGACACACTAGCTTTTTGCTAGTGGTAATTTTTTGATAATCCACGCAGAACCGATCCGAGCCATCTGTTTTCGGTACCAAAACGATCGGGCTCGCCCAGTCACTGCGGGATTCTTCTATCACTCCCATCTCTAGCATCGCCTCTAATTCCGACTGGACCACCTTTTTCTTGTAAACGATACGGCCGGCTGCGCACTACAATGCCCGGCTCTGTCTCAATATGGTGCTGGATAAGGTTGGTTCGACCGGGCAGGGGTGAGAACACGTCCGCAAACTCCTTCTGCAACCGGGCTACATCGGTGAGATTAGCATCGGCGCTATGCTAATTAAAGGTGTCCCCGACTAAGGATTTTTTTTGTCGAATCTGAATTTTTGAATCTTGCCGATAGTCGACTTGATAGACGAATAATATGTTTGGGGGTGGGGCAAAATACATAAGATTCAAGACAGACATTCGACAGTCATGACGTTAACATACGGGGAAAATATGTGTATACGGATGCCTCACAGATACAATTAGAGTAAATAATATTTTATGTTTTGATTAAAAGATAGTTAACACTAAACGTCAGCGCAAAACAAAGAATTCACAAAAAAAAATTACAATAGTGCTCAATATAACGTTACGTTGCCTATATGACAGTTATTAATGTTCTGCATTTTTGTTTTGAGCTGTGCATGCTGAATATGACGAGTAGAATGAAGCATATGTTAGCAGGTTTTTAATAAATGGGATTTAACTTATTTGTCTCATATAGAATACACTCCTGTTGTGGACGCATTCTTCACACAACAACGTGCAGAAACACTGCAACTAAACTCTAAAAATTCACAGCGTTTTATTATAATAGTGTTCTCATTATAATGTTATGTATATGACAGTCCCAATCATAGTTATTAATATACTGCATTGTTTTTTTTCCTGCTCGCACTGCGCGCTGAAGAGATAATCACGTAGTATTACAATAATACACTGATTGGCTTCATCACTCTGTCTCCTCTCCACCAATAAGCTGGTGTGTGGTGGGCGTTCTGGCGCACTATGGCTGCCGTCGCATCATCCAGGTGGATGCTGCACATTGGTGGTGGATGAGGAAATAGCCCCCTTACTATGTAAAGCGCTTTGAGTGTCTAGAAAAGCGCTATATAAATGTAACAAATTATTATTATTAATGAAGCACTTTGCTGCAGCATAACTCAACCAAATGAATGAATGAATTATGCATTTATATAGCATCTTATACGAGATAAATAACATATACACAATACATGTATGAACCAGCTGAATTGTTTTGAAATCACTTGTAACCTAACTGATCAAAAAAAAAGTATTTCACTCTGCCTGTGTCAGTTTGAATCTTGTTAAATATTTAAATCCCTGCCACTTTTCTGTCGGTCACAGATCATGAAAATTGAAATTAAAATCTATAGGGGTGGTTGGATTTTATTCAAGCAAGAGAGAAAAAGGGCCCCTTGTGGCACATAAAAATGATTTATTACCCTCATAAAAATACCACCCAAACTGGACACCTGTTTGTATAGCCCCCACCTTTCCGTCTAGTCTCTCCCCACGTGGGGATCTTATAGCAGGGTAATACCACGTGGGTTTTAGACGGCTAACCACGTGGGTTATCTGATACGGAGGAGGGCGGGGGTTGGTGTGGAATGTTTTTTGAAAACTTTGTTTTTGTGAGTTTAAACAATAAATTGTGAAACTGTGTAAAATAGGGAGAAAGGGTAGTTTTTATTCAAGTTATTCATACACATACATGTGAAGGCTCCGTATATACACATAAAATGAGCGATATCTATTTTTTCCAGAAAGTATTAAGATACAGATCAAAATCTAGGTTTAGTCTTATCTTACAAATGAGAAAATAAATAAAAATGCTTCAGACGCGTTTGTTAAAACCTAGTAATATTGTAATTCAAAAAGCAGTTAGTTCGACAGAGTTAAAGAAAAAATACGAAATCAAAGTAAATAGACAGAAGTGTGTTACAAGGAAAGCGGGTAAAACGAAGGTAAAAAAGCTTCATACATTTACAGAGAATCTAAAACAAGACAATCTCAGAGACGTTTGTTAAAACGGCCCGCAGTCAAAAGATAGTCTCGGGAGGCTCGCAGTACGGAAAGTTAAACCAAAGAGAGTAAGTCCGTGGAGAGGTCCGTGCACTACAAAGGTCGAGCTCGAAATGAGCTACGAACACAGCGGGGCCAGACCACGCCTACGTCCCACCCCCTAGATCCGGAGGAGGAGACACCAAAACGGTGATTTAAAGGAATTAATCCGTGATCTGTTTTTAAAATGTTAGAAGTTATTTTTAATGAGTCTTTTAACATGTCTTAATTAATTAAAACATACAATATCTTTCACCTAAAACATGTATAGCTTGAATGAAAGTCGTTTTTTTGGATAAAAGTGTCTACTAAATGCATAAATGCAAATCTTTTCACTTTAAAAGCTGTTCTTTTAAACAAACAACCCCTCATAGGTTCCGGGAAAAGTTTTGTTTTAAAACCAAACTTTTGAACAAAGTTTTGCTCAAAACCAAAGGTATTGTCATGCTTAAGATTTCTAGGGTTATATAATGTGTAATATAGTGTTTGTGTATGGAGACATTGAAACTTGTTTTTTTTTTTTTATTGAAGTAATTTTGGTGGGAAACAAGGAAAAATAACAAACGCACATTTAGCCGTTTTTCAAAAAGAAGGTAATCTCAGAGGCGTTTGTTAAAACATATCTACTGAAATGAAATCTAGCTTGTAGATTATCAATCGGTTCGCTGAACGGAAAATTTAAACAAAAGAAAAAAGTCCCAAACGGTGTCGGTCGACATGTCCACGCGTGTCCGTTTCAAAACTCCGAATGGCGAGACATACGGTTCCAGGCAAATCAAGCCTACATCTCGCCTCTAACACCGGAGGTTAAAGTAAGGTAAAACTTCAAAACAAGAAAAGTCCGAGTATAGCATTTCTAAAAGAGTGCAAAAATAGACGACGTAAACCAAATAAGGGTCAATCCACGTAATAGAAAACAATAAAGACAAAGAAAACTAGGATTCGAATGCGGATTACCTAACAAAGGTTAACTTGGTTTATATTAAACAAGTTCTAATATAAATAAAATGCATCGAATATACACGTAAAATAAACAATGTTTTTATTTTCCAGAAAGCGTTGTTTAAAATTAGGTAAAATACAGTGTAAGAAAACAAATAAAAATGAAGACAGGTTATTTAAACAATAAGACAATATTAACATTAAATAATATAGAGTAACCTTACTTACTGTGGTATAAAATAAATATCAAGCCGTTAAAAAGATACGTTTGTCAGAAGTTTGTAATATTACTATTTAAAACTAGTTAGTTTGACAATGAAAATAAAAAATCTAACTTTTAAGAAGACAGAAGTTGTCACAAGAAAAGCGGGGAAACAAGGAAAAATAACAAACGGCCATTTAGCCGTTGTCCAAAAATAAGGTAATCTCAGAGGCATTTGTTAAAACACCGCCGTCAAAAGATAGTTTATCAATAACTTAGCTGAACGGAAAAGTTCAACAAAAGAAAAAAGCCCCCAAACGGCGTCCGGCGAGAAGTCCGCGCGTGTCCGTTTCAAAACTCCGAATGGCGACATCCGGTTCCAGGCAGACCACGCCTACGGCCCATCCTCTAGATCATAATTTGCAAAGAAATTCTTTAAAAATCCTACAATGTGATTTTCTGGATTTTTATTTTTATTTTGTCTCTCATAGTTGAGGTATACCTATGATGAAAATTACAGGCCTCTCTCATCTTTTTTAGTGGGAGAACTTGCACAATTGGTGGCTGACTAAATACTTTTTTGCCCCACTGTATATATACATATATATATTAATAATAATATAATATAATATATACACATTCATTCTAAAGGACTTGGCCAGTTAAACATTTCTTTTTTTAAAGTAATTTATCAGTTTTTGCCTTAACATGATAAGTCTCAACCTATTGGTATAGCCAGATACCTATGGATGTGCCCAAATACCGAATCCGTATTCGGAAAGGCAGGGAAAACGAATAATGCATTCTACGGAGCCACAAAAGGGACATGGTTAGTCGCTTGCTTGCAGTAGCCTGTTACATTACAGTACATAAAATGTCACTTACCACTAGGCTTGCTGCGATAGACAGTGTTGGCGGTGATACAGGTGTTAAGCCTGAACACGTTACGTCACTTGGCCACCGCGCACCGTCCCTCACCATCATTTTTTTTTTTTTTTTAATAGTAATAAAATAATTTAGTTCAGTTAGAGATCAGCCACTACAATTAAAACTGAACGCGGCTGTTCAATGCAGCACACCGAACGAATGACAGTCACGCATCACAGATCAGATTTCATTTATCATGTGAGGAGAGTGAGTCGAGCTGACAGACAAGAAGAGTGAGACGAGACGATGGCAGAAGAGTTTCAAAACGAAATGTAAATGCGCCTGTTTTCAAAATATTTTGGATTTTGAAAAGCCTGTTGACCTACCATTTATCTAAGTAGATATTGGAAGTTTTTTTAACATTCGTTTCTCATTTATTTGGTTCCACAGTATTTGCAGATTTGTATTTTATTTAAACTGTGTATTGTTAATAAAAGTTATATGCTAATTTTAAAGTGAAAGTAAAATGCGCACGGTGCTTTTACAAGCTATTTAAGCAAAGAAAGTGAAGGGAAAGGGAAAGTGGGAAAACTCAAACGAACTAAAAACAAACTGCTTGACGCTGAATTGCCACACATTTTATAGTGAAAGTAAAACACGCACAGAGCTTTTACAATCTATTTAAAACCAAAGGAAAGCGAGGAAAAGAGGTAAAACTCAAACAACCCCCCCCCCCCCAACACCACCATGGTGATACCGGTATTATCACACGTCGATTAACCGGTGGGGAAATTTCCTCATCGTCACAACCCTACTTACCACATAAACAGAGAGAGGTAAGGAGAGATGACTAATAGGACAATGGCGAATGATTTGCAGATCCTGAGCCCCACAGACAAACATCTAATCTTGTGAAATGTATGTTAAGTACTGCCGCTCCGTAGTAGAGTACACTCTAAAAAATGCTGGGTTATTTTTTTTGAAGCGAAGTGCTGGGTTCAGCCCGCTGGGTCATTTTATTGGGTTGTTTTTAATATTTTTACCCAGTTCCTGGGTTAATTTTTTTTTAACCCAAATGCTGGGTTCAACTTGTTGGGTCATTTTATTGGGTTATTTAAATTTTCTGGGTAGTTTTTCTGTAACTAGTTGCTGAGTCATTTTAAACGCTGGGTTATTTTTT
Organism: Oxygymnocypris stewartii; assembly: GCA_003573665.1. Classification (NCBI taxonomy): domain Eukaryota; kingdom Metazoa; phylum Chordata; class Actinopteri; order Cypriniformes; family Cyprinidae; genus Oxygymnocypris; species Oxygymnocypris stewartii. The sequence continues at coordinate 1,183,428 of QVTF01003615.1, forward strand.
TTCTACCTAACCGCTGGGTTCAGCCTGTCTCCTATGCAACAACCCAGGCCAGCAGCTGATGAGTTACTCTGGTTACAGTCAGAGAGCGCGGGCTTTTGAGTCCTCTACAGGAGAAAGTGGTTCACAGCGCTGCCGATTTGGTGTACTTCCTCGAGAATGAAAGTTTTTTTTATACATTTTATTTAATTTATAAAGTTTTTACTGTGCTGTAAATCGCAACGTAAGGATGAGATGTCAGTCAGCTGCATCAGCAACGGTCTGTTGTTTCGCATAATAGAAACACCTATTGCTTTGCATAACATAAATGGATTTTATTCATTATAATACCGAGTTTAATTTAATGCTATAATATGTTCTCTAATATCAGTACTCCCGCCAACAGCAGCTCTTCACCGGCTGAGATATCGGCAACACCGACAAAAGAATTAGCGCTATTTCGGTAAAAAGCGATTAAAGCGAACAGTTGAATAGACTTAAAAATGTAACATTTAAAAGTAGCATTTTAATTTATATCTAAAATGCGTGTTAAACAAGTTTAAATGTAAGTATTGTTGTAAACTATGCTGTATTCACCCAAATAATTTCAAAGTGTCTTGTATTTTGTGTGTTCTTTGTGTTCTTGCTTGACAATAAATGTCCATCTTTTAATTTTTGCTGTTGCCTATAGTAATTCTGTGTGATTTTTAATTTCCAGCCCATTAAAGCCAGCAATATAATACTTTTTAAACAATAGATGACTTAAATCAAACAAACCAGCATGGTAGGTAAATACATTTCACACAACCAGCTGAGTCAAAATAACCCTGCATTTGTTCTGTCCAATATTTACCCAGCGCTGGGTTGCCAAATAACCCCAGTTGGGTTGTTTTTAACCCAGCATTTTTTAGAGTGTATGCTATGTGTGATCACGAATCTCAAAAGTGAAAGTAAAAAGCAAACGCGCATTCTTAAGTGACTTCAATGTCCTGCATATTAATAATGGCTCCCTGATGCCGCAATTTAAATCCAGGACAATTACCCAACAATATAATTGTGAGAGAAAGCACTGAAATATAATTTTGAGCGTATATCTCGTTTATATCGTATTTATTCCCTTTAGGGTTACCATAGTACAAATCATTACTTTCCGAATACCGTTTATCGGATTTGGGCACATCCCTACCGATACCAATAGAATACTGGTGCATCCCTAATTTTAGTAATATTCTGTCAGAGATGCTGAACTAATAGAATATTATTTTTTACTTATATTGAAACAACAACTTAGTTGACACATACCAGTATTACTGGAGTCTCCTGCAGCTCCAGCAAGAGCATCATCGTCAGAATCACTTTCTTCAGGATCATTGTCATCAGAATCCGTCATATTGATCTCATCTTCAATGAAAAATGAAATTCAGAACATGAAAAACATCTAAATCTGCATTCAGAAGTCAAATAACACAATCACACCCCATCCTACAGTGAACATAAGACATATTTCAGAGATGAGTTTCCTTAAACCTCCCTGTGAATGTAAACTGCCTGTGTGAAGATTCTTTTCTCTTTGGCTCTCAACGGAGGTGGTCGCTTTCTCTCCTCGTCCTCACCCTTATCTTCCCTGCTTTGCTCCCTTGTCTCGTGAGAGACTCTCTCTGCACTGCTCTCAAAACTAAAATATTATGGATTAACTGGTCTCTTAATGCAATTGACACTATCGAAACTTGGGTTTCGGGGAACCTGACTGCCCTGACGGAACGTTCGCAGCGGGCTATACGATGGCGCGTGGGAGAGGTGGCGAATCGTGTGTCTCGCGGCTCTTTCCGTGGAGGACATTGATATCTACCTTTTCGGAACCATGATAACAGGTATTTTGCTGATTGGATTAGGTTTTACCCTGGGTTATCGAAGAATTCAGAAAACGGGAACAGCTGTCCAAAGCCCCACAAGGCTGCCCTGTATGATTGAAGCTGTGGGAAGAGCAGTCAGCGAGACTGAGACTATAATCGCAATATGGATTCTACCAAGGAGAAGTTCACGGCTTTACATAGGGAAATTGATTAAAATGGAGACCAAAATGGACAGAGAGTAGCCTGCAAAAATTGGAATGTTTACTCGCCCCAAAGACAAAACAATCTTATCTTTTTCTGGCTCCCCTACAGTGGCCTTGGCAAGGCTGTTGCTGCAATCTACCCCGGGTGTGCAATGCAGTTAGACGCTCTTGCGTTCCTCCCCCACCCTACAGACATTGCCCCCCCCCCCGACCATTCGCCTCTGTTCGCTTCGATCCGCTGGCCTGGTCAAGCGGGTCTGACCAGCGCCGGATCAGTGGCTGCGGGATCAGATGGCTGCTTGCTGGGTCGGATTCACTTCCCCTGTGGCTTTGTCGTGTATGTGCTTTTGTGTTGCTAAGGTGTTTTTCCTGTTCTCACACTGTACTCCCCAAGGAGCATAGTCTGGGAGTTATTTTTTTTCTCCTCACTTTCCTCATGTAAATGCTGTATTTTTCTTCAATTCTACTTGCATTTCACTACTGATTATACTTGTATGATTGTGTATGTGACGAATAATAAAGAACCTTGAAAAGACCTATGCAACCCTCACTAGGATGGACGTACCTTCAATCTCAATGTCATCAAGTGATTTGCCTTGAAGATTAGGAAGGCAGCCCTTTTCCATGGCTAACAGTAGTTTTGATATTTTAGCAAGCTGAGTAGTGGCTTCTGGCAGTCTGTAATAGTCGCGGTGGACGCGGATATCATGCCCTAAGAAATCGGCGACCTGATCTAACTCATTGTTTTTTAGGTTTAGGATTTGTGAGAGAGTAGCCACGTGCTTGTGCAGATGAGTTGATCTGAGAAATTCTGGATTCTGAGCTCCACATTCACTTGCATACACTCTGAGGGAGTCCTGGCCTCTGTAGTGACTCTGGCAGTTTGGCCGAGCAAACAAGAAAGCATTAGTGTCCAGCACTCCACACTCACTTCTCTTGCTGACCAGCAGCGTCAGGGCATCGACCATATCAGGCGAGAGAAGAACAGCAACCTTTCTTCCCCTCTTCCCCCTGATCTCAACACGACTAAAATGGCTGCAGAGTTTCTGCTCAAACTTGCTCAGGCCCATGGCAACATCATCATGAAGAGAAGTGCCATCCCTTTCATTGAAGCCCTTCAGCGGCATTTTAGAGACCTCTCCCGCGCGTCTGCGGTTGAACACGAGGATTCTGGCGAGTGTTGCTTTGGCCAGTTCTGCATAGCTTTGAGGAGATGCCGTCTCTTTTAGTTTGTGAAATGCCGAATATGCAGTCTTCTCAAGGAACCGATGAAGGGACTGGACATCCTGAGTGAAGGGAAGTGTTGATGGCTCGTTAAATTTGGCTTCATTCCGTGTCACTAAAGCTGTGTGTGAGATCATCTCAGACCACTTTGAGGAGTAGAGCTTTTTAAAGGTCTCTGTTGACGTGATCAGTTCCTTGTCTTCAGACATCAGTGCTCGGCAGTGAATGATTTCGCTAATCTTATTCAACGAATGCCCCAGTTTTAGAGCAAGGCTTGGGTTTTGGTAGCAGTGACTCTCATCATCATAGCCAGACACCATCTGAACCGCTCGAATAAGTCTATGAAAATTGGCAGGCTTCACAGCTTCTTCAAGACTGTATATTGAAAACTCTCTACGCAAAGTCAACAACAATCTCGCAACTTCACGGACTTTTTGTCGAATGTACTCAAATTTGGTAGGGTCATGTCCATGTTTGTTAAACAAAGACTGTGCAAGCTGAAGAATACTTAGGTCGTTTTTGACAACAGCGGAAATGTCATCCTGCTTCATCACACCTAAAAGTTTCCAAACTCCTTGAGAAATGTGCTGACTGAATGAAGACTCTGCCATAGACGCCAGGCCCAAAACTCTCCTTCTCCCTTGGTTTTCACTGGCAGATGCTGGTTTTGAGGAACATCGTCTCAAATGACGCCACAGATCTCTCCGTACAAACATCCCTCTGCAGTACATGCAATGCACAAACTGCTTTGAATCACACTTTCTTTTTGGTGCCCGTTTTATTTTGAGAGCCCCCTCTCCACACTGTAAAACATCTGTGTTATGCTGAAAGTTGCCCTTGTTCCTGAGCTTTTGCAGCATTGCTTTACATTCTTTCGAGTGAACCGGGAGTGACAAAGCCTGTGCAACTTCAACTTCATCCTTATGAGTTTTCAAATGGCGCGCTAACTTGGACTGAGGTTTCCCACAGATGTAACAATAATTCTTACTATTTGCTGAACAGGAGATTTTTGCTGACTGCACACACTGATCTTCTTCAGCCACGCTGCTTTCCCTCTCTTCCTCTCTCAATGTAGCTGTGCTTTTTGCATTCAAATGCTTCTCACTACGGTCCTTTCTATTGTGTGATTGGGGTGATATACGTACATCTGTTGACCTGCGTACCACTGAGCCTTGCTTTCTGGGAAGGTGACATTCACCAGAACGGTCTGAATCACTGTCTGTATCAACATCAGTCAACTGCTCCTCATGGCAAAGTAAGTCAGACTCATCATACACACTTGCTGCTTCCCTGGCCTTTAAGACTCCTTTTCCTTTGCCCTTAGACACATTCAGGGCAGTTACATCTGATCTCTGAGGTTCACTAAACTTAGAGGATGCAGCTTCCTGTATATCTGAGAGGAGTTTAGCTTGATCGTAACTCGCTGGTCTTGTTGTCAACTGATCTGAACTGTCTGACTGATTGTCTGACTCAGACTGTGGTATATATTCCTCATCTGACAGCTCGTCTTCCTCTGAACTTACTTCCTATTGTCAAGATATTTATGATTAATTTACAGAACCGATAACTCATAAAAATAAGGAACAAAGGCATAGAATCAAATATTCTCTTACCAACGATGACGGTTTTCCATTCCATTTATGAAGCTTCGAATAGCAGGACTTGTGCCAAAAACTAGAACACACTGTGAGAGAAATGTCATGTGTCAGGATATGTTCAACTGCTAAAACGGGATTCTATGCCTAAACATAGAAAAAGGTGACAGCAATATTACACCCCTATTATTGTTAATGGTATTACATATCTGTGTATAAACAATCGTCCGATATCTCCTACTGATCACACACTTCAACAGTTATACAGTTTTGAGCTGAATTCATAACATAAATTAGTGATACTAAAATGAATTGTTAAGACACATCATTCTGCATATAGAACAAGACACCATAATAACATTTACATCTCAGGCCAATCCACTTGAGTGCTGCTACAGGTCCCACACATTCAGCACATTTGTCCATGCTTGATATTGCTGAAGTGACCACAACATGTTTGCAGACCTGTGAAGAAAAAAATCAGTGAATGTGAAATTTACAATTTAATTTAATTGTAACACAATTAAAATTACAGCAAAAAAGAAAGATCCTAAAACATGCATATGAAACTACATTACTATGCTACATTGTCATTCAATAATAATTTAATGTGTTTTTAGCAACAGTGACGTTGTGGTCATTCAGTTAATAAGATCACTTACAATCATTAAAGAACATTTATGTTACAGACCTTAAAAGGTACTGGCTAATAGATTACTACAAATCTTTATTTAGACCAGGGGTGCCCAAACTCAGTCCTGGAGGGCCGGTGTCCTGCAGAGTTTAGCTCAGAGCTGAAGCAGCTAATCAAGCTCTTTCTAAGCATACTAGAAGCTTCCATGCAGGTGTGTCGAGGCAAGTTGGAGCTAAACTCTGCAGGACACCAGCTCTCCAGGACCGAGTTTGGGCACCCCTGATTTAGACATTGACTAATATTACTGAAAGTGAAAACAGGTCATTAATTAAATACTTTTGGAAACAGCTTTTTATTCCTAAGTATATCACATCTCATGCAGAGATGGACTTCAGAGCAATCACTGTTGCACTGAAATAAGTTCACCTGAAACATGTGAATACCTCCTTAACTTCTTCAGCGGGGGCACAACAGCTCTGCTCCTCATTTAACACATGCTCTTTGACAGGTGACATCTGAAAACAATGAATGGAGAGATTAGTTCTTACAACATCAATCTAGCATTTTCTAAAATTATGCACTGCATATTTTATTACCTTCTCAACACAGTCCTGATCCAATGGTAACTGGTCCTTCTTTGGAGTCACCTGAAATTAAGGAAATGGAAATAAAAAATAAATAAACATTCTACTGCAGACAAAGGATTCAGGTTTTGTCCAAATGTATAACGAATAACCTTTTCCAGTCTAATCACTGACAACTGTCAGCTGAAAACATGAAATAAATCAAATTCACAATACCTTCTCTACGTCTCTGTCTTCTGCCTGGGACAGAGTGTGGACTTCTAGAGTGGATGGTTCAACTTCACTAAGAGCCTAGAAAATATTAAATTAGACATTTGTAACATTGATTGAGACAATAAATGTGTGCATGAAATACTGATTTAAAACATAAAAAAAAAAATGATGAAAACAATATAATTATAAAAACAAACAAAAATAAATCACAATACCTTCTCTAGGTCCCCGACTTCTGCCTGGGACATAGTGTGAGTGGATGGTTCAACTTCACTAAGTGTAACGAAGAGTCAAGGGCATTCGGATCCATGTGCAGCTTTATTAACAAGGTATGCAAGTAAGACAGGCAGAGTTTAATCACAAGCTTCAGACGCAACGTAGGCAAGGCAGAATCAGAGTCAGAGCTCAGGCTTTGGATCGGGGCTGGCGGCAAACACTCAGAGTAATCGGTAAACACGGCAGGTAGGATCAAAGTAGGCAGGCGGCGGAGAATCAGAGTCCAGTAAACAGTCCAGGTCATACACGGGGAATCATACACAGGATAAACGCTCAGAAATGGTTGCATAGCAAAACAAGACTTCGCAATGAGGTGATGGGAAGCACAGCTTAAATAGACCAGAGTCAATATGGAACACCTGTGCATGGAATCAGCCACAGGTACGGGGTATATGGGAAATGGAGTTGATACTGTTAAAACTCGGGTGATGGTTCCCTCTGGTGGCGATCGGAGGGAGCCACAGAGGCTGAGTTCGTGACAGAGCCCCCCCCCTGTGAGCGGCTCCTGACGCGAGGAGGCAAACGACGCCGGGGTCTTCCTCGAGGTCTTGGGGCAGGTCTGTCCGGGTGGTCTCTATGGTAGTCTGTGGTCAGTGAAGGGTCTAGGATATCCTCAGCATTGACCCAGGACCGTTCCTCCGGACCGTACCCCTCCCAGTCTATGAGATACTGTAGGAATCTGCCCCGGCGACGAGAGTCCAGGATTTCTCTGACCTGATATGCCTCCTGGCCGTCAACGATGATGGGAGGGGCCCTTTGGTCACCAGCCTCGTCTTGGACCTCCTCTCCTCTCGGACCACCAGCGGGCTTGAGCAGAGAGACATGAAAGGTGGGTGAGATACGGTAATGAGCTGGTAAGGCTAATCTAAATGAAACTGGAGTGATTTGTCTAATGATTTTGAAGGGACCCACGTACCTGGGGCTGAGCTTCTTGCAGGGTAACCGGAGCCTTAGATCACGGGTGGATAACCAAATCCATTGCCCCGGTTGGTAGTTGGGGTTGGCACGACGATGACGGTTGGCCTGTTCTCTGGTGCGATGAACTGCCCTTTGCAGGTGAACGTGAGCCTCGTTCCATGTCTCCTCACTGCGCTGTAACCATGAATTGACTGCGGGTAATTCTGAGGGTTCTCCAGACCATGGAAACAATGGGGGTTGGAAGCCTAGGACGCATTGGAAGGGAGTGATGCCTGTAGATGGTTTGCGGATTGAGTTCTGAGCATACTCAGCCCAAAGCAGGTAGCGACTCCAGTCGAGCTGGTTCCTGTGACAGTATGATCGGAGGAAGCGGGTGAGCTCCTGGTTCAGCCGTTCCACTTGACCATTGGCCTGAGGATGGTACCCGGAAGTGAGGCTGACATTTATTTCCAATTGTCGACAGAAGGCTGACCAGACGCGGGATGTGAACTGCGGACCCCGGTCGGACACTATATCCTCGGGCAGACCATAGAACCTGAATACATAGTTGCACAGGGCTTCTGCCGTTTCCAGGGCAGTGGGAAGTTTGGGAAGAGGTATCAACCTGCAGGCCTTGGAGAAGCGATCGATTACGGTGAGGATGGTAGTGTGGCCCTGAGAGGGTGGTAAATCAGTCACAAAATCAATGGCCAAGTGCGACCATGGGCGTTGCGGGATGGGCAACGGTTGAAGGAGTCCAGCAGGCAATTGATGCAGAGATTTAGAGGTATTGCAGACGGTGCAGTTCTGAATGAACGTGATAGTGTCAGTTCGGAGTGTTGACCACCAAAACTTATTGTTAAGGAGTTGTAATGTGGCTGCGATACCCGGATGACCGGAGCTGGGACTGGAGTGTACCAATTGAATCACTTTCTGCCTTAACACCTGTGGAACGTAAGTGAGGTGGTCTGGGGTTTCGGTCGGTGGAGGATCCGTGACCTGAGCTTCTGTGATCTCGGTCAGAATGTCCCACAGCACAGGCGCGAGAATGATGGTGGGTGGTAAAATGGGTTCCTGATCGGGGGTTTGCGAATCGGATTCATGGAGCCGAGAGAGAGCATCTGCCTTGGTGTTCTGAGATCCGGGACGGTAAGTAATTCTGAAGTCAAATCTGGTGAAGAAAAGTGACCATCTTGCTTGTCGGTGATTGAGTCTCTTGGCTGATTTCAGATATTCTAGGTTTCGGTGATCAGTGAGAACAGTGAATGAGTGACTTGCCCCCTCCAGCCAGTGCCGCCACTCCTCGAATGCTGCCTTCATAGCAAGGAGTTCACGATTGCCAACGTCGTAGTTCTGCTCTGTCGGGTTCAGCTTGCGGGAGAAGAACGCACAGGGGTATAGTTTGGGAGGATCACCCTGGCGTTGTGAGAGCACTGCCCCAATGCCTGTACTGGAAGCGTCTACTTCTAACGTAAATTCGAGATCTGGGTCGGGATGATGCAGGATGGGAGCGGTCGTGAATCTCTCCTTCAGTGATCGGAATGATGCTATAGCCGCTGAAGACCAGCTGAGATGATGAGTTCCCTTTTTGACCATGGACGTCATGGGGCCAGCGACTGTACTGAAGTTACGGATGAAGCGTCGATAGAAGTTAGCGAATCCGAGGAAGCGTTGTAGTTCCTTGAGAGTGGTAGGTTGAGGCCAGTTGACTACTGCTTGCACCTTCTGTTCGTCCATGGCGACCCCTCCTGAACTGATAATATATCCGAGGAAGGAGATGGTCTCCTGATGGAACTCGCATTTCTCAGCCTTGGCGTACAGTTGATGCTGTAAGAGGCGTTTCAGGACTGTCCTGACATGTATGACATGTTCCTCATAGGTCTCGGAGTAAATCAGAATGTCGTCGATGTAGACGATTACCCACTGGTTCAGCATATCTCTGAAGACATCGTTAATAAATGCCTGGAACACGGAAGGACTATTGGAGAGCCCAAACGGCATAACGAGATATTCATAGTGCCCTGTAGTGGTGGAAAAGGCAGTTTTCCACTCGTCTCCCTCACGAATGCGGATGAGGTTGTAGGCACAACGAAGGTCCAGTTTAGTGAAATATCTAGCTCGTCTGAGTTGTTCGAGGGCTGAAGGGACGAGTGGTAGCGGATAACGGAACTTACAGGTGATGCTGTTGAGAGACCGGTAGTCGATACAGGGGCGGAGACCACCATCTTTCTTCTTAACAAAAAAGAACCCTGCCGACGCAGGTGACGTAGAGGGACGGATGAAGCCTTTGGCCAGCTCCTCCTCTATGTACGATTTCATAGCCTCTGCCTCAGGTTGTGACAACGGGAAGACTCTGCCTTTGGGGGGTTGTGATCCCGGGAGAAGGTCAATGGCACAATCGCTGGCTCGATGAGGAGGTAAGTTTAATGCCTTTACCTTGCTGAAAGCCTCGGCTAGATCGTGGTATTCTCTGGGTAACGAGTCATTTGAGGAGGTCTCACCTCTCCTCCTGACCGGCATGCTGCGGAGACAGTTCTGAAGACAGAAGTCCGACCACTGAGTGATTTGTTTCTTGGCCCATGAAATAGAGGGATTATGTTGCTCCAGCCATGGAAGTCCAAGTATGATGGGGTTTTGTGGAGACTGAAACACAAACAGACGGATGATTTCAGTGTGGAGGAGTCCAGTACTTAATTGGAGATCTGCCGTGGTGAATTGGATGCTACCGGAACCCAGAGGTCGACCATCTAACGCTGCGACTGCCAGGTGAGAGTTACAGGCAACGAGAGGGATGTTATTACTTTTTGCGAATGATCCATCAATAAAATTTCCTGCAGCACCAGAGTCGATCAATGCCACCGTCTCTAGAACCCTTCCATTGATCTCTAAAGTGACCGCAATCTCTAAACTGGAGGCAGAGTTGGAAGTTGCACTCACCGCAGCTGGACTGCGAGATGGACGAGTGGGACAGGATGCACGTAGGTGTCCAGGCAATCCGCAATACAGACATAAGCGCTGTCGAATGCGTCTCTCTCTCTCCTCCTCGCTCATGCGAGTCATGCCAATTTGCATGGGTTCAGTGGCAGGGGGCGCTGTTGCCATGGTGGCGGATGAGAGCGAGGAACGAGGAAGTCGCCGAGAGCGAAGGGAATTATCGAGGCGGATAGCCAGAGTAATGAACTGTCCCAGGGTCCTACCCTCATCACGGCAGGCGAGTTCGGATTGCAAATCGTGGTTGAGACCTTTGCGGAAGAGAAGTTTGAGAAGCTCAGCGTCCCTCCACCCTGTTTGTGCGGCGAGTGTACGGAACGATAGTGCATAGTCCGCCGCTGAATCTCCTCCCTGACGGAGAGACAACAGTTGTTCACCAACCTCTTTACCACCAGCAGGATGCTCGAACACCTCCTTGAAGCTCTGAGTGAAGCTGGCGAATGAGGGGAATGCAGCGTGATCATCTTCCCATATTGCAGTGGCCCATTCCAACGCTCGTCCGGTTAACAATGAACAAACGAAAGCAATGCGGCTGTCGTCCGTGGGATATAGCGTGGGCTGCTGGCCGATAAACATGGAGCACTGAAGCAGAAATCCCTTACATCTCGTGGGTGATCCATCAAACTTCTCCGGAAACGCCAGACGAGGGCTGGCAGTTGCAGATGCCGCGGTGGATGCGGGCGATGGGGAATGCTGCGGGGAAGCGTTCATGCTGGGTGCTAGGAGATGAAGAGCTCGCAGAGACCTTACCAGCTCCTCCGTGAGAGAGGTAAGATGGTTCAGCTGTTGTTGCTGGGTAGCAAGTACGGTAGCTTGAGCAGATACCTCCGTGGTGACATGGTAAAAGACTGCTGGATCGATATGTGGCGAAGTCTTCTGTAACGAAGAGTCAAGGGCATTCGGATCCATGTGCAGCTTTATTAACAAGGTATGCAAGTAAGACAGGCAGAGTTTAATCACAAGCTTCAGACGCAACGTAGGCAAGGCAGAATCAGAGTCAGAGCTCAGGCTTTGGATCGGGGCTGGCGGCAAACACTCAGAGTAATCGGTAAACACGGCAGGTAGGATCAAAGTAGGCAGGCGGCGGAGAATCAGAGTCCAGTAAACAGTCCAGGTCATACACGGGGAATCATACACAGGATAAACGCTCAGAAATGGTTGCATAGCAAAACAAGACTTCGCAATGAGGTGATGGGAAGCACAGCTTAAATAGACCAGAGTCAATATGGAACACCTGTGCATGGAATCAGCCACAGGTACGGGGTATATGGGAAATGGAGTTGATACTGTTAAAACTCGGGTGATGGTTCCCTCTGGTGGCGATCGGAGGGAGCCACAGAGGCTGAGTTCGTGACACTAAGAGTCTAGAAAATATGAAATTATACATTTGTAACATTGATTGAGACAATACATGTGTGCATGATACTGATAATGATAAATGAAAAATAAACTAATGATAAATACTGATTTAAAACAGATATGAAATTATTTTATAATCTTGGTTATATTTTATCAATGTAATATACAAGTAAGATTACAACATTTCAAATCAATATTTAAGTTTTACCCAAGATAATTTTCATGACTTTTTATGCATTACATTACATGCATGTTCATCCCAGTATGTCAGGTTGTGTGCGTTAAAACCTGTGTTACGAGGACCACATAAGAACATGTTCTTGACTTGACTGAAGAGTCTCAGTGTGTTGTTAGTTTGACAAAGGTCTGGTCTAGTAGTATCCTTGTAATTCCCGGGACACTGGAACCAACTGAGGCCTTACAATCTGACTTTGCAGCAGTTGGAATTGAACTGCTGGTTCGTCTGGCCAGAGGGGAACTGCCCCCCGACTGAGCCTGGTTTCTCCCAAGGTTTTTTCTCCATTCTGTCACCGCTGGAGTTTGGGTTCCTTGCCGCTGTCACCTCCGGCTTACTTAGTTGGGGACACTTCATTTAACTTTTAGAACTGAACTGAGCTGGACGATGACATCACTGAATTCAATAATGAAATGCCTTTAACTGAAAATTTAGTGTTTAATCATGTCATTTTACATTATTAACACACTATTTTCTTATTCTGATATTCTGCAGTTGCTTTGACACAATTTGTATTGTTAAAAGCGCTATATAAATAAAGGTGATTTGTAACTAGACAAATGTGGACAGCACCCTTAGTTCAAGTATTTCTGTGTATGAGAGAAACGGTGGTGATTTGAGACACAGTGTCTGCATTAGATGTACAGCATGTGGCCAAGACTCACTTACTACACCCACAATGCAGCAGCAAACAATGTTCACATCTGTTTCTAAGAGACAATGTAATCTGTTCTACTCTTTAAGGAATAACACAATTATTACAAGAACTTCTTAGATACCTCTATAGCTGCTATGCCTCGCTCAGAGTTCTTTAGACACTGATTCTTCTCAGTTATCATCTGAAAATAAGTTGCATATACATTAAATAAATAATATGCAATCTTGGAGAAAGTTATTTAAATTAAAAAATAAAAATAAATAAAGAAGGAAAAATAATATGACAAAAACATTATAAAACGGCACAATATTGCACTACTACTGCCTGAAAGTCAAACCAGGGGACCGACTTTTTACCAACTTATTTTACAATATGCATAATCTAAACATAACAATTATATGTTTTCAATATCATATATTGCCACAATGAGCTGTGAATGATCTGTGTTAAGCCTAATATTTCACATCCATGCAGCCCAATGTCTTGGTAATAACTAGGGTCTTCAAATACCAGGCTTTTGTCAAACAAATGACACACTGAGATTCTTCAATCAAACATCAGGAAAATGCTCTTATGATGGTCCTCATAAAACAAGGTCCTTGTAATACAGGTGTAAACATACACACAGGAACATGCTCTTATGATGGTCCTCATAAAACAAGGTCCTCGTAATACAGGTGTAAACATACACACAGGAACATGCTCTTATGATGGTCCTCATAAAACAAGGTCCTCGTAATACAGGTGTAAACATACACACAGGAACATGCTCTTATGATGGTCCTCATAAAACAAGGTCCTCGTAATACAGGTGTAAACATACACACAGGAACATGCTCTTATGATGGTCCTCATAAAAAAAGGTCCTCGTAATACAGGTGTAAACATACACACAGGAAAATGCTCTTATGATGGTCCTCATAAAACAAGGTCCTCGTAATACAGGTGTAAACATACACACAGGAACATGTTCTTTTGATGGTCCTCATAAAACAAGGTCCTCGTAATACAGGTGTAAACATACACACAGGAACATGCTCTTATGATGGTCCTCACAAAACAATGTCCTCGTAATACAGGTGTAAACATACACACAGGAACATGTTCGTATGATGGTCCTCATAAAACAAGGTCCTCGTAATACAGGTGTAAACATACACACAGGAACATGTTCTTATGATGGTCCTCATAAAACAAGGTCCTCGTAATACAGGTGTAAACATACACACAGGAACATGTTCTTATGATGGTCCTCGTAATACAGGTGTAAACATACACACAGGAACATGTTCTTATGATGGTCCTCATAAAACAAGGTCCTCAAAATACAGGTGTAAACATACACACAGGAACATGCTCTTATGATGGTCCTCATAAAACAAGGTCCTCGTAATACAGGTGTAAACATACACACAGGAACATGTTCGTATGATGCTTTGAGAACACATAACTGATCATTTTAGCAAAACCTGTACTCTGTTGTAAACTCGGTTCTTCTAAAGTGTAGAAAACTCAGAAGAGAAGACCAGGAGACTTCGGATTGGATCGTCAGCAGAAGTCTTTATTCTATGACATGTCATTGGTATCTGTAGTCATCGAAATCTCATCTTAAGTAATTTTTACAGGGTATCTTATAGGCAGAATTGGAGGAGGGACTTTTGGAGGTTGAGACAAAACATCAAATAAAGCAAGCATCTGAGGGAGGCGTTAGTTGGTTACGGGAACTTCCCGTGGTTCAATAAACCTAACGAATCCACGTCTGGCCAGGACAAAGCCATTTGCAGAACAAAGGTTGAATCTCTCAGTAGTCTGACTCATTGATCTTACCATTATCATAGAGACAAAAGGCCCAGCTGTCTCAAGCTCAAATGGTCAGGAAGCGATCTCAAGCACCTGAATTTGTCTGACACTTCTTAGTCAGGAAGTGAATTTAAATTAAACATTTAAATAAAATTTGTAATCCCTCAACTCTAACCACTGACATGTCCACTGCCACATTTTGAATCATGTAATTTAATTATCAATAAACATGTACATCAAACACTTGTACATACCAGAGGTGTTTTCCGTTGTAGCGAAACTCAAACATGAAAACTTTAAGTGCGTTATGATATATCCTTTGCCTCCGCTCATATTCTTCTTTGCTGATGAGGTGGCCTCTGTATTCCAGCAGGAAGTCTCCTTTATCAAACTCAGTACAGCTGAACACACCTCTCCCTGAACCACAACAGAGAGGTAAAAGCATCACTGACAACAACATATAATCAACCGGAGACAACTTTATTACACAAGTCTCTTTAAAGGCATAGTTCAAGCAAAAAAAAAAATTCTGTCATCATTGACTAGCCATCAAATGGTTAGCAATATCTTCTTTTGTGCCCAACAGAAGAAAGAAACTTATAGAGGTTTGAGACAACTTGAGGGTGACTAAATGATGACAAAATCTTCACTTTTGGGTGAACTATGCCTTTAACTTCAAATCAAATCACTTTTACTGTCACATCACCACAGCACGTGTGCCTTGGTGAGTGAAATTCTTGAGAGCGTGCTCCAGACAGTGCAGAAACAATTTACATATAGACAGTACATACTTACACAGAAGACAATGTGCAGAATACACATACATATAGTCAGTACACACAGTGTAGTACTTGCAGTTATCAGTACACATTATACGCAAAATGTACACATTTTACATTATGTACACCTATATACACAATGGTATGCGAAAAAATTAATAAAATAAAAATAATAATAAAAAATTGGCTCAATCAAAACATTTAACTCACCTTTAAAATCACTGATGAATCTGCCATCAAGCCCATTTTTGTCTTTCTGTAGAAGTGAAAACTGTATGGCCTCCTCCATTGGCTTGATCCTTCTTCTTCGCCTTTTCACTTCAGCCATCATTTCATGTGTCTGCTTTAATAATAATAATAATAATAACTGTTGGATTACATTTGCCAGTATTAAGTTTGTTTCTTTCAGCTTAAACATGAATGACAGTTCTATTGGGACAGAATCTGATGTATACTGACCATATGCTGAATATATTATTTTGCCTGGTTATCTCTGTAAAAGTGCTTTGACAATCTGTATTCTATAAAGTACTATACAAATAAAGGGGTCTTTACTTATTATGTGCAGTAAGTTTTTAGAAGCAATAAGTAACAATCTCCTTAAACCAAGCCGAACAGTAGTAATATTTAACAGAACTGTCAGGGTAATGTACTGAAGCCCCTCCCCTTCACAGACTGTAGTCATGACAACACATTATTATGATGGCTAGATTATGTTTAATTACAGTTACAGTTATACTGTAAACGAAAAGCTAAAACTGACAAGCATTGCTGATTCTCGTCCGACGTTACTGTTATGAGGGATTTACATTTTTCTAACTCATAGTAGTTATATTATACTATGAATATAATCAATATGTGATGATTTTTATGGGATTGTTTATTAAAGTTTAATTACAGTGCTTGCTGGGAGTATAATGCTATGAGCTGTAACTGATGTGTTTTTTGGTACATTGTGGAATTGGGTGTGTGTGTGTAAGTAGCCTTGTGTGCAGAGAAAAACCACAGAGGGGCAGTTTGAAGAAGCTACAAGCACATAGAAAACAAAGAAGTACACACTGTGAGAACATTCTGTACCAAGGTGAAGTGGGAAAAATACCCCCACACACATACATAACAGTTGAGTGTTTGGTATCAGTTGATAAGGGAGCAGAAACTGAAGGGGGGAGAGAGTCACATGTTGTTTTGCAGGACCCAAAGGGAACAAAGGGAGGAGAATGTTGGTTGAAGGAGCGTTGGACGGTTCTGGCGGCCAACGAGAAGATGACACACACGTCGACACATATCTATAAATAC